>CM038047.1:7981797-9181797 GCA_021397845.1 Areca catechu
AAACTATATGATTTTTTAAGTTATGACTTAAGATTATATAAATTATGTCCTTATATAAATAGATTTAAAATTAATTATATATTTTTTATTTTGAAAGTAATATTTTTGTTATTTATTTTATATATTTAATTATAATTAACTATGTAGTAATTAGAACATAATTGATGATATTTAACTTGTATCTAACTTGGACCGATCCATATTGTTTTTGAATGGGGATCGGATTATACATGAGTTCGATTTGATCTGAATGGTTTATTGAATCAAAAATTTTGATTGTAAATCTAATTCTGACTCGATCTTTATTAAATTAGATTTGGATTCAATATTAAAATCCGATTAAAATAATACATCATGCCAGAATTGCATGTGATCCGGTCAAACCTGTTCCATTCGCACTTCTAAATATAAAGAAAGTATATCAACCTTAGGCCCAATGCTAGCCATGACAAAGTACATAATAAATTAATTAGCAGCAACTTAATCATAAAAAGTTATTTGCATTCACATGATTTTTTTTTTTTATTTTTGATTGGTATCAGGACGTACAATCCATATGCTATTAGATTATCAATCAAGTCTTGACATAAACAATTGAGATTGTGACATGTAAAATAGCAGTTTTTTTTTAATAAAATAGTGTATTTAATTCACGATTCTAGAACGAATACAAGTAATTAGATAGGATAATATACGAAGCTGTACAGGAACACTTAGCCAATAGGATCATAAAATAGAATTTATATGATTAGCGACGTAGGAGGTCATTCAATTCATCGCTGAATTAGTTTATCTATAAGTATGATGAATGCCAATAAAAATGCTGGAAGTACCGAAAAAGAAATCAATATCTCGTATAATTGGATGCGGTGATGATGATCTCAATATCTGTCGAATCCCTGAAATAATTGTCACAGAATCATCCTCAAGTAGTTCTAAAAATGTTTCCACGCGGCAGCTTCGTGGCTTAATTACCTCCACAAATCAGTACATTTCGAGACAAAAATGTTTGTTGGTAAGGTCGAGGGGATGATAGCCATGCCCATCCGCGCCTGGGAAACATAGCGGTGAGTCGTGGGCGTTTCATGGAAGGGTAGCTGTGAGTCCAAAGTCGTGGATGGGATTCGTTGGGAAGGGCAGCCACTGTCCGATAGAGGACCAGCAGAGCCCGGAAACGAGTGGATTTGATGAGGCGATGGCGCCCGTGTTTGGTACGGTGGTGACCGCACGTTTTTTTTTTTTTCTTTGATAACCAAAAGGATTGGCACGTTTTTTTTTTTTTTTTTTTTTTTTTTTTTTTTTTTTTTTTCGATGACCGCACGTTGAGCCGGATGCCCGAGCTTGTGGGGGCTTCGACGTACACTCGTTGAGCTTGTGGGGACCCCTATCGTTTATTTTTAAAAATTATTAGGGGTTTGTTCCCTACCATTTTTCTATCAAAAAAAAAAATATTACATGATAAAAATAAATTTTATCATATTGAATTGGTAAAATAAAATATTCAAAAAAATAAAATAACTTCTAACAAAAAAAAATTACTATATTAAATTAAAAATAATCTTATATAAAAAATATATTATCAATTTTTCTTCGATATTTTTAAATAAATAATTCATGTAATTTTTCCTCAATCCATTTGTTAATCTTTTATAGAGCTGTCAATGGATCGGATCCAGACCCGAGACCCGCAGGTATTTATTCAACGGATCCGAGTTTAAATCTAAATCGGACCCGTATACCCAGATTCGGATATGTTTAGTCATAATTAAATAGATCTAGATCTGGATATGTAATATCCAGACACGATAGACCCGAGACCCGATTATTTAAAATATTATTATAAATTTTATATATTTATATTATTAAGTATCATCAGATCATGATTCAACAGGTTGAAATCACAGGTGCTTTTACTATAAAAACTCTCCTCCATCGTGCCCTAACATTTTCCCTTCCACCGAATCCCCAAATCCCTCCTCGACGGTCGACCCTCGACGCCTCCCCCCTCGACGGTCGACCCTTGACCACCGACATCATCGCTCTGCTGCTCGGACATCGGCCTCCACCTACCCCTCCGGCAGTCCAGCTCTTCCTTCCTCGATTCCGAGCCAGCGAGCCCCGCCCGTTACTGACATCATCCCTCGCTGCTCGCTAGCTGCTCTGTTGCTCCGACATTGGCCTCTGCCTACCCCTTCGGCAGTTCGGCTCTCCCTTCTTAGCTCCGAGCCCACCAGCCGCCGACATCGTCCCCGCTAGCGCTTTGCTGCTCTGAAATCGGCCTCCGCCTACCCCTCCGACAGTCCGGCTCTCCCTTCCTCAGCCCTCCAACAGTCCAGATCCGAGCCCCACGGTCGCACTACCTCGGCATCGACCCCTTGTAGCTTGAGTGCTCGACATCGACCCCCTGCAGCTACCGTTCTTGGATCCAAGCTTTGCCGGCCACCAACATCATCAATCATCCCCCGCCGGTTGCCGCTGCCCCTATCTCGATATTATTTCCAGGCTTTGTCTTCCTCGGATCCGAGCCCTGCTACAGTTACAGTGCATCGATTAGATACTTGTTCTTGTTTCGTACTATTAGCTTGTTATATTAATAGCTATGATCATTAGTGCCACAGTACCACAGTGACACTATGATCATCAGTGCCACAGTACCACGATGATATTGTAATCATCAGTGCTACAGTATTATGATCATCAATACACAGTTTCATAGAATGCAGAGTACCATATGATGTTCTTATGTAATTAATTTGAATTTTAGAAAATGTCAACTGAAAATATTGATATTGAAGTTGAACAAAATGCAATCATCCCTGGGGAGGAGGTAATTGAAGATGAAACAACTGAATCTATACAAAACTATGTTGTTGGTCATGAAAGAAATTTGATATCACCGGTATGGAATGATTTTACTAAGCTTAAAAAAAAAATGGTGATGATATTGCTAGATGTAATTGGTGTAAGAAGGAACTTTGTGGTGGTAGTAGTAAAGGAACTAGTAACTTGAGAAAGTATCTTAGTATATGCATTTTTAGAAAAAAGAATGATGAAAGAGCAGTACACCAATCAATTATAAAAGGTTTTTGTGATAAGGCAGCTCAACCTTAAAGTTTGACCAAGAAAAGAGTAGAAAAAATTTGGCAAAAATGATTATCAAGTATAACTACTCTTTTAACATGGTTCAACATGAATATTTTGAACAATTTTGTGCTTGATTGAATCCAAATTTTAAACTTGTGAGTCGTAATACAATTAGGAGTGATATATTGAATGTTTACAATGAGGAAAAGACAAAGTTATATGATTACTTTGATGCACTTTCTAGTAAGATTTTCTTACTACTGATATATGGACTTCTGATCATTCAAATGTTGCATATACATGCTTGACTGCACATTATATATAAGATGTTTGGGAATTGAAGAAAAAAATCATTGCATTCAGAAAGATTCCATATCCACATAATGGTGAAACATTGTTTCATTTTATTGCTGATTTGTTATTAGAGTGGAATTTGGATAAGAAAATTTCTTCAATTGTTGTTGATAATGCAAGTGCAAATGATGTAATGGTTAGACAATTAAGAAGGTGGCTTTGTGAAAAATCATTGTTTTCTTTGTCTGGTGCATTATTTCATGTGGAATGTAGTGCATATATTATTAATTGATTGTTCAAGATGGATTAGCAAAATTTGAAGACTTCTTGCAAAAGATTCGAGAAACTGTGAGTTTGTTAAATAGGTCACCAGCTTTATATAAAAAATTTGAAAAAGTAATAGCTCGGTTAAAGTTGACAGATGCAAAAAAGGTAGGAAAAGATGTACCTAATAGGTGAAATTTAACTATTTGATGCTTGATGCTTCTATTCCTTTGAATGGAGCATATTATCATTTGTCTCAATTGGAAAGAGGTTATAAATGTAATCATTCGGAAGATGAATGGACAGTGGCATGCATTACAAGAGATTGTTTGAAATTATTCTATGATGCAACTAATCATTTTTCTGGTTCGAAGTTTCCTACTTTTAATCTATTTTTTGAGATATTTGTAAAATTCAGCTTAAGATGAGAGAGTGGGAGAACAGTCAGCAGAATGTCTTAGATTAATGGCAGGACCTATGAGAGAAAAGTTTGGAAAATATTGGGAAGAATGTTCTTTGCCATTAGCAATTGCAACTATCTTGATCCAAGATTCAAAATGATGTCGTGGAGTATTAATCAGCTATATGGTTCTAGTTCTCCTGATTATATTGATAAAGTTCAGACAATTATGTTTAATTTGTATAATGGATATGGGGGTGAGGAGTTGCTCGTTGGAAATTTAGGTTATTTTGTGTTAAGTGGTTCAACAAATGCAAATTCAAGTGAAAGCAGCGTGGATGTATCTTTGGATGTTGAGCATGACTTTGATGGGTGGTATCGTCAATCTCATTCTTCCATTATTAGAGATTCTAATAAATCTGAGTTAGAAAAATATTTGGAGGAAGCTGTGTTTCCGAGAAAAAATAATTTGACATCTTAAATTGGTGGAAGATGAATAGTGCTTGGTACCATACATTAGCAAAAATGGCACGGAATATTTTAGCTATTCCAGCTACTACTGTTGCTTCTGAATCAGCATTCAGTATTGGTGGTAGGGTGATTGATGAGAGGCGATCATGCTTAGCTCCATAGATTGTTGAAGTTTTGTTAACTACAAGTGATTGGCTTGAATCCACAAAGAATGATAAATTTTAATTGCTTTTTATTTAGTTTTTATTTTTTGGTTTTCATAGTATTTACTGGATATGGATTTTTTTAGATGTCGCTAGAATATCTATTGAGCTTTGAGATGGTTGAAGTTCATGGTGGAGCTTAACAAGTAATTTTTTTTAATTATATTATTTATTAACAAGCATTTATTTGTATAGTTGTTGTTTTTATATTAATAAGTAATGATTTATATTTTCTTTTGATTAGGCCTTCATTATTATCCCATAGCATAGAAAAAGTTGATTTGGAGTTATAAGAAATGATGGAACAAATTGGAATGGAACAATGGGATGGAACAAATTGTGTATGGAACAAATTGAGATTGCTTTTTGTAATTATTTCTAGTTTTCTTTATCTTTATAAGTATAGTGTTATTTTATCTTATGTACTAGCTGAAAATATTTGTCTTATGTACTAGCTGAAAATGTTGTTGGTTATTATATATAGTTTTATTTTTTAATTGTGTTTTTAATTGGATACTTTTATGCTTTAGCTACTTTCATATTTCTTGAATGAGTTTTAGCAGATTTTATTTCTTAGAGGGCTTGTGCATTGAAGGTGTAGCAATTGAGTTTTAGTTTTGGTAAGAGTTGTTTTATGCTATTTTAATTTCTGCTACTTTACTGGCAAGTCATGATGATATAGTTATATAATCTTTTATTGGCTTTCTTATAATCCTATCTTAGTTCAATAATCTTGTTAGCAGGTTTTAGAATCATGTAATTCTATTATGATGATTATAGTCCTGTAATATTGCTATGGTTGTTGCCATTCTCTTGAAATAATTGCATGATGGAAAGATGGGGTTAGATGTTGTTAGTTTTATATCCTCATTTGATTTGTCATATCTTTATAGATCAGTTATTGTTGGAACATTTATGTAGCTGGACTATGATTTTGTCATGCTAAAAGTGAAAAAAAAATATCAAAACAAGTAGTAATTTTTTTAAAAAATTTTATCTATGTTTCAGTTTTGTCATTGCCATTCTTGTTATTAAAGAATGAAAAAAAAGAATAGAATTTTCCACTCTTACAAGCTCATGATAGTACTTTCCATTTGGGTCCGGGTTCGGGTCTGGATACCCGAGATCCATTGGATCCGGATCTAGTATTTTAAAATTAGATCCGTCGGGTATTCGGATCCGGATCCAGTAGCTAAGATCGGGTCTGGGTCTGGATATCTGGGTTCCAACCCGAACCCGTCCCGTTGATAGCTCCAGTCTCTTATGTTACACTTATATAAACATTATCAATACAGACTATTTTGAATATTAAATATATATTTACATAAGTTAATAAATATTTTTAAATTAATATATATATTTAAAAAAATTATTATTATAAATAAATTTTAATATATTTTGTATATAAATAAATATATTAATTATTAATAAATCTTATATTAAAATTATTGATAACTAATAATTTTTTGTTAATTATTATTATTAATATATTAGTATATTTATAATATATGATATACTTTATTAATATAATAATAGTATATTAATTTATTTAATATAATATTAATATAATGTAATATATGGTATTTTCAACAAGAAATTATATTTTTATATCACCACCATTCAGTAATCCAGTGCAAAAAATAAATACCATTCTCTTGGTGGCATTTATTTTACTTTTTTAAAAAAAAAGATATGGAATCTATCATTTATTTATTATTTATCTCATCCATATTTTTACATCTAATATGATAATTTGATATATAATTTACTTGTTCACTTTTTATCTCAAATGATAATCTGCTATAAAATTTATTTTTCTATACTAAATTATTCTTGGCTGAATGGACTCTAGGAATTTTTTATTTATAGTTGAATAGAGAACCCAATAAAAAATTATATCTTGCACCATGAGTGTATCATGTGATCATACATCACTTCAATTAGATTATTTCGTCACTAAATATCCTATTCATTAAGGTGGTGTCAGGTTCTTTAATTTCATATAGAATAAGTCCTTATCTCATAAATAATTATAAAAATCGAGGCAGGCCATCGAGAATAAGCTATTCCAACAACTATTTGTATTCTAGAATAGCTATTCGATAGATCATAGAATAGCTTATTCCAAGTCATGTTCTTTTCATATAGTGGAACCTATAGTATTAATTGTATTGGAATAAAGTTATTGTTCCAGATTCTAACCAAATAGGAATATAAAATAATAAGGATGAATAGTTATCATTAGAGAACTAGTATTTCTATTCCAAAAATAAGTTTTTTTTTTTTTTTTTGCATCCAAACATATTCATCTCCGTGTCTTTGCTGAACAGATGAACTAACAGTGGAACCTGAACTCTTCGATCCAACTCCAAATTAAACCAGGGAGTATGTAAGATCATTTAATTTTGTAGCAATTTGACCTTTGGAAACGAAAAGGCCCATAATTGCTAACTTTTGGAACGAATTACTTGTTAGTTTAGCTGCAGAAGGTTTTATTTTCATTCTCAAGATTCGTGGAACATCCATTTTATATCGATGTCAAACCAAGTTGTTTGTTACACGAGGTACCATGCATGAAAATAGAACTAAGCTGGCAAATCCATGGCACTATCATTACTTTTCTTTTAAAATATATATGAAGTGAGCTACCAATGATGAAAATGATTTGAGCTGGCTAATTGAAAACCAAACCTGTCGTAATTGGTTATCAATTTTGATATAGAAACCAGAGTAGCGAATGTTGACACCAAATCAAATTGCCCCGATCAAAGATTGCTTGATTTAATCATCAGATCAGATTAGCCAAAAATAATGAAAGCAAGATCTCAATTTAAACAATTCATCGATTCTATTTGGAAAAAAAAATCATTAAGATAAATATTCAACATGCATACAAAATTAAGACATAATATAAAATAATATTGTATAACAAGAAAACCATTAAATGAACTATGCACATTGGATATCATATGTTTAGCAACAATGATACCTAGATTAATCAAATTTATTGTATTGGTGCGAAGAAAACCCATTCATTTTTTGCCCCTACTTTGATTTTATGCACGACTCCCTTGTCACTTTTTTAAAAAAAATATATATATATATTTAACTAGAAGAGTTAATATCCATGAACCGGGAACCTATGGCATAATAATCCATAATCCGAGTTTTAATCTCTAAATATCAATATGCAGCATTTATTTTTTTGACTTTTGTAGAGGTAACCAGTTTTTGAATGGAGGATGAAAATTCCAACCCATACGAGAAGAGGATATACTTGGATTTATCGGGTACGAACTTGCGACTCCAGGATTGTTACTTGAAATCTTTCTGAAAGATTTAAATATCCCGAGAGGTAAACCGGTCAATACAAAATATTTGATTTCTTGTCTCCAGGCAACAAGGCAACGTACCGAGCCCAGATGGCAAGTTGCAACCTTTTTTTTTTTTCCCCTTTTTCTTCCGGATTTCCGAGCTATAAACGATTATGTACCTTCCTTCCTTGACTTTGAAGCATTGAAAGGGGATAGCTACCGTGTCTGTGTTTTTTTTTTTTTTTTTTTTTGATGAACACGGTATATTTACCGGAAAAAACGAAAATGAATATAATCTAAAAAATTGAAAAGGATAATATCCTTAAGATATAAAGCAAAGTACCAATCAGATCTGTTACCGTCAAGATCGTCGTGGATCGTAGCTACTGTCGATGCCGGAGTGCGCTCCCTTCGGTGGCTGGCGGTCATCTGCTCCTGGACCTGCAAAATAGGAGTTAGTGACCCGGACCGGGATTTCCGGCAGGGGCACTCCGACGATCAAGTCAGTGACGATCCAGGGGACAGATCCTCCTGGTTGGGCCCCTCTTGATGGACTCCGCACTAGGAGGAGTAAAAGAGGTGTGTGAAGACGAAAACGTTGCAGGGGGAGAACGATAGCGGGGACAGAGGGGTTCCCTGTTCCACCGCCTCTCCTTGTACCCCTCGTTTTCCTTTAGTTGTGGTGGTGGTGGTGGCGCTTTGCCCTCTTGGTCGAGCTTGCGCTGGTGTTCGTGGATTGTTGTTGTTACCTTCCCCTTTTTGGAGAGGTGTCGACTGTTCTTTGTAGTTGAAAACTAGCCGTTGAGCACTTGCCTCGGGATCTTCACTGGGCTGGCAGGCGCGTGCGGCAGGATTCCGTGCCGTGGGCGATACGTCTTTCCTGACAGGTGGTAGGAGAAGCTTCCATTCGTTCTGACATCCCCTCGATCGCCCCATTCCGAGAAGCTTGGCAGAACCTCGATCCGGGGGTCGCCGCCCTAGGGGTTCGTGCTTTCTGGCTGGCCCATCCCCCTGGAAGTATGGCCGGACAGGTAGTTATGGAGGTATGGGGGGCGCCGTTCCGTAGTCCTCGGGCGGCTCGCCGGTGTTCGGGATGGCGGGGCTTGCCCCGGTCTGGATGCTCCGAGCTCGTGTGGCCACCTTGATGGAAGAGGGAAGAGGACAGACTCGGTCCAGAGGGCGCGTGCTCGGAGAGGCTCTATATTGGCGGGCGAGCGCTGAGCTTGATCTCGACCACAGGGCTCTAACCTCCGAGGGTCTCGCTCTGGAGGGCGGAAGGTGGACCCGGTCCAGAGGGCGCGCGCTCGGAGAGGCTCCACATTGGCGGGTGAGCGCTGAGCTCCACCTTGACCACAGGGCTCTAATCTTTGAGGGTCGCTATGGAGGACGGAAGGCGGACCCGGTCCAGAGGGCGCGCGCTCGGAGAGGCTCCATATTAGCGGTGAGCGCTGAGCTCGACCTCGACCACAAGGCACTAACCTCCGAAGGTCCCGCTCTGGAGGGCAGAAGGCGGCTCCGTGCTAGGCTCCGAAGGTCCCTTGGCCGGAGATCGGAGCTCCGGTCTTGGGCTGGTATCCTAGAGCTGGGCTCGGGGATGTTGATGACTGAGAGCTGCATGGCTCGAGGGTCCCTTGGTCGGAGATCTGAGCTCCGGTCTTGGGCTGGCGTCCTGGAGCTGGGCTTGGTGACGTTGATGACCGAGAGTTGCGTGACTCGAAGGTGCCTTGGCCGGAGATCCGAGCTCCGGTCTTGGGCTGGCGTCCTGGAGCTGGGCTCGGGGACGTTGATGACTGAGAGCTGCATGACTCGAGGGTCCCGGCCGGAGATCTGAGCTCCAGTCTTGGGCTGGCATCCTGGAGCTGGGTTCAGGGACATTGATGACTGAGAGCTGCGTGGCTCGAAGGTCCCTTGGCCGGATCTGAGCTCCAGTCTTGGGCTGGCATCCTGGAGCTGGGCTCAGGGACGTTGATGACTGAGAGCTGTGTGGCTCGAAGGTCCCTTGGCCGGAGATCTGAGCTCGGTCTTGGGCTGGCGTCCTGGAGCTGGGCTCGGGGACGATGTTGACTGAGAGCTACTTGGCTCGAGGTTCTCTTGGCCAGAGATCTAAGCTCTGGTCTTGAGTAGGTGTCCTGGAGTTAGGCTCGGGGACGATGTTGACTGAGAGCTGCTTGGCTCGAGGTTCTATTGGCCGGAGATCTGAGCTCCGATCTTGAGTAAGTGTCTTGGAGCTAGGCTCGGGATGATGTTGACTGAGAAATGGCGGCTTGTCCCCCTCTCGTTCTCTTTCTTTCCTTCCCCCCTCCCTTTTTCCTTTTTCTTCTTCTCTTCTTCTTTTCCTTTTTCTTTCTTTTTTTTGGAGTGGGGAGATCAGAGAAAAGGGTTCTCGTCGTGTTCCCCTCTCATCTTCTTTTCGAGCAGGAAGATCGGAGAAGAGGGTTCTTGCCGTGTTCCCCTTTCGTTCTCTTTCTTTCTTTCCCTCTCATCTTCTTTTCGATTGAGGAGATCAGAGAAGAGGGTTATCGGACTTGATTGCCTTGGAGCTAGGCTCGAGGCCTTCCTAGACATGGAGCTAGGCTCGGGCCTAGGGATCGCCTGAGGACTTGGCTCAGGTCTTTGGCGCCTTGGACCTAGGCTCGAGTCGTTGATGAGAGCTACTTGGCCCCATGATCCCTTGGCATCTCGGAGCTGGGCTCGGAGACGTTTGAGATTGAGAGCGGCTTGGCTCAGTAACTCCTTGATGTCCTGGAGCTGGGCTTGGGGACGTTGCTAGTTGAGAGCTGCATGGCTTGGCGATCCTTGGCCGGAGATTTGAGCTCCGGTCTTGGGTCGGCGTCCTGGAGCTTGGCTCGGGGACATTGCTGGTTGAGAGCTGCATGGCTCGGTGATCCCTCGGCCAGAGATCCGAGCTCCGGTCTTGGGTCGACGTCTTGGAGCTAGGCTCGGGGACGTTGCCGGTTGAGAGCTGCATGGCTCGGTGATCCCTCGACGGAGATCCGAGCTCCGGTCTTGGGTCGGCATCCTGGAGCTAGGCTCGGGGACGTTGCTGGTTGAGAGCTGCATGGCTCAGTGATCCCTTGGCTGGAAATCTGGGCTCCAATCTTGGGTCGGCATCCTGGAGCTGGGCTCGGGGACGTTGCTGGTATTTTCTTGCAAGACAGATAGACACTTGTGCAAGAAAAAAATCATTGTCATTATTATTATGATCAGGAAGCCTTACACTATTTATAGTATTTTCGCAAGTTGCAGGCATTCCACGTTCTAGGGAACTTGATGCCGTCGAGATCTTCAAGGTAATAAGCCCCTTGTGAGAGGGCTTCGACTATTTTGTAGGGGCCTTCCCAGTTCGGTGAAAGCTTGCCGCACTCTCTGGGCCGAGACGCCTCTGCCCGCCGCAGCACCAAGTCTCCGGGCTTGAAAGCTTTTGGCCTAACGCAGGCATTGTAGTACCGGGCCACCCGTTGCCGGTAGGCCGCCATCTGCAGGCGGGCTTTGTCCCTCGCCTCTTCAAAAAGGTCCAAGTTGAGCAAGGGGTGTGTCGAGTTCCGCGCTTCGTCGTACTGCTGCACCCGCAACGTGGGCATGCCAAGTTCGACCGGGATGATCGTTTCGGCACCGAAGACAAGGCTAAAAGGCATCTCGTTGGTTGCCATTCTGGGCGTTGTGTGGTAGGCCCATAGGACACTTGGGAGTTCTTCCGCCCACCTGCCCTTAGCTTGGTCCAGCTTGGTCCTGAGTCCTTGGAGGATGGTCCGGTTAGTCACCTCGGCTTCTCCATTTGTTTGAGGGTGAGCCACTGAGGTGAATCGGTGCTGGATGCCGTGCTCAGCACAGAATCCTTCGAATTTACGATTGTCGAACTGCCGCCTGTTGTCGGTGATGATACAACGGGGGAGCCCGAAGCGGCAAATGACTGACTTCCAAAAGAACTGGTGGATATGGCTTCCACGATCTGAGCTAGCGGCTCTGCTTCGACCCACTTGATGAAGTAGTCGATTGCCACCAGCAGGAACTTTCGCTGCCCTAGTGCTGGGAAAAATGGTCCCAAGATATCCATTCCCCACTGGGCAAAAGGCTAAGGGGCTGAGAGTGGGAGATCGGTGCACCGGTTGGTGCTATATTTGCGTGGCGCTGGTACTTATCGCACATCTTCACGAAGTCGGCAGTGTCCTCCCTCATGGTCTCTCAAAAGTATCCCTGGCGGAGAGCTTTATATGCCAATGTCCTCCCTTCCACGTGGTTCCCGCAGAGGCCTTCATGTATTTCTTGGAGCACGAAGGTTGCCTCGGCGGACCTGAAGCATCTCAGGAGTGGGTAGGAGTAAGATCGGTGGTAGAGCTGGCCCTCCATCAAGACGAACCGGGAGGCTTTCTTCTTGACAAGGGCAGCTTCTGCGCAATCTTCGGGCAAGGTGCCGTCAGTGATGTACTGGACGTACTTGTCCATCCAGCTCGGCTCGAGGGTGACTTGATGTACCTCTACCGAGCTCTCGTAGCTGGGACTTTCGAGGTGCTCGATGTAGGCGCGCCCCAGCGACGAGTCCAGCAAGGTCGTGAGCTTGGACAGCACGTCCGCACGTGCATTCTCTCTCGGGGGATGTGGAAGATGCTGAAGCATCGGAGGCCCACCGTGCTTGCGTGGACCTGCTCCAGGTACTTCATCATCTGGGCATCTCTCGCTTCATATTCTCCGGAGACTTGTTCGGCAACCAGTTGGGAGTCGGTGAAGACTTTCAAGTCTCGCACACCCAGCTCGCGAGAGACTCTCAGGCCCGTGAAGAGTGCTTTGTACTCTGCCTAGTTTTTAGTCGCGACGAACTTGAAGCGGAGGGCGCATTCCGCCACAACCCCATCGCTATTAGTCAGGATAAGGCCTGCTCTACTCCCGCCGGAATGGATGCTCCATCTATGTGGAGGATCCAGGGCTCTTCTCTTGGCCCGGGCTTCGTTGTTGTCTGCTCTGGCTCCTCGACGAACCCAGTACACTCGACCACGAAGTCGGCTAGGACTCGGGCCTTTTGTGAAGACCTTGATCGGTACGCTATGTCGAATTCACTGAACAACAGGGACCACTTAGCCAACCTCCCGGATGTCTCGGGTCGGGTGAGGATGGTCCTCAACTACTAGTCCGTCATGATCACTATTGGGTGTGCTTGGAAGTAGGGCCTGAGGTGCTTAGCATACATTATTAGTGCAAAAATGAGTTTCTCGAAGTGAGTATACTGATCTCCGTGTCGCGGAAGATTTTGCTGGTGTAGTACACCGGCTTTTGAGATTTATCCTCGTTTGTGCGGACGAGGATCAAGCTGACAGCTCCTGGTGTAACCGTCAGGTACAGCAAGAGCTCTTCTCCCTTCTCCGGCCTGGAGAGCAACGGTGGGGAGGCGAGGAAGTTCTTCAGCTCCTCGAAGGCCACCTTGCACTCCTCGATCTAGGTGAAGTCATGCATTTTGTGCAGCACCTTGAAAAATGGCAGGCAACGATCGGCCGATCTCGAGATGAATCTGCTAAGGGCGGCGACACGTCCCGTTGGGCACTGGACCTGCTTCTTTGAGGTCGGGTGTTCCATGTCGATGATGGCCTGCACCTTCTTCGGGTTTGCTTCGATGCCCTCTGGGTGACCATGAAGCCGAGGAATTTTCCTGTTGCCACCCGAAGGCACACTTCATCGGGTTCAGCTTCATCTGATGTTGCCGCAGGTTGTGGAAGGACTCGGCAAGGTCAGCTACATGGCTCGAGCCGGCCTGTTCATAACGAGCATGTCATCCACATACACTTGCATGTTGCAGCCTATTTGGTCCTTGAAGACCTTGCTGACCAGGCGCTGATAGGTGGCTTCTGCGTTCTTCAGACCAAAAGGCATCATCCTGTAGCAGTATGTTCCTTGGTCGGTGATGAAGGCGGTGTGCTCCTCGTCTTCTGGATGCATGCGTATTTGATTGTACCCGGAGAACGCATCCATGAAGGAGAGAAGCCGGTGGCCAGAGGTGGCATCCACCACTCTGGTCGATCTTCGGGAGAGGAAGCAGTCCTTGTCGGGAAGCTTTGTTAAGATCGGTGTAGTCGGCACAAATCCTACACTTGCCATTATTCTTATGACCACACTACATTCGACAGCCAGTTCGGGTTTGGACCTCTCGGATGAAATCGACGCTTGGAGTTTATCACATCCTCCTGATAGCACGACTGTGTCTTCGGGGTGAAACTCCTCTTCTTCTGCCGAACCTGGTTTGTGTTTGGGTCGACACTCAAATTGGTGCGAATGATGAAGGAGGGATACCTGGAATATTCGCCGCCGTCCAGGTGAACACATCTGCATTCGCCCGCAGGAATACAGCAGTTGGTCCTCCTCCTCGGGCAGCTAGGATCCGTTTTCCGATCTGCACCATCTTCGTGGGGTCATCTCGAGAGGGTAAGAAAGTAGGCATTCGACCGGGCCTCCCTGGGGTCTGGGCCCTTGGTCGAGGTCATCCGCACTGGGGTTGTCCTGAGGGACCTTGGCCCCAGGGGGGGTTTGGAAACAATGCTGCACCGGCTGGGGTGCTCCCCTCATCTCCTCAACACCATAGGGGGTTGGGAATGCACAAGTAGCCTCTTGGTGGAGACAACGGCGTCGAGCAAATTGAGCCCGGGTCGACCCAATATCACGTTGTAGGCAGAAGGAAGCCTCACCACCGTGAAAGTCATCATGATGGTGCTCTGCCGAGGTGGGGTTCTGGCAGTGACCGGGAGAGTGATTTTTCCTTCTACCCTTACGGAATCACCCGTGAAACCAATAAGGGGTGTGTGCACGGACTTAAGCTGATCGGAGGAGAGATTCATCCTGGAGAAGGTATCATAAAAAAGCACATATATGGAACTTCCACTATCAACCATGACGCGCTTTACATGGTGCTTCGCGATCATCATCTCAACGACCACGGCATCATTATTTACATTTTTTCCCCCGTCTTTCCCTTCCCTCATAAGGGGGAGTACATTCTCAGAGTCCCTGCCCCCTGGTCCTCTTGGACGCACGCGCAGCTCCCCAGGAGATCATGTCTACCGGCTTCACGGTTGGGCGGTTGTCGATGGTTGGAGCTGGCGAAAGAGCGGCGAGCGCCTGGGACTTCGCTTGAGGTCTGCCCCCATGAACCTTTTGAGGTGCCTCTCTTGATAACTTCCTCAATCTCCCAATTGAGGTTGCGGCATTCCTCGGTGTCGTGGCCGTGGTCACGGTGAAAGCGACAGTACTTCGTTTTGTCACGGCCGGCGAAGGGCTTCAATGGAGGCGGGCGTCTCAGGTAGTCCTCGTCTTCGATCTCCATAAGGATTTTTGTCCTCGGGACGAGGAGAGGGGTGTAACCCCCTCGGGAATGGGGGCCTCTCTCGGTCTCGGTCGGTCCCTTCGGGAGCTCAGAGCCTAGGGTGCTGGCTTCCGGGTTCCGGACACTTCGACGGGGGCTGACTTCTTCAGGGGCTGACTTCTTCAGGGGCCCTCCGTCGAGCTCCCGCCTCGTACGATCGCCTCCTTGACGTGAATGTACTTTTGGGCCCGGAGAAGGAGCTTGGAATAGGTCTTGGGAGGCTTCTTATCCAGTGAATAGGTCAGGCGGGAGGTCCTGAGCCCTCGCTTCGGTGCCAGCATGGCGACCGGCTCTTCGAGATGTAGATCTCCAAGGCGGCGGCCTTGAAGCGGGCCACGGAGTCTCGCAGGGGCTCGCGGTCTTGCTGCCGGATGGAGAAGAGGCTGTCTTCCTCTCGTGGCAACTTCCTGCAAGCATCGAAGTGAGCCACGAACTTCTGCCCTAGCTGGGCGAAAGAGCTGATGCTCTCCGGCTCCAAACAGGTGAACCACACCGGGCTGCCTTCCGGAGAGTAGTAGGAAAAGCGACGCAGATAAGAGCGTCGGTGGCCCCCTGGACCCTCATGAAGGTCCGGTAGCTTTCCAGGTGGTCCAGGAGGATGGACCCGGCCAGAGGGCGCGCGCTCGGAGAGGCTCCCACATTGGTGGGTGAGCACTGAGCTCGACCTCGACCACAGGGCTTTAACCTCCGAGGGTCTCGCTCTGGAGGGCGGAAGGCGGACCCGGTCCAGAGGGGCGCGCGCTCGGAGAGGCTCCACATTGGCGGGGTGAGTGTTGAGCTCGAACTCGACCAGAGGGCACTGACCTCGAGGGTCTCTCTCTGGAGGGCAGAAGGCGACTTCGGCCTAGGCGTCCAAGCTAGCGGACCTGACTTGGCGGAGGACGGAGCTCGGCTCGTTGCCTTGAGGGAACTCAGCTCAGCTCGACAGGATGGTCCGGGCTAAGGTGTTTCCTTGGCGCCCGGCGCTGCAGTCTCTTTTGTCGTGGGCGCCTGTCAGCTACCCACGTCAGCGGTCTTGCCACATCAAGACCAAATATAGAAGCTATATAAAAAAAATATATGAGGCTACCCGATCCGCTGCGAGTTAGCCTTTCGATAAATATGACGAAACTACAATATAGGTACAGTCCCGAAACAACATATCAATGTCCCGAATGATAGGATGTGCTGACGAAGCTCTCGGGTCGTCTAATCCAAGATACTACAGTCGTTGAGTCCCTCACAATGATCAAATAATCTAGATGAAAAATCTGATAGACGAAACTGATACCAGTCCAAGTAACATATAGCTCTATTAAAAATAAAATAAAGCGACGATGCAAAACTTTAATCGACTAAACGGTAATTATATTATTACTAGGACCTGTTCTTCTATCCTACTCGGCGATGGAGGATTTCTGGCCTTGCATTGCCCCTGTGGGCCCTACAGAGTGAATACATTTTGATGTTGGTACACAAACATTGCAAAATATAGGACCCCATGCAATTTGACTGCACAGCTATCGTGCCACATGCCTGGCCACTCCATCTCTGGAGTTGAACTCGCTTGATGAGTACACCTCAATTGATCAAGTTATACTTTAAAAATTACGAGTAAGAAGCAATCTTCCTCCCAGAAGTTAGAATGGATCCATCAGATTAGACAAAACGAGTTTTTTCAATTAAATAAAGAAATCATAATCAGCTACGCTTCCAAACCATCTCTCGTTCACTGGCATTTTGGTTCTACACACTCCTGCATCCGTTATGTGAGCCACTTTCATGCTGGGTTTGCACTTCCATGAGCTTGACATGCGATTAGATGTGGTTTCATGGTACACACGATTGATGCGATGATTACACATTGAACCAATCATGCATTATCATGTTCTACAGAAGTTTCCTTGACATATATATATATATAATTTCTCTTAAATATAGTTAGAGTTTTACAGGATTATATCCCAACCTATTACCTTAAGCCTATTGCCTCCTCACCTCCTCGTCGCATTGTCTGCTCGTCCTCTCGCACTGCAGTGTCATCCCTTCCCCCACCGTTGCAATTCGAAAGCCAGTGGCCCACCCTGATGTCCAAAGCCATCAAGCTTTGGCCCTGAAACATAGGACTGAAGCCCGGGCTGGGCGGCGTTTAGCTTCGGCCAATTTGGTTAGGTATGATGTTGAGCCCGTCCCGAATCCGGCCCGGCCCGTCGGAAGAGCAAGTTTAGTCAGGTGAGCTCAGGATCTAATTTAAACAAACTCATAAGCGGTTTCCGAAATGGAATTTAGCCACGACAGCCTGAAAACGCATGTGGCGCTGTGTCATTGGCAAGAAACCATTCCATGACGTGGCCGCCCATCCCCGATCGAAACGCCACGGGACCGTCAAAGAAGGAAACCCGAATAGAGCCTCAGCACATTAAAAGGTATCAAGAAGCGATGCAAACCTAAGCAAGAAGGCATAGGAGACGACCAGGTCGGTCCCCTTAATTCAACATCGCTTCCGGTCCTTCGCTCTGGAGAGCCGGGCGGAGCGCGCCGTGGCGCCACCCGGGCCACAGAGTCTCTCTCTCGAAGGAAGAATCCCGTCACTCCCTCTCCGCCGCCCTCCCAACCTTCTCTTAGACGCCCTCGCCCTCCCCCGGACTTTCCTTCTGGCAGCAGACCTGGTTCCTGGTCCTCCTCCTCATGTCTATCTCCCTCCTTGCTCTTTCCGCCTTCCTCCTCCTCGGCCTCGATCTCGAGGGGGGCTCCGTCTTCCCTGCCACCGCGGCCCCGAGGGTGTCGAGGTTCGCTTTCTAAAACTTTGATATCTAGATCTTTAGCCGCTTGTTTGATTTCCAGGCTATGTTAACCATTTCTTTGTGTTATTTTTGTTGGATTTTTTCTGGCAGATTACATATGGGAGTGTTATTAAATTGATGCACGAGAGGACGAAGTTTCGATTGCATTCGCACGAGGTGCCTACGGGTCGGGCAGCGGGCAGCAGTCAGTCACCGGGTTTCCCATGTCGACGATTCCAATAGCTATTGGGTGGGTACCATGTTAAAATTGATCGTCGACTTTTTTCCTTTGATCTTAATTTCTTTAGGCGTATACTATTTAGCATCAGTTTGTGCGCTTGTAGATTTCAGTCTTTGATTTACTGTGAATTGTAATATTAACTTCGAATTATGATTTCCTTTCTTGCCCCATGTTAGAGCGAGGAAAAAGGGTGATGTTCTGAGAAGTTTGCAATTGTGTAATGAGTTTTTCTTGAAAGGTTACAAAGCATATTTATTAGTCTCGGGGGGGCTATATTTCTATCAGGGGCCATTGCTATTATTTTCTTGTTCAGGGTTTTATTATTAAGTCGTGTGCTATTGGTTTGAGACTCTTATGATTTGGATCATTGTACATGTCTTACTTTGGTATAACTTTTTGCAGGAATGTTTTAGAGTCATCATGTTTGTGTCTCAAACATGCTTTAATTGTTCTATACATGTGAGTTCCGAATTTTACTGCTTATGAAGTCTTTGGTTGTCTTTATTAGGAAGTTTAGAGTATAGTGTGAAAGTGATATGTGTCTTATATGAAATGAGAAGAAGAATATTGATCGTAAGTTTAATTTTATTTTAGTTTATGATGTTATAGGTGTTTATGTCTCTTTTCTTATCTATTGTGAATGACTAGTCATCACGTTCTAATTCAGTTCTGAAATATGCTATAATATCTCCAGAGAAGTCTCGTTTCTACTATTTTCCCGTTCCTATGCACATCTAATCTAATCTAAACCTAGGATTCAATCCCTTAATGGGATATAGTCTCTTTTTCAGATCCAATCATCCAATCAATGTCTAAACTAATATGAGTTAGCTTGGATTGTTTATGGTTTGAAGGTTGACAGATGTTGCAAATTAGAGGAAGTTAGAGTACTTTTCTTATGTATAGGAATTTGCAGACATGATGAAGCTTATATTTCATCTCTGTAGTTTTAGAATATGATGTGTGTGGGGTTATTGATTGAAAGATGCAACATTATATTAATGACACAACTAGTGTTCGAAATCTGATCAATTGGGTGAGAGGACATCTGTTTGCTAGAAATATGAATGTTATGGGAATGATAATTATTTCTAGCTCTGTTCTAACACTGACCATAATGTTATCGAGCAGAAGTTTTGTGTAAAGTTTCCAAACATAGGAAAAGGATCTCTTTATTCAACTTCTTACCAACTTATTAAAATGATGGACCATTTGCTTCCTGCAAACAACTTTAAGTCTTGGTTGTTGTTGTTGTTGTTTGTAAAGAGGGAGAAAAGAGGCCGCAAAGAACAATTTGAATCTGCTACAATGAGGGCAGATAGCTGTTGAGGCACTTCCACACCTGGGCCAAAACTGCAATCACCATGAACTTCCCTTCCCAATGTCCAATCTGCAGGCTGGTTATCTTTCTTTGATGTTGATTGCCAGAAGTTTGGTTTCTGACCCATTAAATGATTGCCATAGAATCTCTTTATAACCAAATCAAATAGCCTTTAGTCCATGTTGTTGGCATAGGTGTGGTGCTCCCAAGCCTCGGAAGGCCAGGAGAGAAGCTGTGTATGATGGGCAGGATTCTAAGATCAGTTTGGATCTTAGGACTATGATTAGGTTTGGTCTTAGGATGGAGGTTCGACTCTCCATGAGCTCAAGGTCCAGAATTTTCAATCTTGAGGGGACTAATCTATGTTAAATTAGGTTTGAATCTAAGTGGGTGTGAGAGTGGGTCTACTCATGGATGTACATGGACTGGATGAGTGCTCTCTTAATTAGATTAGCTTTGGAAGAATTAAAGTTAGGTTTAGTATTGTGTTTCTAGTTCTATTTGGATTAGAACCCTTTGATTATAAAAGGTACGATATGTAAATCTAACTTGAAGGAATAATAGAATCCTCTTCTCCCTATTTCTTCTCCTCTTTCTGGAATTGCACGCCATCTAAGGAGCAGTAGCATGGTAGTGGAAGGAGGCTTTACGCGCGATCCCTCATTTCAAGAGAGGGGTGCGCGGTATGAAGACTAGCTTCTAAGGAGATCTTGATGCGATTCCCTTCTTATTTGCAATCAATCTAAGGTATTTCTGGTTATTTTCTCATTGATTCAAGGTCCTAACAGGAGGTGGTTCAGGTCTAGAACACATTCTAAAGGTGTGGAAGGCATTGGAGAAGAGGAAAATGAGCTTTAGGATTTCTAGTCAAACTAGGAAATGTTAATGCCTAAGGATTTGGAGTTGCCCTTTGTTCCACCTGTTTGGAGTTCAACCAAGAGACTTCAAGGGTTTATTCCATGCTGGTTTGAGGTCCCAAACAAAGTTTTCAGATCTGGAATAGATATGAAAGGTTTGTAGGGCGTTGGACAAGTTTCAAGGCTCCTAGGCGTTAAGGCTGCTGCAGGCACATGTTGCCAGGGAGTCCCTATTGAATTAGGATTCCTTATCCATGTTTTGGTTCAGATCTTCATGCCCTAAGGTACCATGCCCTTAACCTTGGTTCTTAGGGTGTTTGGGGCTGTTGTTTGAGATTTGGAAGCACGTCGAGGTCTGATGAATTGTGGAGACACGAACTTGATCGCTGCAGCAGTGTTCTTAATGCGCAGCAACCTAGGGCTTGGTATTTGGCTGTCTAAATGATATCAGATTATCGTGAAATTAGTAGAGAGCTTCCTTACTGGTATCCTCGGATCCATGCATGAGCACGGTGGTCACAACAATTGGTATCTGAGACAGGTGAGCATGGAAGGGAGGAACATGGTGTTGCAGAAATTCTGTTCAAAATAGAATTTGTACTGCTGGCCATTCTTGGGTTTCTCTGCTGGTCCTAGGTTTTCAAAATCTGGTGAGACTCCTAGCCTAGGTAGGACGCAAGGAAGGAGTTCGCGGAGGTTAGGTTTTGAGGGCGGGAAGTAGGGAGATGCATCCAAGAAGGGAGGAAGAACGCTGTTGCGATTCTATTCAAGAGTGCTGAAATCTGCACTTATTTCACGATAGCTTCTAATCTACCTTTTTTTATTATGGTTTGGACAACCAAGAGTAGCAAGTTGAAGGTGAAGGTTGAGAGGCTTAACGGAAAGGGAAGCTTTCCAGGGTGGAAGGTAGTGGCAGGCTTTCAAGTCCAATTTCGATTGATCCGATCTTGGAGGAAAGGCCAAAGTGTATGATAGATTTGTAGCAGAGTTCTCTAGTGAAGTTGGGTTGTAAGAGATACTTTGATGAATGAGGAGTATATGGCATGCTGGAGGAGAGGTCATCCAAGGGATCGTGATCAAGGTGGAGCTAAAGAAGCAACTATATGGTCCGTGGATACAGGAAGGTAGGGAAGTAGTTGGGGTACCTTCAGCGGTTTGACCAGAGCAGGATTTGCGGAGTCTTAGGATGATGGAGATGGCTTATGTCCAAAGTGTTGCTGCTGATTCAGAGGAGATCCTTTTGAAAATTTTGGAGAGGTCTGTGGAGTGCGGAGGATCTGAAACGAGAGCAGCGATGGTGGAGGCACAGTAGGAGGCCTAGCAAGATGGCTTTGGACAGCTAACCTTGATTTTATTTTTTCTTTTGTAGGGGCACTAGGAGTCGCCATTCAGATGGAGCAGCGGCCAGAGGTGTGTCTCCATAGTTGGAGGGAGGTTGGGCATAGGTTTAGAGCCGGGAGGTGCAGGGGAAGGCATTGATTCTAGCACCAGCATGGTGATGCACTACAAGGTCGATGCGGGATATGCGAGCACAGAAGAGGTGCAACTCTGGAAAGACCATGTCAGATAGTTTGGTTGTAGTGAAAGAGGATCCATATATCTATAAGAGGCTGAGACGAGCCTGGAGAGAGATAAGTAGGTCCGAGCTAGGACAGGTGAGTTGCATTTCTCCAGGTGAAGCTGAATCGATGGCTGGTACAGATACAGAAGAGGAAAACATTAGCATGACATAGGAGGGTGTCCGGACACAAGCAAGGATCTTCAGCTCAAGTGGAGATAGTCATCTTAGAGGCCCCCAGGGTTGAAGGGATTGGCATTGGCATTGGAGTTTGCATAGAAAACTATCAGGGTGCACAGTGGCAGCAAGGCGATAGCATGATAGTGCAGACGAATTGCACGGAATGTCCAAGGCTTGTAAGCATCAGGTGGAGATTATTGACATAGGTGTGGTCCTCCCAAGTCTTGGAAGGCCAGGAGAGGAGTTGTGGTGATGGCTCCAGGATTTTAGGATTAGTTTGGATCCTAGGACTAGGAACGGGTTTGGTCTTAGGATAAAGTTCAGCCCTCTATAGATTCGAGGTCTGGAATTTTGGATTTTAAGGAGGCTAACCATGTTGGATCGGGTTTGGATCCAAGTGGGTGTGAGAGTGGGTCAACTCATGGATGTACATGGACTTGGATGAGTGCTCTCCTAATTAGATTAGTCTTGAAAGAAATAGAGTTAGGTTTAGGGTTGTGTTTCTAGTTCTAGTTGGATTAAGAGAACCCTTTGGTCTATAAGGGGTATGTAAACCTAACTTGAAGGAATAATAGAATTCTCTCCTTCCTATCTCTTCTCCCTCTCTTTGGTATTGCATGCCACCTAAGGAGCAAGGGTAAGGTAGTGGAAGGAGGCTTCACGCACGCCCTCTCTTTTCCTCGAAGGGGCGCGCAGCATGAAGACTAGCATCTAAGAAGATCTTGATGCCATTCCTTCTTTTTTTCTATTTCCAATCGATCTAAGATGTTCTTGGTTGTTTCATTGATTCAAGGTCCTAACAGGAGGTGGATCAAGTTTGGAACACATCCTAAAGGTGTGGGAGGCATTGAACAAGAGATAAAGGCTAGCGCTAAGATTCCTAGTCAAACTAGGAATCCCTAGCGCCCTAGGATTTGGAGCCGTCCTTTGTTCTACTTGTTTGGAGTTCAACCAAGAGACTTGGAGGGCTTATTCCATTCTGGTTTAAGGTCTCAAACAAGGTTTTTCAGATTTAGAATAGATCTAGAAGGTTTGTAGGGCATTTTTGGACAAATTTGAAAGCTCCTGGGCATCAAGGCTGCTGCAAGAGATGCTGCCAAGGAGTCCCTGTCAAATTAGGACTTCTCATCCATGTTTTCGGTCCAGATCTTCATGCTTTAAGGTATTATATCCCTAGCCCTGGTTTTTACGGTGTTTGGGGGGGAATTTGAGATCTGAAAGCATGTTTGAGGTCTAATGAATCGCGAGATATGAACTGGGTCGCTGCAGCAGGATTCTTGACGCACAGCGAGCTAGGACTTAATATTTGGCTGTCCAACGATATCGGATTTTTGTGAAACTTGGTAGAGAGCTTCCTCACTAGTGTCATTAGGTCCATGCATGACACGGTGGCACAAACACATGTTCTTGCTGTTAGTGATTCCCAAGCTGCCCTTAGTTATGCAATTGGCACTATGCATTGGATATGATGATGACCATCAGCATACAACATTCTACCTAGGCAATCATTTTTTGTAAAGTTTGCATCAGCAAAAGGGTCTTAGAAAGCCATAATAGTTGAAATTAACCATTCTAAGGGATGGGGGTAACCAGCTGATTAAAATGGTGAAAGAATTGGAGGATCTTGGGGAGCCATTGGTACTGTAATCCGTAGCAGTAATGGTGTAGGTTGTTTCCCTCTTGGCTTGTGGTACTCATTAGCTAGTTGGTTGGCCAAGATAACTATACATTGCCTGACTGCACATTGTGTTGAGAAAGTCATTCATGCCTAGCTTTTCGAGGTTCCACCCAGCATAACGGAGCACTCCTTGCTGTCTCTTTGGTAAGTTTAGAGCAGACAGGATCTATCAACTCAGTGAGGAGCTGAGATTCATGCAAATATAAAGACTTTTATATATGATATTCCAGGTGTAGCTTGTTGATTGATGTTCAACCATGATGTGATTCACAATCTCCTTTAAGTTGTTGCATCAATCACATGAAAGTAGAAAATAGTGCTAGTACAAGATGCAACAAAAAAAAAAATGCATAATGATTAGTTACAAAGGTTTTAAATCTTGTGGGACAGGGCCATCATGATTTTTTGTGGAATGGGATGCATCCCACCAGGATTTGAAATCTGTTCTTTACAACCTCATGTACTCCCATGTTATCATCAAACTGACTATTTACACAGCATTGATTATCTTGTGAAAAAAGGACAGAATGATTCTTTTGTTTATGTTGACCTATTAACAACATGTGTTGGCTTTAACTCAGACTAAAGCCATCAATTAGAACTATTCATTCTGAAATATCTTTTCTCAGTTTGACTTTCTAAATATTTAGCAAACTAACTTATTATTGCAATTTACTTGTACGTTAGAAGCATTTTTATAGCATGTTGATCTTTTAGTTTCTCATATGCCAAAATTTTTATGTTCAGATTTTTATATATTATTGTAGGATATAAAGAACATTACAAAAAAATTCTTCTTTTGGTTCTTGGGGATGACCCTGAGGCCAATTCCTCCTTTGAGCTTTTTTCTTTAAGAAAATACTGACTTCTGAGGCTAGCTCTTGACTCACTAGAAAAGGAGCAACTCTTAATGTCTAATTTATTTAATGTCTGTGTGGCCTTTAGTCATTCAACAGGTTGTGTGAACTGTTGAATTTTTTTGGCTCAGTTTGATCTATTGACATCTTTCTATTTTCCCAAAAAATGATTAAACTTTGCAGATTGTAAGGCCTATGCCTGATTCGGCTGCCAAACAAGGTGATGTCATTCAAAGTGGAACCATTATCAGGTTTCAACATATGAGGACTCGAAGGTGGCTACATAGCCACTTGCATGCTTCCCCAATATCTGGCAACTTGGAGGTTAGTAGGGATTTGAATTTCACTTTTGTATTATGCAGCTATGATATATAGTTTTGTCATTTCGTCAATTCAATTGGTTAGTAGGTATCATTTTGTTCTATAGGAGGCAACATGGTTGAACTTTGTTGTTTTTGCTTAAGTCATGGTAAAGATGTAAGGGTGCTTTACCGGGGCATTTTACAGTAGAAAAGTATGATATCAGAAATCATGCACAAGGTAAAAGCCATACTTTTTAATATAATGAAGTCATGTTTTTGAATGTATAATGTACTCCTGGTAACTAATGCTTTTGATGGAAGGAAATTATTGGTTGGAGAAGATTAATTATACTTGAAACTTATTATAAGTTTGTAAGTTTCAGAATGACTTGCGATGATGACAAACATTATTATTAGTATAGAACGTAAGCATCTTAATGTAATCATCATAATTCATGGTGCAAAGTTCTGTTATGTTAACCTGTTAAGTTTTAGATTCAAGCAAACCCCAGCTTATGAAACTTTTATAACATATGCCACTCCTACCATTTCAATTAGCTTAGGATCTGAACTGCAAGTTATTGGGGTTTGGTTGACCTAAACCAGGGGGAATATTACCTTATTCTACCACCTTTTTCCTCCACTGCTAGTCAGGCCAGAAAATGGCAGGTGCAAGTTCAGACAACCTTGTCAATATATTAATCGAGCATGCCTAGAATGTGGTGGGCAAGGGGTGACTCAGCTTGATGTGCATGTTTTTCTATATCACATATCAAATATACCTTTCTATTTGGTTATCTTGCCTTGTTGAACATGGAGGATTGATGCTCGCAGGAACTCCACTGTATGAGAAACAACGGGATATTTGATGGTACTTCAGAATCAGGCCGGTCTATTTTTTATTGTTTTTCTAAGTATTGTTCTTGTTATTACTACTATTATTTGGGGAGGGCCATGGTGGTTTTGCTGATGGGTATGGGGCCGGTGGCAGGTGATACTCTTGGAGCCTGCAGCAAAACACAATTCAGTGTCATGGAAGCATTGGCATGTTGATGCAGCTAGTGTGGGGGGCATGCAACAAAGAAACTGTCACCTAAGGGCAGACGCTTTTTCATAGAGTGCAAATAGGGCATCAAAAGCCCAGAAGTTTACTGCACCTAAAACACCTATCTATATGAAACTTGAGCAGAGTCTTTTGGAGAGTTCAAATGAATAAATGCTGTAAAGGTTTTTTTTGTGGACCATCAAGAGACTGATGTTTAATTGTCCCGGAACATTTTCCAAGGGTTTGTTTGACAATTTTGTTGCTGCCGAAACCCAGGTTAGCATTGAGGTTGGGCTAGTTGTTCACGGAAAATGATGAGGTGGATTCGGAGGTCTTCAAAAGATCGGATGTGGACGTTGATGATGCAGTCCTTGGAAAAGGATGAGGTGATGCCTTTGGGATCCTCAAAAAAATACGAGGTGAAGGTAGCCTAGAAGGGAATAGATGAGGTGAAGAAGGTGTTGCTGCCTTTGAGGTGTTAGAGCTGAGATTTACAAAAAAGTTTTTAGCAGGAGGTTTTCTGGTGGGAAGCCTTTGATGCTGAAGCCAGTTGGGATTTAGAGAACAGGGAGAGAGAGAGAGAACCGAGGTGGAGTAGAAAAGCATTTTTTTGGATTCAATAGACTTACCTTAGGGTCCCCTTCTTACCTTATTTATAGTGAAGGAGTCTTGGTGAGGCATGCCATGGCCATCAGCTATTTTCGGAAAATGCATGAGGATCGTGCTGGCGAGAATCACATATGCATTTGTGATGCGGAATTGGTTGGCAGTTCAACGAAATCTACGAAGTTAAGGCCGCCTTATATAATGCTTGAATGTTCATGGAGAGATAGCTTGCCAAAAATGGGAGACTTGCCAGAGTAAGACCAGATCCTCGGGCAGCATGAGGTTGGCTAGGGTCGACCCTTACATACCTGGTTAAAGCCGAGGTCTAATTCGGTCGAGGCCAAGGTGAAAGCCATAACAAATAGCTACAACACAGGCATAAGCCAATTCCAAGTAAAATAACTCTAAATTAGCCCAATAAGCCCAAAATCATAGAAGTTGGCGGTGGGCAGGGGAATTGCTTTCATGAACGTGTGAGGGGGAATGCTTTCATGTTGTGCAGTACGTCTTGGAGGATGCAGGGTACTCCTTGAAGGACAAAAAAGCTTGACAGGGGAGGGGGCTTTGGTGAAGGAGACTGGCAAGGCAGCATTAGTCACTTCGGAGGATGGCAGGGAGGGGACACCGATGGAACAGTCAGCAACGAGGTGGCAGTGCAGTCGTTCTCCACGTGCGTGATGTTGGTGAGCTTGGCCTAGGTGAGCGCTCAGAGGAGTTCGACGACATTGGCTGTTGCAGGCGGCGGTGGTCGTCAGCTACTGGCAGTTAGTAGGGGGGAGATCCAGTAGGAGGCATCGAGTGGATCTAGGGTCGCAGTTGTTAGGGTGTCGGATGGTGGGGAACTGGGAAAAACCGTGGCAATGGGATGTCAATTGATGGCAGGAGGTACGCTATGGTAATGAGGAGATGGTGGAAGGCTCGTCGGTGCTGGGAGGATGGAGGAGGCATGGGCGGCACTGGATTGGGCAGAAATGGGATGAGAGATGGAGGAGGAAGAGGGTTCGGCCATTCAGGAGTTGTCGGTTGTGACAGAGATGCTGGATGTGGGGAGGGGCTTCCGGTGGGATTGGGGTGGCAGCAGATAGGGTCAGCGATTGGTGGTGAGCAGGGAGGAGCTCACGGTTGGGCTATCGATCGCCGAGGTGGGTAAGGTTTTCAGTCCTACTGAGGGAGGGTGGCGCAGGGGTTTTCGCTTGTTGGTGAGGGTGGCGGAGGGAGGAGGATGGGTGGAGGGGCCGGATATGCTAGAGAGGTAGTGGTAGCGCAATGGTGGGAGACGGCTCGGATCAGCTGAGTCAAGAGGTTTTGAATTGGATTACAGGAGCTTGTAGAATTAGAAGTAGCAGTGAGTAGAAGCAATAGGAAGGAGGAGAAGAAGAGAAGGGAAAAAATAGCCAGGAAGAGAGGAAGGAGTCGGGAGGGGAAGAGGAAGAAAACACAGGAAAGGAAGAAAACTCTTGAATTCAATTATATCAGCTTTGTTCTGTCTCGTTACAGTAATCTATTTTATATTCTTTGTTTTTCCCTAACCCCCCAACAACCATCTAGCAGGCTAACTACTAGGCTAACCATTTTACTAGCTCATACTTTAAAAGTTGTGCATAAGCTAGAATAAAAGAAATATACCCATTCCCCATACACTCATAAATATACCTAGGTACAATATATAAAAATTAAAATACATCCATCTACATCGAAAATAGTGTTGGGTCTGTACAAAAGTAGTGCTGGGATGATGTCATCAATTTTTCCTGGGATGGAGAAGACTTGACTTCATCGAGTCAAGCTCCAAACTATCCTGGAAGTGCTCAATCCTCTCAAGTAATCCAGGAATCCTCTGACTTCAGCCTGTCTCATCAGCGAACTAAATAGCAAAGGGAGTCTCAACCCCAGGTGGACTTAATCTGCTCATCCAGGATATGATCGATCTCATCGTACTTTTTGCTTAATTGGGCTTGTAAGCACTCAAGAGAGGGTCACTCTCAAAGAAAGGTACATGCTCAAATGGATCACTATGTATCAATGCTGGCTCTTATATTTAGTTAGATCCAATTTATTAAAAGTTGAATTAATCCCATAGTCAGGTGATAGATTAATAACATACACATTAGATCCAACTTGCTTTAAAATCTTGAATGGACTTGCTTCTCGGACATGTAGCTTTCGAACGGTTCCTAGTGGAAACCATTCAGGTTGATCCTAATCATGACATAATATCCTTAGCAAAATCTTTTAACTCACCGGTGAGAATCTGCAAATCTTTTATACATTTGATTACTTATATTAATTTTATCACTGACTCTTTATGCAGACTTCTAACATGCTCTTCAAAGGATGATGTTGACTCTGAAATCCTAGCATGCACAAGCAACGAGATCAAGTCTATTAGTTTCGTAGGATGATAATTATGCATAACCTTAAAAGAACTCATACCAATAGACTTATTTACGGAACTGTTATATACAAACTCTGCTCTAGGTAAAAGTAAATTCCAGTTCCTTACATGCTCTCTTACCAAACATTGAAGTAAATTTCCTAAACTTATTACAACTTCAGTTTGGCCATCAATTTGTGGGTGATAGATAGATGAAAATTTAATTTTGTTCCCATTAAGTGCTATAAAGTTTTCCTAAAGTAGCTAATGAATTGAACATCCCTATTAGACAATAGATTTGGCAACCCGTGCAGCCTAACAATTCATCAAAATATAGACGAGCAACTCTAGAGGCATCATAGGTCTTGGGATGGTAAGAAATGGACCATCTTTGAAAACCTATCTACTACCATGCAATTAGAATCATTTTTCCTAGCTGTTCGGGACAATCCTAAAATAAAATCCATGTTCACATCTTGCCCTAGATAGTTAGGTACAGGTAGAGAGATGTACAAGTCAATATTTAGTTTACAATGTTCAGCCATAGCCAAGTATGGCATCGTGCAATAATTTGGGCTACATCATGTTTTAGATTAGGCCAATAAAACTAGGCCTCTAGAGTATCTATAGTTTTGTCCCTCCCAAAATTCCCAGATAAACCTCCAATATATATTTCCAAATTAAAAAATCTCTCACAAAAGTCCGTGGGACATAAAGTCTACTCTACAAGAAAGTGCATCAGCTTGAATTGAACAAATCCTGAAGGGTATACACGTTAAACTTTCTAGATGGTCCTTGCTTTAAGAAAGTAACAATATTTTTGAAGTCCGGGCATTCATCATACTCTTTTTTTAATTGTTCAAAGTCTGTAACTTTTACACTTACTGCTGATAAGAGGTTCACTCTACGAGAGAGTGCATCAACAGCCTGAATTTGTTCTTTTTTTCTGCCGATAAAAAGTCTACTCTACAAGAAAGTGCATCAGCTTGAATTGATTCATTGATTCATGCCGATAAAAGATCTACTCTACGAGAAAGTGCATCAGCAACTTTGTTGTCTATGCTTGCTTTATGCTTTATTACAAAGGTTTAGTCTAAAGAAACTCAATCTACTTTTCATGTCTTGGACTTAATTTCCTTTGTGAATTGAGAAACTTAAGGGCCTCGTGGTCCGAATACAGGACATTTTTTTGGAAGCAAATAATTCCTCTAAAATATAAGGACTTAGATCATGATATAAAACTCTTTGGGGTAGACGTGGTTCAACAAGCACCTATGCCTATTAGGGATAGATGAAATACCTATCCGGGCCATATTATATGGACTCGGATGGTCCATAGGTGCTAAATCCTAGCACGATATGGCATCAGTGGAGATGATATTGATGCAGCTACCACTATCAATGATTACCCTGCACACTTTATCGCCTTGACTAATAAAAATATGAAAGATAGCAGTCCTGCTCAAATCTTTACTTTGGATTAGGTCAACACATTTATCCACTCCTAGTTGTTTCTCAGGTGTAGTTTAAGTCTAGACTGTTATATTTATCAAAGATGTCAGTTAAGTTTGGGTCCATGATATAGATTTTTTTTCAGGGTCATTCTCAAGACTTTCACCTTCAGATTTTCTTAAGAGACTAGCAACATGGTCTAGTCCATCGCACGTAAAGCTTTGAATCTTGGAATTGATTCTTTGAAAAATCTCTCCATTGACTCCTTTTCCTTCGTTGATCTTCTTAGTTGGCAATGTCACAAATGGGGAATGATTAGCAGGAGTTTGATTCATGCTAGGTTTTAGGCCTAAAATCCTTGATCCAGAAGGCTCAGGTCGTTGAGTGATTGGCAACCTCGGGAACTCTCATAATCCTGGATCGATTGATAGGCCTGCTTTAGACTATAGACCTCTCGTATATGATCATCCTGTTCAATTGGATAGCAATAAGGTCGAGTGTTTGATTGCGACCTCTCTCGAAAGCTAGATAATCGTGTCGATCTTAGGATCAATGCATCTTGGAGAGGAGTTTTTAATATGATTGTTTGTGGTATTTAATCGTTTTCTTCTAAGGTTCCAACCCTTGCATCTGTAAAACCTACCTTTGCATCCAAAAAATCTAATTTAGCTTTAAGACGATGTATATCTGCTTCTAAATTGGATTCCATTTTGTTGTTTGAGTGGGAAGACTCTGCTTAGTATGGGACCCCTGATCTAGTAGTCATACAACAATTGCAGTGTTCTTAAAGGGAATAGACTATAGGCCTCTCGCATATGATCATCCTGATCAATTGGATAGCAATAAGGTCGAGTTGATTGATTGTGATCTCTCTCAAAACCTAGATAATTGTGTCGGTCTCTAGGGTCAATGCATCTTGGAGAGTTCTTAATAGGATGGTTTGTGTTACTTAATCATTTTTTTTTAAGGTTCCAACCGTTGCATCCATAGAACCTACCTTTGCATATAAGGAACCTACCTTTGCATCTAGGAAATCTAATTTAGCTTCAAGACGATGTATAGCAGCTTCTAAATTGGATTTCATTTTGTTGTTTGAGTGGGAAAACTCTGCTTGGTATGGAACTCCTGATTGTTAACTAGTCCTAATCTAACTGTCATTCTTGATGACCAATAGCTCACCTTTTGAAATTCTTGACTGTGTGTGATGATTGGGCTACTTTCTGGATTGCATCCTAGTCATGATCAGATCTACCTTGTTCTGTCCTTGCTTGTTTTTGGAGTTTGCTATCATTTTATTTTAATTACTTGCTTAATTTTGTTTGTTGATCTTATTAGAGGGTCCATGGATCTAGAATAGCTGGTCTCGTTCCACATCAGTTAAGGCTGCCTTATATAATGCTCGGATGTTCATGAAGAGATAGTTTGCCAAAAATGGGAGACTAGTCAGAGTAAGACCAGATTCTCGGGCAGCGTGAGGTCGGCTAGGGCTGACCCTTACATATTTTGGTTAAAGCCGAGGTCCAGTTTGGCCAATTCTGAGGTGAAAGCCATAACAAATTTCATCATAGAAGAGAAGTGTTGGCACGCACGCATATTCCAGTTTTATTTGATCCATTTTTTTTGTAGTAGTATCATTTTTGGGTGCATCTTTCTCAATTTTTATTTTTGTTATATAAAGTCCTTGCTTTCTCTTGTATAAAGTTGTGAATTTTATTTTATTTTTTAAATTTCTGATGACTTATTTGCCATCGTCTGTAGGTGAGCTGTTATGGTGGAGATAATGAGTCAGATACTGGTGATTTTTGGCGGTGAGACTTGCATATCAATATCGAAAATTTCTAATATGTGACTCTATATCTCTTATCGATTATTCATGTCACACGTTTCTTCAGGCTTGAAATTGAGGGTAGTGGGAAAACATGGAGGCAAGATCAGAGAATAAGGCTCCGACATGTTGATACTGGTGGTACCTCCACAGTCATGACAAGAAGTACACTCGCATAGCTGGCGGGCAGCAAGAGGTAAAAAGAGAATCGTTCTTGTCTCTATTCTCTCCAACAGTATGGCGCTGCAGAAGCTCTCCAACTGAAATCTGCATTTATTTTTAATCCAAAAGGAAAACATGATTATTTTGAAGACTGTCATTTCAGCAACTTTCTGGATTTTAGTTTAGGCTTCCCTTTTGCTTAACATCGCTTTGGAACTCTTGCAGGTCTGCGGTGTTCGAGATAAGCGCCCTGATAATGTCTGGTCAGCGGCAGAGGGTGTATACCTTCCAATTAGTGGCAGCAAGTAATGGATCGTTCTAATTAGACTTGGAACAGAAATGTTTAGTTTTAAGAGAACTGATTCTCATTAAGGAAGCCGCGGAATTTTAAGCCTGAACGTAGCACCGAGCACGTCTTGCTTAGGCGTAACGTGTACCTACGAGGGATCTTCCTTTTATTTCTTATTTCTGTTTTCTCTCTTTCTTTCTTTTTTTTTCTTTCTTTTTTTTTAATGTAGCGATTTCTGTAATGATCAGGGAGATTCTCTTGAGAGGTCCAGCTTTGCCAATTTATTAAGTTATACATTAGATATTAGATTTTTACAGAAATAACACTTTGCAGGCATGTGCAACAAGCATACCTTCCCATGTATGCCCTTGTAATCATTTTCTTCATGCTATTACATATTCTCTGATCAATCTGCCAAATGTGAACAAATTTTAGTAGTAAATTTGACAGCCAAGGACTAGTATGGCCAGTGCAGTAATAAATTGCAAGCTGGTTATATTTCAATTTAGCTGAACGGTAGTTAATGGAAAGAAAAATAAAAAAATAAGTATATTTCTGTTTCAGAAAATCTTCGACTTATAATGGTTGTTTGATGTCACGCCAATAGAATTGTTGAGCAGTATTGCGGTCACAACTTAAGCAGCAAAACTTCGTGAGGTTGGTGGTGGAGAACCTTTATTCTGGGTTTTTGTCCAAATAATATATATATATATATAAAATATTTATGAAAGTACCAACGCCCGGATTTTATTTTAGATCTAGATGAATTTGGTAATGTATTATCCATGCTTGGACACGTGGCAGGTTCTTTGGGTGTGTGCGGGGTGAAAATGCAGGTCGGACTCGTGAGTTTGGTACGAAATCAGGGTTGAACCGCAATTTTAATGCGGATTGGCCATGTAGTTTTGAAAATGCGGGTTAAACCTGCAAATTCAAAGTGAAACGCATGTTGAACCTGCAATTTATGGTTATCGGATTCGGGTTTAACATGAAAATGCGGGTCGAACCCACGATTTCATGAAAACACAGGTCCAACCCGCGATTTCAATTGAAATTAAATTTTTTAAAAAAATATATGAAATCCTAATTTTATTTTTTATTTAATAAAGAGTTACGTTTGTTAATTTAATAAAAGAAAATAGGATTTAAGGGTTTAGGTTTTAGGTTAAGAAATTAGGATTTACGTATTAGGATTTAGGGTTTAAGGTTATAGGGATGGAGCTGGTCCGGGCCACCCCGAAATCGGGTTGGATTTTGGGCCAGTTTTTTAAAAAAATATGGCCGGGCTTTAGACCTTAAAATAAAGCTGTCCATTTAGTTTTCGGACCGGCACCTAGCATCCCTTTGGCTCAGCTCGGACTGGCCCGATTTTGGTCTGCAAATAAGTCGGGAAAGAGCAATCCTGGTCCGCAATTAAGTCCGATCCAACTGTCCCGAACCAACCCGAACCCAATTCTTTTTTTCGTGGTCTCCGGTCCTGTCTCCCTCTCTCGGTCTGTCTCCATTCTCTTTATCAGTCTCTTCTCTCTTTGTCACTCTCTCGTTTCCATCTCCCTCCCCCGGTCAGGCCCCGACGGTCGATGCCCCTCCATCGCGCTACTCCGACCTACTTTTAGCTGTAGAATATAATTCATTAAAATAATATCATAATATTATGTTCATTAATTTTAATATTTTTTCTACTAATTAATGAAATTTTTAATTTTAAAAGACTATTATTTTTTTAATTATTTTTTTTCATCCATATATGTCTATGTAATCCAAAACATCTAAATTTGTAAATATAATTAGACTGACGCCAACTTCGTAAATATCGATTAAAAAAATATATTAAAAAAATATGATGATAATAATTATAAATGTGAGAATACAATATAATAAGTTCAAACAATGAAAAAGTAAAATACAAAAATCCTAAGTCCCACATAGTGGCCATCTCTTCCTACGTACAGGTTACCGTCAACGAGGTACTGGCTCCGCCTCACTCGATTCCTGATACTCTGTCAGATCCTGTACATCAGGAAATGCATGCGATGCAGATACATGATGCGATGACCCTCGTCTTTATACTGTCCTCCTCCATGTCCCGAGTAATCATGATGCATCGGATAGTCCGATCCAGCAGCATACTCAAAATGTGCAGTAGTATCCTCTGTAGATGTGAACTATCTTACATCCTCATGGAAGAAACTACCCGTGGACATATATGGATCGTACTTCGGCATCGGAAAGGGATAGGTACTAAATCATCAAGTACCTCATGTGTGCTGAGCAGGAGGAGGTGCTGTTGATGTAGATGCATATCGATAAGGCTTTGGAGTCTCGTTGTCTCTCTCGTCCTCCCGAGCAAATTCTCGTAACTGGACATGTGCATACTCACCACAACATTAAGAGTCGACTGACATATGTCCTGCATACTCTGTGAGGACGTCGCTATGGAATCTGGCCGAGCAAGCTGATATATTGTCGCAATGCCACCGCTCTGAAAGTTACAAACATTTAATGAGTTAAACAAAATATGAAATATATGATAACAATGTATAATAACATAAATAAAATTTCATACCACATAATCATGCATCGCATCATCACGATCGAGAAATCGCCGATTGATGCCGCAATACCACTGCATGTATGGATCATGATAATGCATATCACCATCAGCAGGAGCACTATCTACAACATGATCATAACGGCTCTCCCATAACTGAATATACTCTCGATGACTGCTGCTCCAATTCCGGGTCGTCCCTTAAGATCGAAATGATGCAGTGCACGATCTGTAACACATCGATCGAGTATGACCCGTCGAAAACTGAATTGTCGCATCACTCTATCAGGAAAATGCCACTCTATAATATAAAAACATATGAGTGGCACTCGACTATGCCATATATCTTGACCCTGAAGGTAGTACTCTGGTAGCTGTGCAAATATGTCGTCTGTATATGGCTGCCATATCACCTATTAATGAATAATACCAAGCATTCGTGTTAAATAAGAATATAAAAACCTTAACCATTGACAAAGATAAGTGCTAGTCATCACCTGATCTGGACTCAGGTGATCTATCAAATGTCGATACGAAGAGAGAACATGTGTAGGTACCTCCGTAACAGCAAAATTGTCTTTCCATTTGTACATAAATAATTAACTTACATATATCAAAAAATATGATTAATCATTAAATTTAAATAAATTTATAACTTACCGCATCCCAAGCGGACCCTGTGGTAACCAGCTGCACCATCATCTAAATCGATCATAGGATCCAGAGCCGGGTGAAATAATCTACGTGGCTCCATGATAGGAAATCTATCCCATGTCCATAACTGTAGAAGCAAAACGGACCAGCTATCTCAGCTATCTCTCTCGCTCGCCCTACATAACTCTCTATATAACCAGGCGAGCCCTGCACTCCCCAACTATAATGTCTAGCACTCTCGAAATCCGCAAATAGAGGTAGGAACATGAGATGCATCTTATCACTAGATTTATCCATAAATAAACACCCACTGACCAGCTATAGAATATATGCTCGAGCATAGCGCTTTATCTGTATCTCGTCAGCATCAAAGGCTAGCTCATGAAACTGATCTGCTAGCCACCCCATGCTCAATTGGCATCCATGAAGTCTACCCTGTGGTGGGATAATCCCTAACAAATCCTGACAAACCTGTCTCCAGTCTATCCGTGTAGTACCTGTTACTGGTAGACCATCAACAGGCAGACATAGCTGGATAGTAATATCCTGTAAAATGATGGTACACTCTCCATGGGATAAATAAAATGTATGCATCTCGGATCCAGCGCTCCACAAAAGCTGTAATCAAGTGCCAGTCCAACCGTGTATATCCTACTCGTGCAAGACCGTAAAAGCCATAATGTATCAATAAAGGTACTATGTGCCTATCGAGAGGTATCAACCTGCGCATAACTAATTCTCTATGTCTACAATATAGTACAGCAGCCTCCTGCCCCTCCCATGCTAAACAGAATCTCCTGATCATACAATACAGAACGGTCTATGGACCGGGATCCATGACTGTAATATGCAATAAGTCCCATGTGAAGCTAATAAGTAAATTACAATATATGCAATGTAAATGTAAATAACAAATAACTAAAGAAGTCTATAAATTACACATAGATAGCATATTACATGACAAGTCAGTAACCAAAAAAAATAACCATTCGGACAATAGGTCAATAATCGATCAGACATAATTAAATAGTCGTGAGACAACCAAATAGTACAAGGAATCTTATTCTGAGCTCCAACCATTACCTGTCCTGATAGATCAATAAGGTACAAAGAAATATATATCAGTACCGTACATGTCACAATCAATAAATAATGCACTGTATAAAAGAGAATAAGTTGACGTACAACAAAATACCTATGCAATGTCATTTGTCAAAACTATCCTAATCCCCTTGTAATGTTCCTGGGCAAGACCGTTTATCATGTCCTTCCTCCTTACAAATGGCACACATTTGTTTGTTTCCAGATTCACGAAAATCCATATCGTTCCTAATTCTAGTAGAACGAGGCCTACCCTTCTGTCTCAAACTACTCATATTGGGCATAATAAGGGTTTCATCATCTTGCTCAGACCAATATTCTTTATATGGAATTGGTTGGAATTGTGGTGCATATGATTGATAATAGTCATGTAACATATAGCATCGATCAACGTATTTATAAAAATCAATTGTAACATGTACACATGCAGCCATTACATGAGAGCAGGGTAAATGATAACACTATCATTTCTGGCATATACATGTCCGCTGCTATAGTCGCACTACCTGTATGTTAACACAACATAAGTCAATATGTAAACAACATACAATAATATCTTATAAAAAATTTAAGAACGTACAGTCACCTGTGTATTATCGCCTCGGTTCATGTTTGCACCATGCCTCACCGTCTTTACTTGAAAAAAGCCACTTTCTTTATCGAATCTTGTAATAGTATGTGATGTAGCTTTGGCTTGCTGAGAGATTACGTGTCCTGTAACAAAAGGAGTAAATCTTTCGTTCCTGTCAAGTACATCATTTGCCTGGGCACGTCGACCATCAAAATAAGATATAAGTCGAAAGAAAATCAACTGCACCAATGCAGTTATTGGCAGGAATTGAGCACTTTTTAAAACTCCATTAAAACACTTAGATAAATTTGTTGTTATCATTCCATAACGTCGACCGTCATCATGTGCAAGTATCCATTTGTCTAAAGGGATATCATTCTGCCATTCAACAGCTTCTGGATTTAATTTTTCAATGATCCACATAAATTTTTGAAATTTCTAGGCTATGTTTGCATTCCCGCTTTTTCACCATATCCCTTAATTTTGGATCATGAAATCTTGAGTTGAAATTGCTAGCCATGTGACGAAGGCAATAAACATGATAAGCATTCGGTGGCTGCCAACCCAGATACTCATTTTGCACTGCAGATAATATACCAGCATATCAATCAGAAATTAGACAGATATCCTAGCATGATGTAGCAAAATTTTTGATGCAAACTAAGAACCAACCCCATGTATCAGTTGATTCTTCATCAACAATAGCGAATGCAAGTGGAAATATTTGGTTATTCCCATCAACGGTAGTTGCAATCATCAACTTCTCCTTATACTTTCATATAAAAATGTAGCATCAACACTTATTACCGGTCGACAATACTTAAACCCTTTAATGGATGGTGCAAAGGCCCAGAAAACACGATCAAACTGAGCACAAGATGGAATGCAAGTAAGAATGCTGATGAATTTCATCCTAGAGCTCGGATTAAATTCTTCAACAGTGCCAACCATCTTGGCATCATATAATATGAAACATCCCAATTACTGAAAAGCATGGCTATTGCTTTTTGATTCGCTTCCAATAATTTTCTGTAACTAGGTGTATAATTATATTTATTTTTAATCACTGCATCAAGTCCAGAAATAGCAATTGAAGGAATTTGTTAGACCAGATCCCGAATTTTATTTGCAATTAATGTTAAATCCAACCAAAATGATCTTGACACATCATTGAAGATATGCATGTATGGGGACTAGTATATCGTGTGATCTCAAATTGACCATGCCGTTTAATAGCTCCCAGTATTCATTGACATCCTGACTCTTTATTCTTACATTTCAGATGCCATAAATTAGGATTAGACTCAATCACCCTGAACTCGTGATGTCTTTCAACAGAATATTGCTTTATTGCTGTTTGTAATTATGCCTTATCTATAAAACGAAGGCCTTTAAGTAACTCCTCATCTCTTTGCCATGCAGCAGATGGTTCTTGCAATGTAGAGCACATGGACATATTAGCAGCAATATAATCAATCTGATTGAATGTTTCGGAGGGGGCTTCAAACATAGGTTTATTTGGAACAGGAATATCATGTGGACTTCATATAGATTTTGATGTACCAGCTTCATTATGTTCATCAGCCACATCATCTTCACTTTCTTCATCATTTTCATTAACAATTGATTATCTATATGCATTGTATCATTAGTAGCTGTATATATCGATGCTTGTCTAACATTACTCTCTGGCACATTAGTGTCTACTATTTTCGGACTACAGTATGACATAACTTGTTCACTTACATGATTTTTTGGTATATTTTGAGCAGCTACTTCATAATCATCTTGTTCGTGAACATGTTCAGAAACTTCAACAGGTTGAATATCTATGTACAACTCTGTACCTGATATACAAGGATGTGAACTAATCGTTGACAACATTATATCCATGTCCTCATTATCAGTTAATGGAACATGTCATACTTAACATATGTCGCCTGTACAACTTGAGGATATCTATAGATGATCAATATTTTTTTTCCACTTATGTCTATACGGAAGACTCTACATATTTTATTCTCTAATTCTTCAAATATCATACCATATTTAATTTTAATTACCTTTTTCGGTCCCTGATTGTACTCAATACTATATTTGCCACTAATTATAGAACCATTGATATAGCATAAGGCTGTGATTGTTTATCCCATTATGCCCTACATGTTTAATAAATTAAATATATTTAGAGATAAACTTCTCAAAATCTATAATACCATAATTAAAAAATATAATTAAACAAAATAAATAACATGACAATAAATTTATGAACATATTACTTTTTTAAATATATAAATATAAATTTCAACATTTTTAAGTTAATACATACGTATGGAATTTTGGATGACTTAAATAATAAATGCATCATATCACCAACTACTGGGTAAAGATAGGTCCTATTTCATTCAGTAATTGCATTAATATTACAGGTCAGCTTACAATAATCAAACGGTATGCAATGAAGATCGAATAAAATTTTGACAGTATTTTCTCTTAGTTCTCCACATACAATATTTATGTACGTGGAGAAAAAAAAAAAAATGTTACTCGAATTTCATTCGATCTTCATTACACATCGTTTGATTACTGTAAGCTGATATAAAATTATTTACAATTCCAAACTATCCACTATGGACAATCAATTGATTAATGTACATAATTCTCAGCTCTGTACAAATATAAACAAATATACGGATACTATAGAATATGCATATTAATCAATTGACGAGTCTACGGTTCAATGCAATGCAAATTTTATATTCGTATATACGAAAAATCGAATGTTTTAACTTAACAAATAATTTTGACACATAATTTATTCAGTACTAACAATTTCTGCATACTACATAATATAGATATTCATGCTGCACATCCAAAAAATATAAATAAATAAAATTATAAATATGAAATCTATAAATATCAATACTTTAATGCTCAACTATTTTTTTTTACACTATGATTACATTTCTCAATTAATAAATTTATAATATGATTAATGTATCTTATAAATTAAAATTTTATTCATAACTTAATAATTTATTTATATTTTTCAAATATTTATAATTTGTACTACATATTTTTATTTTATTTTAATACAGCATGTACATTGCTAACCTTATTTATATTTTAATATATTAATTTGTACCACAATATACTTATATTTAATTAAAAATTTATTTATAAGCTATAAAAACTCATATATTTTAACCATTTAACAAACATACAATAAATTTATGTAGCAAGATAATCTTTTTTAATTACATTATTTTGTACATATTTTAAAAATTATATATTTCAATCATTTATTATTCACGTCATAATTTTTTTCATAATAAACATATCAATTATTTGTATTCCTATGTTAAATAATTTAATCAATATTAATATATTACTCTTACATAATTATATATTCATAAATAACTAATTATTTAAATTATACAATAATAAAATAATTTAGTATATTATTTTTTAATAACATAATTTTAAGAATTCCACATATATTAATATTTACTAGCTAATTTATGTATATTTCAAAATTAAAAATAATTATATTTTAAAAATAAATATTATAAAACATTTTTTTAAAATGGATTAAAAGATTTATAAATACAGGTCTATTCTAAAAATTTATCCCAATAATTATTTTTTAATAATGAACATTATTAATTTTTTAATATCAAAAAGAGAATAAATACTTGATAAAAATCTAATTTTATTTTTAAAATAATTAATTTCATGTAATATTATAACATAAGATATATACTATAAATTATTATTTAATCTAATATATCAAACAAGAATATATAATACATTAACAAAAATTAAACTAACATGGCATCGCAAGATAAAAAATATTATAAAATACAATATAACAATAAATTAGTTATAAAAAATATATATAAATTATACCCGCAAGATTTGAACCCTGGATCGGGCTAGATGTGAATGATGCGATGCGCTCGGAGTGATTCTAAAAAAAACAACAAAAAAATTAGATCAAATGGTTCAAACGGGGAGATCAAATTCCAGTTTAATCTCTAAACAACTAATAATAAAAAAACTTACCTGGATAATCCGGGACCATCTACGATTCGAAGGAGACCGACTAAGCCAACAAGAGACCAAGATGGAGCCAAAATGGGATCGAGATGGGACCGGAGGTGGAACAAAAACTTCAAAGTTCGCTGGGGCCGAAGGTGCAAGAGCAAAGCAAAAAAAAAAAAAAAAATAGCGGAGAGAGGGTATAGCGGTTCGGCCGAGAAATCGCAGGTTGAACCTGCATTTTCACCCCGAATTTGTGGGTTGAACATGCATTTTCAATACGAATCCGATCCAATTTTCAAGCCATGTGAAGGATCCGGGATAAAATCGTAGGTTGAACCAACGATTTCGTACCAAATTTGTGGATCCAATCCATGTTTTCATCAGCCCTGCCACGCGCCCAAAAATCGCCACCATGTATCCCGATTTGGCAGCCACGTGTTTCATTTAGCCATGTACCCAAGTATTGGTGATACGTGGTCAAAATCATCCGGATTCGTACACAAAATATGGACGATGGTACTTTCATAAATAAAATTTTTTAATATTATTTTGATAAAAAATCTTCTATATTCTCCTGCCCTTGACGTGGGTCTACAAGAATTCTTGGCGGAAGCAGGAAGCTTTCTCTGCGGAGATCGCAGGATCTAATCAGAAAACGAGGCGGAAGGAGAAAGCAGCTCTCGATGATTGGGCCGGGCAAAGCGGATGGAAATCCTTCTCTGCCGTCAAAAAAAATTGTCAGTACCGTGATACACGGATGCTGTCTAGCTATCAATCAATCAAACCAAATGAATCAATCATGGAGTACGACTATGAGGACCACCTGCCGGCAGCCGTCGGTGTGGATCGATATATGGAGCCCACCTGTCAATCACGTGACCCTCGTATAATGCGGCGTTCGGCTGCTGCAGGAGACGGGTTTGCCGATCGGAGAATAGAAGAATGATGGTACTGATGGCGACGCTCTTTTACTTACCTTCTTTCTCTCCGTTTTTTTGCTAATATTATTAGCCTGCATTTTGCTTGCCAATACCGTTAAAAAGGATTGCAGTTGGGTGCATCTACTTCTTTAACTGCAAAATATGAGCGTAGGTATTATCACTCGTGGCCGTGTCGTTACCATGATTTATCCTCCCAAATGATGCGACACCACCTACAGTACCATGTCGGGCCCAACGGACGGGATGTCATTGCATGGACCAGTCCTGCAATAATTTCCAAATGGTTGTTTAAATTAAGCATACCAGTCCAGAGACTCCAGACGCTAATGTAAACGTGGCGATAACGACCAGCGTCATTTCCAGCTAAGGATAGAAACCAACAAGAATGTGCAGTACTAATAATTTTTTTTTGTTCTGCTAAAGTATCCATACATTTGAACACCACTCTCGAGCATAGCATAGAGAGGTGGAGCAAGCGAACTTGAATAAGCATGTTTATTCTTCTTCTTTTTTTTTTCTATCTTTATTATTTTTCTTATTATTTTTTTTTTTAAAAAAAAAATTATTTTTTTTGAAAAGAAAAGAAAGTAAAAGATAAATCACATACGTGCTGGTGTTGCCTGTACACCAGACAAACCGCACCGCATCTCCTAAATCAGTCCCGGTGCGGATAGAATGCGTAATCTATCATGAACCTACTTAAAAAAAAAAAAAAATATTTAAATTCTAAAAAAATTAACAATTTTATAAAATATTTTTTTAAAAAAAAATATTTGAATGATTTAACTATGAAATAAAAAAAAATAAAAAGTGATTAATTTCATAGAAAGAAATAATTTTTATAATTATCGAGCTCTATATCCCCATCTCCATCTTCTTTTGCCTGTGAGATTCTCAACACCTTCCCTTCTTCCATCTTCCTTCTACCTTTTCCTTCATCTATTCTCTCTCACCTGCTCCCTTCAGATTCAAACTAAATTCATCTTTTTCTTTTCTTTCTTTCAATTCTCTTCTATTTCCTTTATTCTTTTGATTTACTTCACCTTCTGTTTCAATCTACTTCCACTACAACCACATAGTTTTTGTTTTACTTTTATGCACCATATATACCCCTTAAATGAAGCCGTGGTCATCGAACCTGAATGCAAGTCTTAATCTTTCACAACTTGTCCCCTCTTTAAGTGATCATTAACAACGTTCCGATTTTCCTTCAAAATCAACTTAAGCTTAACTTGACCACTACAAGATTCCTTTCCAATTTTTAATTTATTACTATTCTTGCTCAATCTTATCTTCTAGTATGATTTTCCCTGCATAACCCTTATAACCAGCTAGTTTCAACCTGAGTGAATGCAAAGAACCGATCTTTGTAAAAATTAAAATTTTAATTTCTTCCAATTTCTTTATTGTTGAGTAATCAATAGATCCCAATCAACACTATGACCATAATTTTATGTTGATTGTATATATATTATCAAATAATCAAATATATATATATTGTTGTACCCAATCAGTTTTTTTCTGAACCGGACCAAAGATCCGACCGACCGACCCATCCGACAGCAAAGGTTGACCGACCCACTTCGCCAGAGGTCCGAACGACCCACTCCACCAGGAATCTAAACGACCCACTTCGCCAGAGGTCCGAATGACCCACTCTATCAGGGTCCGAACGACCAGCAGAGGTCGAACGACCACTTAGCTAGAGGTCCAAACGACCCACTCCATCAGGGATCCGAACGACCCATTTCGCCAGAGATCCGAAAGATCCATTCCAGCAAAGATCTGAACGACCCACTTCATCAGTGGTTCGAACGACTCACTTCATCAGTAGTTCGACGATCCACTTGAGATCAACTGACCTACTTCAGCCATACTCATACTAATTAAAGGCTCCAAAAGCCCTTCCAGCTGGTACCAGAATTCTATTACAACATATCCCACAACGTGGCCACGTCCGCATGCCACCTAGCCACCACCTTGATTCTTCTAGGGACAGATCGATATTTCCAGCCTAGCCCCTAACAGAATCTGGTAGTGTTCCGCACCTATATAAGGTAAATGGGGGACTCCAACAATAAGGGCACTTTTCCTTCTCCACGAGCTATCTCCTCTTTGATTCTTCCGTTCTGTTACTCTAAGGCTCTCGCTAATTTAGCCATCGGAGTGTCCCCCGTCGGAACACCACCGGCCCGTGGGACTTCTTTTGCAGGAACCAGGAGATAAGCGCTCCAGCCAAAGCCAAGGGAACCCGATCTCGGAGATCCGGCAACAACGGATTGGCGCTAGAGGAAGGGGGCTGAACCTTCGTTCTTGTTTCCCTTCTCTAAAATGAGGATCCATCACTAAGTGAAGCAATGGTGAAAGGAAGAGCCCAGAATACCTCCATCAGGAGAGGCCACTCGCCGTCAAGATCGGAGGATCCTCCTAGGGAGAACGACACCCGCCCAACCTACCATTACCCTGGGACAACATCAGTTCCAAATCCTCTGAACCGCATCGACACCCTTGCTGCCGCGGTTCAGAACCTCCAAGATGCAGCCAACAGGTAACAACCCCTTGCGGCACCCCAAACCAATCATCTGCCTGCTGCCGAGAGAAGCCGACAGCAGGGAGCACCTCAACTCCGCTCCCACCTAGCATCGGAGCCCCGAAGGTCTCAAGGGGCTCACGCTGATGGAAAGAGAGCGAGATCGGCTCACTCTCCTTTGCAGACTCGGTTCCCGACAGCGATCAGCACCGCAGCGAGGACCCGAGGGACTATACCAGCAAGCTCCAGCGCATTGAGAAGTAGATCGTTGAGCTGGTAATCGGCAAAAGGTCGACAGGGCGCAAGCGTGCGACTCTCGCATGCCTTTCTCCGCCAGAATAATGGGGGAAGCCATCCCCCGCCACTTCAAAATTCCTCAAGTGGATGCCTGCGATGGCACCACCGACCCACTGGATCATCTGGGCACTTACAAGGCCCACATGATGGTACAGGGCACCTCCAACGTCCTTCACTGCATTGCCTTCCCTGCGACACTTCAGAAAGCAGCTCGGATGTGGTTCTCCGCCATTCGACAAGGTACAATTCACTCCTTCCCCCAGCTGAAAAAATTCTTTCTATCCCATTTCAGGACTTGCAGCCGGGCCCCGAGGAACACGGACTGCCTCTTCCTCGAATAGCAAATGAAGGAGAAACCCTCCGGACTACATAGCCTGATTCAATTCAGGCTATGGAGGTCTCGGACCTCAATAAAGACGTAGCTATGTCGGCCTTCAAGAAGGGCCTGCGATCGTCTAGGTTCACATTCTTCCTGGACAAAAAATTCCCGACAAGCTACTCCGAACTGCTGGCCTGAGTGCAGAAATAAGCCCTGGCAGAAGAACAAGCGGCAAGCCGATGCCAGGCTGAAGGAAGGTCGGCCCCCAAGAAGCGGAGCGACAATGCTCCTGAAGTCCGACCTCCCAGCGATGGCATCAACCGAGTAAACAGAATTTATTATATATATCCCTAACTTTTTCACTACCACCAGCCAACAGAGACTCCAGTGCTAATAAAACTACCAGCCAACAGGAACTCTAGTGCTATTTTATTATTATTTTTTCTTTTTTTGATTTTATTCTCAGACTATTTTTTTATTTCTTATTTTATCCCCGGACTTTCTCATCGAAATATGTCCAAACCAAGTCCAAACCAAAACTCAAACTCCTGCCAACTAGCTGTGAGAAAAGTCTCACAACCAACTACACCACCCACCAATGATTTTGTTATTGTTGTTTAATCAAACTCTTTTTTGTTGCCCTCGGAGGTAAGAGATTGTACCATTATATTCCATAAGAAATCCGGATAACTGTCACCTATACAGGGTTACACACATGTATATCATATGCAATACTTTGATACCTACATTTGACACATAGGTGTTACTAGACGAATATATCCAATAATAATACGTGACCCCAACCATCATAAAATAAATACCACGTAGACATTCCCAAGATAGTGTATCGCGGGAACCAGAGATACTACCAAACTTCATCCCTGAAATGCCCTTTTAGCCTTGTAATCCATTTCTCCCATTTGCACCTAAGAGCTCAGGCATTAATATAAAGCGGCTGGCTATGACAGCCATACGATACCAACTTCCCAAGATTCCAACAAGCACCATTCCACACTCCTATCAACTTTTTCCCTTGCATATCTTGCCCCTTCTCTTGGAATATTTAAAGAAATGAAGAACCTGAGATATATAGTTCATCCAACATTCAACAATAACTCTTTATATATCCACACTCTCCTCTCTCATACAATCCAACGCATTATCATAAAATTAACAGAAAATATATTCCTAAAGACAGATCGAAACAAACAGCCACAAAAAATTGAGACTGCCTCGTGACCTTTAACAATACAAGACCGTTTACCTATAGAAGATGACGAAAGCTTGAGTGGCCTTTCAGTCCAAAGTTTCTTCCTTGGGATTCCCTCCACCCTCCTGTAACAGCGCGCGCAATACATCAGCAAGCATCACTAAAGTAAAATAAGTTTTAATTAAACAGACAAAATAAAATAAAATAAAATATTTCGGCGGATTTCGGTCTCTCTCTAAACCATTTGTTCCAGAAAGAAATTAGGAAGGAGTTCAGCTCTGATAAGCCATTTCCCGAAGGCCAAAGTCTCCCAACTTGTCACTGTAACCAAGGGTCCAAGTTCCGTAAGCAGGGTTCCCATGACGCCGTTACCCCTCTATATCAACATAACGCTGTTACCTCGCTATAAAGGCGCCAAGGTTACCGTTCGTTGACGGTGAGAATGGAAGGAGCTGGCCATTATTTGCCCGGTCCAGGTTTTAAAATTTTTGGCCCCTGTCATCTCGCCTTTGATAAGAAATAACAAGTAATTACAGCAAAACTACCGCATTTTTTTCACAAAAATTCTGAATGAAAGCATCTGTATATCAAAGAAACACCAAAATCGATAAACAATTACTCTTAAAACAGTACAAAGGATAAAAATAACGGCCATAGTTTAACATGCTGAAACCTTTTAACATAGCCTATGTAACATCATAACAGCCGTTGCTCAAAATCATAGTTACGGTTAAAAAAAATTATATAATCAAAAGCGGGGTTAAAAGGCAGTTAGAGAGAGAAGCAGATCTGGCTCCGCCGCTCCGGTCTCCCGGTTCGGCCGTGGGAGTGGAGGTAGGAAACCGAGAGAAGGAACGTCGCTCACCCAATGACGTAAAAAGGCCCCGGCCGTTGGCCACGTGACAAAGCGAAGTACTGTGTGGAGTTGGTCAAGGCTTGGCTCCTCCATTAAAATTCTAGAATTTTCATATGCACCTGATTGGAAATGAACTGGCTGAAACTCTAATACCGTAGAGGGACTAAACTGACATAAGCATCGGTTCAGATAAACTCGAAAGATGGAAAAGATAAGCAAAAAATTATAAGCTGTATCGAACAAGAGGACCGGGGTCCCCCCTACCCTTTTTTCCTAAAAAAAAAAAAAAAAGAGGACTCGAGAACTAAAACCACTCATCACTTATATGCGTAGACGTAGTATATAAGCTAGGGTAAAACTACGGCGGTGATTACGGGAAAGAGTCCTCATTTTGGGAGCAGAGTGGAGACAGAAAAGTGAATAGGACGAAAACAAGAGAAGTAAAACAAAGAAGGATACAACCTTCCATTCGTGAAAATTATTTTATTACCTCTTATTTGCAGACTAGAAGGGCAAGCTCTTGGAAGTGGACGAGGCGGTGAGCGACTTCAAGTGATCCGACGGCGCCAAATCCAGCGGAAGATTCGCCCGCCTCACGATCCTCCTCATGTTGCTCTGCAAGCTCTGCTGCACCAATCGCCTCACCGCCCTCCTCTCCTCGCTCATCCCCGCCTCCTCCTCCTTCCCCTCAGCCGCCCCACCGACGAGCGGCGCAGACACCGCCGGCATGCCGCAACACCCTCCTACACCTCCCCCCTCGCCGAACCCTTCCGAGACCTGCTTCCCCTTGTCCACCCTCAAGATTTCAAGAATCCTCGACGCTCTCTTCTGGGCCAGGGGGCTCCCCAGGAGAGTGAGCTCGAGCAGGGAGGACATGATCCCCGCCTCGATCATGGCCGCCCAGTCGCCGTAGGCCTTGTGGGCCATCACCATTAGCACGTACGCCGCCTTCTCCTGGCATCCCGGGAAGTCCGACCAGTTGAGGACGTCGACCAGGACCGGGAACACGTCCCGCGATCGGCTCACCGCTCGCCGTCCCTCGGGCGCGGCGACGAGGTTGGAGATCACCGAAAGCACCCGCTGGCTCACCTCCATGTCGCTGATCGCCTCCAGGAGGCAGGGGACGATGTCGGCGTCGATGAGGTAGGGGGTGTTGGCGGCGGCAATGGAGAGGTTGAAGAGCGCTCGAAGTGCATCATGCCTCGCCTGAGAGGGGCGTCCACCCCCGGCGGTGGCGCTAGGGTTCTTGAAAGCCATCACGAGGAATGGTATCGCGCCGGAGGAGCCGATGATCGGCTTGTTGGCATCCAGAGCGCTGAGGCCAAGGAAATTAGCGACGATCGCTTCGGAGACCGATGGGGAGCTCCCCGATTCGATCAGGCTCAGCATTTTGTGCACGGCTCCGGCCTTCACCACAGCTGCCTTGTTCCTGAAATCAAAAACTCTAGTGAAAAACGATGAGCTTATAGACCCCCGACCGGAGGAGGAAACGAGAGCGCTTACAAGTCATTGCCGATCCCTAGATTAAGAAGGGCGTAGAGAGCTGAGATCTGGAGGTCAACATCCCGAGAATCGAGCATTCCCACCAGGGGAGGGATGGCGCCGAGCATAGCGAGCGTCTTCCTCGCCTCCGCGTCGTCCTTGGCGAACCGCCGCACCTCCCCAGCGGCCTCCTTCCTTCGATCTCCTCCGACATTGCCCCCGCCACCGGACTGGAGCCTCCCCACCACGCGCTCGAGCTCCTCGAAGACCACAATCCTCCGCCTCGTCTCCGCCTCCGCCCCATCGCAGCCGGCCACCGAGACCTCCGCACGTAGCAGCTCCGCTAGCCGCTCCGACCGGTTCCTCGGCCGCTGCTCCCGCGACGCGAAGGCGGCGCCTCCCTTCCGCCGGTGCGTGGAGACGCCGCACAGCATGGCCTCCAGCAGCTTCCGGCGGAATGCGGCCGCGGAGAAGACCGGCCACAGGCGGAATCCTCCGGCCGCGGCCAGGAATCCGGCGTCGCCTCGCTCGCATTTGGCCATCTCGAAGCTCCCCTCGGGAGTCCCCTCGGCGGCAGTCGAAACGCGACGAGAGAGTGGAGGCTTGGAGAAGAAGCATAGCCGTACTTTCCCCCTAATCCAGCTATTAGAATATGGCGCGACTCCCGAGCCTCTTCTCTCTCTTCCTTTTCTCTTGATACGACACAATAGGGCTCTCTCCAAGCTCTTCTCTTTGTCGGGTTAATTTATGATCTAGCTAAATTATTATTTTAATTTTGAGTGTAGTCACTGATTTGTTTGTTAATTTATCAGTTAATCTTTGTTTGAGGCGCTTAATCTATACCCGGGGATGACCTTTTTTTTTTTTTTTTGGAATAACGGTTTTGAGTGGAGGAATGATATTGATACTCTTCGACTTTTTAGCTTTTTGTGTACCAGAGGGACAGACGTATAGATTTGTCGGAGTTTTAGTGGACGATGGGTGGAAAATATCAATGTGCCGAGGAAAAAAAAAAAAGCTGACTTTACTGAAATAATATGTAGGGCGTCGATATGGATTAAATTACGTGAATGCCACTTCTCGTCTTTTGATTCGGTTGGAGCAGGACGAAGGAGCGTGGAGGGCAATCATGAGTTGGATTAATGGGATTCACTCCGTCACCGTTAGTCACGGGGTGAAGCTTTAGCTGCGCGGAAAGAGCGGGAGGTTGGTGAGGAGGTCCGTTCAGTAGCTGTGATGTATTTTCTAGGGTTCTCGGTATGAATGTGGGGTTGTGGCGAGATTGTTGCGAAAATGAATAAAGATGGAGACAAACTGGCAAAGTTCTGCATCCCTTATTGAGTAGCATTATTACAGCACTTAGAGGTCCTGATTGGAAGTTTACGGAAGAAAAGAAAATATAGAGTCGGTGAGGAGAGAAAAAGGAAAGAAAAGAAATTTTTTTTTAAAAAAAAAAAGGTAACGGGGGAGGGGGAGAAAGTTTAGTAAGGCAAAACAAATCTATCCAACCTTTCAAATAATCATGACATAAGATTAACATGTATTATTATTTATTATCATATCCTAACAACCATTATATAATAATGATAACACCTATTATTTATATTCTTATTATTTATTTGAATAAAAAATATTTAAAGTTTATGTGCAAGTTAAAAAGTTAATATACATTTAGTAAGAATTAGCAATCGGTACTTTATTTCTGTATGGACTAATAAGTCGGTTTGGCGCAAACCAATAACAATTATTACAAAAATCCTTTCTAGGTTGGCACCATTACACTTAAAATTTAATAATTTATTAAACATCTATTTATATCCAGTTAAATTGACAGCATTAATGAAACTATTTATCTCACAAAAAAAGTTGAAATCACCTTTAGATGGGAAAGAGAATTCTGCATATTTTTTAATATCCTTGGATAGCTATTATATTACTTAAAATTACTATAATTATTATATATATATATATTAATAGGGTACTTGAATCTTGTTTACGATTAACGGTTTTATAAATATTTTATCAAGTTATGATTAAAATGTTGGATAAAGTAAATCACTATTTTAAAAAATAAGTATCTAATTTTTAAAATATTGAATGTAAGTCTAATTGATATTCACATAATCTTTTTTTTTAATTTATCCTAATAATTATTTTCATTGCAAAAGAAGATAAGTAAATCACTATTTTTTTAGAAAAATCCTCTCCAAAAGTATTAAATTTTATCAAATCAGAATTTATGGTGCACCCTGAGATTTTTTTTTTTTTTGATGAAATAAAAATGAGAGGGGGATAAATCCCGGTTGTAGCTATCCCCTTCGGGCCCCGTCCCCGCCAGACTATGTTCACATTTCGCGTACTCTCCCAACCTTTCGGTGAGTAGGTCAGCCTGACACTACCCCGATCAGGTGCTCTAGGAGAAAATTTTGGATTTAATCGAGTCATCCGCAGGATCATGACTGGAATACGGAACCTGTGGATGGCGGGCGTAAGTACCTACCAACCGAGCTACCGCCTCAGCGGCCACCCTGAGATAGTTGAATGATATAACATGTAAGCACGGAGTGTATCTTACTTCAACTTTATTAGTTTATCAAAATATTTTTTTCTTAGATAGAGAGACAGGAGCAAGGGTTTAATAGATAGAGATATTTTTTGTATACTAGGGTGATGTAGAAAAAATATATCACCAAATATAATTGGACCACATAATTCCCATTTTTAACATGCATTTAATATTTATAAAAATATCTTTTAATTAAAAATTTTGAATAACAATTTTTTTTAATGAAAATATTATGATATTTTGTGATTTAGATCATGACACCATATTCACAAGTTGACTACGGGATATCATAAAAGGAAGGTCATTTAGTTATGATACCATATTCATAATTTGATCATGAAATATCATAATCTTGTTTATAGGATTTCATAATCCGGTTATATGGTATTATAATTGATGTGGCAAGATCGCTGACATGAAATCTCTATCAGATCCAGTCGGATGCCATGTTGGCAGAAGCTGCCATGTCAGACCTTCTCTTCGATCTCCTTCGCTGGACAGCTCCCTCGAGTTCGAGCCCGTCCTGGCAGAAGTCGAGCTCCCGCTCTTCGAACTCCTTTGCCGGGCAGCTCCCTCGAGGTCGAGCCCACCTCGGTCGAAGTCGAGCCCGCTCTCTTAAGCTCCTTCGCCGGGCGGCTCCCTCGAGGTCGAGCCCGCCCTGGCCGAAGTCGAGCTCCCGCTCTTCGAGCTCCTTCACCGGGTGGCTCCCTCGAGGTCGAGCCCGCCCTAGTTGAAGTCGAGCTCCCGCTTTTCGAGCTCCTTCGCTGGGCAGCTCCCTCATGGTCGAGCCCATCTCGGTCGAAGTTGAACCCGCTCTATTCGAGCTCCTTCGCCGTGCGGCTCCCTCAAGGTCGAGCCCATCTCGGCCGAAGTCAAGCTCCCTTCTCTTCGAGCCAAGCGCTCTTCAATCGAGAGGTCCGATGGCTGGAGGCCGCCCCGATAGCAAAGTTCACAGCACTTCAAAGGATTCAGAAGCAGAAGGGAGAGGATGTCACCACCTCCCTTGGACGACAGTGCACCGCCCAAGGACTCAGGACGCTCCCAGGGTGTCATGATCTCTACCGCCATCGCTTACACCAGATAGGAAGGGGCACCCTAACCAAGGCACTGCGCATCCCAGCCGACTATTTGCACAACCCGGAAGAGGAAACCATGCCAGGAGATTCAAACTAGGGGGCGGCTGCTTGAAAATTGAGGCCCTGCCAAGTTTCCCAAAGTGTGGCAACCGGGTGAGAAGCAGAGCCTGTGACATAACTCCCTATCATGGATGGGGAAAGGCACTGGGGTGCACCGCATGGAGCACTCCTAGATGTTGACTTTCTGGCACTTGCAGAGAGGGAGGAACCCGAGGTAGGTTGCTGGAAGGATCCATTGCCTAAAATAAGGTTCAAAAGGTTTTCGAACAAGGTAAGCAAACTAAGAGCAAGCAAGGGCAGACGAGGGGAGAGCAAGCAAAGGACCGAGCGCTCTGAGGCTACCGGAGAACTCATTGGAAGAATCTCGATAGGCACAGCCGTCATAGCTCGGGCTCTCCTCCACCGTGGCCACGATCATCCAACTTTTTCCCTCTAACTCAAAACCTCCTCCTCTTAGCGTGGAGTCCAATCGGGAGCCCACCGCGAAGGATCCGTTATCCTAGATCGCCACTGACTTGAACGTCGGAGTGTCCCCGCCGGGATTCCCGACCCCGATCTCTTCTTTTTGCAGGTTCGGGCACGCGGGCTGGATTCCAGGCGATGAGATCGACATCCGACATCATCTCCGAGCTGCAGATCATGACGGTGTAAGTGGCAACAATAATTTTCTATAAAAATAAAAATATTTTTAATTTTTAAAAATTTTAGATATTGAATGTGCATTAAAAATAAATGAAACTTATATGCCATAATCAAATTATGTAATATATATATATATTTTTCATGGAAGGGCGGTGTATAAAGACTATAGCAGAGTTAACCTGCTACAATTTATACGGAAAGGGTTGCAGACGTGTGTACGGAAAGTGGATTTGACACCAGAAATAAAGAACTAACGGCCAAACACAGCGCCAACAAAACCAAAGGAAACCGTACCATGAAAGCGGCGAGAGCATGAACTGTTACACTCTCCAGAAGCTAAACAGCGGAAGGCCAGCCCCCTGACCACGAGTGTTGAGGTATAGCAGTCTCCTTTCGCTTTACCATCTTCGAGAGAGAATGATGGGAGGAGAGTTGACGTGGGGGGGGGGGGGGGGGGGGCGCAGTGGCGAATTCGTGTCCACGTCGGTTGTTAGCTTTACGGAAAGGGGGTGGGGGACCTGGGGGTGGACTAGAACATGGGCCGAGGGTTAGGCTTGCATCTTTTGCCAGCCCCGCACCCCCACTGACACAATTCTCCCAGCAATCCGAAGACTTTAATCCACCCATCTACAAAAATCTCAAAGCAACTATTATGCAATCCAACGGTGGAGTCGAGTGATGGAAGTTTACTCCTTTCGCGCACGCCCAAACTACAGGGCGATGCTATGCAGTCGAGCGACGAGCGACATGAAGCCGGTGGGGTCGAAGGACCGGGGACAGCAATAAAACAACGGGAGATATCACGGGAGTAGTAGAATTAGATTAAGATGGATGGATTAAGGTGCAACGGTTTCTGTAACTTTTTTTTTTTTGCTTGCATCCGCGCAGGACCATAGCAGCAGTCTACTATTGCCGACCATCTGATCATGGATCTTTTTGGTTGGAAACCACTTGATAGTAGGGACAGGCTAGCTGGTCTCCTGCCACGTTTTAAATGACACCAAAATGAACCAAGATCTTGGAGATATTTGAAAGAGATGGGCACATGCTATGGTCGCAAGTAATGTTGATTGAGTTTCAAATTATTTAGTATATTATTATTATTTAGTTAAGAAAGGAAGTGACGGGGAAAACCTTCTTCTTTCCATCTTTTCGATGGCCCGGGATATGCAGGTCTGACCCTTAAGTGAACGGGATAGTATTGAGCTCTTTTTATGTTTGCCTCTCGGAAGAAAGCAGTGATCCATCTTTTGCCTCTTCCGACTCCTATAATCAGAAATAGTCCTGACACTATAAATTCAGATAGGGATGGTAACTAGAAGTTGACTAAAACATCTCTATATAATTCATGCATCTCCAACACCCGAAGTAAAGTAGTCGGAACAAACTGATCCTTCTATCCTTCTCTTATTCTCGGTCGGATCCTAACTATCATTTCTCTGTAACTCAATGCACGGAATTGAATCTCGGCTCTCTCCATAGTAGCGTACTGGCATATATAACTCATGCATGTACCTAGAGTTCCTGGACTAGCTCTTGGAAACATGTACCCTCTCGAAAACTAACCCAAACGGGTACCAGTCTATCGACTCCTTGATACAGCCGACTTTTGATCAATTGGACCATTAGCGAGGCGGCAATGACCCGACTCATATATGTAAGTTCTGGTAGGTGAATCAACCTCCCGAGACATAGCATACTGAAATCCCTTAACAAGGCATATCCTACCCATATCCTTGTCAAGCTAGAAACATGATCGGGAGATCATCTTCTATGATCTTTGACGGATACTCTAATAAAGAGGATGCGATCCTTTATAGATAATTTTTCGAGTCATAATTAATGGAAGCAGTTGATGACCAAATAGGACAAAGAACTCATCATCGAAGGAACAAATAGGTGGCATGGCTTTCTACACAATCACTTGATGTGATTTGCATATGATACGATTGGATAACTAATCAGGTTTCACTATCCTGTTCTCCATCCCCGCATCGTCTTGAAAATATAGGATGCAAAAGGAAAAAAGGGAAATAAGAAAAAGATCCGGACACACTCATTATCTTTGACTCATCATACTTTCTTCCTCTTTTAACCGTATCACCTATCTATCAGAGTGGCTCCATCGGAACCATCTCTGACAGAATCTCTTTCCAAAATAATCCATGAGCATATGTTCTCCGGTGTACTCCGATGATAGACTAGATATCAGCCATAACAGAAAGTATATTAAGAGAAAATCAAAATATATAGCATGTATACATAAGTACCATCATGCACATCAAAATAGCTGGTCTTTAGCATATGAGTAGGCCAGCTGCATACTTAAGGAAATAGACAGACAAAGAAGAGGAAAAGTTTGAACGGGTAATATTCATCATGTAATTGTACGAACAGTAAAGAACCCTGTGGAAACCTAATGTGGAGATATCCGGAGTGGCAGCAATAGCAAAAGCAACGAAGAAACCCCGTGGAAGAAAAGGATGATAGTCTCGTATGAATATCAGGAGACATCTGGATGAGTGGCAGCAACATAACAAGTCGTGAAGATATGCATCCAAATCCATCGATCCAAACCATCTAAAGCTTCAAACAACATAGCATAATAAAGATATTCAACAACATTCAAGGCTTTATCAAAACCATATCCAAAGCTTCGGTGAATAACCCAGAGATATATAGAAGCAAGCCAAGATATCCAACAACAGAGAGCATAATAAGGATGCCAACTTATAAGAGAGCCTCATAAGACCTTCTTGATTGACAAATGACATCAAATAATAATAGCAGGATAGATACAGCATGATAAGAAGAATACCCAAACTGAATCATATGAATAGTATGTTGTTTATAGAAGTTCCGTATAAATTCCAGAGCATACAAAAAAAAAAAAAAAACAGTAGCAGCAATTATGGTATCCATATGACAACAGCAATAGAGATATGAAGTAGAAGCACAAATTAGCTCATGATAAATAGATGTGCTCAACCCGCGGCATCTATCAAAAACTCTCCACTTTGCATGGCAGAAAGGCAATATAATATAGCATGCTGAATTAGCATGGAGCCGACAGATTAACATCAAGGCATAAAGATTAGTGAATATGATAAAATCCAATACCACATCAACTTGTAGCAAGTTTAAACAAGTAGTATCCACATATATCCACTTCTAAGTGCCAAATAAAATCTCTCTCAAGAGCCTTGTTGGCTAAATAATCAGCTGCTTGATTTGTTTCCCGATAAACATGGGACATATGAAATAAATGGCATTAGAATTCTAATACCAAAGATCTTGAAGAAGAGGATTGTGTGACTGGTTATTGGAAGAGGGATGTGTAAGCCGATCAATAACAACTACAGAAAACTCTTCAAGCTAAATATTCATTGCATGAAGCTACTGAATTGCAACACAAACACCCATCCGAGTTGCAATAAGTTCAGCTTTAGGCACGGAGAATGGCAACATGGCTTATCTCCAGCTTAGATAACACAGTGATGGGGACATCGGCTAGCACGGATCCTGATGCACACAGATTCAGATGCACACCAATCTTAATGCACATAGATCGAGATGTAGATAAATTCAAATTTTCTATTTCGAGAATAAATTATTTTAGGATCGAAATTTTTAGGATAGTTTGTTTCCCTTGTTTAGGATTTGTTTTATCGGAATCTCTTTCCAGTTATTCGGTTGTTTATTTGTTTAAAATTTGTTTTAGGATTTGTTTGATTTCTAAATTTTTTAGGATTGGGATTCCCAGCTTATTGAGAAGTTCCGATAGATTATAGTCTATTTAAAGTATTTTGTCTTGTTGGAATAAAGATATTAAGAAAATTATTGAAACAAGAGTTTGGGATGTGTCCCAACTTCTCTCCCCCTTTCTCCTTCCCCTCCTCTCCTCCCTTCTCTTCTCTCTTCCTCTCTCTCTCTTTCTCTCTTCTTCCTCTTTTCTCTCGATCCTTTTCTTTCTCTGGTTATTTTCTTCTTGTTCTCCTTCTTCTTCTCCTTCTACTTTCTCTCCTATTTTTCTAAAACTCCCTGTTACCTCTTCTCCCGAACCTTCCTGCTTCTTATTCTTCGCATGCTTCTTCTTCTTCTTGGACTTTCCCCCTTACCTCTTATTTTCTGGTTCTTCCTCTTCTTTTCCCCTTCCCACTCCAGCCTTCCAAGAACCCCAACTCCCCAAGTCACTCTCGACCGTTCCCTTGTCCATCACTGACAACCCCGCCTCAATCCCCTGATATCCCCAATAATCAAATCACCGACGCCGCCTCTAGGGCCTCCCGGGCTGCTGGTCCCAGGGTATGGTCTTTCCTCGTGATCTGAACCTTTTCTATGATCGCTTTTTTGGAGTCGATGCCCCAGCCTTACACTCGATCCCAACTCTCCGAGAAGCTTTGCTGCCTTTGGAAGAAGTTTCACATCATGTTCGACCGCATCACCATGGGCAGGACCCTTCCCGCCTCGCTCCCCATGACTGCGATCTCCTCCACCTCTGCACCCTCCTCCGTCAACCCTGTTTGACGCTGCCTCTCTCCCATCTGGAGAGATCCACGGCTAAGTCGAGCCACATCCAATCCCTCACGAACACCAGTGCGTCGACGACCCTCTGTTCATCTCCCACCAACATCTCCTGCTGTCGCATCCCCTTACCAACGCCCCCTCTCCAATGAAAGGTCATGCCCCGCCCCATCTCCCTGCTGCCATGATGCTCGACACCCGAGGAATCAAAGCCCGTGCCATCATTCCCTCCGAGCCATGACCGAAGCTCAAGCCCTGAGCCCCACCACCGCCGCCGGTGCACCTTCTCCTTTTCTCATCGTCGTCGATGAAAGTCCACGCCGCCACCATCTCCCGCCCCTCTTGCCCGTGCCATCCATACCTTGTGTGCCGCCACCCATAGCAGGAGACAAGCTACATTGCCTTCACCGCTGGTCTTTGTTCCTAGCACCAACATCGGCAAAGCCCACCGGATTTCCATGCTTGAAGTCATTCCCTGTTTCACACGTCCATCAAAGCGAAGAGTCTCTTGATTCAGCACGATCGTGAAAGCACCCGAGGCTTTGCACGATCGTGAATGCTAATATGGCCCATGCTGCCGACTTTGGAATAAGGCAGGAAATAAAAAAAAGAAAAAAAAGAAAATATGGAAAAAAAAAAGGAAATTAGAGAAAAAAGGGTGGAAAAAAGGTGAAAAAAATATGAAAAAAAGGGAAGAATAAAAAAATTTTGGGATTATTTGACCTAGTCTTGGCCAACAATCCAACCCCTAGAATAAATTCTGATTGGGTTATCCCGCATCAATTTTGGTATCAAAGCATGGTTTAGGTTAGGTTATGATCAATTATATTTTATTTATATTTGAATTGTTTGCATAAAAACAAAATTCAGTCTGCAGGCTTTGCGCATCTTGGAGCCAGAAGATTCCTGAAGACGAGAGACTTTCAAGAGTAGCACGAAGTCTGACTGACGAAGTTGAGTTCTCCCCATCCCAGAAAAATGATGGAGATATCGGGTAGCACAGATCCTGATGCACATAGATCTAGATGCATACAGATCCAGATGCACACCAATCCTGATGCACACAGATCCAAATGCACATTCAGACGCAGATAAATTTAAATTTTCTGTTTCGAAAATAAATTATTTTAGAATCGAAATTTTAGGATAGTTTGTTTCACTTGTTTAGGATTTGTTTTATTGGAATCTCTTTCCGATTGTTCGGTTGTTTAGTTATTTAGAATTTGTTTTATGATTTGTTTAATTTCTAAATTTGTTAGGATTGGGATTCTAAGCTTATTGAGAAGTTCCGATAGATTTTAGTCTATTTAAAATATTTTGTCTTGTTGGAATAAAGATATCGAGAAAATTATTAAAACAAGAGTTTGGGGTGTGTACCGACTTTTTCCCCCCTTCCTGCTTCCCCTCCTCTCCTCCCTTCTCTTATCTCTTCCTCTCTCTCTCTCTCTTTCTCTCTTCTTCTTCTTCCTCTAATCCTCTTCTTTCTCTGGTTATTCTCTTCCTATTCTCCTTCTTCTTCTCCTTCTACTTTCACTCCTATTTCTCTTGAAACTCTTTGTTACCTCTTCTCCCGGACCTTCCTGCTTCTTGTTCTTCCCCTGCTTCTTCTTCCTGGACTTTTCCCCTTACCTCTTCTTTCTTGGTTCTTCCTCTTCTTTCCCCTTTCCCATTCCAGCCTTCTAAGAATCCCAACTCCCCAAGTCACCCTCGACCGTTCCCTCGTCCAACATCGACAACCCTGTCTCAAATCCCCTGATCTCCTACAATAACCGAATCACCGATGCCGCCTCCAGGGCCTCTTGGGCTACTGGTCCCAGGGCATGGTCTTTCCTTGCGATCTGAATTTTTTCTATGATCACTTTCTCGGAGTAGATGCCCCAGCTTTACACCCGATCCCAACTCTTCAAGAAGCTCAGCTGCCTTCGAAAGAAGTTCCGCATCATGTCCGGCCGCATCGCCGCGAGCAAGACCCTTCTCGCTTCACTCCCCACGATCGCGATCTCCTCCACTTCTACACCCCCCTCCGTTGACCCTATTTGACGCTACCTCTCTTCCATCCAGAGAGATCCATGGCCAAGTCGAGCCACATTCGATCCCTCACGAACACCAGTTTGTCGACGACCCTCTGTTCATCTCCCGCCGACGTCCCCTGTTGTCGCATCGCCTCACCAACGCCCCCTCTCTGATGAAAGGTCACGCTCCCTCCATTTTCCTACTACCGTGATGCTCGACACCCGACGAATCAAAGCACGTGACATCATCCCCTCTGAGCCACGACCGAAGCTCACGCCCCGAGCCCCACTTCCGTCGCCAGTGAACCTTCTCCTTTCCTCACTATCACCAATGGAAGTCCACGCCGCCACCATCTCCCGCCCCTCTTGTCCGTGCCATCCATATCTTGTGTGCTGCCACCCACAGCAGTAGACGAGCCGCCATCGTCTTCACCGCTAGCCTTCGTTCCCAGCACCAACGCTAGCGAAGCCCACCAGATTTTCATGCTCGAAGCCATTCCCTGTCCTGCACACTCGTAAAAGCACATAGTCCCCTATTTCAACACGATCGTGAAAGCACTTGAGGCTTTGTACGATCGTAAATGCTAGTGTTGTTAACCGGATCGTCGTGGCTCGTAACTGCTGATGGTGTCAGGAGTCGCGCGCCCGCCTGCTGGGGATGCCTCCGACCGCCTCGGGACCTGCAAGGAACAGCATCAGTGACTCGGGCTGGGGATTCCGGCGGGGACGCTCCGACGGTCAAGTCAGTGACGATCCAGGAGAACAGATCCTCCTGGTCGAGTCCCTCTGGATGAGCTCCACACTATGAGGAGTGAGTGTAGAGTGTATGGAAAATAAGAGTAGAAGTGAGCTGGGAGAGGTGATGGCCGAGGTGGTCCCGCCCTCCTGTCTGGCCTCTCTCCCTTTTTTCTATGCTTGCCCTTGTTGTCGTTGGTTGTGTTGTTTTTGTTGTTACCTTCTTTTGGCTTACCCTAGCTGGGTCTTTTATTTTGGCTTGCCTTGGGATCTTCCCATGCTGTTAGGCATGTGCATCGAGGTATCATACCGTAGACGGGATGCCCTTTCTGTCAAATAGTTGGGAAAGCTTCTGCTTCTGATATTCCTTCTGCTGGGAGCCTGGCATGGCCTCGGTTGGCGAGCCGTTGTTCTCGGGACCCGTGCCCTCCGGTTGGGTCTTTTTCCTGGTCGTACAGCAGGTCGATGGAGGGCATGGCACCTTAATGTGAGCTTCCTTTCTTTCCAGTATGAGTGACAGCCATGGACATTAATGGCGGCATGGTTGGTGCTGCTGTACGGCCCTTGGAAGGATCGCCATTGTCCTCGAAGGAGAGGCGCTGCTCTCTTAGCGGCTGGTGTCTCTGTCTGGGTCAGGGACCAAGCTAGAAAGATGGGGCCCGCCTTCGACGAGCTCGCTTCAAGGTGGCTCGGTTGGGTGGTGGAGGGCCGAGCTCAACTCCGGACCAGCGGAGCTCGGCTTCGGACGAGCTCGACCTGACTGAGATGGACGGGCTGCCGACCAGCCCGGGGGATCTGACCTCGGAGGGGCCCCTTGTGGCAGAAGAGACTTGAGCTCGATTCCTGACCATGGGGCCCGACCTTGAGGGGTCCGCCTCGAACGGTGGCTTGTGCTCGGCTCTGGCCTAGACGTCCCGACTTGGCGGGGACCAACCTGGCAGAGGATGGAGCTCGACTTTGACGAGCGACCTCGTTGCTCCAGGGGAGCTCAGCCCGGTGAAGGGGCTCATGGTGGGAATCCATCGTGGCGCCCGGTGTGGGCTCCACGTCAGTCCGTCCGTGCTACGTCAGCGATCTAGCCACATCATTTTCCCTCCACTCCCGAGGTCCGTTGGCGCGCGGTGCACGGGGCGAAGGGAGTAATTGCGGTGCTGATGTGGAAAGGTAAAAAAATCTGACGCAATAATGACTAAAATCGGCGATGCCTCGCTCGGCGGTCCTTCGGGCCTATACGGGGGCACCACGTGGCCATGTCTAGGGAGTAGTTATGGCAGGCACGGAAGCCAGAGCGGCCATGGTCAGATTGGGGGTGCTGGTTCCGTTGATCAGCGACACGTGGCAAATCTCTTGGGGAAGCCATAATGGTACGGTCGGGCATAGGCTGCCTCGAAGAGAGGGGTAAGTCATTTCGAAACTTACCTCCTTCGAATCCTTTCGCGCCCGGCATCGTACAGGAGCCTTCTTCTTCTCCTCCAGCCATCAACATCCTCCTAGAACTTTAGTAGGTTAGCTCTTTCTTTCTCTCTCTTCTCATCAACTAGGAGCCATCGTAGGTCTTCCCTTGTCCTTCCCTTCTTCTTCGATGGATCGTTTTAGTCCAAACTTCCGCCCTCCCTGCCAAGTCGAGGCCGGACCTTCTCGGTCGAGGACTCCTTCTTCCTCCTATGAGGAGATGGAGGCGGCAAGGTATGAGTTCAGTAGGAGACCTTTCCATGGCCCGGTAGCCATTAGGGAACCCGGGTCTTCTCCTCCACCTCGCTTGGCTCTTCTCCCCACTCCTCCTCCTGCTCCCACCCCCCAACCCGAACCTTCTCGGTCGACAGGTCTCGGTGGGATTGCTTCGGTGATCACCGTCGAGGATCTTGTGGCCATTCGGGATGCTTACAGCATTCCCGAGTCCATTCATCTCTCCGTTCCTCGTCTGGGAGAGCGGGTTACCTCTAACAGTCCTAAGCGGATTGCTTTCTACGAGGAGGCCTTCATCAGGGGTCTCCGATTTCCTGTCCACCCTTTCTTCCTTTCCTTCTTGACCAACTTCCGACTTGTTCCTGCCCAATTGGTCCCCAATGCTATCAGGACGATTTTCTGCTTCATCGTTCTGTGTCACTTCCACGGGATTGTTGCCTGTTTCTCGTTGTTCAGGGCCTTTTTTATCCTGAAATGCCATTCCATCGAGGAGGGGTGGTGGTCCCTTTCCTCTCATCCTCGGGGTATTAGGTTCGAGCTCCCCTCTTCCATCAAGGGATGGAAGAGTAGGTACTTCTTTGCTTTGGTCGAGGGGATCGACTGGGTTTGGAGCGACCCAGATCGCTCCCCGAACAGGAACTCCTCCGTTGAAGCAGCCGACCTCGACCTGTACGAGCTGCTCAGATCGACCGAGATCCCTTCACTTGAGTCTTTCTATCGGAGCAGAATCTCCGCGAGGCCGGGGTCGGCTCGGCGCGGTAGTCGGGTGAGTTCGACTTGGCCACCCTCTTATTTTCCCTTCTCTTTCTTTTTTCTTTTTCTTTTCTCTCTCTTTTTTTTTGCTTGAGATTGACCATCTTTTCTCCTGTGCAGAGATGAAGTTCTCCATGGACGAGCTTGTCTCATTTTTCGAGGAGCGAGAGCAGGCAGCCAAGACCGGTGAGCCCGCTCCGAAGAGGGCTCAGGCCGATGAAGGTGCAAGGCCGGTGCAGGTCGAGTCGGATAAACCGGTTCCAGAACGAAGGCGGAAGAGGGCGGCCGAGTCCATCCATGAGCCTTCAGGGCAGCACGGTCCGGCCCCGGTGCCCGAGCCTGAGGTGGTTGTCCGTGCCAGGTCGGCTGCCGCTGCCGCTAGGGTAGATGCCCCTCCTCCGGAGGTCGTTGACGTCGAGGAGGACGGGGGGTTGAAAGAAGCAGGGACGGCGCTCCAAGGGCAGTCCGAGGTGGCATCGAGCTCGTAGCTTGCGCTGAAGGCACCTCCTGCCGTCGAGGGACCTGAGCCGGCCGGAAAGCAAGATAGGGACTACCGCCGAGTCCCCTTCCGACTGGGGCCCAGCATCTTGCTGATGAAGGATCCAAGTCTCATCGAGCAGATGATGGACTTCTCGGTCCAGTCCTGCGACAGGCGAGAAGGGAGCGGGCGACTCCTGGGCGACGTGATCAGCTTCTCCTTTCTTAGTACTGTATCTAAGATGCTTCTCCTTTGATGCAGCAAGGCAGAGAGCTAATCCTCATTAGGGATTACTGCCGCAATTGGGCGAAGAGGGACAAGGAGCGACAGACGGAGCTCGCATCCCTGAAGGTTGATGTGGTCGGAAGGACGAGGAGACCCGGGAGGCTAACCTGAGGGTCAAGAGCCTCCAAACTGAGGTCATCGATGCCACCCGGGCCAAGAAGGAGCTCGAGGGAGAGCTCGAGTCAAAGAGGACCCGGCTAAAAGAGCTCCGAGCCGAGGCGGAGTCATCGAGGGAGCGGGCCACCTCTGCCAAGAAGAAGGTGGCAGTCGCGGAGAAGAGGGCCACGAAGGTGGAAGAGAGGGCCATCACTGTCGATCACTCTGCTAAGACCGCCGAGAAGGGGATGGCGGTGGCGATCCGTCAGGTGGAACACTCTAGAAAGCTGCTGGAGGATGCGGAGCGCCGGGCGAAGCTCGCGAGGGAGGGGGCTACCAACGCGGTGGCCACATTCAAGGTCTCCCCTGAGTACATCAAGGACTATAAGGAGGCGGCAACGAACTCCTTCGCTAAGGTGTTCGCCTACTGTCGGACTCAGCTGCGGGTAATTCTCTCCGAGGAGCGGTTGGCGGTGCTTCGGACCCCAGGGAAGAAGGCTTCAGCTCTGGTGGCAGCTGCAGCAGGGCAGGGGGCTGCTCCAACTGGGGCTCGTCCAGAGGCGACCTCGGGGGCACCTGGACCTGTTGAGCCAACATTAATGGCGGCGACGGTCGGGCCTGTGCTGAATGCGAAGATGGTCGAGTCGGCTCCGACGGTAATGATGACTGAACCTGTCCCTCCGGTGGAGGCTACTCAGGAAGGTGCCTCCACGACGGAGGTGGAGGAGGGAGAAATCCCGGCCGAACACCATCCAGGGAAGGAGCTGGCCACATAGGATAGGACTTCTTGTATAATTTTTTTTCCTTTTTTATTCTTTTAAACTAGGCTACCTGGCTTGTCAGGGTCCGGGAGGCAATGTAAAACATCTCCTTTATGTAATGAAAAGCAGTTCTGCAAATGAGGCTCCCCCTTTTATTTTTTGTGGTATGAATGCCTTCTCTCCCCCTCTCCTCTTCTCTTTTTATTCTCTTTCAGTGCAAGGAGGTTGGGGGGGAGAGTTGAGTTCTGTATGGGCTTAAGCTTCACCGTCTCGGTGCGGGGCTTGAGACTCCGGTGCCGGAGAAGGTGGCTTTGGATTGGAGTGCCTGAGGGCCTCTCAGACCTTGAATTCCTTGGAGGTAGGCTCGGGGTTTGATCTTCGGAGGTCGGGCTCAGGAACTCGAACGTCTTGGAGCTGGGCTCGAAGACGCGCTGGCCAGAGAGCTGGTCTCTGGGACCTGGTTGGCCTGAGGACATGGCTCAGGAGCTTGGATGCATTGGAGCTGGGTTCGGAGACGTGCAGGCCGGAGAGCTAGGCTCCGGGATTTGGATAGCCTAAGGGAATGGCTCAGGAGCTGGGCTCGGAGATGTGCCAGCCTGAGGACATGGCTCAGGAGTTGGGATGCCTGGGAGCTGGGCTTGGAGATGTGCTGGCCTGAGGACATGGCTCAGGAGCTGGGACGCTTGGGAGCTGGGCTCGGAGATGTGCTGGCCTGAGGACATGGCTCAGGAGCTGGGATGCCTGGGAGCTGGGCTCCGAGACGTGCTGACTTGAGGACATGGCTCAGGAGCTTGGATGCCTGGGAGCTGGGCTCGGAGACGTGCAGGCCAGAGGTTGGGCTCCGGGATTGGATGGCCTGAGGGCATGGCTCAGGAGTTGGGACGCCTGGGAGCTGGGATCGGAGATGTGCCGGCCTGAGGACATGGCTCAGGAGCTGGGATGCCTGGGAGCTGGGCTCGAGGACGTGCTGGCCGGAGAGCTGAGCTCCGGGATTGGATGCTGAGGAGCTAGGCTCAAGTTTTGAGTGCCTGGGGGCTTCCCAGGTCTTTGTGCTGGAGGGCTTTTCTCCGGGTTTGGATGCCGAGGAGCTAGGCTCGAGGCTTGAGTGCCTGGGGGCTTCCCAGGTCTTTGTGTCGGAGGACTTTTCTCCGAGCTTGGATGCCGAGGAGCTAGGCTCGAGGCATGAGTGCCTGGCGGCTTCCCAGGTCTTTGTGTCGGAGGACTTTTCTCTGGGCTTGGATGCCGAGGAGCTAGGCTCGAGGCTTGAGTGCATGGGGGCTTCCCAGGTCTTTATGCCGGAGGACTTTTCTCCGGGCTTGGGCTGGCGTCCTAAAGCTGGGCTCGGGGATGTTGTTGAATAAGAGCCGTGTGGCTCGAAGGTCCTTTGGCCGGAGATCTGAGCTCCGGTCTTGTGCTGACGTCCTGGAGCTGGGCTCGGGGATGTTGTTGAATGAGAGCTGCGTGGCTCGAAGATCCCTTGGCCGGAGATCTGAGCTCCGATCTTGGGCTGACATCCTGGAGCTGGGCTCGGGGATGTTATTGAATGAGAGCTGCGTGGCTCGAAGGTCCCTTGGCCGGAGACCCGAGCTCCGGTCTTGGGCTCTAAGGGTTGGCGCTGAAAGTTTGGGTTCCGGGCCTTGTTATCTTGGAGTTGGAATCAGAGATCTGCTGGTCGGCGAGCTAGACCCCGGATCTTGATTGCCTGAGATCAAGGCTTAGGAGTCGTCGTCTTAGAGCCGAGCTCGGAGACGTGCTGGCCGAAGAGCTAGACTCTGGGCTTGGATGTCGAGGAGCTCGGCTCGAAGCTTGACATTCCTGCAAGGTAAATAAACCATTGTACAGAAGAAAGTCTTTATTTCTAGTGGAGGAAAAACTTACATTACTGATAGTATGTCCTCAAATTACAAGCATTCCATGTTCAGGAGAATCTGGCACCATCCAGGTCCTCGAGATAGTAGGCCCCATATGAGAGGATCTCGGCCAGTTTATAAGGGCCTTCCTAATTCGGTGAGAGCTTGCCGCACTCCCGGGGTTGAGACGCCTCGGCCCGGCGCAGTGCCAGGTCACCAGGTTGGAAAGTCTTCAGCTTCACCCGCGTATTGTAATATTGGACGACCCGCTGTCGGTACGCTGCCATTCGAAGCCGAGCTTTGTCCCTCATTTCTTCGAGGAGGTCTAGGTTGAGCATGAGGTGTGCCGAGTTTTGCGTCTCATCGTACCGCTGCACCCAGAGTGTGGGCATGCCGAGCTCGACTGGGATCACTGCTTCAGCTCCAAAGATGAGGTTGAAGGGCGTTTCACCCGTTGCCATTCTGGGCATTGTGTGGTTGGCCCACATGATGCTTGGAAGTTCTTCTGCCCATCTGCCCTTAGCCTGGTCCAGCCTGGTGCGAAGTCCTTGAAGGATGGTTCGGTTAGTTACCTCGGCTTCCCCATTTGTTTGGGGATAAGCGACCGAGGTGAACCGGTGTTGAATGCCGTGCTCAGCACAGAATCCTTCAAACTCTCGGTTGTCGAACTGCCGCCCGTTGTTGGTGATGACATAGTTGAGGAGCCCGAAATGGTAGATGACAGACTTCCAAAAGAATTGTCGGACATTGACTTATGTGATCCGAGCTAGCGGCTCTGCTTCGACCCACTTGGTGAAATAATCGATCGCCACTAGCAGGAACTTCCGCTGCCCTGGCACGGTGGAGAATGGTCCCAGAATGTCCATCCCCCATTGTGCAAAGGGCCAGGGGGATGACAATTGCGAGATCGGTGCAGCCGGTAGATGCTGTATGTGGGAATGACGTTGACATTTATCACACTTCTTGATGAAGTTGGCGGCGTCTCCCCTCATCGTCTCCCAAAAGTATCCCGGGCGAAGGGCCTTGTATGCCAGAGTCCTCCCTCCTACATGATTCCCACAGAGGCCCTCGTGTATCTCTTGGAGTACGAAGGCTGCTTCTGTAGGCCTGAGGCACTTTAGGAGTGGGTAGGAATAAGATCGGCGGTAGAGACGACCGTCCATTAACACAAAACGGGTGGCCTTCCTTCTAATGAGGCTAGCTTCTCTACGGTCCTCTGGTAGGAGGCTATCCTGAATGTACTGGATGTACTTGTCCATCCAGCTCAGCTCATGGGCTACTTGTTGCACCTCCTATGGGCTTTTGTAGCTTGAATTCTCGAGATACTCGACGTAAGCACACCCCAGGGATGAGTCCGGTAGGGTTGCGAGCCTCGACAGTGCATCCGCCCGAGCATTTTCTCAATGAGGGATGTGGAAAATGTGGAAGTAACGGAAGCCTGCCGTGCTCGAACGGACCTTCTCCAAGTACTTCACCATCTGGGGATCTTGGGCTTCATATTCTTCGAAGACTTGTCTGGCAACCAGTTGGGAGTCGGTGAAAACCTTCAGGCTTTGTACTCCTAGCTCGCGGGACACTTTTAGGCTGACGAGGAGCGCTTCGTACTCCACCTGGTTGTTTGTAGCTGCGAACTTGAAGCAAAGGGCGCACTCCGTCACCACTCCATCAGAATTGGTGAGGATGAGGCCCGCTCCGCTCCCGCAAGAATTGGAGGCACCGTCCATGTGGAGGATCCAAAGGTCCTCCAGTGGTTCGGGCTCGACTTGGCTCTCTGGGGCCATCTATTCTGTTCCTCGGGGGGCCCTGTACATTCAACCATAAAGTCGGCTAGGACTTGGGCCTTCTGCGATGACCTTGGTCGATATGTGATGTCGAACTCGCTCAGCGTCAGGGACCATTTGGCCAGTCTCCCGAAAGTCTCGGGGTGGCCTAGCATGGTCCTCAGCGGCTGATCGGTCATAACCGCAATGAGATGCGCTTGGAAATAGGGCCTGAGGTGCTTAGCATACATAATTAGTGCAAAAATGAGTATCTTGGAGCGAGTGTACCTGACCTCCGCATCACAGAGGATTTTACTGGGGTAGTACACCAGCTTCTGAGACTTGTCCTGATCTGTACGGACGAGGACCGAGCTGACGGCCCCGGGTGTGATAGCCAGGTAAAGTAGGAGCTCTTCCCCTTCCTCCGGTCTGGATAGCAGAGGTGGGGAGGCTAGGAACTCCTGCAGCTCCTCAAAGGCCGCCTTGCACTCTTCGATCCAGGTGAAGTCATGCATCTTGCGCAACGCCTTGAAGAAGGGTAGTCAGCGGTCAGTCGACCTCGAGATGAACCGGCTTAAGGCTGCAACCCTCCCCGTCAGACGCTGGACTTGCTTCTTGGAGGTTGGGTGCTCCATGTCAAGGATCGCCTGGACCTTCTTTGGGTTCGCTTCGATGCCTCTCTGGGTGACCATGAAGCCGAGAAATTTTCCGTTTGCCACCCAGAAAGCACATTTCGCTGGGTTGAGCTTCATTTGGTGCTTCCGGAGGCTGTTAAAGGCTTCGGCGAGGTCGGCGATGTGGTTCGATCTCGGCTTGCTCATGACGAGCATGTCATCCATGTACACTTGCACGTTTCGGCCAATCTGATCTCTGAAGACCTTATTGACCAAACGTTGGTACGTGGCTCCATCATTCTTCAGGCCAAAGGGCATTATCCTGTAGCAGTATGTCCCTCGGTCGGTAATAAAGGCAGTGTGCTCCTCATCCCTCGGGTGCATCAGGATCTGATTGTACCCGGAGAATGCATCCATGAAGGAGAACAGCCTGTGCCTTGAGGTGGCATCCACCAACTGATCTATCCTCGGCAAAGGGAAACTGTCCTTTGGACACGCCTTATTGAGGTCGGTGTAATCTACACAGATCCTCCACTTGCTGTTGTTCTTCTTCACCATCACCACGTTCGTCAGCCAGCTCGGGTACTGTACCACTCGGATGAAGCCGGCGGCTACAAATTTCTTGACTTCTTTGTTGATGGCCGCCTGCCTTTTTGGGGCGAAGTTTCTCTTTTTCTGTCGAACCGGTTTGTGCTTCGGATCGACGTTGAGCTTGTGGGTGATGGCTTTATTACCTGGCATGTCCGCTGCCATCCAGGCGAACACGTTTGCATTCGCCCGCAAGAATTCCAACAGCGGAGCCTTCTCCTCCTCGGGCAGCTGGGCTTCGATTTGCACGGTCTTCGTCCGGTCGGCCCCAAGTTGGTAAGGAAGCAGACGCTCGGCTGGGCCTCTCTTAGGGTCCTGAGCCCTCTGGTCGAGCTCGTCTGGCTTGGGGCCCTCCTCGGGCACCCGGGTCCCGGGGATGTTTTGAAAGCAGTGCTGCACCGGCTAGGGTGTACCCCTCATCTCCCCCATACCACAAGGGGTTGGGAACTATACAAGCAATCTCTTGGTAGAGACGATAGCATCGAGGAGGTTGAGCCCAGGTCAGCCCAAAATCACGTTGTATGGCGAGGGAAACCTTACAACCGTGAACATCATCATGACGGTACTCTACCAAGGTGGGGTCCCGGCAGTAACTGGGAGAGTGATTTCTCCCTCCACCCTTACGGAGTCTTCTGTGAAACCAACAAGGGGGGTATGCACAGGCTTGAGCTGAGCAAGGAGAAGATTCATCCTGGAGAATGCATCGTAGAAAAGCACATCTGTAGAGCTTCCACTATCTACTATGATGTGTTTTACAGGATGCTTTGCGATCGTCATCTCGATGACCACAGCATCATTATTTACATTCCCCTCTCCATTTTCCCCTTCCCTCATAAAGGGGAGTACAACCTCAGGATGCCCTGCCCCCCAGGCCCTCTTCGAGGTGTGCTCGCTCCCCAGTGTATCATCCCCACCGGCTTCTCGGTAGGGCGATTGTCGACCACCGGGATTGGTGGGAGGGCGACGAGCGCCTGGGATTCCGGTTGAGATCTGCCCCCTACATATCTTCCAAGGTAGCCTCTCTTGATGAGCTTTTCGATCTCCTATTTGAGGTTATAGCATTCATAGGTGTTATGACCGTGGTCACGGTGGAAACGACAGTACTTCGTCTTGTCACGGCTGGAGAATGACTTCAACGGTGGTGGGCTCCTCAGATAGGTCTCGTCCTCGATTTCCATGAGGATCTTCATCCTCGGGGTGAGGAGGGGGGTGAAATTCCCCTCAAAGATGGGAGCGCTCCTTGGCCTTGGTCCAGGTCGGGAGCTCTGAGTTGGCGGTCCCGGCCTCCGCGCTCCAGATGCCTCGGCAGATGCAGATCTTTTCAGCGGCTGTCCATCGAGCTCCCGTCTTGTACGATCCACCTCCTCGGCATGAATGTACTTCTGAGCTTGGGAGAGCAGCTCGGAGTAAGTCTTCGGAGGCTTCTTGTCAAGCGAGTAGGTCAGGCGAGAAGTCCTGAGCCCTCGCTTCAGGGCCAGCATTGCGACTGGCTCCTCCAGGCTGTAGATCTCTAACGCGGCAGTCTTGAAGCGAGCCACGTAGTCTCGTAGCAGCTCGCGATCTTGCTGCATGATGGAGAAGAGACTGTCTGCCTCACATGGCATCTTCCAACATGCATCAAAATGAGCCACGAACTTCTGCCCCAGCTAGGTAAAGGAGTTGATGCTTTCCGGTTCGAGACGGGTGAACCACACCCGAGTCGCCTTTCGGAGAGTAGTAGGAAAGGTGATGCACAGAAGAGCGTCAGTAGCCCCCTGGACCCTCATGAGGGCCCAGTAAATTTCCAGGTGGTCCAGGGGGTCCAGGGGGTCGGTGGTCCCGTCATAAGGATCCACCTGCGGTATGCGGAACCGGCAGGGAATCGACTCCGCTTGGATCTCCTGGGAGAATGGAGGGCGAACGTCATAGCCCGTTGGCTCGCTAGCGAAGCCGGGCAAGTTAGCAAACCGGTGGGAAAGCTCCGCCAGCTTACGGTCATGCTTCTCCAGGCGCTTCTCTGTCATGCACCTGATGGCTTCATCCGTCGACCCCTCTGCTGAGGGAGGCGGGGAAGGCGACGCGGGTGCATGGTGCCCACGACGAGGGACTTTGCCCTTCCTGCCTTGGCGGGGTTGAGATGCCCCCCGGTCAAGGTGCGGTGAGTAGCTCTCTTCGTTGGTGGACCCAGCCTGTTGTCGCTTCATCGGGGCTAGGCGACTACCCCGAGAGTCTGTAACGGGCCGCGGCTGCGAAGGCCTCCTGTGGAAGGAATGCAGGCTGTCGCGGAGTGCTGCGGCATGGGCCGCGGGAGTCTCCGGCTGTTGATGAGTAGCCAGGGACTGATGCTGATGCTGATGTTGGAGCTGGCGCACTGCTGCAGTGAGAGTGTGCATCTGCTGGGCGAGTGTAGTCAGCTGGATCTCTAGCAGAGGCGGTTGAACCGGGGCAGGCGGCTCCGTCTCCGGACCGTGTGGGATCCCGTGGGAAGGGGACACTTTCACACTGCTGGGAGAGGCTCCCTTTGCCCGGGTGGTCACCATCCTCATGACGAACTTTTTGAACGGGGGCTGAACTAGATCAAAAGTCGTTCAGTCCCTGTACCTGGTGCGCCAATCTATTGCTGCCCGGATTGTCGTAGCCCGTAGCTGCTGTTGGTGTCGGGTGTCGCGCGCCTGCCTGCTGGAGATGCCTCCGACCGCCTCGGGACCTGCAAGGAACAATGTCAGTGACCCAGGCTGGGGATTTCGGTGAGGGCGCTCCGACGATCAAGTCAGTGACGATCTAGGAAAACAGATCTTCCTGGTCGAGCCCCTCTGGATGAGCTCCACGCTAGGAGGAGTGAGTATAAAGTGTATGGAAAATAAGAGTAGAAGTGAGCTGGGAGAGGTGATGGCCGAGGTGGTCCCGCCCTCCTACCTGGCCTCTCTCCCTTTTTTCTGTGCTTGCCCTTGTTGTCGTTGGTTGTGTTGTTTTTGTTGTTACCTTCTTTTGGCTTACCCTGGCTGGGTCTTTTATTTTGGCTTGCCTTGGGATCTCCCCATGCTGTCAGGCATGTGCATCGAGGTATCGTGTCGTAGACAGGACGCCCTTTCTGTCAGATAGTTGGGGAAGCTTCTGCTTCTGACATTCCTTCTACTGGAAGCCTGGTAGGGCCTCGGTTGGCGAGCCGCTATTCTCGGGACCCGCACCCTCCGGTTGGGTCTTTTCCCTGGTCGTACGGCATGTCGGTGGAGGGCATGGCACCTTAATGTGAGCTTCCTTTCTTTCCGTTGTGAGTGACGGCCGTGGGCATTAATGGTGGCATGGCTGGTGCTACTGTACAGCCCTTGGGAGGATCGCCATTATCCTCGGAGGAGAGGCACTACTCTCTTGGTGGCTGGTGTCTTTATCTGGATCGGGGACCGAGCTGGAAGATGGGGCCCGCCTTCGGCGGGCTCGCTTCAAGGTGGCTTGGCTGGGTGGTGGAGGGCCGAGCTCAACTCCGGACCAGCGGAGCTCGGCTTCGGACGAGCTCGACCTGATTGAGATGGACGGGGTACCGACCAGCCCGGGGATCTGATCTCAGAGGGGCCCCTCGTGGCGAAAGAGACTTGAGCTCGATTTCTGACCACGAGGCCCGACCTCAAGGGGTCCGCCTCGAACGGTGGCTTGTGCTCGACTCCGGCCTAGGCATCCCGACTTGGCGAGGACCGACCTGGTGGAGGACGGAGCTCGGCTTCGGCGGGCGGCCCCATTGCTCTAGGGGAGCTCAGTCCGGCGAAGGGGCTCATGGTGGGAATCCATCGTGGCGCCCGGTGAGGACTCCATGTCAGTCTGTCCGTGCCACGTTAGCAATCTAGCCACATAAGCTAGTACGGCCCCTGCTGCCGACTTTGGAATATGGCAAGAAATTAAAAAAAGAAAAAAAAGGAAATACAAAAAAGAAAATTAGAGAAAAAAATAGAAAAAAAAGGTTTAAAAATAAAAAAAAATGAAGAATAAAAAAATTTAAGATTGTTTGACCTAACATAGCGGTCATTTCTTAATGACCAACAATCCAACCCCTAGAATAAATTCTGATCGGGTTGTCCTGCATCACACAGGTATTATGATTTGAGATAACATACAGCTGTAGCTTTGTTTGATACCACATATGCATCAAAAGTGATTTTAAGTGTGCTATAGAAATGAGGTAATAAAATACTGGTGAAGAAGAAGATGTAAGAGAAGTAGAGGAGGAGAAGTCCTACGGTGCCTAACCGGCATGCTAGAACAAGCATGAGAGATACCCGTATATGTAGTGAAGACATGATCAGCTTTGCGAATAATTTGTTATGGAGTGATATGTACCTCATTGAACATCGATCCTTCTGCACTAGGACTGCCATAATTATAAGAGTTTTTTTTTTTAATTTGGACTAACATTAATTGATTTTTTTAAAAATTAAAATCGGGTTGATTTTATGATCCATGTTAATAGACATATGATGAGCCTAATGTTATGTGATCATTATTTGGGATAAGAGCACCTCATATGGGTTGGTGTGGTTGAGGCTACATAGTGTAGGCCTTGACTCAACTGGAACGTGATGGGAGGGCCTGTTACGGTTTGTATATAAATAATAGACTAAGTCCCCTCTTCATTCCTTATTAATATATATGTCATATATTCTGCGTGAGTTTTGTTCTCGCGATTTTTTTCATCGATGAGCTGCCTACCATGAGGATGCTGGAGAGAAGGACTCTGCTTTCGATGTTCACGTGAGCATCACTTTCAGGTTTGGAATTAATGATGAGTATAGGTAGGTATCGCTAAACCTTTTTAACAGATTTTGATAATAGATATGATAAATAGTTTTAGATATATTATCAAATAGATCAGATATAAATGTAATGTATTTCAATTTGGGAGAAATAATATCACAGAGAGCAAGCACTACTTTCCGGGTAATCTTTCCCACCCAAGGCACCACCACAAGGTTTTAACCTTTTTGGGAGATGCAATTTCCAGAAGCAACTGAAAAAGTAGAATCATCATCGTGGTTTGATGGGGTTGTCCTGGTTACATCATGCAATTAAAGAGAAAGATGGTGACTTAGTTGATCCCCATACTAACTGATCAAGCCAGATACTATGAGGGTTGGGAATAGCTTGCATTTATGTTATCATGTCAGAAGAGAACAAGTATTGTAACTGATTGATCAATCTACCAACAGATAAATTAAGATTATGTGCATCAATATTTACATAAGTAGGACTGGTAATAAGAGGAATAGTAGAACTTTATGGGTCAGCATACACATTAATTGCAGCACTAGTACCCAATAACCATTGGAATTGGAACTGTACTTCATGGCCGACAGCACGTATTTTTTCTCCATGCAGCAGAACAATGCCTAGGTTTATGATAATGCATCTAGGAATGAGAAAAATAGTATTTTGCATTGATTAATTTGGCTCAAAAGGAATTAGGATCCATAATATGTTGAGTAGCTAACTTGTAGTAACGGTCATACTGATGTTGCATCAGCAAGGGTATCCCCAAAGACCCAAATGTCATGCTTTGATCCGAGCCAGGCATACAATGGGTGGCTCCATATCCTTAGGATTTGCTTTTTTCGAATATGCAATGCCTAGCTTTCAAATAAACATCCAAGCAATGATAAAAAATATAATTACTAAAGTTTTATTATTTCTAGAACATTTCAATCTAACTAATAGATGAAATCTCACTAAGAATTCCAGATATAATATGAGATAGTTTAACTAAAATTTAAAATAAACATAAATTAAGTACTAAATTCTCTAAATCCTAACTCCTTCCAAAGCCCGATGAATCCTTTGAATCTGAAACCAAGGTAATAAAAAATAGGGTGTGAGCTTGATAGGCTCAGTAAGTTATTATCACCTCTAAAATATGCATAAATATGTCAATACAAATTTCAAACTTAAATAAATCATACATATAGGATATCTAGCACTACGATAAAATAAACAACAACATCATGCAAATATGCTCACATAATTACAAACGATACGACTATGGATGGCCAACCATTTATTTTACTCTCGTAGTTTCTCTGACCATGGCCACGATCATCCTGTGGCTAGTCCCGAAAAAGACTATAATCTTGACTACACATACCGAAACTAGTTATGTGTTAGTGATCGTCTCATTGGAGGCCCGGAAGGAAACTAACTCTGATATTACACGAGAAAATATGCATCCTCAATATGTGCCAGCAACTACCATGCATGAATAAAAAAAGGCAACTAGCTTCTGATTACACATATCGTATAGCGGTCAAGTACCAATGATCATCCCACTGGAGGTCTAGAAGAAACTAGGTCCTCGTGTAATCATAGTCGGACTAGAGAGTGTCAACACCAATACACTTGATAATGAATGCGACCCAATGCAGATCATGCCACACACATTTTACATTGCACAACAATCATAATATATTTAGTATATAATACTAAAGGTTAAGATAACTTGAAAAACTCTATACTGTCTATTCGAATCTCAATTATGATACTGCTCTTTCAATAGGCAATATGGAAATCTTGATAAGATTAATTATATAATCAATTTTCTATCCAAAGTAAACTAGTATAGGGGGTTAACTCTTAGTTCAGTCTGGGTTTTGGCCTAAACTACTAAAAGACTTGGTTCACATTTTTTTTATCATTATTTTGTTGATAATTTATTATTGTTTTTTTTCTTTTTTTCCTCTTTCCTTCTTTTTTTTCTCTCTCCTTTTTTTCCTTCATTTCTCTCTCTCTTTCTTTCTTTCTTCCTTTCTCTCCCGATCTTCTTCCCCTCTCGGCCCGAGCTCACCTCCTTTGCTCCGGTGAGCCAGAGAAAAGATGGTGGCCCACTGAGATTTTTCAGACGGAGCAAGGATGGGGTTGGCCGACGCATTCTCGACTGTCCTGGCCATGACAGAAGAATCATAACAGAAAAAAAACCTCTCAATCCTATGAGTTGACCTTGAATTAAAACTTAGGGTGAAAAGGATTTACCGGCGACGGTCCAGGAACATCTTGCCACCGGAGAAGAGAGGAGGAGATTTGGTGAAAACTCTCGATGAAGGGGTGGGATTTTAAAGAGAATAACAAGGGCTTTTTAATCGCCGTACGGGATGGAACCTCGATCGACTTGGAGTCCCAACATTTCACGATACTCCACTAGTCGAGTTCGACCCTTCCATAGCTTTTCTTCCGGCTTTTCCAATGAGGTAAGCAACTGGATAAACAGGGGCTCCGTCTCCTGTTTTATCACTAATTTTTTTTCTGGGTTCGATCTGAAATTGATGGAGGCTACCGACTTCAGTCCAAATAGCCCAAAAATATGTGGGCTTCACACTGTACCTCCTGGAGCTTTAGGCAAATATAGCGTATTCCATGCCACCGAATGAAAATCTTTACTATCAGTAGAATGCCCCCACGAAAAAAAAAAAAGGACCATACTTTTCTCTCTAGTTTATGAATGATAGATATTGGAATGGGAACTACAGATAAAATACAAAGAGAGACGTTAGAAAATACTTATTGAATTTAAGTAATACGGCCTGCCAAGGATAAACGTTTCTATTTTCAGGCTACAATTTTATTGGTCACCTTGTTGAGCAGAAATTGAAAATCCAAAATCTTAAGATGAGTGCTAGATCAGATAAAGGTACCCCAAGTATTGTCAAGTAGACTAATTATCATGAATATTTAATAAGCTGAGAATACTATCCTCGAAACAGCCGGTGTGGTAGGACTTCAAGAAATGTCAGATTTATCATAATTTACAGCTTGTCCGAAATGAATACAACAAGCATCAATAAGAGCAGATAAGCAAACAGCATTTGTAGCAATGGCATGAGCAATCAAAATACAACCATCCATATAAAATAAATGAGAAAAGTCAAGTTTGCTATGTGCTTTATATGCTCTCAGTAAATTACGTTGCACTAGGAGAAATTTAGAAAAAATTTAGAGCACAAAATAAACAAATAAGGTAACAATGGACAATCTTGCTTAAGAAAACTAGTCAGTAGGTGAACCATTCACCATCAAAGTATATTGAGGGGAAGATATACAAAGTTCAATCCATTTTGCAAATTGGGGGTGAAACCCAAACAGGATTTGAAGAATAAAATTCCAATGCAACATTTCATAGGCTTTTTTTATATCCACCTTTAACATTATCAAGCATTTAGAACGTTGGGGATCTAGCAACTGAATGCATAAGTTCTTGAGCTACGAGAACAGGGGAAGTGATACAATGACTAACCAAAAAAGCTCTTTGTTAAGAAGAGATGGTAGATAACACCTTCAATCTATTAACAATAACCTTGGATATGATCTTATAATAGTTTTACCAGGCCGATGGTCGGAAGCAATTTGGGTATTTAGTTTCTTAGATAATAGGGTAATATGAGTGTCAGACCAGAACTAAGGTAAAACATTAGATTGAGAGAAATACTGAACGGCAAAAGTTATCTCAGGTTTAATAAGAGACCATCAGTATATTATTTCAAGACATGTCAGTTGTGCTTAGTTCGAGTTTAATACTAATTTCCTAGATAACCGAAAAGGCTTGATGGTGGAGATAGGATTTTGCTTTGTGGGGAGGGAGGACTTATATAGCTTATTTATCAGTACTTCAGGATCCGCTTTGCATGTTGAGCCCATTCTTTGAAAGGTGAATAATTTATTTAAAAAATTTTAATTTTTTTGAATAAATAATTTTCAATCAATATTTAGATAGAAAAATAATTTATTTATTTTTTATATATTGAGAAATAGTCATAGAATCTATTATCCATATTCTTTTGCATCACTGCTTTTCTAGATAAATTACTAAGATCTATCTATATTTTTCATAATACATTTCAATATATAAATATATCTATTAAATATATAATAATTTATATTATTATATATATAATTATTTTATTTTATTTTATTTTATTTTACTATATTATTATATATTTAATAATAATGATAAAATATCTTATTATATATGTATTATATTATATTATATCATATATATTATATATTATATTATTATTATATGATTATATTATTATATAGTTAAGGTTACTTTAGGAATAAAATAAAATATTTATTTTGGTTAATGAAAAAATAACTTATCCACCTTCTAGATGTGCAAGACTTTCCTTCTATTTTGCGAATACATTCTATCCATAGAAAAATAATTTATTTAATCAAAGAAGCATAAGAAAGCTAATAAGTTGGTTAATAAAAAAAGATGATCAATTTTTTTATGATATTTATTTATCAAGGAATGGATCTACTGGATTTTTCATATAAAAATATGATATAATTCTTTAATAAAAATATGTCAAAAAACTTGGAAAATGCTAATAATAAGATTATATACTTTTTTGTAGTAGGTAAGGATCAACATTGACATATTTGAAGTTGACCTTATAATGGCAATACAGAAGGAGAACGCATGCATACTTGGGTTCGGAAAATTTTATCATGTTTTCTTTTCTTTTGCTATATATACGAGGGAGCACATGCATAAGGAGTGTTTGGGTAAGAAAAACTCGAGCAAAACAATCTCAAAATATGTAAACTTGATGGAATAAATTGGAATTTTGAATGAAAGTCCATCCTGTGTTGTTGTGAATTCGTTTATAACCAAAAACAAGGTTAAGGACTATTCTTCTTTATTTTTGTTGGGAATGCTATTCTTTTACCGCTTCATGACAGTAATATAACTGGAATATAATTCCTCCAGGTTAATTTGCAAAATTATAGCTTAAATTAGTTTAATTTGTTTCAAAGCTTTTTGACATACATCTTTTTTTATATGCAACAATGCAAGAATGAACGCTCCATGTATGTTTCAAAGCCGCTTGCCATGTTGCTATTATACACGGATGATAATTTCCACCATGCATTAAATTTATTATTATTATTATTATTATTATTATTATTATTTATCTCTAATTATATATCAGTAAATATTTTTTCCTATATTAAGTTATATGCATACACTCGCTATATGTCATATTTCATACCATGCAATTCAAGTTTGCCATCCATCTTGTATACGAATAATTTTCTTCCTTGACACATTTAAATTAAAGATAGCAATGTATATGATCAAACATTCTCTTAAGTGACTCAAAAATTTTTTTTAAAAAAAAATTAAGGAAGGTTTGACATGTTTCATGTAACAATAAAGCAAGGTTTCTAATGTTTAGCTGAACTTTGTAAACAACAAAAGGTTAACTTATCTATCCACATATTATTTCTTTGCCTTTTTTTTTTTTTTTTTTGATAGGGCACTCAATTCATATAAATATAATGGAAATATATTTCTAAAAAATAATAAAAAAATCTTTTGGTTTCATCCATGCACCCATAAAATTAATTTAAACCACGTCAATAGAATGGCCTGCATGTATGCCATATAACTATATAAGACTTATTAACTAGGTCATTATTGGCGTGGAGTCCCTGAATCGGTCGATCGAAACCGCTACGTTGCAGGATCGCTTCCTGGTTCACCTGCAAAACAAGTCTCTTATCGGAGTTGTTCGGCGAAGGACACTCCGATGCCTAAGTCATTGGTGGATCCCAGCCACAGAATGGAGAAGGTGTCGAGAGAGTAGAAGAGGAAAGGCTCTTGGAGATTGTAAGTGTATGTGAGCGAAGGTGTTCGTGTATCTCTCGAACAATCCTTCTTACCCTTATTTAAAGAAGGCCTCCGGCCTGCGTCCTGCTCTTTTTCCGGTGATCATGGGGAGCCAATCTCTTTCATGATTGGCGATCGTGGGTTGTCATTGAGCGGTTCCGGCCAAATCGGAGGTGTGGCTGCAGGAGTTGCGCGCCATGATCATGGCATGATGAATGTCCATTGTAATCGTTGGTTATAGTTGCCTTTTTGAAACAGATTGTGGTCCAAGCTTCGGATTTTCCTTTACATGGGCCGAAGACTTGGTATTTCCCCGAGACCGGAGATCATGTCTACGACGGGAACCGAAGTACGTGCCTTCGGAAGTCGATGAGTAGTTCGGTCTTCGGCCGGGACCGAAGACGTTACCTGAAGGACTGGCCTCCGGATGTTATGGTCCGGTATGAAGCCTTGGATTGCCTGCAGTTGGCCTGTCCCTTGCTTGGTCCGAAGTTCGTAGTCCAGAAAAACGGGCTTCGACCAGTCGAACCGGAGTTTGGTTTATAGCTGAACCGGGATATCCCAACAGCCATCATATTACATGGATTTTGTCCATTGATCAGATTGGTACTCTGTTCCTGTATGGCTTAGAGATATTATATTAGCCGGCTCTCTTTATTATATTCGTATTCGATCTATGCAATAAATATACTATTTTTATCCAAAAAAAAAAAAAAAAAAAATCTAGGGCATCATTTTGATCGGATCCACAAATTCCCAATCCGTTCGCAAATCCTCTAACCGGCTTCCAAGGAATTGTGAACCGAAAAAAAAAAAAAAAACCCTCTGCCTCATCTCGAGGAGAGAGAGAGAAAACCCGCCTTTTTTTCAACTATTTTGCGAACCCCACTTCATCCCCCCACCGCTCCCCCTCTCTCAAATTCGTAGGGTATTAAATCTAGGGTTTGCGATCGAAGCCGGTCTCGGCCCATCGCCATGGAGTCGACCCCCGGTACTCCCCGATGGAACCTCGAGCGTCCCTTCCTCACCGGCCGATTCCATCAGGTACTCTTATTCTCTCCTGAGGTACTTTCCCTCGATGATCGAAAGGCCTCTCATTCTTCTCCATCTCCATCCCATCCGACCCGCCGTCTCTCCTATATCTTCCGACGATTTCAGGAAATCAAAGCCCCAGCTCACACAAAAGGATCGAAACCCTTCTCCATGGATTCCTTCAGGTATACTTCAATCTCAGTTTTCTGCCAACTCAACAGCAACTCCATCTATTGTCTCCATTTTATGCATCTATGTTCAATTCCACGTACTGGTTTCTTATCTTCACCGATCTCTAGTCGCTGAGTTGATGTTTTTCTTCTTTATACTAAAAATTCCATTTTCGGAACTTTCTGTTCGGCAGTCGAGGCACGGATAACGTCATTGGATCCTACCCTGTTTCAGTCCAGGTATGACATCTTCCTAATGTAAATTCTTTGTGTTGATCACTGGATTCGACTTAATGTCACTTCTAAAAAGATTTAACCTTTAATGAACAAAAATCATCAAAGCAATATGTGCTAATGATAATGTAGGAGCTCTTGGTCATTGATGACTTGCTTTCTTCTCTGGTGGGCATTGAGGGGCGATACATTTCAATAAAAAGAGTGCGAGGCAAGGAAGGCCATGCGATATTTCAGATCGATCCATCCATGGACCTGGCACTGCAGGTGAGACCAAAGGATGTGAAGAATTGATTGTGGGAAAAAGATTAAAATGGAGCTGGGTTTGATCAGCTTTAAGTGGTGCAGGAATTGACGCAGCGGATCTTCCCTTTATGCGAGGACTTTGTGTTGATCAGTCAGTTTGTTGAGTCCAAGTCCCATTTCAAGAATGGCCTGGTTAACCATGCATTTGCTGCTGCACTGAGAGCCCTCCTTCTGGTATACTTCCTCTTTGTTCGCCCTGAGCTTTTCTTCAGTATGACAGTTGTTTGCGCTGAATTCTTGAGGTATCTTTTATTTTAGGCAAGTCTATACAACTGAAATTGACAACCCAACTAGTTTTGTGTAACCAATTTAAGGCTTATTTCTTTTTTTTCTTTTTAATTGTTGGTTTTCATGCTACCATTTGTTGACCCTTTGACACAAACCCAAACTTCTTCTCTCTAATTTAGGTCTTCTGTTTCTTCATCTAGTTTTTGAGTGTAAATGATGTGCTATAAATGTACTGTTTCTTTTCTAGTTTGTTGTGATCTGACCAATGCATATGTCCTCTGCGGCAGGCACCTATCATGCTTGTTGCAGGCAGTTGCCTTGCATGATCCAAAACCATATATACATGTACTGCTTGCTCTTATTGGTTTTTCCTATGCATGCTGACCTAAATCTGCACCTGAATGGAATCCCCATGCAATTGACAGTAAGTAAATTTTGATTTCATCAAACACAATATTTAAGTATATAAGGAGGTTTTCGAATATTTCGTATACTGGATGATATTTCCCAACTTTAATAATTATATCAATAGTACAAGTTTGTTTGTGGTTTTGTGTATTTCCAGATGCCTGCTTTCTCAGAATATTTGAAAAAATGTTGCACCACTTTTTCTGTGGAATAGAATGCTCTCCTTCACATCAGAATTTGAATTTAGCATCTTTTTTTTCCTTTCGATAACAAGGGGACTGAATAACATCCTTGGATCTTAAGGCTTATTAGAATACCATGATATTTCCTTGCAAAGCCAATCAGCAAATATTACTTTGACATTCTACTTGAATAGGTTCATCCCAGTTAATGATATATATGTCAATCACCAATATGCATATCTGTTAATTATTATATGACTCTTTAACATTATTGATATTTCAGGTTTGAATTAACTGAAAATAGTTTGTGACTTAATGTGCAAGCTACTTTTAGAATTATTTCTTTAGTTTCTCTGACACAATTCTTTTATGGTGGGGGGTCCAACCTTTAGCATGATTAACTTATTTTCTTGTTTGATATCATCAGGATTACCAAGCAATGGTTGCACAACTTGAACATCAATTCCTCCTTGGAAGACTTTCTGTTCAAGGATTGTGGTTTTATTGTCAGGTTGAGGTTTTTTACTGTTTCTACTTTTATATACCAACTCCTCATTTGTATGCATTCAATTTCTATGTGCTGCTTCCAGCCAATGATGGGATCAATGCATGCTTTGTCCATTGTGGTTGAGAAAGCTTCTTCTAACAACTTCGCAGGCTCTGCAATGCTTAACCTCTTGCAAAGCCAGGTAAATATCTTATTCTACAGTCTTAGTTTGCGATTAAGTATTCACATTGTTGCTTTGGTGATTAGAGTATGGAGTTTCCACATTGTTATAAAATTTCTTGTTTTTTCCTCATCATGGTCTGCATTGTCTTGAAATTTTTTAATTTTTTATTTTAAGGATCAGTTGAATTTATCAATTAGTCCATAACAATATTTGATCTTATAGATTGGTTTTTTTTTGTCAGTCAGAATATCTTGACACTGATTTACTTACCTTGTCCACTTCGGTGCCCTACCTTTTCTACCATCATCTAAATATTTGACTTTGCCAATCTAAGCAGCCTCCATTGCCTGAGAAGTTGGTGCATGTGCTTCATCTTCTGCTAGATGTTACAACTTGTCATCCTTGTTTTTTTATGCAATGCAGGCCAAGTCTATGGCAGGTGACAATGCTGTTCGGTCATTGCTTGAGAAGATGACACAGTGTGCAAGTTCTGCATACCTGGGCATACTAGAGAGGTATCTACTTATGCAAACCCTGTTATTAGATTTCACTTTTATGGTTTCAGCATTAATGGACCTCTGCTGTGCTTCCTTAGTCCTTACTTTTTTGGTTCTAATTTAGTGTAGCAATCATGTTCAGTTATTTGTAGAAGCTCTGAGGTTATCTACTTTCTTCCTGAAATCTCCTGTTACATTTGTTTCTAATATCTTTCAGTCTGCAGGTGGGTATATGAGGGAGTAATTGATGATCCTTATGGTGAATTTTTCATTGCTGAAAACAAATCACTTCTGAAGGTATCTTATATGGTTGTGGATTGACAACCTGTATTGTTGTTTTGTGCTCTAATGGATCTTTAAATTATATGTTTCTATAGGAGAGCCTTACCCAGGACTATAATACCAAGTATTGGCAACAGCGATATAGCCTCAAAGAGGGCATTCCTAGTTTCCTTACAAGTGTTGCAGGGACAATTTTGACAACTGGAAAATATTTAAATGTCATGAGAGAATGTGGGCATAATGTTCAGGTACACTGTTAATTCTTTCATATGTCACTGTCTAAATTTTTTCTGAAGGATCGAATCTCCATTCTTTGAGCATTGTTGTGAGTGCCCAACTTGTCATGGTTAGGTCCCTTTATCAGAAAACTCAAAATTAACAAGCTTTGGATCAAATCATCATTATCTTGAATGTATCAAAGCTGCATATGACTTTGCCAGTAGTGAGCTCTTGAACCTCATCAAAGATAAGGTAGACTATGATTTCTGATGTCTGTCCTGTTAATAGAATATTGGTTTCTTATGCCAACAGCTAATATGAGAATATTTTATATTATTTACTCAGTATGACCTCATTGGAAAATTGCGGTCGCTGAAGCGCTACTTACTTCTGGACCAGGTATTTTAGCACATTATTTATTTTCAACAGTAGTTGGTATGCTGGTGGACAAATGCTTTCCAGCTTCCAAGTGTATTCTGTATTCGTGAACATTTAGTTCTTTAGGATGTATTCCATAATGAATTTTCATTTTAAATGTATCATTGGTGCTTGTCTGTTGTTTGGTATTAATCTGTTATATGGGCTTCTATACAGTAATCTGTTATATGGGCTTCTATACAGTTTATTTAGCAAATGGATGTCTTTCTTTGAAGTATGCCTATTGATATTTGCTATCAAATGCTTAATCAGAGGATTCTTTGTTTGATAAAATAATTCAAGTATGCTGTTGGTTATCACATGTTTCTTGATGCTCTTTTCCTGCTAGTGCCATGGAGGTGTCATAAAACTCAACACTTCTATTTATCTTTATTTTTGGAATGAAAGGCTTGATATGGTTGCTTATTTATTATAAAATATTTTCTCTGTCATTATAATTACTTGAGAGCTTTTTTTTTTCTTTTTCGGTATCTTCACTTAATAAGCTATTCATGGTTTTACAGGGTGATTTTTTGGTTCATTTTATGGACATTGCTCGAGATGAGCTTGCTAAAAGACTAGAGGACATTTCTGTCGAGAAGCTGCAGGTTCTTTTCTTAGAACTTATCACACATGCTTTTGCAGGGACCTGACAGTTTATGAACAGGCCTAAATATGGTATCTCTGTCATGTAATGTTACAGTCTCTGCTTGACCTTGCTTTGCGCAGCACCGCTGCTGCTTCAGATCCATGTCATGAGGACTTGACATGTTGTGTGGTAAGTGATACAGTGCATTGTTAACCATGAGTGATACGCAAACACAAGTATAATATTACACTTACTTCTGATTATGTGTATTCATATATACTGCCAAACAGGAAAGAGTCTCATTGCTCAAGAGACTGACTACACTTAAAGATTTGGAATGTGCTTATCCTCCACATTTAAGCAAACCTGTTCCTGATAGTGATGACCAGCCCGAGCCATTGAGCATCACGGGCTTGGAAACATTCTGCCTAAATTACAAGGTCGTGTGCTCCTGTGTTCACTTGTCTCCTATTTTTTAATGACTTCCCCAACTACAATTTCATAACTTCCAAAAAATGGATATATTTCAGGTTCAATGGCCATTATCGCTTGTTATTTCAAGAAAAGCTTTAACAAAGTATCAGTTGATTTTTCGGTTCCTTTTCCACTGCAGACATGTTAACCGCCAACTTTGTATGGCATGGCAAGTGCATCAAGTATGAATCTTTCTGTTTCCTCCATACAATTCATTTGATTAATTCTGATCCATGTTTATCAAATTAACTTGCAAAATATCTTACAGGGATTTCGTGCTTTCAACACACCGGGAACACCCATCTTGCGATCTTCTATTCTTTGTCGCAGTATGCTTAAATTTGTAAATAGCCTTTTACATTACCTAACATTTGAGGTAAGACTTTGTTTTTTTAATAAACATGTATCCTGTAAGTGTTGGAATCCTGATTCTTTGGCTGGTATATCTTTCTCAGGTTCTGGAACCAAATTGGCATCTGATGCATGATAGACTTCGGACTGCAAAGAGCATAGATGAGGTTTGTGGTTTGGATATTATCTGCCTAGGTACATTAATGAATTTATGGAAACAGTACTGGATTTACGTATTTGCTATTGGATAATGCTTACAGGTTATCCAGTTTCATGACTTCTTCCTCCAGAAATGTCTGAAAGAGTGCTTGCTTCTTTTGCCTCAGCTTTGTAAGGTGGTCTGCTTGTTTTATTTATTCAAATTTTAAATAGAAAGAAACATATCAGTAAAAATAAGTAGTCAATTATGTTCTTCATGGTTTTCCCCTTCTTATGGTGGAGATTCTATCATTCTTTATTTGCAACCTGAATATGATGTGCTGAGGCATTGTTTTTTTTCCTGTACCTTTATTCTATTTTTGTGGAACTTGAAACCCGTCTTCTTTTGTTGCATCCGAAAGCAAAATATCGCTGAAAGGCCTAGGTGTCCCCAAGACAAGACCAGGACAGTTTCTTAATTGCTCTGTTCAATCACAAAAAAAAAAAGCCTGAAGGGAATTTGTTTTTCCGATGTGCCAATTGTTGCATTTACTTTAATCTTATCCAGCAAGCCTTTTCATTTTTTTAAAAGAAAGCAAGCCTTTTCCTATTTTATGGGCTCCTTGCAAGCATTGAGGATTTCGTATCTGTGGCTCTTGATATAAATTCAGCCCTCTGGAGCAACAAAGAGAACATAAAACTAGGAAGGCCGTTTAGAAGGAATAGACAAATATTGGTCTTATTATACTTCCACACTTAAGCAAGCAGGGAGAAGCCTATCTCTGTTGTGGGTGGCTGTGCATGTGCGCGCATGCATGCACGTGTATTGGGGGGCTATTTTTGTGCGCATGTTGTAATGCTGTATGTATATGTGTGCCTGTATTTTTGTGCATATGCATGCTGATGTTTCTCCTTTTTTACTTTCAACGGTGAGTTATTAATATTACTCCCTTGGCACAACCATATTCTATCAGAAGTAAAGTTCAATGAGATTTTTTATTGGAAACGCTGATCGTTATATTAGCAACTCTCATTTAACTAGAGTACTGAGGTGATAAAACAACACCCATCCATGCTGAGAAAATACTGGGGGCTGTGTCTTCTGGATGCTGATGATACATTTCTTGAGCATATGTTTATATATTCAAGTATATACATATGCCTCCAGCTCAAATAATGTCAGCAAAATTGATATTTGGTTATTTAGAAGCTTCTGGTGCAAAACGTGTTTATGATTCTTATGCTATCTAACTATATGCAGAAGGTCGAGAAGCTGAAATCAATATGCCTTCAATATGCAGCCGCCATTCAATTGTTGATACCATCAATCTATATACCTGAGCTGGATGCTGCCGTTGGCTCGTTTGCATTGGATCGATCTAAACGAAGGAGATTGCTGGGTAGAAGTCAGCAATTGAAGCTTGCAGCAGAAAACTCCAAAATCTGTGATTCTATCATGTATGAACCCCCGTTACGAGTCCATGCGAAGAATCAAGATGGACAATTTTGTCGTTTATATTATGTGAATTTGTTTTTGCTTCATCTGATGCAGGAAATTTGAAAAGGAATTCAATGCTGAGCTTCAAAGTCTTGTGCCCATCTTGAGCAACAGTTCACAAGCTGAGCCATATCTGACACATCTTGCCCAGTGCATTCTTGGGGTAGGGAGCGAACAGTGAGTTACTCGATGATTCCTGCACCACTTTGGCACTGGAAAGGTCACTCTCTTCCTCACGTGTAACTGTGAATAGTGATTTTTTGATGCAAAGGTGAATGAAATTATCCAACGTGCGTTCTTAAGCCAACTACACTAAATGTGATCTCTTGGGCTTGTTTTATGCCTGTGTGGTAGCTGTTCTTTATTGCCAGGGTGGAAGAGCCAAAATTTGTATCCTTGTACCGGTAGTAGTATACATGGGTTTATTAAATGGGTTTTGTTGAACTCATTTATCAGTTTAAAGACATTATATTTGTAATTGAAAGTAGTTGTAATTTTATATTTTGTGAAGCGGCCGGAGATGGTCTTTTGATCGTTGCCCGTGCCTCCACGGGCTTAAACTACTTTTTAAGACGTCCGAATCCGATTATCAACGAAGGGCTACCTGTCTGCTGCGGTGGTTCTCCATCTCAGCGAGCGCGCTGTCGATAAATGCGTCAGCCCGAAACCTCGCTTTGAAATCTTCTCCGCCGATCAAGAGGGGAAAGCAAAAACCCTAGAAATGGAGTCAGAAAAAGCTCAGGGTTTTTGTCCGGTCCCCCGGCCTCGGCTCCCCCTCCCCCCAAGCCCTAACCCTATTCTCCAATCTCACCCTTCGCCACCTCAAGTTTTTTTTCCTTTCCAAATCGCTCTTCTTTCAAATTTTAAGATTTTGTTTGGATAGTCCTTTATCAAAAAAAAAAAAATAATAATAATAAAAAAAAACGAAGAATGAAAAATAAAATATTATTTTTATTTGAATAGTTTTCGTAAGATAAAGAATAGGAAAATTTAACTATTAAAATTTTTTCTTTCTTTTTAATTTTTTCAAATCGGTAACTTAGCTTAATCAAAAAAAAAAAAAAAAAAATCCCTCCTTCGTTTATTTTTTATTAAAATTTAATATCTAAACAAGAAAAAAAAAAAAATCCTTCTTTCCCTCCAAACCAGGCCTAACTCTCGATTCCCTTTACTTTTCTGTCAACGGCAAGTCCCTTCCGGACTTGTCCTCCCTCGCCGCCGCTGGCATCTTCAATTCCTCCGCATTCACCTTCCGTCGCTGCCGCCGCGGCGCCACAGGGGCCGAGTCTCGCGACTGCTACCTCAACATGTACGCTACCGAAAGCCCGACAAGGTGAATCCCAACGAGACCCGGCTCTCCAAATGGACCACCTGTGCCCTGTCTGCTGAGCCCCTCGCTCCCCCTTGTGTGATCGACCGGCTGGGGAACCTCTTCAACAAGGAGCCGCTCGTTGAGGCCCTGCTCCAGAAGAAGTTCCCCAAGGAGTTCTGCCACATCCGGGGATTGAAGGACATGGTCCCAATCCATCTCACCCCGATCCCCAGTGCTGCCGATTCCGAGACCAAGTTTCAGTGCCCAATCACCGGTCAAGGGTTCAATGGGAAATATGGATTCTCGGTGATCCGTGGATGCGGGCACGTTTTGAGTGTCGAGGCTTCGAAAGAGGTGAAGTCATCGACTTGCTTGGTTTGTCATAAAGAGTTCTCAGATATGGATAAGATTGTGGTTAATGGAAGCGCAGAGGAAGTCAGAGTGCTGAGGGAGAGGATGGAGGAGGAGAGGGGGCGGCTGAAGGAGAGGAAGGAAAAGAAGGTGGGTACATGTCTGAGTGGTGCAAAGCATGCCAACGTTGAGAAAGGTGGTATTTTGGATAACGGGAAGAAGGATGGGGGCGGTAAAAGTTTCAAGGCAGTGGATATGATGCCTGCTCATGCTACGAAGGAAGTATATGCATCTATCTTCACGTCATCAAAGAAATCCGATTTCCAGGAGACCTTTACTTGCAGGTCGCTCCCCGCTTGGGAGGAACTGATGGGGAAGGATGTGGTGGACAGACAGGAGCCATCCTGTTTTATCATACTGTTTCATGCACAGGTTTGAGGTCGCTTCTTACTCATTGTTTAATTTGCTTGGTGCTTTTAAAAAATAAAATAAAATAAAAAAAGAAATTGTCATGAAGAACTCTTTTAGAGCAGTTGACTTATCAAGTTTGTTCTCCTTCATGTCCTGAATATTAAGGAGGTGCTACTAATTTTATTGTATAGATCTTGTTTTAGTGCATTTGATCAAGCTGCTTAGAATGGAGGGACTTTGAACTGATTTTTCTGTTTGTGGATCCTGTATTCTCTCTTTCTCATAATAAGTTATGCGAACCATTTTCTTTGTTAAACGAGCCAACCATACACAAGTTTGCTATAAATTCATTTGTTTTAGGTGTGTGAGTATGCACTTTGAAGATGATTGATCATTGAGCATGCCCAACCTACCAAGCTAATTCGTCATTTATTCTAGTGATCACCCATAACCTGCAGTCTGTGAATCTAGCACCTTTCAGTTGCAGAGCTGCTGCAAGCTGCCCCATTGGTCTCTAAAATCAAGTTCATTCTACATGTTTTGAAATCTAAACCTATGAAACTATTTTTTCATTAATCCTTCTTCCTGCACTAATCTAGGTTATCTCCTTTGCATTAATTTGCCACTTATCCAATATCTTTTTGTGCATCGTATACAAGTTATTAAAGATGATTTTTTCTCTCTTAGTTGCAATGCATATGAGATCATATAGAATTACGTTTAGGGCACCCATTGCAAGTATTGTTAATGCAGATGTCTAGCTGTTTTCTCTTGAATTTATTTATCAAGGGAACTTGAATAAGTATTTATTTTGATATTGTTTTTTTAATAGGAAACATGCAACATAACTAGTGGGGTGTTTTTGGTTTCAGATGCTTCTTTTTCATGCATAAAATTGCAAGCCATGATTAAATTGCTTTTCTGAGTCATATCAGGACTCCCTGTGTTTTTTTAATGTGTGGGTTGCTTGTGATTGTAAGGCATCTAGATGACCCTTAGTTCTTTGTTAAATTAGATGAAAGTCACAGTGCCATGTCTTTGGTTTCTTGTATTTTGAATACCTTTACATGCATATATTTATGTTTTCTGAGTTTTAAAATTTGGGAATGCATTATTTGATCGTTGATTATTTTTATATAGCCTTAGTTGGAGAATTTTTGCAAAAATCTTCTCTGTCCATATACTTTTCCTTGATTTGCTAGTTCTATGTTTAAGATGCTTCAGAAAATAGTGAATCAAGGTGAGATGGTGCGGGCAAATTCTTGTATCTGTAGGGTGCGTGAAAGGTTTGACAGGATGGTGTGAGAATTCCAAAAGATGACCGAGTTTTTAAAGAGATAATTTGACTGTAAAGAGCAAAAAAATTGATGAAATAATCAAAGCAAGAAGAAGGATATTTTGTTCTTGTTTGTGTAGTCCATCTTTTTGTTTAGACTGGCCTTAAGATTCATCATTTTCTAGGAAGCCATTAATAGATGCATCCATTGACATCCCAATATTATCTCCATTAATGATATTTTTGACAATGATACGTTGAGAAAAGTATCCATATCAGTGTTCTGTGTCATTTCAAGGGTTGTGAATATATCTCAGCTCTATAGTGAAATACTCTTAAGTTGTTGAAGATTCTCGAGGATTTTCATATTCAGCAAACCTTAAGGTTGCGTTGGTACATTACCGGGCAATCCTAAAAGGTAATGTGCATTGCTAACAATGTAGATTACATGTAACGTGGATTATTATGTTTGGTATATGCAGATAATGTTGTATAATGTAAAATCAAAATTTTAAAATTTTTCAAAATTAAATCTATATTTTATTTATTTATTAAAATTATATTTTTTAATATTTAATATTGTTAAATATATTAAATATTAAATATTTTTATATTAAAATTTAAAAATAAAATTATTTTTTATATTGAATAAACTTAATATAAAAAAATTATATATTAAATAGATAATATATTATTTAGATATATTAAATAATATATTAAATTTATATATTATGTTATTGAATTATTATAATATATTTATATTATATATAATATATAATGTAAATATACTATATATAAATATGAATACATTTAATATAAACATATTACATTATATTAAATATATTATATTATATTAAATATAATATAATATATTTATATTATAAAATACAATATAATATATTATATTAATAATATAATATAATATATTTTATTTTATAATATTACAAAATAAAATAAAATATATTACAATATTATATTATGTATTAGAATATTATTATATTTATAAAATTATTATATTATATTATATTATATTGATTTTATTATAATAATATAATATAATATAATATACTATTAAAATATATTTTATAATATTCATATTTTGTAATATAACATAATATATTATATTAATAAAAGATATTTGTATTATATTATATTTTATAATAATATTATATAGTTTATAATATATATTATATGATAGTAAAATATTATATTATATTATTATAATGTCATATTATATATTATATTATATTATAGGAGAAGGGGAGGGTAATATTATCCGAAAGATTATTTAAGATATGGTAATCTGGATTACTATCCCTTCCATGGGTAATCCAGATTATCTCTTGAGAGGCAATCTAGATTACCGGACAGGATAGTAGATTGCCATCAAAAAAAAAAAGTACCAAATATAGTAATGTGGTGGGGCCTTATTAAATTACCAGCAATCTGGATGGATTGCTTGCTATCAAATGCAACCTAAAAATAAAGCTCTTGTCAAACCAAATCATTTTATATTTCTTGTTTAAGATGATTGAAGATAGTCTTTTATATATATATTTTTTTTCTTGCTCAACATTTGTTATGTAAGATCCAATTACACGTTGGAAAGAAAAAAATGCATGGCATATGAGGCTGTGCATGGTGCTGCTTTTTTTAACTTGTTGATGGGGAATAATTGGGAGAATTCTGATGTGATTCAATTGATAGGCTGCTTGGTCTTCATTCCTTGTTTTTTTGTTTTTTCTACTGGATCATGTCATTTTTGTTTGTGCAGTTTATAAGGTGAGCTTCGTGCGGTGGGACCATCTGATAATGATGTTTTTGCTGCAGATCTTGGCAATATGTATGGGTCATTAGTAAATAATTTATTTGTATTTTCCATCATTTGCTTGAATCACAAACCCTTGACTTTAGGAAGGAGTAGGAATTTCACTTTAAAAAATTGCAAGCCAAGAAGAGCCTATTTAGGTTTGTGCTATATCAGAAATTCAGAACCGATTGTAAGTTTGTATTGGTGCCTATTATTATTAACCATGTGGGTGAGGAATTCGGGATTGAATTATTAGACTGTTGATGACTTTGGAACTTTAAAATCATCAACCCACTTGTTTTTTGTAACCATCAACTGATCAGCATCCTTTTTCTTGCTCATTGCACCTAGATGTGATTCGGTTTTGGAACCCAGTTTTTTAGAGTTTCCTTTTTTTCCACCCCTTTTTAGGTAATTCCTGAACGCACGAAGGTCAACAGAGGCATGAGGAATGACACATTTTTTTAATAAAAATGTAAGATAGACTACAAATCTGATGGCAAACATGTTCGACTGCATCCCAAGCCATCATGCATATATTTTTTAAAGACTGGTGAACTTAGAAAACTTTTCATGCTAAAGGCCCACGAACAATTTGTTTTTTATCTCTGTTACTTGATTATTGACAAGATTTTTGGTATGAGAGGTGTGTCACTGCAGTTCTTTGGTCAGAGGTATATAATGTGTTTGTCTCTGCCTACTATTCCTTTTAATAACCATATCAAAAGCACCATTGCTTGTGATAGATTGATGCATTTCTCATATCTGTAAAAAGATTTCTTGTCCTCTCGTTAACAACTCCTTGTGTCTTCGGTTCTAGAATACATTCTTTTGCTAAGAAACTGACATTGTCAATGAGTTGACGAATCGATGACTTTCTTTTGTGCTTTTTATTTAAAGAAATTCAAAAACTTCAAAATTAGCTGACAATTACCTGTATATCTTATACTTCACAATTTTCATACACCTTCATCGTTGCAGGACGGTGCATGTAGTGATCACCCAAGTGTCTTTGAGACAAATCTCTTGTTCCTGTGCAGGGGCTTTCTGCTGATGCATCCATTATGTATGATATTTTAAAATTTAAATGGTCTTGCATTCGGAAATTAGAATTTTAAAAATCTTCTGATATTTGCTCTATTCTCTTTGGAGTGTTTTGTTTCTTATCTTTTAGCGTCCTGGGAATCACTTGATATATATCCAGTTTTGTTACTGCTATTAGTGAAACTAGTTGCTTCTCTTAGCACATCTGAGTTGCTTTCCTCCGTAGGGTTTTGGTGGACAAGTACTTATGCTGAGAGGTTACTGAAGTCTTCGTAAGAATGCACTGTCTGTTTCATATTAGAGATTCTAACCCTATGTTTTGTCGGAGTAATTAAAAAAAAAAAAGATGGATGGCCTTCATTCACTGTTTGATTGAAAAAATAAAAAAAAGGAATTATTTATTCATTCTCATTAATTCTTATCCTCTTATATATAGGAGGATACAAGGAAATGTGGATGGAGCATGTAAAAGATATGTTTCTGCATTATTGGTAAAATTATTTATTATTTTTTTTTAAAAAAATGTAACACTTTTTTTATTTTTTTATTCATTTTCTTAATATACATTTTTATTATACCTATACTATTTTTCTTATACAATTGAATTTTGTTATTAATTATTTAAATTTTAGTACATAATTTTTTAATTATGAGTAATTGATTTGAATTATCTTTTATTATTTATATTTACTATTCTTTAGTTAAGTATCTGTATGAAATTAATTAATTATTTAAATTTAATTATAAAAATTATGAGTCTAAATTCACTATATTTTTAATATAAATACTATTATAAATTGATAATAATAATATTTTTTATAAAAGGGTGTTTTAATAAAAATATATATATATAAATATTATTCTTTATTTCTTTCATCTATCTATTCTATATATATTAGTAAAATGATAAATAAGTATTAAAAGTAAAATCTAGTGTTGACATGTAAGATTATGGAGTAATTTTATTTTTTGCCATGTAGGATTGTTTATTAGAAATGTGTTATTTGGTATTGTATTCCTTTTTCTCTCTTGAATGTTTGTGAAATATGATAAGATAAGATAAGATAACATATGCATGTATATTTTTTAAATACTTTATTATAATTAGACACCTATATTTAAATAAAGGGTATTTAATTGCATGCAGAAGAGTTCATGTTTATGGATTTTTTTAAAAAAAAGTTTGAAAATACATGATTTGTAAATAAAGTATAATAAATATCATGAAATTATCATCCATTTTTTATAGATAATATGAAGGCTAAGCTCGGCCTATCCTTTCATTAATTATTTTTGTATTTAAAGATTTGAAATTACGTTTTTCATGGTCAATTGGAGTCCTGGTGGGTGTTGATTCCATGGGTCAAATTATGTGATTCATAGTTGAATTGGATTTCAGAATAATCTTGGTGGTATTCAAGGGAGCTTATCATTTTATTAATTTTCTTTGTTGCCGCTCTCGCCGTCGCGCCCGTGCCTCGGATCAGTCGATCCTTCCTGACCGCCTGGTGAGGGAGCCTCCCTTCCCGCGGAGAACCTGCAACAAAGGGGTTAGAGGACCCTGGCCAGGGATCCCGGTGAGGGAGCTCCGACGGTCAAGTCAGTAGACGACGAGAAGGAACAGACTTTCCAGTCGGACCCTCTAAAGGGTTCCCGACTTAGAGAGTTAACTGGTGAAGGAAACGCTCTGGGGACCAGAATCTCGGCTGGGCCTCCTTGCCGAGCTCACGCCCAGAGTTCCCCTCTCGGGATCTCTCGTTTCTCTCTCGGAGCGAGGCCTTTTGCCGGTGCTTCCTCCTTGTTCCCAGGCTGGTTGGCTTACCTTGTCGTCCCCAGATTTTTCCTTCTTTATCTCCTTCCGTCGCGCATTTGTCTTTTTTCGTCTCGGAAACTCCCCTCCCCCGTCCTCTTCTCTTTTTCCTTTTCGGTGAAGGGTGCCAGGCGGCTTTCCGACCTCGTCCGCCGGGCCCAGCAGGGAAAAGGCAAAGACAGAAGAGAAAGAGGGGAGGGCGGCGCTGGCAGGGCGGCCGGTCAGGCCTCGGGCCCAGTGAGAGCGCCCTCTTCCCCAAGCGTGGGCGCCATCTATCTATGGGGCCTGTGTCGTCAGGGTTGCGTCTCTCGGCTGCGGGACCTGTCGGGCCGATGCTAGTGATGTTCTGCGTGCCGCCGCCCTCCATACAGGACGCCGTCTGGGATTCGTACGGCCCGAGGGATGGCCTCGGGGCCCGTCTCTCTCCCTAGGGCCCTCGCCGTACGAGCGGTCTGACCTCGGCTGAGTTGGGCCCGTCTCCGGGGGCCAACTGGCGAGGGGCGAGGGATCGGCCGACCTCGGCTTAGGTGGACCCCTCCTGGGTGGACACCTGGCGAGATGGCAGGAGGTCGCCTGGCTTCGGTCGAGGTGGGCCCGTCTCCGGGTGGCCACCTGGCGAAGGGCGAAGGACCAGCCGACCTCGGCTTAGGTGGACCCCTCCTGGGTGGACACCTGGCGAGATGGCAGGAGGTCGCTTGGCTTCGACCGAGGTGGGCCCGTCTCCGGGTGGCCACCTGGCGAAGGGCGAAGGATAGCCGACCTCGGCTTAGGTGGACCCCTCCTGGGTGGACACCTGACGAGGTGGCAGGAGGTCGCCTGGCTTCGGCCGAGGTGGGCCCGTCTCCGGGCGGCCACCTGGCGAAGGGCGAAGGACCAGCCGACCTCGGCTTAGGTGGACCCCTCTTGGGTGGACACCTGGCGAGATGGCAGGAGGTCGCCTGGCTTCGGCCGAGGTGGGCCCGTCTCCGGGTGGCCACCTGGCGAAGGGCGAAGGACCAGCCGACCTCGGCTTAGGTGGACCCCTCCTGGGTGGACACCTGGCGAGGTGGCAGGAGGTCGCCTGGCTTCGGCCGAGGTGGGCCCGTCTCCGGGCGGCCACCTGGCGAAGGGTGAAGGACCAGCCGACCTCGGCTTAGGTGGATCCCTCCAGGGTGGACACCTGGCGAGGTGGCAGGAGGTCGCCTGGCTTCGGCCGAGGTGGGCCCGTCTCCGGGCGGCCACCTGGCGAAGGGCGAAGGACCAGCCGACCTCGGCTTAGGTGGACCCCTCCGGGCCCGGGCGCCGATGAAGTGGTGGAGGAATTCCGAGCCGAGCTCGACCTCGGCGAGGGCGGTTTGCCTCAGGCAGTCGTCGGGCGGTGTAGTCTTGCCGATCCTGGCTTTGAGGATGTGGCGCTGACTTGGCCGGGGAAACATACACGTGGCTCGCTCGTATTCGATGATACCTGAGCCTGGCCACGTCACTGTCACGGCTGTAACAGTTGCCCCCCAGCCCGCCGTTCCGTCGGGGCATCGTAGAACGGAACGTCGGGATTAAATGCGGACATGACGTGGAGAGGCGAAGATCTTGCATCATAATTGCCACGATCCTGGTCGCCGTGGCTCGATGCGGCTGAAGACCTATGGGGAGCCGTCACGCGTCGCCCACTCGCTCGTAATTAATGCGTCGCTTCGAGGCAGAGGCCGTTACTCTGCTAACGAGGCATCGGTGTCGGGCGTGCGCCCACGTGGCGATCATCCAATGGCCTGAGATGGAATGACGGGTACGGTCGCTGTCGGCTGAGTTTGAAAGGGAGGGGACTTTCCAGAACGAGACCTTTTTCCTTGCTTCGTGGGTGGTTTGCTGCAGGCTAACAACTCCTGTTGCTCGCGCTCGTCTGGTGTATTTTCGGTGAGTGCTTCCTTCTCCTCCTCTAGCCCCCCTCGTTCTTTCTCGCTTCTTTTCTGATTTTTTCCGTCCTTTCCCTTTCTATGGCGCGCCGTCGCCATGTCTCTTCCAACCCGGACGAGGCCGGTCCATCCCGGCCGAGGACTCCATCCTCCTCCTCCTCAGATGAGGAGACAATCCCGGAGGAGGTCCGCCGGCGTCTGCAACCCGGGGGTGTCACCATTGGCATCCCCAGGGGGATCCGGTCCCCTCCGGTTGCACCTGCCGTGCCCCTCCGTTCTCTTCCTGCTTTGCCTTCTCTTCCTGCTTTGCCTTCTCTTCCTGCTTTGCCTTCTCTTCCTGCTCCACCTTCTTTTCCTGCTCTGCCGTCTTTTCCCGCCGGTCCCTCCAGTCATGCTTCTACCATGACCGAAGGCGATCTTTCCCTGCTCCGGGATGCCTACGGCATTCCGGGGTCAATTCGCCTGTTTGTTCCGCGGTCCGGGGAGCGCGTCACCATGAGTGGCCCCGGCCGCATTGCCTTCTACGAAGACTTCCTCCTTGGGGGTCTTCGATTTCCTCTACATCCTTTCTTTCTTTCCTTCCTCGGCCACTTCCGGCTTGTCCCGGCCCAGCTGGCTCCTAATGCCATCCGGGTCATCTTTTCCTTTATTGTTTTCTGTCACTTCCACGGGTTCGTTGCCCGTTTTTTCTCTTCAGGGCCTTGTTTACCCTGAAGAAGTGCTCCACCGATGACGGCTGGTGGTACATTTCGCCCCGGCCCAGGTGTCTCCGGTTCGACCTCCCTTCCTCGGTCAAGGGGTGGAAGAGCCGGTTTTTCTTCGCCTCGGTCGACGACGTCGACTGGGCCTGGAGTGAACCGGACCGGACCCCGAACCGAAATTCCCGGGTCGAGTCGGCGGACCAGGAGTCCTATAGCCTGCTCCTGAGCGACGTGGTCCCGGTGCTCGAGGTTCTGCTCTCTGAGCAGAATCTTTTTGAGGCCGGTATCAGTCCCATCCGTGAGACCGGTGAGACTTGGCCCCACTCTGACCTCTGCCCCCCTTTCTCTTCATAATCGAGCCGGCTGACTTCCTGTTTCTTTTGTTTTGCAGGGATGAAGTTTTCGTTGGAGAACCTTTTGGAGGGGGCAGCCCAGCGGGACGTCGTGGAGGTGGACGAGCCCGCAGCGAAGAGGGCTCACACGGAGACGAGCTGGGAGGTCGTGGCGGCGACCGTGCCCAGCCCGGTTGCTGTCATTTCCCCGCCCAGGCTACCTCAGGGCGGGGCTACTGATGCCCCGGCCGCTCGACCTGGTGGCGCCACCGAGAGGACCCCAGCGCCTGCTGCTCCGCCCATCGCCGGGCCCGTCATTGCTGCCAGCTCGACCGCGCCGCCTGCGGCAACCGCCGGCCCGTCGGTTGCGGCCTCGGCTGAGGGGGCGGCCGCCGTAGTTGCCGGCCCGAAGGCTCCGGCGCCGGTGATCACCCACCGGGACTCTGTCATCCTTGACAAAGGGCTGGCAGAGAAAATGATGGAGTACGCCTCCACCGCCCGGGACCGCCGAGCTCGGGGCGGCCGGGATTACGCGGACGCGTTGCTCGGCATCCTCCCGCAGCTTTTCATGGTAAGTCCGAGCTTCTCCCTTTTCCTTTTCCCTTCTTTCGGGACTTAACTTCTTTTATTCTGAACTGTATTGCTTTTGTTATTGCAGATCGGGAACGACGTCCTCCTACTGAGGAATTTCCTCGTAGGGAATGCCAAGAGGGACTCCGAGCGGGAGCAGAGACTCGGCAAGCTCGCGGCCGACGTCAAGGACTTAATGGAGAAGGGCGCCGAGCTGCGAGCCGACAAGCAAGCCCTCCAGTCCGACCTGGCACGTTCCGAGGAGCGGAACAAGGAGTTGGAGGCCTCCTTGTTGGAGGAGCGGACCTCCAACCAGCGCCGAACTGAGGAGGAGGCGGCGGAGAAGGCTCGCCTGCAAGCCCATTCCCAATGGCTGGAGCGCCAGCTGGAGGAGACCCGGCGAGACGCGGCCGCGGCGAAGGACCGGAGCGCGTACGTCAACGGGCTCCTGGAGGCAGCCAAGCGGGAGGCGCAAGAGGCTGTCCCCAAATTCCGGGCTTCCGACGAGTACACGTCGGAGGTCCGGGAGGCCGCCGTGGACTCCTTCCTGAAGGGGTTCCGGATGTGCCGGGAGAAGGTGGGGGCCTTCTTCCCCCAGCTGGATCTGAACGGAGTTGTGATCGGTGGCAGGAGGCCAGGGGGCGAGAGCAGGGCCTCCGGCACGGCCGAAGCGACTCCTGCGGCGCCGTCGACCAGCGATGCCGTGGCTCCGGAGCAGCCCCAGGAGCCGGCCGTTGTAGAAGCCGAGGACGCAGCACCCGCGCCTCCGGCAGAGGGCTCCGACCCCGCACCTCAGTGAACCCGGCGCCGTCTTCTCTTTTCTTCTCTTTTTTTTTTAGGGAGTCCCGGCCTGTCGGGACTCCCATCTTGTACTGACTTCTCACATCAATGGAAATCTGACTTTATCGAAACCTTGATTTTTGTTTCGTCTCACCTTCCTTTTTTTTCTTTCTGAGATGTCGGTTTGGAACACTTGAAACAGTTGCAGGCCTGGTCCTCCCATTGCTCAAGTCGAAGGATGGGGCCTGCTGAGTCGCGTCGCAGCAGAACAAGCCTCAAGTGGGCCCGACTTTGGGTCGCCTTCATCCTTGCGCAGGCAACACGATTTCTATACCGCCTTCCAGGCCGAAGCCCAGGACCTCCGGACTGAGCTCGGTGCCACAGGCTTTCTCAAGCCTTGCGCGGCTTGCTGAGCTGTGCTCCGGGCTTGCGTGGGCGAACTGGGTTCGGCGCCACCTTCCAGGCCGAAGTCCAGGATCTCCGGACTGAGCTCGATGCCGCAGGCTTTCTCAAACCTTGCGCGGCTTGCTGAGCTGTGCTTCGGGCTTGCGTGGGCGAACTGGGTTCGGCGCCACCTTCCAGGCCGAAGCCCAGGATCTCCGGACTGAGCTCGATGCCGCAGGCTTTCTCAAGCCTTGCGCGGCTTGCTGAGCTGTGCTCCGGGCTCGCGTGGGCGAACTGGGTTCGGCGCCACCTTCCAGGCCGAAGCCCAGGATCTCCGGACTGAGCTCGATGCCGCAGGCTTTCTCAAGCCTTGCGCGGCTTGTTGAGCTGTGCTCCGGGCTCGCGTGGGCGAACTGGGTTCGGCGCCACCTTCCAGGCCGAAGCCCAGGATCTCCGGACTGAGCTTGATGCCGTAGGCCTTCTTGTCGAAGTTAGAAGGGAGTGTTTGAAGTGGGGAAGCTTTGTTACAGAAACTGGGAGCCTTACATCACTGATAGTACATTCTCAGGTTCGAGGAGTTCCACGTCCGGGGGAACCTGGCACCTCCCAATTCTTCCAAGTAATATACTCCATGAGGGAGGGCTTCTGCCACCCGATATGGGCCTTCCCAGTTGGGCGATAGCTTGCCGCATTCCCGTGGTTGGGATGCTTCGGCGCGCCGGAGGACCAAGTCTCCGGGACGAAAAACCTTAGGCCGCACTCGGGAGTTGTAATATCTGGCTACACGTTGCCGGTACGCCGCCATTCGGATTCGGGCCCTGTCCCTTGTTTCCTCGAGAAGGTCTAGGTTGAGCATCATCCTGGCCAGGTTTTCTGTCTCGTCGTATTGCTCCACGCGCAGCGTGGGTAGGCTGAGCTCAATCGGGATGACTGCCTCGGCTCCGAAGACGAGGTTGAATGGAGTTTCGTCGGTAGCCGTCCTTGGGGTGGTGTGGTATGCCCAAAGGATGCTGGGAAGCTCATCGGCCCACCTGCCCTTGGCCTGGTCCAGCCGCGTGCGGAGGCCCTGAAGAATGGTCCTGTTCGTGACTTCGGCCTCCCCGTTGGTCTGAGGGTGCGCCACCGAGGTAAAGCGATGCCTGATGCTGAGGTCGCTACAGAATTCTTCGAATTCCCGGCAGTCGAACTGGCGTCCGTTGTCGGTGACCACAGTGTGGGGGAGGCCGAAGCGGCAGACGATGGACTTTCAGAAGAACTTGGCGACGTTTGCTTCGGTGATCCTCGCCAAGGGTTCGGCCTCGACCCACTTCGTGAAGTAGTCGATAGCCACTATCAAGAACTTCCGCTGGCCAGACGCCGGCGGGAATGGGCCCAGGAGGTCCATCCCCCACTGGGCGAACGGCCAGGGGGCTGAGAGCTGAGAGATTGGGTTGGAGGGTTGCCGCTGCACCGTGGCGTGACGTTGGCACCGGTCGCACTTCTTCACGAAGTCGGCGGCGTCTTCCTTCATTGTTTCCCAGAAGTAGCCCTGACGGAGGGCCTTGTACGCCAATGCCCTGCCCCCCACGTGGTTCCCGCAGATGCCTTCGTGAATCTCCTGGAGCACAAGCTTGGCTTCTGTGGGTCCTACGCACTTGAGGAGGGGGTAGGAGTAGGATCTTCGATACAACTGCCCGTCCATCAGGACAAATCGCACGGCCTTCTTCCTGATGAGGCGAGCCGCCTGCTGGTCCTCCGGCAGGGTGCCGCTGGCGATGTACGCAGCGTACTTGTCCATCCAGCTGGGCTCCTGGCTGACCTGATGGACCTCCACCGGTGCTTCGAGGCTTGGGACCTCAAGGCGCTCCACATGAGCGCGTCCCAGCATCGTGTCCGGCAGGGTCGCCAGCCGGGAGAGGGCGTCCGCATGGGCGTTCTCCCCGCGGGGGATGTGGAAGATGTTGAAGCGGCGGAACTTGGACGCGCCCGCCTTGACGAGCTCCAAGTACTTCGCCATTTGGGGGTCGTGCGCGACGTACTCCCCGGATACCTGCCCCGCTACGAGCTGGGAGTCAGTGAAAGCTCTGAGGTTGGTCACGCCCAGCTCGCGGGAGACTCTCAGTCCGGCAAGAAGTGCCTTGTACTCCGCCTGGTTATTTATCGCGGGGAATTGGAAACGGAGTGCACACTCGGCGACGACCCCGTCGTTGGCAAGGATGAGCCCAGCTCGCTCCCGCCGGAGTTCGAGGCTCCGTCCACATGGAGGATCCAGGCGTCCTCTCCGGGCTCATCGGTGCCAACCTCCATCGGCTGGGCCGGGGGGCCTTCCTCGGGCTCCTTGCCCAAGCCTGCACATTCGACCAAGAAATCGGCCAGCACCTGTGCCTTCATGGCCGACCTTGGCCTGTATGCAATGTCGAACTCGCTGAGTTTCAGTGCCCACTTGGCCAATCGTCCCGAAGTATCGGGTCGGCTGAGCACCGCTTTCAGCGATTGGTCCGTCAAGACGGCGATGGGGTGCGCTTGGAAATAGGGCCTGAGACGCTGGGCAGACACTATTAGTGCAAAAACAAGTTTCTCGGGCCGGGAATACCTGAGCTCCGCGTCTCGGAGAAGTTTGCTGGTATAGTACACCGGCCGCTGGAGCCCCTGGTCGTCGGTTCGGACCAAGACAGAGCTGACGGCCTCCGGGGTAACCGCCAGGTAGAGGGCAAGCTCCTCCCCCTCCTCGGGCCTGGACAGTAAAGGTGGCGATGCGAGCGTCTTCTTCAGCTCCTCGAAGGCCTGCTGACACTCCTCGGTCCAAGCAAAGCCATTCATCTTCCTCAGCACCTTGAAGAAGGGACGGCAGCGGTCCGCCGACCTGGAAATAAAACGGCTAAGGGCCGCGACTCGGTCGGTCAGTCGTTGCACCTGCTTCTTGGAGGCGGGCTGCTCCATGTCCAGGATGGCCTGGACCTTCTCCGGGTTGGCCTCGATTCCTCTTTGAGTCATCATAAACCCTAGGAACTTACCGGCGGAGACGCCGAAAGCGCACTTCGCCGGGTTCAGCTTCATCTGATGGCGCCGGAGGTTGCCGAACGTCTCCGTCAAGTCAGCCACGTGGTCCGAATCGAGTTTGCTCATCACCAGCATGTCGTCCACGTACACCTGCATGTTGCGGCCTATCTGGTCTTTGAAGATTTTATTGACCAGACGTTGATACGTCGCCCCTGCGTTCTTGAGGCCGAAAGGCATCATCCTGTAGCAAAAAGTCCCGCGGTCAGTTATGAAGGCAGTGTGTCTTCGTCCTCCGGGTTCATCCGGATCTGGTTGTATCCGGAGAAGGCGTCCATGAACGATAAGAGGCGATGCCCCGAGGTGGTGTCGACCAGCTGGTCGATCTTTGGAAGAGGGAAGCTGTCCTTTGGGCAAGCTCGGTTGAGGTCGGTGTAGTCCACGCAGATCCTTCACTTACCGCTACTCTTCTTTACCATGACCACGTTTGCCAGCCAGCTAGGGTATTGGACCTCTCGGACGAAACCGGCGGCGAGGAGCTTCTCTACTTCTCGTTGATCGCCTTCTGCCTCTCCATGGCGAAGCTTCTCTTCTTCTGGCGGACCGGGCGGCAACTTGGGTCCACGTTCAGCCTGTGCATAATAACCTCGGGCGGGATGCCCGGCATGTCGGCTGCTGACCAGGCGAACACGTCAGCGTTGGCGCGGAGGAACTCCAGCAAGCGGGTTCGCTCTTCCTCGGGGAGCTGGGCCCCGACTTGCACCGTCTTCAGGGGATCCGAACCGAGGGGAAAAGTCAGCAGGCGCTCTACGGGCCCTCCCCTGGGTTCCTTCTCTCTCAGATCGAGGTCGTCGATATCATGGGCGAGCTCCGCGCCCCTGGCGCCTGGGACCGTCTGGAGGCAGAGCGGGACTGGCTGGATCGTCCCCTTCATCTCTCCGAGCCCGGAAGGCGTGGGGAACTGCACCAACAGCCTCCTCATGGAGATGGTGGCGTCCAGTTGGTTGAGCCCGGGACGCCCGAGAATGGCGTTGTAAGGCGAAGGGAGCCTGACGACGGTGAATGTTATTAGGACGGTCACCTGCCGGGGTGGGGATCCGGCAGTGACCGGGAGAGTGATCTCCCCCTCGACCCCCACGGAGTCCCCTGTAAAACCTACCAGGGGGGTGTGAACTGGCTTCAGCTGATCGGGGAACAAATTCATCCGAGAGAAAGCATCGTAAAAAAGTACGTCAGCCGAGCTTCCACTATCCACCATGATTCGATGTACAGGATGCTTCGCGATGATCATCTCGACCACCACGGCATCGTTGTTTACATTGTCATTAACTTTCCCTCCCCTGGAAGGGATTACATTCTCCGGGACTTCCCGGGCTCTCTTCATTGCTCGGCCGGACCCACGCGAGATCATGCCCACGGGCTTCTCCGTTGGGCGGTTGTCGATCGCAGGGACAGGCGGTAGGGCCGCGAGCGGCTGCCCTTCAGAGGGGGCCTCGTTCTTGACGAACTTCCTGAGGTAACCCCTCCTGATCAGCTCCTCAATCTCCCGCTTCAGATGGCGACACTCCTCCGTGTCATGCCCGTGCTCGCGATGGAACTGGCAGTACTTTGATTTGTCTCGGACGGCTCTCGGGTTTTGAGGAGGAGGTCGGCGGAGGTAGCGCTCGCCCTCGATTTCCATGAGGATCTTCGTTCGAGGTGCGAGGAGAGGGGTGTACCTCCGCTCAGGAGTGGCTTCGCCCCTCGGCCTTGGGTTTGGGCGAGGGTCGGCAGACGGCCCGGGCCTCCGAGCTCCCGGGGTGTCCCTCGGGAGCGGCTTCTTCGGAGTCTTCCCGTCCAGCTCTCGACGGGTGCGGTCAGCCTCCTCCGCTCGGATGTACTTGTGGGCGCGGAGGAGGAGCTCGGAATACGTCCTGGGCGGCTTCTTGTCCAGGGAATAGGTTAGGCGGGACGTCTTGAGTCCGCGCTTCAAGGCCAGCATGGCGACGGGCTCGTCCAAGCTGTAGATCTCCAGGGCTGCGGTCTTGAACCGGGTGATGTAGTCCCGGAGCAGCTCCTGGTCCTGCTGGCGGATGGAAAAGAGGCTGTCCACCTCTCTTGGCACCTTTCGACAAGCGTCGAAGTGCGCCACAAACTTTCCTTCCAACTGATGGAAGGAGCAAATGGATCCGGGCTCGAGGCGGGTGAACCAGACTCGAGCGGCCTTTCGAAGGGTTGCCGGAAAGGCGATGCACAGAAGGGCGTCGGTGGCCCCCTGGACCCTCATGAGAGCCTTATAGCTCTCCAAATGATCCAGGGGTCGGTGGTTCCGTCGTAGGGACTCACCTGCGGCATGCGGAACCGTTTCGGGATCGGCTCTGCCTGGATTTCTTCAGAGAAAGGGGGGCGGGAGTCGTAGCCCGCCGGGTCTGCCGACGAGTTCTGCAGGTCGGCGAATCGACGGGCGAACTCCGCCAGCTTGCGCTCATGCTCCTCCAGGCGCCTCTCGGCCTGGCGCCTGATGGCTTCATCGATGGAGTCTTCCACCGAGGCTGCGGGTGAAGGAGGCGCCGATCGGTCTCGGTGCGAGGTCTGGCCTCGGCGTCGCTTGCTGCGATGCACCGTTTCGGCCCCGTCGGCCGGGGATCGACTCTCGTGATCCTCCGAACCGGAATAGTTTCTCTTTGCGGGAGCTTGGTGGCTCCCCCGGGGGTTGGAGATGGCCCTCGGGTGGGATGGCCTGCCCTGGATTGAGCGCAGGCTCCCACGCTGCCCCGCGGCTCGGGCCGCGGGGGTCCCTGGCTGCGGCTGAGTGGCCAGGGACCGTTGCTGATGCTGAAGCTGTCGGACCGCTGAGGTCAAGGTTGCAGCTGCTGGGCGATGGCCGCAAGGGATCCGTCCACCAGGGTAGGCTGCTGTGGAAGAGGAGGGGGAGCCGGAAGCTCCCTTTCGGGGCTGTGGCCCCCTGGAGGGGAGTGGACATCCCCCACACGGCTGGTGGACGCCTCACGACCACGAGTGACCACCATTGCTGGAGAGCGTGACACCTGCAGAAAGCTGGTTCCCACTAGGGGTTAGTGTCCTGCCCCCCTACCTGGCGCGCCAATCTTTTGCCGCTCTCGCCGCCGCGCCCGTGCCTCGGATCAGCCGATCCTTCCTGACCGCCTGGTGAGGGAGCCTCCCTTCCCGCGGAGAACCTGCAACAAAGGGGTTAGAGGACCCTGGCCGGGGATCCCGGCGAGGGAGCTCCGACGGTCAAGTCAGTAGACGACGAGAAGGAACAGACTCTCCAGCCGGACCCTCTAAAGGGTTCCCAACTTAGAGAGTTAACTGGTGAAGGAAACGCTCTGGGGACCAGAATCTCGGCTGGGCCTCCTTGCTGAGCTCACGCCCAGAGTTCCCCTCTCGGGATCTCTCGTTTCTCTCTCGGAGCGAGGCCTTTTGCCGGTGCTTCCTCCTTGTCCCCAGGCTGGTTGGCTTACCTTGTCGTCCCCAGATTTTTCCTTCTTTATCTCCTTCCGTCGCGCATTTGTCTTTTTCCGTCTCGGAAACTCCCCTCCCCCGTCCTCTTCTCTTTTCCCTTTTCGGTGAAGGGTGCCAGGCGGCTTTCCGACCTCGTCCGCCGGGCCCAGCAGGGAAAAGGCAAAGACAGAAGAGAAAGAGGGGAGGGCGGCGCTGGCAGGGCGGCCGGTCAGGCCTCGGGCCCAGTGAGAGCGCCCTCTTCCCCAAGCGTGGGCGCCATCTATCTATGGGGCCTGTGTCGTCAGGGTTGCGTCTCTCGGCTGCGGGACCTGTCGGGCCGATGCTAGTGATGTTCCGCGTGCCGCCGCCCTCCGTACAGGACGCCGTCTGGGATTCGTACGGCCCGAGGGATGGCCTCGAGGCCCGTCTCTCTCCCCAGGGCCCTCGCCGTACGAGCGGTCTGACCTTGGCTGAGTTGGGCCCGTCTCTGGGGCCAACTGGCGAGGGGCGAGGGATCGGCCGACCTCGGCTTAGGTGGACCCCTCCTGGGTGGACACCTGGCGAGATGGCAGGAGGTCGCCTGGCTTCGGCCGAGGTGGGCCCGTCTCCGGGTGGCCACCTGGCGAAGGGCGAAGGACCAGCCGACCTCGGCTTAGGTGGACCCCTCCTGGGTGGACACCTGGCGAGATGGCAGGAGGTCGCCTGGCTTCGGCCGAGGTGGGCCCGTCTCCGGGTGGCCACCTGGCGAAGGGCGAAGGATCAGCCGACCTCGGCTTAGGTGGACCCCTCCTGGGTGGACACCTGGCGAGGTGGCAGGAGGTCGCCTGGCTTCGACCGAGGTGGGCCCGTCTCCGGGCGGCCACCTGGCGAAGGGCGAAGGACCAGCCGACATCGGCTTAGGTGGACCCCTCCTGGGTGGACACCTGGCGAGGTGGCAGGAGGTCGCCTGGCTTCGGCCGAGGTGGGCCCGTTTCCGGGTGGCCACCTGGCGAAGGGCGAAGGACCAGCCGACCTCGGCTTAGGTGGACCCCTCCTGGGTGGACACCTGGCGAGGTGGCAGGAGGTCGCCTGGCTTCGGTCGAGGTGGGCCCGTCTCCGGGCGGCCACCTGGCGAAGGGCGAAGGACCAGCCGACCTCGGCTTAGGTGGACCCCTCCTGGGTGGACACCTGGCGAGGTGGCAGGAGGTCGCCTGGCTTCGGCCGAGGTGGGCCCGTCTCCGGGCGGTCACCTGGCGAAGGGCGAAGGACCAGCCGACCTCGGCTTAGGTGGACCCCTCCGGGCCCGAGCGCCGATGAAGTGGTAGAGGAATTCCGAGCTGAGCTCGACCTCGGCGAGGGTGGTTTGCCTCAGGCAGTCGTCGGGCGGTGTAGTCTTGCCGATCCTGGCTTTGAGGATGTGGCGCTGACTTGGCCGGGAAAACATACACGTGGCTCGCTCGTATTCGATGATACCTGAGCCTGGCCACGTCACTGTCACGGCTGTAACACTCTTTATGATTGAATCCCAATGGGGGTGGTTATTTTATTTTTTTAATTTATTTTAAAAATATGATGAAACCAATTTAATTTCTAATTCTAAAAATTTATATTCAGAATATAATGAGATAAATACTATTAATAGAGAGTAAATAAGCTATGATAATATATGCTTATTTCTTTTATACCTAATCGAGAACGTAATTATTTTCTTGCATGAGGATGGATACGTGTACATCTTATCTACGCCCATTTATTAAGATTGACTTGATGAAACTTCAACCGATTGTATTCTATATGAGAATGATTGTTGAATTGATGAGTCATATTCTTTAACTATTTTTAGATTTATATGGTCGGTGTCACTTAATAAAAATATCTTCCCTTCTTTAGGGTCATGAGTCATGGTCGATCGTTCCCTGCTTTCCTCACCGTTCCCTGGGTGATGGGTTAGGTTTGTCTCAACGAAGAACGCATCCAAGAGTGTCAAGCTGTCATCCCTGTTTGCCGTGGCGGTCCAGCTTGCGCGGATTGACCAAGTCATCGCCAATTAAGTGCCACCCGTATATGGGCTCTACTTTCTTTAATTAATTATCGGGTCCTGCCCTTTGTATCCATCCCCCGCATCATTTTCTCCATGCCACACTTCCAGGGAATATGCTCTCCGTCTCCGTGCTTACTACCTCGTGTGGTATCTTTTTTTTTATCTTTTCTTTCCACTTGAATTAAAATGCAAATCCCCGACTTGTTTTTCTAACTACTTGTATGCTATCCAACCAACATACACGCCTCATCTTGCTAGAAAACTCAAACACCCCATCTTCTTGACAGGCCATGAAGTCTGACTGGTACGATTTAAAATGGTTGGAACTCCGAACTCGGGTCTCAAATATTTTCGACGCTGAAGCAATTTCTCGAAAGCCTTGACTTGCGCTGCAACGCAACTAAGGGGCTGCCATTTTTGTCCAATCAAATATATCATAAATTTGAACTTTGACCCATCCGATTAGTCAGTCCTGGTTATTATAAATCAACTTTTTTATTTTGCAATTTGATAAGGTTGATGATCGCCGGGAAAGGTGACGGTTAAGCAACTCAATCATGCTACGGCTTCTGCAGCCCGGTTGCGGCCAAATTTGACCCCCCGGTCCGTCTAAAACGTGGACCGGGTCGGACTTGCAACCCTGACCGGTTCGCACTGACTGGGGTACGAGTTTCAGGTACGGCGCAACGAGCCCGCATCCAGGAAGCGCACAAATCACACCAAAATCTCCATTGACTGGGGTACGTGTTTCGGGTACGGGCGCGAGGAGCCCATATTCAGCAACCACGCAAATCACACCAAAATCTCCCTTTTGCATCCGGGTTCGTGCTGCTCCCCTGTACACGCCTTCCCATGCTGTCCACAGGATTCCTCGCCATCCTTTAAGTCGCTGCGTGGCAAGAAACCATCCGCTAGCTGTTTTGTGAGCTGGGTAGGGTCTGCCGTTCTCGTCGTGCAGACTCCACGACCCGGCTGTTACTTACCTTCCCAAAGTGGGCCCACGCTGCCAGACAAGTCCGCAGGTCAGCTGCTTTAGCCCTTCAAATCTGCCGTACATTTCGGTGTTCCCACTTCCCTTCTGCCGATTACTCGTGTCCATCCTGATATCTCGTATCCCGCTGTCCTCATCTCGACCGCTTAAATAGTTTCCAACTTGTGGAAACCGTTTTCCGGCCCAACCCCACGGTCCATAACGGACCTCATCTCCGTTACCACCACCACGTCTTCGAACGGAGAAAGATTTTTTTTTTTTTTTTAAAAAAGAAAATTAAAACTAAAATCAATAAAAAGAGTCCCCTCACCGCCTCTAAACGATAGGCGTCCCGCGGGCCCCACCATTAGTCATTTTCTCGTCCGCTGTTCCTACCTAAGCCACCACTTTAACGCGCGTCATCTGACGATTGGACAAGAGAAAGTATTTTCCTATCTTAGCCATTGAAAATAGAACACGTGGAAGATAGTTCAGACATAATCGCGGCTGGCAGTGCAGGGGAACGAGAAGGGGCCGTACTTCTCATCCTCATCTTCCCCTCTCCGATCTTTTTTTTACCCCTCCGCCAGCGAAAGAGATCCTTCCCCCTTCCGCCATGATGCGATGATGGGAGTGAGGCGAACAGCACGTCCTTAAAGGCCCCTCCTCCCTCCGTGGGTCTCCTCGAACCGCCTCTTTTGACCTCCCAAAAAAATCCGTTCTTCTACCCCCCCCCCCCCCCCCGCTCCGCCGCCCTTAAAAATTCCCACAACCCTAAATTCTCCCGTTCCCCACTTCTCCTCCTCGCCGAGATCTCGCGAGGTCCGCTGCGTCCTCCTCCAGATTCCACCTATTCGAGGTTAGATCTTGGCCCTCTCCTCCCATTTCCAGGGTTTCCATCTCTCGATTTGGTTTTATTGAGGGTTTGGGTTTTCTCGACCTTCAGATCGGCTAGGTTTTTTTCATGTTCTGCGATGTCGTCCATCCTGCCGAAGAATGAGACCGTACAGATCCGTGAGGTGTGGAACGATAACGTCGACGCGGAGTTCGCCCTGATTCGCGAGATTGTTGATGATTTCCCCTATGTTGCCATGGACACCGAGTTCCCGGGCATCGTCGCCCGTCCACTCGGCAACTTCAAGACGAGCTCCGACTTCAACTACGCCACTCTCAAGGCCAACGTCGACATGCTGAAGCTGATCCAGCTTGGGCTCACCTTCTCGGACGAGTCCGGCAACCTCCCAACCTGCGGCACTGGCCACGGCTGTGTCTGGCAGTTCAACTTCCGGGAGTTCGACGTCCACAACGATATATTTGCATCCGACTCCATCGAGCTCCTCCGCCAGAGCGGCATCGATTTCAAGAAGAACAATGAGAGGGGCATCGACACCAACCGCTTCGGAGAGCTTCTCATGTCGTCTGGCATCGTGCTCAATGGCTCTGTCCACTGGGTCACCTTTCATAGTGGCTATGATTTCGGGTACCTTCTCAAGCTGCTCACTTGCCAGAACCTTCCAGATACCCAGGCCGGCTTCTTTAATCTGATCAAGATCTACTTCCCGACGGTCTATGACATCAAGCACCTGATGAAGTTCTGCAACAGCCTCCATGGCGGCCTTAACAAGCTCGCGGAGCTCTTGGATGTCGAGAGGGTTGGGATCTGCCACCAGGCCGGATCGGACAGCCTGCTTACCTCGTGCACATTTTGGAAGTTGAAGGAGGCGTTCTTCAACGGATCCACTGAGAGATATGCAGGCGTGTTGTATGGTCTGGGTGTTGAGAATGGACAGAATACTCATTGAGTAAAAAAAATTAGTATTATTAATAATAAATGCATGAATGAAAAAAAAAAAGGTTTGTTTGGTGAGTATATGTGCGTGTGATGCTTTCTTATTTCGTATCTGTGTATTTCTAGTCCTTTGGCAGGAAAAGGTTGCACCTTTTCATAGTTCTAATTATCTTGATATATTGCTCTTGTGCATGCTGAGGTTTACTTATGCTTTTACCTTTTTATTTTTTAACGTGTTTGCGGTGAATTATTGTGATGTTGAATTGTTTGAGCTGTTGCAATCACGCTGTTGATGTTATACGTGACATTGCTTTGAATTGTGTATACATTTGTTTATGAGGCACTGAAAGCCACATGATTTCTGTGTCATTCAATAGTGATCCCAGTTATCTAATGAGGAAATGCTTGCATTTTCTGCAATGTGTCATAATGCAAGGTATGTATCTGCTCTTTCTTGTTCAAGTTTTTGGTCCATAATCAATGCAAATTCTGATGCTGCTACCTTTTGTTTTTGTTTTTTTTTTTAGCGCAAGCTTTATCAAATTTATTAGCTTGCTAATTAATGAATTTGATTTTTCTAGGAGATACATGTCGTTATTGTGCATTTATTAGTTTATATAATTATTATCAGTAGCAAGCCCTTTCTTCAGTTTTCTTAGGCAGCATAAGTCATCATTATAGTTCTTTGTTTAGAATGATTGCCAATGATTGCCAATGCTTGCATGGGGTTGGCCTGGCATGGGATGAAGAAGTAGAATTAGTGGTTTGTTAACTAACTTTTCTGCTTGATATTTTTTATTGGAGAGGGGTCATGGCTTTTATTACTGGGGAACCTGAATTAGCATCATTGTCTTACAGCTTCTTCTGATGGTATCAATGAACTGAAGAATTTGGGCAGGTACAAGGATGGAAGAGTGGTTCTCTTTTAGGGAAAATTTTAGTGGATTTGGGTTTAGATCGGCCACTATTCATCCTGGGTTGGGATAGATCTTCATAAAGAGGTGGCTAGATGTGTCAGGTTAATGATTAGGATGAAGAGAACGAGTAGAGGAACGAAGACAGAAGAATGTGCGCAGCGAAAGTTTTAGCAATCTTCATAAAGTTGAAATTGATGTTGAGAACTGTTAGCTAGTTGCGTTTGGTCATGAAGCAGTGGGCGAAGGGGGGATAAAGTCTAAGGTTGGATGATCTGTGAGAAGTCTGCCATTAGGCATGCGCATATGAAGTAGTTGACATGTAGACTTGTCATTTTTGACAATGAATTGTGGCCACATTTTGAGATGACTGCTTCCAGAAAGCTGAATGACATGCCATATATGTATTAGTTTGTCAGGTAATGTGAGCTATTGTCAGACAATATGAACATGGCACTAGGAAATTAAAGTATGTTTGTGGGATCTTTCTCTTAACATTATCGGGCCTGTAGACTTGGATGGTTTCATAGACACATTCCTATTTCCCTTTCCTTATTTTTAACCCATTTAGTAATAAATAACTTGTTAGAATGGTCATTAGTTTTTGATATGTGCAAATATCATGCTTAATTTTTTCATGGACACAGAAACAAAGATCAAATTTGGACACATATGACGTTTCCCAGTGCATGACACAGCAAGGAGGGAAAAAGGACATTCGGGGACGTACAGGGAAAAATCATCCAAATTATATAATTCCAACTAAAAAAATATTATTTTGTAAAGGATTTTCATTATGTATGCTTGTCACCTAAACTTCCCAATCAGCTCAAGTATACAAGAACAATGACATTTTTCCAAGTTATTTTAATAGCTGCATCCTTGACTGATCTCTCAAAAGAACAAAGGCTGAGTGCTAACGTTATTATGATGAGTTGAAAGAGTTTTTATTTGTTCCAATATTATAAGGATGAGTTGAAACAGTTTCTATCTTTATCCAGTGTTTGATGCATATCTGATTTGGATATATATCTGGCATATATTCTTGGTGCTGCACAGAGTGTAAAGGTAAACAGAGTTCATGGTCGTTTCATGAGTGGTTAGGTTTTTTCTATAAATCAATTATTGAACCTGCAAGTTTTTCGATGAGTGAATAGCAAAAGTGATATGGATTATTTTCTTAACTCTTCTATTTAACAGTGTGTGTGTTGTGACTTCAAGTCTGATACAATCTGAGTATAATTCAAGGTCATTCTGCTTGCTGCTTTGAGTTTGAGTACATCATATTTTGGCATCAAGTTACATCTTCTGCATTAAACTTATGACTATGAAGATGGAAGCTATAATAGAAGATACATGGTCGGGCTTGCTGATATTGTGCATCGGGAATTAAACTTTCCTATTATAAATGGATCCTTTACCAAAGGTGTTCAAGTGAATGAGGGTGCAAATTCTGGTCCTGCTAGTGTTAGTAGTGCTTTGGAATATCAAATAGTTGGTATTGGAATTGGCATTTGGAATTCTGAGTTTCTTGCTGTTACTGTATTGCAGGGTTCTTCGGGAGTTGCAAAGAGAAGCCAATCATATCCAGACTACTCTTCACTTCATCATTCAGAGAATGCAAAGAAGAATGGTTTAGTTTACAAGAACTAGATATTTCAATTGGAGAAGGCTCTGGATCTAGAATGTGCTAAGGCACAAGTTGTAAGTTACATGCTGACTTCCAAAAGTACCTCTACAGCTATCGTTAAGCCCCTTTCTAGAAAGATGGCTTATATGTTCATTAAAAATATTAAATATTGAGACTCTTTTTCTTGTTATGTTGCATTGCTTGCCTTCTGGTTCTCGTTATCTAATATTTCATCTTTTGATTTTTTTCAAACTCAGATATTTATCCATAATGTACCTAGTCTGTCATGGCATAAAGGGCACTGGTTTCTCAGGCAAAGTCAATCAAAATTATGTTTTCAATCCCTTCACCTCATTTCCATTGGTTTCCCTTCCGTCCTTTCTTTCTGATTCCGTTTCTCTTGATTCAAGACTCACTTTTCTGAGATGTCGCTTCTGGTTTATGTTGCTAATGGCAAGACAATTATAAATTCTTCCTTCCACACTTTCTTTATTCATGCTTGTATTCTCTTCCTTCTTGTTTTGCCACTTTTGACCCTAACATCCCCATAATTAGTAGGCTCACGTTATGCAATGTAATTTTCTATCCTCTTACCCATTTAAACATTGAAGGATAGTCCTATCGGCACCTGATAGATATTCCTTTATAATCTCTCTGGCACTTTTCTATTCATAATCTTCACTTTTGGGAAAGATTGCTAACATGGTAAAAAATAAAAAAAAAAAATCAAAAGACCATCATCAAATAACTAGGAAAAGACATGTTTAGTAAGGTCGTGATTATTGAATCCACATACGCATAACATGCAATGCCTCTAGCGGTTCCATCCATGCATCTAGGTTGTACATTAAACAATCCATTGCATGATAAAGTTGAATCGAAATTTTTTAGGATATGGTGGTTGTTCAGTACCATCTGTTTTTTAGAGCCATTGATAAAGATGACTAGAGTTCTCTTCAAATTCCATTAATAAAATTCATGCTTTGCATTTGCACCTGTGTTTAGATTATGTAGATATATTTAGTCAAAGACCGAACAAAGACTCGGTGCGCTCCTAGGGACAAGATCATATTTTCTTAGGCAGAAGCAGTCATGCAGTGTGTTCCCTGTAAAGGAGCCATGTACCAATTGCTACTTTTATAGTTTCAGCTAAATGTTTTTCCTCCCTTTACTGTTGATTCATGACATGCATGTGCCTGTGCTTTCTTATTTACGTTTTATATGTACGTTTGCAAAAAAAAAAGTGTCATGCAATATTATAGTGAATGAAACAAAATAACTTATTATACCACTTGTTTTAATTAATACTTTGGTCCTGATAAGATTTTCCAGTAATTCTAGTCAATAAGAGTGGATAGAATCTGGTTAATTTGGGTTTGGCAAGTATCAACAGAAGTTGTATCAACCTTCTAGAGATTGCAACCGCCGTCTCTATAAGCCTCTTTTGTTGTACCCTTTTGCAACTCTACTTTAGTAAATAAAAAAAAAAAAAAAAAAAGCTTCCCTTTAGAAGAGGAAACGGAGACGGGAGACTTTCTACCATTCTAATATGACGCACCGGTTAGTTTGCACCATCATTCCCAACGGACGTCGTCGAGGAGAGCGGTGCTGATCCAGATCTCTTCAGAGTTCGGGTGGTCTACAAGCAGCCATATGATTTCCCTCTCTATTACGAAGAATGATACGAGCGGCCCTGTTTCTCTTCTTTTTACATGTTAAAATCAAATGTGCAAGGGATATGGAGAAGAATTCATTTCGTAGCTTTCCACCTATAAAGTGACGACGAAAACATGGTTCCAAAGGATTTTGATCCTTCCCTATTTTTCTCTATACACATGTTTTATATTATCAAACGGGATTCGCATTTTACTTTCCTCCCTCTCTCTCTCTCTCCAGCTCAAACAGGTTCTCTCCTTTTTTTTTACTTTTTTCTTTTGTAATTATTTTTTTTTCATTCTCTAGTAAGTTGAACATAAAGACATTAACTGAACCTTAAGATTACATCAAAGCCCAAACATGGATAATGGTAACTGATCAAATAAATTTTGAGGAAAAGGCATCAAAAGAAAAACAGGTTGCAGCCTTAAATTTTGAATAAAATACCGCCAGAAATGAAAATAAAAATCATAGTAATTAAACAGACATCCTATTACAGTTCATTAACTCTATGGAGTCTACACCCACATTCAGTTCTTGTTCCAATCAGCATAGCCCTGACAGAAGTTGACCAGCTTGGCCATAAATCAAAAGGGCTACCTCCTCAAGTTTAGATATAATACTTGCCCTCTCGTATTTTTCACTTGACTCTTGAAATAATTGATATAGAATGAACCTTTCTTTTAACTAACAAAACAGTTCAATAATCATTCAGGTGTCATGCAATTCCCGTCCTACAGAAAATTTTCCTCTACTTTTTTTTTTGAAAAAATAACAAGGTAAGCACTTTTCAATTAATAATATTTCCAACCAGTGGACAAGTTCACATCTCTGACATGAAATTAGAACTACAAGAAAGAACAGTAACACAGTCAGAAAGAATGCACCGTATCGTTGCATTTCAATTGATAGTTAATTATAGATGAAATGATTTTCTGTGAAAATAACTGGCTAATTGATATGAGAACAACAAACTGATGGAAAATTCTCACCAGATCTGGCTAAAGCTGGTATATTTTTTATAGATATGCTGGAGCTAGTCTGTTGAATCTGCAGTAAGAAATTAGTTATACAGTGCTGCAGCTACCACCCCGTTACTCTTTTTGGACAAGTCAATAGATCAACATCGGCGGATGCAAAGCAGCAAAGAACCTAAACATGGGGCACTTTCATTAAGAGGGTGTTTTGTTCATAACCGAAATTAAAATTGAAGTAGAAATCAGAATGATCATAACTCCCAAAGCAATTGATTCGTGAATGGCATGGGGATAATAGTTTGTATCCTTAAGAAGCGTTGGAATTGAGAATTTAAAAAATTGGACCATTTTCATTATGTCCTAAAATCGAAATGAAACTCTTTCTGACTAAGGAGTTAGAATGAGAGTTATCCGTTCCCAACTCCTCCCACAAGACCCCCTAAACTCAAAATTTAACCAACTTTCCAACTGTTCTAGTTTTCCATCACTCTCTCAGATGTGCTAACCAATCATGCGCACATCTTACATATTTACTAGTATTTTATTCAATGGTCCAGCTTCAGGCATCAAAGAAAAAGAAAAATCTGTCCAGAATCTCTCTTTATTCTAAAATTACCATAAGCTACATTGGAGTAGCTTCAAAGATGACCTGAAATTATTTTTAAAAAATGCTCTATGATTATTCAAGCATGTTTACAGGATTCAATGATTCGCGCCCCATACTTGCCGACGCAATTTCAGAGACTACCATCCTCAGAATTTTGTATTCTTGGCGCTTGCCCATACTTGTGATCATTAGATCCAGGACATACCAAACACCATTTCTCATGTCTTGAGACGGGTTTCTAACCCTATAACCCTTGGTCCACATGGTCTTCTGTGAGCAGGAAAAGTGGCTTTAAACGTCAAGCTCATCTATCAATGATCTACCATATGACATGCTCGCTAGCAAACTGATAGAACTCAAATGAGACGACCCATGAAAGTACAAAACATACACTGGCTAACAAATGTTTTAAAACGTAAAGGAAGTCAAGGACAAGAAAGCCACATGAAGCCTGCTGCTAAAACTAATTTAGAGAGAGAGAGAAGAGAGAGAGAGAGAGAGAGAGAGGAGAGAGAGAGAGAGAGAGAAACCTTTTTGCATGTTGAAACTAAGCAAGGAAAAATATGAATCTGTCAGGCTAAATGAACAAACAACAGATGACTGCTTTTCAGGGTAATGGATAGAAGTAACAGCAGCATAAGTAGAAAGACAGATAAAAAAAATATTATAGCCAATGGAGAACCAAATGTTCCATTGATAATGGAATATGAAATTACAAATCTAGCAGACTATAATCAACTACATGATGCCACAAAGTACTCCCACACTTAAGCCAACTTAGTATGTGTTTCCTTTAACCCAACAGATAGTGATACCAAACAATCATCGATGGTTAAAACTCAGAAAATTTGAATGCAATTTTAAATTCAGCTACTCTGCTACTTGAAAAAATACCGTGAGGGAAGTTGAGATTACAATCTAAAACATGGGATAGTTCATTAGCATAGGCAAACCGAAGTCCATCAAACAGCAAAAAAAAGAAATCCAGAATGGTAACATAGAGGAATTTCTCCCCCTCCATTACCGACCCCCACCTAAATAGACCCAACAACGAAAGTTATAAAAAAAAAAGTAATCTAGAAATAAGGAAATTTTAAGTAAAGAGTGATGCAAAGCTGTCTTAGTCCTTATTGCACCAATAGATGTTTTGGGGGTATACTCACCCTTCCCCCTCCCCTCTTCTCTTTCTTCCCTCCCATCCCACAGGACCTACCTGCAAGGAGCACCCCAAAAAGCATCCTTTCAACCATAGAAATCAGCTAATTCTAAGGCCAGCTTACTTCACCCCATGAATACGTGAAATAGCCATCTGCTCTTGGCTAAAACCTTGTTCCTTCAAAAGGTCTCCATGACACTCATCAATGATAAACAAAACCAAGTTTCATCTCACTGTGAGGTCAACTGCAGAGCAAAACTATTATATATATATATAGATAATAGAGAGAGAGAGAGAGAGAGAGAGAGAGAGAGCTTAGATAGAATATGTAATATAAAGAAAGGAAAAAGTAAAATCCAAATGCAGCAACAGCCATGCTTCACTAGCATTCACTATCTTCTGGGTCCATCTTTTTATTGCTTTCAAAAATTTGAACTTAATCCAAATCATTCACAGACAAACCCATTACACAACAGCTAAATCACCAACACTAGAACCATTTCTTAGAGTAACTTTGAGGACAGCAAAAACTCATAGTTTTTAAACATAAATATTTGCTAGTGATGTAGATAAAGAAGGTTGGGAGAGGGGAGGTGGGGTGGAGGAGAAGAAAGAAAGGGAGAGAGAGCACAGAATAGTTGACATTAGTCACATGCACTTTGCAAGTATAGAAGATAACACCCATCAAAACTCTATGTAATTATATGTAAGATGCAAAACATGAGAAGTATGTCAAGTTACTTAGGGGAAAAATATCAAATGTTGAACAAGACAATTTCAATCATGAATTCCATATATGTCTCTGGTTCTTATGTATTAAAACAGAGATCACAGCACTGTATGCCAAACTGGGACAAACCTTTTCAAAGACTTGAAAGAACACCTACATATTCCCATTGACAAAGCAATTAGGACTAGCTAACTACTCAAAACATTGCTGCATATCATCCAACAGGAAGAGGAAAAGAAAGTCTGAGCAGTAACATGAATTTCTAAGGCTCAACTGTCGTAACTGCTGCCACTCCCCCATCCACTGCTTCTTTCCACAATGTGACATTGTTATTCCCATCAGCTACAGCCAAGATGTTCCCTGTCAATGACCACGACACCCTCCAAACAGGGGCCTTAAAATCATGCAGAACTTTACCCTCCCACCGATCACCTTCCTTCGCCACTGTCCATATAACAACAGTCCCATCCTGTGAAGCACTAGCAATGGTAGACTTTGGGAGTCCCAAATTTGGTGCCCAAGCCACATCTCTCACCCAGTCCGAGTGCATCTGAAGTGCAGGAAAGCAATCCATCTTCCAGCCCCCTTGTAAAGCTTCCACACTTTAACCGTGTTATCGCAGCCACCAGATGCAAGTTTCTGGACAGGATCAAGCTGTCCCAAACCAACAAGAGCACCTGGTGCCATTGCCGGAGCCCATGAGACAGAAGTGACTCCAACTGGGTGGGCTTGATCAATCCTAGTAGTGTCCCAACCTCCATCTGTTCGTGCAGTTAGGACCGAGATGTTCCCATCCGAGGACCCACATGCCAAGCAGAGGCCAAGCTCAGGAGGTGCCCATGCAATTGAATTGACAGAGGACTTGTGTTCAGTGAAGATGTGTACCTGAGCCCACTCATCAGGCTTGCTCCCTTCCTTCCATATGATAACGCGGCCATCGTAGCTGCAGGAGGCAAGCATGGATCCAAACTTGGGGTGGGCCCATGCTACCTGCCAGACTGTACCCTGGTGGCCAGTCAAGGTAGCAAGATGCTGATGCGAGGAGCCACTGACTCCAATAATCTTGATGGTAGAGTCAGAAGAGGCTGTGGCCAGGCGCTTACCATAGTAGTCCATTGACACATCATGAACCACATCCTGGTGACCTGTTTCTATTTTCTGAGAAGGCATTGTTCCAATTCTAAACTGAAAACTCTAAGTTTGTATTCGTTGCAAATTCTCTTGTTTAGTTGCTTCCAGTGGAGGACACAACTCTGGCTAGACAAAATTGCAAGGAGGCATTGGAATTTAGTAGTCACCAACTTGGCTGCAGCTAAGCATGGTTTAAAGCTGACATGAATAAGTATGGAGCTCGGTCTTCTTTATCAGAACTTACATATCATAGTTTATGCATCAATTTCCAGTTCATTAAACACACTGCAATATTTTCCAGAATTACACCAGTAATCCAACTGATCCTAAAACACAACCGAAAAAGCAAAATGGACAGATTTTGGAAAAAAAACCAAAAAATGCAAACTTGATTCTTACCCTATTATAAAATTTAAATCCCTACAAATCTAGCAGTGGACACAATCTCAGGTTATAACCAATTCACCTGAGATAAAGATCGAATCAAGCAAAGTAAAAAGAATACGTGAATCGACCTCACATCATCATTCCTTAAAATCTATAAGCTTGAAAAATTAACAAATATCACATTATATTTTTAACAAAGCTCGGCAATAAGGCAAAGATGAGCAAGATGAGATTATCCATAAAACTAAGACATACGCATATGATTTAAATCAAAGTTTGAAAAACAAAACTTCAGACACGAGAACATCAATCAGGGATCAGGTAAAACGGATTCAGCTTGAATGATTAGTATTTCCATGCCAGATCTCATCAAATAAGACAACACAGATCCACAAACCCTAGATCTGGCTAGAAAGAAATCGACAAAGAAAAACATAGCTAGATCCAGAAGCAAAAAACCAAATGGAATGATTTGAAATCAAAGAACATATGAAGGGATTACCTCTTCGATATCTCGCACTCGCCAGATATGCCCGAAGGGCAGCGCTCTACACCTTCGATCCCTTTGCTTTGTGGGAGCCTCTCTATGCCGCGTTAGGAAAGTTTCCCTCCCCCGACCCGATATCGGGTCGGATCGGGTACGGGAGTTTATGAAGCATGCAAACAATACCCGATTCCAGCCCTACCGGACCCGACTTGGGCCGGGCCGCAGTCCGGCCCCGAGAAAAGCTCTCCCTTTGTATCCATTTCCCTTCCGTTTTGCCCCATTTTGATGTCGTGAGACATCGTACCCAGAAACGGTTTTTGCATAAACGGAGATGGATAGCCTTGCCCTTTATATTTCTTGCTAATTTGCTCGTAAAACCAAATTTAAAAACGAAATGGATAGTGTAAACCAATTTTTGAATGTATACCGTCCATCGTGTATTTAGATCTAGGGGCAAACTTATTGACGAATTCTACAATATACATCATTTTGGAAGAAATTTAATCATTTCTATAAAATAATATATATAATATAATGATGAAATAAATTTTCTAATGCAAAGTAGAGAAGTTATGTCATAAAGAGTTTGGAAGGTATAGCTTAGTCAAATACATCTATCAGTTGCATTAACTTTGTTGAGTATCAAATTATGTCAAGTTTTCGTCGATCAAGTGCTTGGTTAAGTTTAAGGTTTGTATGTCCTTTTATCTAGCATTTCTCGATCCTCAAAGATGTATGTCAGCAAAGTGAAATGAGCATGTTTTGAGTCCATCTCAATTCAATGCAAAAAAAATTGCCTCCGACAGAGCTTATCATGCAGCACACTTCATCATATCATAATTATTGAGATTCCTAGGTACTGATTCTATTTGTTGGAAGATCCGGACCAGCACCTATACGTAGCAGAAGCAACATGTTCTTGGATTCAAGATTCACACAAGAAAATAGAAGAGAGATATAGGAGAAAAAGAGAGATTGTATTCATTAATCATTTGGATAAAAATCCTTGATACAATCAAGACATAACCTCGGCATCCCTTCTAAAAACCCAGAAGCTTCTCGCCGTCCCGCATGTCTTCTCTCTTGCAGGCCTTATGCCCGAAGAACCTACGTATGGCCTCGCACGAACAATACCTCAACATGCATCTCCCACTTGCGGACAATATCTCAATGCAGATGTCCCTTCTCCAAAGCCCCGTGGAACATCCCACGGTACCAAAACCTTCACGTGATATCTCTCTCACGTGCGCCTCTCTACAGCCCAAGCCATGACCATGCCTTCTCTCACCGGAAAGAGCTTCACCTGCGGACTCCCTCATGCAGGATTTCCCATGACTTTGTCCCCACACGGAATCTCCCTTCACGTAGCCTCGCTGAAGCCCTCCACTGTGGCCTCCTTGTACCCAGGAGGTCTCCCACGGTCCATGCCCAAGAGAGGCATTCCAAGATCACGCTCGGCCTCTCTCCAAACCGAGAGACCCGTTCAAGAACTCTCTCACGTCCCATGAAGATCTCTCATGCACGGACTCTTAAAAGCCTTCTCACGCGGACTCCCTTGGATCCTCACAGACCAAGACTTCATGCAGGATGCCCATGATCTCTCATGACCTAGACCCCAAAAGGGTCGGCCCCTCTTGGACCTAAACCCCATGACCCAACAGAGTTATGTTACAATCTCTTAAAAACTCCTCCCTTCCGGTCAATGGAAAACTCTCAACCCTGGATCAAACCCCTTGACCCAACATGACTCAAAGGGACCTTGGGATATAAGCCTCTGAAACTTGTTGCCTTCCCTGGAATACCTCCAGGATCTCTGGAACACCTCCAGAACCCGCTTGGCATGCCTCCAGCTCCCAAGGATCACCTTCAGCATCCCTGCTATGGCCTCCCAAGTCTCTCTAAGGCTTTGAAGCACCATGCAAAATCCTATAATCTCCACCATAGTGCCCCTAAACCTTGGCAAACCTGGCAATATCCTCCTGCACAATCCTGCTGTAACTGCGTATCCTGACAGCTCCTTGTAGGATCTCCTTGCCTCTGCCTACACGCTTCAGCCGCTGTATGCCCTTGGAGGCCTTTGGGATGACCGCCTCCATAGGTGAAGATCATTGCTTATATCCTTGCACCACGATTATAGCCTTCCTTCTGCCTGGTAGCTGCATCAGTCTTTTTCTTGGACTTCCCTAGAGAGATCACAGCGAACATAAGCCAGCACTCGTTGTAACTGGAGCTCTACCTGACACCATCTCCTCAAAGCCATGCTAATCTCTGCACACTCTGCTCCATCTGGCTAAGTGTACCCCTGGTGCTCGTGCTAGGATATGGCCACTTTCCCTACACCTCCCGCTCTAAACTCGTGTCGAATCCTACTCCACCAGTGAAGCCATCTCTCCCCAGTGCTCCACTTGAAACTGAAGCCCTCCTGATGCCATAGAAAGAAACCTCAAGGCCAGCAACTCAATGCCGCCCTACTGAGCCTACACCTGAACCTCGTACCCCGTCGCTACCTCCTCGGATCCTTCGCATCCCGTGAACCTCTCCAAGACTGTTCAGATACACTGCATCCCGCAAGCTCCTCCGAAACAAGAGCTCATCCCAACTCCTCTAACCTAGCTGATGCGGGATAATTTATGCATGCAAATTATTTTCCATGATTAACTAAGGAGTTGGGATTTTAGATCTCGAATTTCAAGTCAAAATTCAAAGTAAAGAATTCTAGAAAATTTTTAGAAGTCATGCATGTAGAAATAAACTCTAAAAGTTAGAGAAAACAGGATTGCCGAGGTTTAAGAAAATCCTGGTAAGGCTGCTTTTCTGCAAGACCACTACTGGGGAGTCAAGCGGGTGTACCTGGCAATGGTTGAAGTGCCTGATGAAGATCGTGCACGAAGAGATCACTCTCGCTCCCGGATGCGGCCTGGAAAAGCAAGCTTCTGACCCTGCAGATTCGTGGCTTTCTGCTCGATGATCTGAAGGCTGATCAGAAGGTATCCTCGGATTTGCGAGAATTGAGGGACCTGCAAATCACCATCTGCGAGTTAGAAAATGGTGTAGGGATGAAGAAATAAATCAAAAACAGCAAGGAAAAGAGTGTTTTGTATTGGGCGGCCAACGCTTGGAAGGAGGGCGGTTAAGGTTTTGATGTTGGGATGGAGGCAGAGAGCAGGACAAGGAGAAAATAATTCGCACACAGCTTGCACACAGCATGCACACACAGCTCGCACACAGCAAAAAGAAAAACTCAATTAGTTCATTAATTCATCTCCAATTACATTAGGAGGGGAGGCCTTTATATAGGCTTACAAACTTGGGGCTTAAGAAAGGGTATATAAGTAATCTCACAGTAAACCCTAACCTATACAAACTCTTTCTCAAGTTCTCTCCACTTTGACTGAGTCTATCTCTCTCCTTCTCCTTCTCTTGGTCAGCCAAAGGGTGGTGACCCTAAGGGTGGCCGACCAAGGGGTGGTAACCCTAAGGGTTGGTGCCTTCTTGGTTTCTCTTGGACCTTGGGAGGCCCACTTCAATGCTGGGCATGCTTCAGGGCTTCTTCAGCTGTTCTCCTTTCTGGCGGGCTTGGATCACATGTCCTCCAGGTCTTCCTTGATGGCTTCATACTCCTAAATGGCTCAACTGGGTGGATAACTGCAGTATTATACTGACAGGCTTCAAAATGATTTGAGTCTTCTTCTTTTTTACAGAGCTAGATTGGACTCAATAGACTGGACTGCATTTACATAATTTAACTTCAAAATTTACATGACTCAAAACTTTACCTACTTAACTGACTTGACATAACCCAAAAACTGATCTCAAATCCTAATAGTATGGATCAAAACCCAAATACAGGACTCAAATATTGAAAGGCCCAAATAGGACTCAGGGCCATACAAAGACTCATATGGACTAATCCACAAAACTCAAATGAACTCACTCAAATTAACTAAACCCTAATTACAAATTAGACTCAAATCCTAAACTCTAATTTGATAACCACAGAGGATTGAGATGCCTCTGCCAAAGTCTGGGACCTCTGATATCCCCATAAATTCTCCCGGATGGGAGGAACTCGACCTTGTCGAGTAAGGGTCACACTGAATCTGGTATCTCTTTGGAGGGTCTGAGTAGAGGTGCAACAAGTCCTCTCGAGTAACCCACGAAGCATCGGATCCTAGTAGACCTTGCCAATAGACCAGGTGGTGCTGAAAACCACTATCTCGGGTCAAGGTAGCTCAATCGCAGGACATGTTCGATCCATTTTCCTCTCTCAAGCCAAAATATAGGTGGACACTCAGGATCAGGCTCACTCTCAATGGATGGGGTAAGTTCAAAGGCCTCACTAGGAATCACTCCCGGTTCCCTAGACTCAACCAGGTCTGTGGCATTGAAGGTAGAGCTAAAGCCAAAATCCGAGGGCAACTTGTGCACATGGGGTCCTATTTTCTCTATCACTTCTAAGGATCCAGCTCTGCGAGCATGAGGCTTCTCTTTAGGCCTAAGCCTAACCAAGATAAAATTCCCTACATTGAATCTATTGGCTCTTATTCAGGAATTAGCCAGTTTATTAGATGTTTCATTACTTAAATTACTCTTATGGTTAATATCTTGATGCATATGCTGTGCGGTATTCAGTGCAGGTGTGGACAGTTAAACTGGGTTTATGGACTCCTAACAGGTGACATAAAGGACTCATACTAACACCTAATAGACTCGACTTTGCATTCCTATCGAAAGAAGTTTATTAGGTCTTAACTACAACTTGGATATGGGGCATGAGTCGTGGTTGATGGGTGACATGCAGATGAAAATTTACCAAGAACTCCTAATAGATGCCAGAGGGTCTTCCAAAAATAGGTAGCAAATAGGATGGGCTCTAAGGATTCATGCAACCTGATAATCTCAACAAAATTTGACCTAATATTTCTAGATACATGAGACGACTCAGGGAAGGATAGGAAATAGGAATGGGATTCCGAGACTGGTTTTGGACTAAAGAGACTGACCTTAATGTATGAACATTGGGTTATGTCTCTAGGCAAGAAATGGTCCATGCTATGGAAGGATGGCTCAACAATTTCTGGAAAAAGGTCCTCAATGGGAACTATGGGAAGTGATTCATCCTGAGGGTACTGAATTAAAGAAATCACGTCCTAAATTCCTTGGGCTCTTGAATTTTAGGACTGTGCTCTATAATTAGGCTTTCCTCTAGTGGCTCCTTAGGTATGATTCTAATAGTCGGGTTAGGTTCCTCATGGTCCTCTTTCTCTAATTGTTCTTCCAAGATGGTTTCGGTTTGGATGTGGTCAGGGTCAGCTACCTCTAGATTGGCTTCTATCTGGGTATCTACGGGGTCAACTAATCTAGATCTTCTAGAGATGCCTCTTCTTCTTCTCCCTCGTACTCATCCACTAAGCTCACATCAGCTTCATACACTTCCACTTTAATGTCATTCTAGTGAACTAGTGGGATGGTAGTAGGGGTTTGGTTAAGGGAATACTGGCTAGTGACTAGGATAGCTGGGATGGGTCGACTAAGGGTACCTAACTAGTATCTTGGTTCTGACTATTGGCACTGTACCTTGTGGGTTCAAGTTGACTATGGGGAAGGGGACTAGTACTGGACTCATATCTAGGGACTAATCCTATGGGATTCAGGTTGATGGCCTATGGGTTCATTCTGCTCATAGGTCATGGGTTCAGATCTATAGGTCATGGGTCTACTGGGCTTATAGGGTGTGGGTGCATAGGATCTGGATGCATAGGATCTATGGTCATGGGATCTGGAGTCATAGGATATAGGTTCATAGGTTCTGGGTTCATAGGACCTGGGTAGTGTGGGTAAAGGTGGCTTAGGTTTGGATCTAGTCTGGGTCCTGTGATTTTTTCTAAGGTTCCTAGCCGAATATCTACTTGGTCAAATCTATGAGTCATTTGGGCATTCGATTGGATCATCTGGTCATCCATTTGGTCTAATCGGGTATTCAATCGGGCCATCTGGTCATTCAAGGTTTTTAGGACAGCATCAAGGTGGAATTCCATAGGTTCAGACGATTGTGGAGGTGGTGGATGATATGAAGCTCCTGATCTAGTGCACATGCAAGACTCAAACAAATCGACTACGGATACCTAGACCTAGAGCCCAAACAAAATGGGTTGACTCAAACGAATCCTTCCACTTGCCAGGTAAGAGGTGGGATGGTAGGAGGCCCCCTGCTTAACGAAGGATCCAATTAAGGAACCACCGATTCACTTAGGTCATTTGACACTGTATCTCTAGCCTAGACACTAGCTTTCAGTAATAGGAGATATTTGGGTGCACTAGTCTTTCCACAATGGCTGAACCCGACCTGTTGATGTTCCTAGCTCTCTAGAGCAAATTAAGTATAATCAATTTAGTTTGGGTTGGGTTCAGATGCAAGGATTGTGGTTTTGGGCTAAGGAGAGGTGATCAAATCCTCCCCCATCTGACATAGTAAAAGTGCCCTTAAGGTAAGTTATGTAGATGATGGCATACATATGAAATGCAAATTAGGATTTTGTAGTTTTGGTATTTTCTGATTTTGAATATTTTTTTGTCTTTATATTTGGTAAGAAATAAATATGCAGAAAAGTACCTAATATGCAGGAAATATGTAGAAAATTAAAATATGCCAAAATTATGCAAGAATAACCTTAAACATACTAAAATTTGTCTTACTGAAAAATATAGCAGATTTGTTCTCAGGCAGTATTCTGACGTGCACAAAATTCACAAATTGAAATAAATTATGAGAAAATAAAAATACTTTCAATTATAAGGAATCTAGCAAAACAAAAATTATAGTTTTTGGATCTTCCTGCAGCAGAAAATGTAAAAATAATAGACCATATATGAGAACTACGGGATGCAAAATTTAGCCCTAAACTATGCTCTAATACTAAATGATGTGGGATGATTTATGCATGAAAAGTATTTTTCCATGATTAACTAAGGAGTTAGGGTTTTAGATCTTGAATTTCAATCTAAAACTCAAAGTAAAGAATTCTAGGAATTTTTAGAAGTCATGCATGAAAAAATAAACCCTAAAGTTAGAAAAAACAAGATCACCAAGGTTTAAGAAAACCCTGGTAAGGCTATTTTTCTGCAAGACCACTACTGGGGAGTCAAGGGGGTGTACTTGGCAACGGTTGAAGTGCTTGATGAAGATCGTGCACGAAGAGATCACTTTCGCTCTCGGATGCGGCCTGGAAAAGCAAGCTTTTGACTCTGCGGATTCATGGCTTTCTGCTCGGTGATCCAAAGGCTGATCAGAAGGTATCCTCCGATTTGCAAGAACTGAGAGACCTGCAAATCACCATCTGTGGATTAGAAAACAGTGTAGGGATGAAGAAATAAATCAAAACAACAAGGGAAAGAGTGTTTTGTGTTGGGTGGCCAAGCCTTGGAAGGAGGGCATCTAGGTTTTAATGTTAGGGATGGAGGCAGGGCGCAGGAACAAGGAAAAATAATTCGTACACAGCTTGCATATAGCACGCACATAGCAAAGAGAAAAAACTCTATTTAGTTCATCAATTCATCTCCAATTACATGAGGAGGGGAGGCCTTTATATAGGCTTACAACTTGGGGCTTAAGAAAGGGTATACAAGTAATCTCACAATAAACTCTAACCTATACAATCTCCCTCGAGTTCTCTTCACTTTGACTAAGTCTCTCTCTCTCCCTCTCCTTCTCTTGGTTGGCCAAAGGGTGGTGACCCTAAGGTGGCCGACCAAGGGTGGTAACCCTAAGGGTTGGTGCCTTCTTGGTTGCTCTTGGGCCCTGGGAGGCCCATTTCAATGCTGGGTAGGCTTCAGGCTTCTTCAGTTATCTCTTCTCTGGTGGGCTAGATCACATGTCTCCAGGTCTCTCTTGATGGCTTCATGCTTCTAAATGGCTCAACTGGATGGATGACTGGAGTGTTATGTTGACAGGCTTCAAAATGATTTGAGTCTTCTTCTTTTTTACAGGACTAGATTGGATTCAATAGACTGGACTCGCACTTACATAATTTAACTTCAAAATTTACATGACTCAAAACTTGACATAATCCAAAATTGATATCAAACCCTAATAGTATGGATCAAAATCCAAATACAGGACTCAAATATTGAAAGGCCCAAAACAGGACTCAAGACTATACAAAGACTCATATGGACTAACCCACAAAACTCAAATGAACTTACTTAATTTAACTAAACCCTAATTACAAATTGGATTCAAATCCTAAACTCCAATTTGATAACTGTTGCTGTCTAGATCGCCGTGGCCTGTAGCTCTTACGTGGCCTAGGTGAGTGGACTCCCCGCCAGCATCACCGGGCTCATCGGTCGGAGATGATCAAGGAGAACATACCCTCCTCCACGGGGCTTGGTGAAGTCGCCGTGCTTGGAGGGGTCGTTGTAGGGATGAAAGGGACTTGGAGCTATGCTATGGTCCTTCTTTGGGCCTTTCCGGTGGGAAGCAATCTTCTCTGTATCGTCCCTCACGAGTGAAGACTTGCAAGACAGGGGAGACCTGAGCCGGGGATTCTAGTAAAGACACTCTGACGATCAAGTCAGTGGGACGATCGAAGGGAATAGAAGATCTCTGGGATGGAGAGCTTGGGGGACTCTCTGCCTCTAGAGGGTGATAAAAATAGACCGTAACATAAGAATGAAGAGAGTGTGTTATCTCTTACCTCCCCTTATCTTTCCATGCCGGTCTTTATGTAGACGAATGGCTCCTGTCATTTGGGGAGGTATGCTCTCTTTGATGTAGGCATGTGAGGCGAGGATAGCCTGTGAGGCCATGATGGGCCGATGAACCTTCCTCTTCTGGGTGGTTCAGGAAATTAGTGCAAGGATACAGTGCCTTGGGCAGGGCATTATTTTCTGATTAGTGTAAACAGTGGCTTGGGAAGCTTCAACGCAGTCCTTCTTTACAGGCAGTGTGCTATAGGACCTACGCGGATGGGGCCCTCGGGAAATGCACTGGGCGCACATGAATGAGACCGAACTGCGTGATGCTCCCAGTGGCCGAGCTAGGCTGAGATAACAAAGTGCTGAATTGGCTGGGATGCTACTCCTGGTTGCCATTTTGGCGTGCAGATCGAGAGGAGGCCTGCAGAGACTTCCCATGCACGTGGACCGACGTGCGTGGTGCGAGGCTCCATGCACGAACCCATGCGTGGACGAGTGTGCAGGACTGTGTGGTGGCTGAACTGGGCGCTGCCGAGGTGCCAGCCCTGGAGGTGGCAAGCATGGAGCCGAAGCCGTGCGGGCCGGAGCCGGAGGAGCCGGTCCTGGGCACGGCGTCGCCGAGCTGGGGTCCCGCCGGGCTGAGTCGGAGCGGGCGAAAGTATGGGGGGCACCGCGGTAGTGAGCCTGGGGCGCAGGAGCATCGGACCAAGTGGAGTCCACTGAACCGGAGTCGAAGCGGGGCCCTGCTACCCCCCCACATCGGGCGTGCCAAGCGGGGCGGAGCCGGACTGAGGTGTAGGCACAGGAGACGGGGCTGCAGCGGGCAGAAGAACCCCACGTGGGCGCACCGCGGACGGGGTATGCAGAGCCGGAGTTGGATCCGGTGCCAAACTAGAGCCGAGCGGCCGTGGTCACGCGGGCCTGCCGCGGGCGGATTTGGGCTAGACCACACAGAATCGGAGCGGTGGATCTGGGGCACGGGAGTGCCGAGCTAGGGCAGGCATCCCGCCGGACCGGAGCCGGGCACGGGGAGCCTTGTGGGATGGAGCCGTGCACGGGTGGAGCCTTGCGGGTCAGAGCCAAGCGCAGGCAGAGCCTTGCGGGGTGGAGCCTTGTTGCCCCCCGCACCGGGCGGAGTCGGAGAAGCCAGGCGTGCTGCGGGCGTGCCGAGCTGGGACCGTGCTGGGCTGAGGTGCGGGCGTGCCGCGGTGCGGAGCTAGGATAGTGCCGGGCTGAGGTGCGGGCACGCCACGCGGCATGCCGCGGTGCGGAGCTGGGCGCAGGGTCGGACGAGACGTCATGTTGGTGCCGAATCAGGCATGGACTCAACGCGGGCTTGACCCTGGCACGGGCTTGGTGCCCTGGCACGGGCGAGCCGTGCTGGGCTGGAGCATGCAGAGGCACCGAGCTGGCGCGGCTCAAGCCGGCCTGGGCTGACTTGGGCACGGATTGGCCGACCTCTTGAAGCGGACCCACAGTTATGGCAGCGTCAGCCACCAAGGAGGATGTTGTGTCAAAGGAGCGGCAGAGGGGCGCTCGACTTCGGCCGAGGTGGTCCCGTCTTCGGGCGCCACCTGTCAAAAAAGCGAGGGGGCCCGGCTCGACCTCGATCGAGATGGGACCCTCTCAGGGTGCCACCTGTCGAGGAGCGAGGGGTCGTCGGCTTCGGCCGAGGTGGACCCCTCCTGGGGGACACCTGGCGGAGCGATAGAGGGGCGCTCGACTTCGGCCGAGGTGGTCCCGTCTCCGGGCGCCACCTGGCGAAGGAGCGAGGGGGCCCGGCTCGACCTTGGCCAAGGTGGGACCGTCTCAGGGCGCCACCTAGCGAGGGAGCGAGGGGCCGCCGGCTTCGGCCGAGGTGGACCCCTCCTGGGTGGACACCTGGCGGAGCGGCAGAGGGGTGCTCGACTACGGCGAGGTGGTCCCGTCTCCGGGCGCCACCTGGCGAAGGAGCGAGAGGCCCGGCTCGACCTCGGCTGAGGTGGGACCGTCTCAGGGTGCCACATGGCGAGGGAGCGAGGGGCCGCCAGCTTCGGCCAAGGTGGACCCCTCCTAGGTGGATACCTGGCGAAGCGGCAGAGGGGCGCTTGACTTCGGCCGAGGTGGTCCCGTCTCCGGGCGCCACCTAGCGAAGGAGCGAGGGGGCCCGGCTTGACCTCGGTCATGGTGGGACTGTCTCAGGGCGCCACCTGGCGAGGGAACGGGGCCGCTGGCTTCGGCCGAGGTGGACCCCTCCTGGGTGGACACCTGGCAGAGGAGTAGGAGGCTCGGACCGACCTCGACTTCGACCGAGGCGGAGCCACATCTGACCTTGCTGAAAAACTCCACGTGGCTGAATCACGCCCAGGGAAATCTGAGGTATGCCACGTCATTGTAACGGCCGTAACAGTTGCCCCCCATCCCCCCGTTCCGTTGAGGTGTCATGGCACGAAACGTGGAGATTTAATGCGGAGATGACGTGGGGATTTAATGCGGAGATCTCGCGCCATGATTGCCACGATCCTTGTCGTCGTTCCGTGCTGCGCCCAAGGTCCTCTAAGGCCGCCACGCGTCGCCTTTCCGTTTGCAATTAATGCGTCGCTTTGAAACGGAGGCCATTTCCCCGTAACCGAAGCGTCGGTGTCGGCGTGCGCCCACGCGGCATCCATCTGACGGTCCAGAACGGAATGACGGGTATGATCGCTGTCGATCAAATTTGAAAATGAGGGACTTTCCGGAACGAGGCCCTTTCTCTTTCTCACGCTCCGTCGGCGGTTTGCAACAGGCTATCTTCCACTCCCCCGGGTTGCCGCCTCTTTTGCACAGTGCATTTCGGTGAGTGCCTTCGTTTACCTTCTTGCTCCGTTCCCTTCCCTTAGCGACCTTTCTTCACCACTTCCTTCTCCATGGCACGCCGCCGCCATGTTTCGTCTAACCCGGACGAGGCGGTCCGTCCCGACCGAGGACTCCATCGTCTTCCTCCTCGGAAGCGGAGGTGATTCCGGAGGAGGTCCGCAGGCGGCTCCAGCCTGGGGGCATAACCATAGGTATCCCTAGGGTTCCCAGGTCTCCCCCCGCGATCTCTGTCAGCCCCATTTGTTTGCTTCCTCCTCCGGCCCTTTCTTCTGTCGGTCCCTCCGGTCACGTTTCAACGATGACCAAAGGTGACATTTCCTTGCTCCGGGATGTCTATGGCATCCCGGGGTCGATCCATCTCTCTCTCCGTGGCCTGGGGATTGCGTCACCTTGAGTGGCCCCGCCATATAGCTTTCTACGAGGACTCGCGGAGAAGGTGATGGAGTTTGCTTGTACCTCCCGGGACCGCCGACTGAAGGGCGGCCGGGACTACGCCGACGCTCTGCTCGGGATCCTCCCATAGCTCTTCACGGTAAGTCCGAACTCAGAACCTTCCCCTTCAAAGTTCTAGCTGAATTTTAATTGACCGACCTCTCACTTTTGTGCAGATCGGGACGGACGTACTACTGCTGAGGAACTTCCTCGCAGGGTACGCCAAGAAGGATGCCGAGAAGGAGGAGAAGCTCGGCAAACTCACAGCCGATGTTAAGGGCCTCATGGAAAAGGGGGTCGAGCTGCGGGGGAGTAACCAGGCCCTGCAATCCGACCTGGCGCGCGCCAAGGGCACGTCAAGGAACTGGAGGCCTCACTCTCTGAGGAGAGGATCTCCAACCAGCGGCGCGTGGAGGAGGACGCGGCGGAGAGGGCTCGCCTCCGAGCTCAGTCCCAGTCACTGGAGCGCCAGGTGGAGGAGGCCCGGAGGGAGGCGAGCGCAGCCAGGGAGCGAAGCTCCTACATCAACGGGCTCCTGGAGGCTTCGAAGTGGGAGGCGCAGGAGGCCGTCCCGAGATTCCGGGCCTCGGACGAGTATGTCTCGGAGGTCCGGGAGGCTGTCGTGGACTCCTTCCTGAAGGGGTTTCAGGTGTGCTGTGAGAAGGTGGGCTCCTTCTACCCCGAGCTCGACCTCAGTGGGGTGGCTCTCAGCGGTAGAAGGCAGGAGCCCACCGGCGAGGCTCCAGTTGCAGCGGGCGACGCGGCTGTAGCTCCAGAGCAGCCCTCCGAGCAGCCACCTGCCGACGGTGAAGACGGAGAGCACGCACCCCAACCCGATGATTCTGCCACCACACCGAACTAGCCCCCGACTGTATCTTCTTTTTTTTTTGTTTTTTTGTTTTTCCTTTTGAGGACTCCGGCCTGTCGGGACTCCTTCATTGTGTTACCCCTGCAAATCAATGAAAAACTCCTTTTTGTCAAGTCTCGACCTCATCTTTCTTTTCTTTTTCTTTTTTTTTTATGTCTTGTTGAGATGTTTGCTTCGAGTACCGAGACAAGGTCCGGCGGTTTGCTCCGGGCTGAGTTCGCGGGTAGACTGAGTCCCGTCCAGCGTTCAGATCGAAGTTCGGAGCTTTCGGGTTGGGCGACGGTAGAGCAGGCCTTGCGCGAGTCCTTCGGGCTTGCTGGGCCGTTCTCAGTGATCGCGTGGGCGAGCTTGGCTCTGCCCCGCCTTCCGGACTGAAGTTCGGGACTTCCGGACTAAACCCCGGGGCCGCAGACTTTATCCAAGTCTTGTGTAGCTTGCCGAGCTGTTCTCCGTGATCGCGTGGGCGAGCTTGGCTCTGCCCCGCCTTCCGGACCGAAGTCCGGGACTTCCAGACCGAAGTTCGGACTTCCAAACTGAACCCCGGGGCCGTAGACTTTATCCAGTCTTGTGCGGCTTACCGAGCTGTTCTCCGTGATCGCGTGGGTGAGCTTGGCTCTGCCCCGCCTTCCGGATCGAAGTTCGGGACTTCCGGACTGAACCCCGGGGCAGCAGACTTTATCGAAGTCTTGCGCGGCTTGCCGAGCTGTTCTCCGTGATCGTGTGGGCGAGCTTGGCTCTGCCCCGCCTTCCGGACTGAAGTCCGGAACTTCCGGACTGAATCCCGGGCCGCAGACTTTATCCAAGTCTTGCGCGGCTTGCCGAGCTGTTCTCCGTGATCGCGTGGACGAGCTTGGCTCTACCCCCCTTTCGGACCGAAGTCCGGGACTTCCAGACTGAATCCCGGGGTCGCAGACTTTATCCAAGTCTTGCGCGGCTTGCCGAGCTGTTCTCCGTGATCGCGTGGACGAGCTTGGCTCTGCCCCGCCTTTCGGACCGAAGTCCGGGACTTCTCGCTTTCTCGGGTCTTCGGCTACAGCCATGTTTGCCGAACTCATAGCTAAGTGCCTCTTTTCCTACGAGGCAAGAAAAAGCGTTTGAAGTAAAGGAATTTTATTACAGGAGTTCGAGGAACCTTACATTATTGATAATACATTCTCAGGTTCGAAGCGTTCTAGGTCCGAGGGAATCTGGATCCTCCTAATTCCTCCGGGTAATAGGCCCCATGAGGGAGGACTTCCGCCATCCTGTACGGGCCTTCCCAGTTCGGGGAGAGCTTCTCGCACTCTCGTGGCTGAGAAGCTTCAGCACGCCGGAGCACCAGATCTCCGGGGCGAAAGGACTTTGGTCGCACCCGGGAGTTGTAGTACCTGGCCACTCGCTGCTTGTACGCCGCCATCCGGACTCGGGCCTTGTCCCTCGTCTCCTCAAGAAGGTCCAGGTTGAGCATCATCCTGGCGGGGTTCTCCGCTTCGTCGTATTGCTCCACACGCAGGATGGGTAGACTGAGCTCAATCGGGATAACCGCCTCAGCTCTGAAGACGAGATTGAACGGGGTCTCGTCGGTGGCCGTCCTCAGGGTAGTGTGGTACGCCCACAGGACGCTCGGGAGCTCTTCTGCCCACCTGCCCTTGGCCTGATCCAGCCTCATCCGGAGTCCATGCAAGATGGTCCTATTCGTCACCTCGGCTTCTCCATTTGTCTGCAGGTGCGCCACCGAGGTAAAGCGATGGTGGATGTCGAGGTCACCGCAGAATTCTTCAAACTCCCGTAGTCGAACTGACGTCCATTATCGGTGATCACGGTATGGGGGAGGCCGAAATGGCAAATGATTGACTTCCAGAAAAACTTGGCGACGTTTGCCTCCGTGATCCGTGCCAGGGGTTCGTTCTCAACCCACTTCGTGAAGTAGTCGATGGCAACGATCATGAACTTCCGCTATCCGGACACCAGGGAAAATGGTCATAAGAGATCCATCCCCCATTGGGCGAACGGCCACGGAGCCGAAAGCTGGGAAAGCGGAGTGGAGGGCTGCCGCTGCACCACGGCGTGCCTCTGGCATCAATCACACTTCTTCACGAAGCCGGCGGCATCCTCCTTCATCGTCTCTCCCAGAAATAACCTTGGCGGAGGGCCTTGTATGCTAGCGTTCTACCCCCCACATGGTTCTCGCAGATGCCCTCATGGATTTCCTGGAGCACGAGTGTGGCCTCCGCATGTCTCAGGCACTTGAGGAGGGGATAGGAGTAAGACCTCCGATACAGCTGCCCATCCATTAGGATGAACCGCGTGGCCTTCTTTTTGATAAGGCGGGCCGCTGCGCGGTCCTCCGGCAAGGTGTCGCCGGTTATGTACTCGGCGTACTTGTCCATCCAGCTGGGCTCATGGCTAACCTGTTGGACCTCTACAGGGGTATCGTAGCTCGGGCCTTGAGGCGCTCTATATGCGCGACCCAGCAACGAGTCCAGCAGTGTCGCCACCCGGGAGAGAGCGTCCGCACGGGCATTTTTCGCGCGGGGTATATGGGAGATGTTGAAGCGCCGAAATCCGACCGCGCTCGTTTTGACGAGCTCCAGATATTTCGCCATTTGAGGGTCGTGCGCAGCGTATTCTCCGGAGATCTGCCCGGCCACCAGCTGGGATCAGTGAAGGCCTTGAGGTTGGCCACGCCCAACTCATGGGAGACTCTCAGCCCGACGAGGAGCACCACGTATTCTGTCTGGTTGTTAGTTGCGGCGAACTGGAAGCGGAGTGCACATTCGGCGACGACCCCATCGCCGTTGGCGAGAATGAGTCCGGCTCCGCTCCCCCGAAGTTCGAGGCTCCATCCACGTGAAGGATCCAGGCATCCTCCTCGGGTCCTGGTTTCAATTGCAGGTGCATAGAGTCCCTCTCTGGCTCCTTGCCTAGGCCCGCGCACTCGACCAAGAAGTCGGCTAACACTTGCGCTTTCATAGCCGACCTTGGCCTATAAGCGATATCGAACTCGCTGAGCTTGAGTGCCCACTTCGCCAATCGCCCTGATGTGTCATGTCGGCTGAGTATCGCTTTTAGCGGCTGATCAGTCAGGACGGCAATGGGATGCGCTTGGAAATAGGGCCTGAGATGCTGAGCAGACACTATTAACGCAAAAATGAGCTTTTCGGGCTGGGAATACCTGAGCTCCGCATCGCGGAAAGTTTGCTTGTATAGTACACCAGCCACTGGACTCCCTGGTCGTCGGTCCGAACCAGGACCGAACTGACGGCCTCCGAGGTGACCGCCAGGTAGAGGATGAGTTCCTCTCCTTCTTCGGGCCTGGAAAGTAGTGGGGGCGATGCAAGCATCTTCTTCAGCTCGTCAAACGTCTCCTGGCACTCCTTAGTCCAGGCGAAGTTATTCATCTTCCTCAGCACTTTGAAAAAGGGCCGGCAGCGGTCGGCCGACCTCGAGATGAACCGACTGAGAGCGGTTATCCGGCCGGTGAGTCGCTGCACTTGCTTCTTTGAGGCGGGCTGCTCCATGTCTAGGATGGCCTGGACCTTTTCCGGGTTGGCTTCGATCCCTCTTTGGGTTACCATGAACCCCAGGAATTTCCCGACGGAGATGCCGAAGGCGCACTTCGCCGGGTTCAGCTTCATCTGATGAAGTCGGAGGTTGCCGAAGGTCTCCGCCAGGTCGGTAACATGATTCGAGAGGGGCTTGCTCATTACCAGCATGTCATCCACGTACACCTGCATGTTGCGGCCGATCTGGTCCTTAAAGACTTTGTTGACCAGTCGCTGGTACATGGCCCCAGCATTCTTGAGGCCAAACCATCATCCTGTAACAGAAAGTTCCGCGGTCGGTGACGAAGGCGGTGTGCTCTTCATCCTCCGGGTTCATTCGGATCTGGTTGTACCCGGAGAAAGCATCCATGAAAGAGAGGAGGCGATGCCTTGAGGTGGTGTCCACCAGCTGGTTAATCTTCGGAAGAGGGAAGCTGTCCTTCGGGCAGGCTCGGTTGAGGTCGGTGTAGTCCACACAGATCCTCCACTTGCTACTGCTCTTCTTCACCATGACCACATTCGCCAGCCAGCTAGGATACTGAACTTCCCGCACGAAACCGGTGGTGAGGAGTTTTTCCACCTCTTCGTTGATGGCCCTCTGCCTTTCCGCGGCGAAACTCCTTTTCTTCTGGCGGACCCGGCGGCACCTCGGGTCCACGTTCAGCCTATGGGTAATGACCTCAGGGGGGATGCCCGGCATGTCGGCCGCGGACCATGCAAACACATCCGCGTTCGTGCGGAGGAAATCCAGCAGGCGGGTCCGTTCCTCCTCTGGGAGCTGGGCCCCCCACCTGCACAGTCTTCAGAGGGTCTGAACCGAGGGGATATGTCAACAGACGCTCTACGGGTCCTCCCCTGGGTTCTTTCTCCCTTAGGTCGACATCGTCGACGTCGGGGCCGAGCTCGGCGCCCCGGGCACCTGGGACCGTCTGAAGGCAATGCTGGACTGGCTGGGTCGTCCCCCTCATCACCCCAGGTCCCGAGGCTGTGGGGAATTGCACTAGCAATCGCTTTGTAGAAATCATGATGTCCAGCTGGTTGAGCCCTGGGCGCCCGAGGATCGCGTTGTAAGGCGAAGGAAGCTTGACGACGGTAAACGTCATCATGACTGTGGTCTGTCGAGGTGGGGATCCAGCGGTGACCGGGAGAGTGATCTCCCCTTCGACCCCCACCGAGTCCCTGGTAAAGCCTACCAGAGGGGTGTGCACCGCCTTAGCTGATCATGGGACAGATTCATTCGGGAGAAAGCATCATAAAAAAGCACGTCAGCGGAGCTTCCACTATCTACTATAATCCGATGTACAGGATGCTTTGCGATGGTCATCTCGACCACCACAGCATCATTATTTACATTCTGCTTTCATTCCCCTTCTCAGAAGGGTTTACATCCTCCGGTTCCCGACCTCCCGGGCTCTCTTTGCCGCCCGCCCGATTCTACAAGAGATCATGCCCACTGGCTTCTCCGTCGGACGGTTGTCGATCGCGGGAACTGGGGGCAAGCCGCGAGCGGCCGTCCTCCACCGGGGCTTCGTTCCTTACGAACTTCCTGAGGTAGCCTCTTTTGATCAGCTCCTCGATTTCCCGCTTCAGATTATGACACTCCTCCGTGTCGTGGCCATGCTCGCGGTGGAACTGGCAGTACTTTAACTTGTCGCGGGTGCTCCTTAGGTTCTGAGGGGGAGGTCGGCGAAGGTAGTGCTCGCCCTCAATTTCATGAGGATCTTCATTCTAGAGCGAGGAGAGGGGTGAACCTTCGCTCCGGGGCGGCCTCGCCCTTCAGCTTTGGATTTGGACAAAAGTCAGCAAATGGCCCAGGCCACCGGGCCCCTGGAACATCTCTCGGGGCCGGCTTCTTCAAGGTCCTCCCGTCCAGCTCTCGGCGGGTGTGATCGGCCTCCTCCGCTCGGATGTACTTGTGGACACGGAGGAGGAGCTCGGAGTACGTCCTGGAAGGTTTTTTATCCAGGGAATAAGTCAGGCGGGACATATCGAGCCCGCTCTTTAAAGCCAGCATGGCAACGGGCTCGTCCAGGCTGTAGATCTCCAGGGCAGCGGTCTTGAAACGGGTGATGTAGTCCTGAAGCAGCTCCTGGTCCTGTTGGCAGATGGAGAAGAGGCTGTCCATCTCTCTCGGCACCTTCCGACAAGCATCGAAGTGTGCCACAAACTTTCCTTCCAACTGATGGAAGGAGCAAATGGATCCGGGCTCGAGGTGGGTAAACCAAACTCGAGCAGCCTTCCGGAGGGTAGCAGGGAAGGCAATGCATAAAAGTGCATCTGTGGCCCCCTACCCTGGACCCCATGAGAGCCTTGTAGCTCTCCAGATGGTCCAAGGGGTCGGTGGTCCCATCGTAGAGATCCACTTGCGGCATGCGGAACCGGCTCGGAATCGGCTCCGCTTGGATCTCCTGAGAGAAGGGGGGACGGGAGTCGTAGCCATCGGGTCCGCCGAGGAGTTCTGCAGGTCGACGAATCGACGGGCGAACTCCGCCAATTTGCGCTCGTGCTCCTCCAGGCGCCTCTCGACCTGGCGCTTGATGGCCTCGTCAGTGGAATCGTCCACTGAGGCCGCTGGTGAAGGAGGCGCCGATCAGTCTCGGCGCAGGGTTTTGCCTCGACGTCGCTTGCTACGATGCATCGTCTCAGCCTCATCGGCCGGGATCGACTCTCGTGATCCACCGAACCGGAGTAATTTCTTTCGCGGTGGTCTGGAGGCTCCTGCGGGGGTTGGAGGCTGCCCGCGGCTAGGATGGCCTACCATGAATAGAGCGCAGGCTTCCGCGCGGCCCCGCGGCTCGAGCTGCGGGGGTCCCTGGTTGGGGCTGCATGGCCAGGGAGCGCTGCTGATGTTGTAGCTGCCGAACTGCCATAGTCAAGGTTTGCAGCTGCTGGACGACAGCCGCAAAAGGTCCGTCCACCGAGGTCGGCTGTGGCGGAAGGGGAGGGGGAGCAGGGAGCTCCCTCTCCGGGCTGCGTGGCCCCTGAGGGGAGGGGACCTCCCCTATTCGGCTGGTGGATGCTTCGCGTCCACGCGTGACCACCATGGTCAAAGCGCGCTTCGTCCACAGAAAGCTAGCTCCTACTGGGGGTGTTGTCTTGCCCCCTACCTAGTACGCCAATCTGTTGCCGATCTCGCCACCGCGCCTGTGGCTTCAGAGCCACCGATTTGACTAGATCGTCTCGCCCCTGGGTCTCATGGCTCTCAACCCTGCAAGACAAGGTCAGAAATCCTGGCCGGGTATCCCGACGAGGGAGCTCCGACGGTCAAGTCAGTAAACGGCGAGAGGGAACAGAATCTCCGAGACGGGCCCCCGAAGGAGTCCCAGACTTAGAGATTGTGCTAGCAAGAAAGGTCTCAGGAATGATAGAAATCCGGCCGGGTTCCTCCACCGAGCTTGCGCCGAAGGTCCTCTCTCGGGATCTTGGATCCTGCTCTAGGTGCTTCTTCTTCTTTTTCCCAGCCTCCGTCTCTTGCTTACCTGGTCGTCTACCCTTCCCTTCCTTTTAACTCCTCACGTTGCCTTTTTGTTTGCCTCCTTTGGGAGGCACCCTCGTCGCTTTCACCTTCTCCCCTCCATCTCTTTCCACTTTCCCTTTTGGACCAAAGAACTCGGCGGCCTCCCCGCCTTGCTTGCCGGTCCTAGCAAGGAAAGAGTAAAGGGAGGGCGCCGGCCAGATAGCCGACCAGACCTTGGGCCGAGCGTGAGCGCTCTCATTCCCCGGCGTCGACGATGCCTATTATCGTGCCCTGTTTTGTCAGGACTTCACCTCTCGACTGCGGAACCTGTCGGGCCGATGTAAGCGATGTTTCGCATACCGCTGCCGACCGTACGGGCACTTCTTTCGAGGTGCGGCGCGCACGGCTCGAGGGGCAATCTCGGGGCTCGTGCTCCTGCTCCTCGGAGGCTTCACTGCACAGGTGGCCGGCTTCGATCGAGGTGGACCCCTCCTGGGTGGACACCTGGCGGAGCGGCAGAGGAGAGCTCGACTTCGGCCAAGGTGGTCCCGTCTCCGGGCGCCACCTAGCGAAGGAGCGAGGGGGCCCGGCTCGACCTCGACCGAGGTGGGACCGTCTCAGGGCGCCACCTGGCGAGGGAGCAAGGGGCCGCCGGCTTCGGCCGAGGTGGACCCCTCTTGGGTGGACACCTGGCGGAGCGGCAGGGGGCGCTCGACTTCGGCCGAGGTGGTCCCATCTTCGGGCACCACTTGGCGAAGGAGCGATGGGGCCCGGCTCGACCTCGGCTAAGGTGGGACTGTCTCGGGGCGCCACCTGGCGAGGGAGCGAGGGGCCGCCGGCTTCGAGCGAGGGGCCGCCGGCTTCGAGCGAGGGGCCGCCGGCTTCGACCGAGGTGGACCCCTCCTAGGTGGACACCTGGCGGAGCGACAGAGGGGTGCTCGACTTTGACCAAGGTGGTCCCGTCTCCGGGTGCCACCTGTCGAAGGAGCGAGGGGGCCCGGCTCGACCTCGGCCGAGGTGGGACCGTCTCAGGGTGCCACCTGCGAGGGAGCGAGGGGCCGCCGGCTTCGGCCGAGGTGGATCCTCCTGGTGGACACCTGGCGGAGCGGCAGAGGGGTGCTCGACTTCTGCCGAGGTGGTCCCATCTCCGGCACCCCTGGCGAAGGAGCGAGGGGGCCCGGCTCGACCTCGGCCGAGGTGGGACCATCTCAGGACACCACCTGGCAAGGGAGCAAGGGGCCACCGGCTTCGGTCGAGGTGGACCCCTCCTGGGTGGACACCTGGCGGAGCGGCAGAGGGGCGCTCGACTTCGGCCGAGGTGGTCCCGTCTCCGGGCGCCACCTGGAGAAGGACCGAGAGGGCCCGGCTCGACCTCGGCTGAGGTGGGACCGTCTCAGGGCGCCACCTGGCGAGGGGCGAGGGGCCGCCGGCTTCGGCCGAGGTGGACCCCTCCTGGGTGGACACCTGGCGGAGCGGCAGAGGGGCGCTCAACTTCGGCCGAGGTGGTCCCGTCTCCGGGCACCACCTGGCGAAGGAGCGAGGGGGCCCGGCTTGACCTCGGCCGAGGTGGGACCGTCTCAGGGCGCCACCTGGCGAGGGAGCGAGGGACCGCCGGCTTCGACCGAGGTGGACCCCTCCTGGGTGGACACCTGGCGGAGGAGCAGGGAGGCCCGGACCGACCTCGACTTCGACCGAGGCGGAGCCACATCTGACCTTACCGAAAAACTTCACGTGGCTCGAATCATGCCCAGCGAAATCTGAGGTATGCCACGTCATCGTAACGGCCGTAACAATACCAACTTGTGCTTCTGCAGTGCACCCAGACAGCTGTGCAAACCAATACTAATATTAGAACTCTTCTGCAAAGATATCTGCTCCTGAACCACCATCCCCTCAAGCTTTTCCTCCAAGCCACATCTAGAGAACTCTGCACCAATAAATCCTCCACCCAAACCTTCCACATAGAGAAGCTTCTCTTCCTAATAAATTTCTCAAACTCCATCTTACTGCCGGTATTCATGGTTGATCAGGCCATAGAAACCAACTCAAACTCAGGATTTGAGAAATACTCCGAAGGGAACACTGGGTAGAAATCCACAACACCTGTGGATGGGTGCACTCCTTCCTTCTTAGGGATGAACTAGGGAGCAGCACCTCCTTCTTCCTTGAATCCTCATCTCCCAACGCTCAAACTAGGCTATACTTCGCTTCCGCTCGAACCAAGCTCTGATACCATTATTTAGATTCCTAGGCACTGATCCCACTTGTTGGGAGATCAAGACCAGTTCTTATACACAGCAGAAGCTACATGTTCTTGGATTCAAGATTCACACAAGGAAACAGAAGAGAGATATAGGAGAAAAAGAGAGATTATATTCATTAATCCTTTGGAGAAGAATCCTTGATACAATCAAGACATAACCCTGGCACCCTTTCTGAAAATTCAGAAGCTTCTCGCCGTCCCGCACGTCTTCTCTCTTGCAAGCCTTATGCTTCAAGAACCCAAGTATGGCCCCGCAGGGACAACCTCAACGTGTGTCCCTTCCTCTCTGAAACTCGAGAAGAAGCTCCACCCTGTGGACTCCCTCACGCAGGATTTTCCACAACCTTGTCCCCACGCGGAATCTCCCTCCACGTGGCCTCGCTGAAGCCCTCCATCATGGCCTTCTTGTACCTAGGAGGTCTCCCATGATCCACGCCCAAGAGGGGCGTTCCAAGATCGCGCTCGACCTCTCTCCAAACCGAGAGACCCGTCCAAGAATTCTCTCACATCCCATGAAGATCTCTCATGTACGGACTCTTGAAAGCCTTCTCATGCGGACTCCCTTGGATCCTCACGGACCAAGACTTCATGCAGGACGCCCATGATCTCTCACGGCCTAGACCCCAAAAGGTCGGCAACTCTTGAACCCGAACCATATACCGAACAGGGTTATGTTACAATCTCTTAAAAACTCCTCCCTTCTAGTCAATGGAAAACTCTCAATCCTGGATCAAACCACCTGACCCAACATGACTCAAAGGGACCTGGGGATATAAGCCTCCCAAACTTGTTGCCTTCCCTGGAACACCTCGAAGATCTCTGGAATACCTCCAGAACCCGCTTGGCATGCCTTCAAGCTCCCAGGGATCGTCTCCAGTATCCCTGCCATGACCTTCCAATCTCTCAAAGACTTGGGAGCATCATGCAAAACCCTGCAATAATCTTATACTAGTAGCAGTGGATTGGATGTCTGGACAACCTATTTGGGACTAGGCATTAAAATGTAGGAAAAGCTTAGTCTTGTCTTGAGCAAATACCATAACCTTGTTGCAATTTTCTTTATGTTTCTCTTGATACTTTATTTTAGGCATCAATGTTTGAGGAATTTGCTCCAGCACAACTTGAATTTTCCTAGTTACATACTCTAAAATTTTATGCCATCTCTCGCTTCTTTCCTCTGACAAGAGGTTAGGGTTCAATTTCTAGTGGTATCCCCTTTTATTTGCAAAATCCTCGCTTGATAAGTGCCGGCTCAATCTGCATCTCGGGCAGGGTAGGCATGGGCTTCAAATCACCAAGTTGATTTGGGCGTGGAATCTCTCCTGGCTAAAAAATAAAAAACAAAAAAACAAAAGAAGTTATTTTCCACTAGGTTTAAGGTAACAGAACTAGGGTCTTACCTTTCTTGAGGGCTTTTGTTTTCCTCTACATGCCAGCAATAGATGAGATATAACAAGTAGCAACAATCATCTTAATGAAATATTTGCACATTAAGATATATATGTTTGTACATAAATTGGGTTCGGGTTGCATTTTTTATACGAAAAAATGACCGATCTTCTTTCATTGTCTCGACTATTGGATCCCACCTTATATAATTTTTAAAATATGATAGACATTTTCTTTCATCCATGGTACCAATCATGAAATCGATATCATATTTTGAAAGCAGTGTAAAGTGCAGTTCAATGATCGAGGTTGCAAAAAAAAGAACAATCATTCTTTTATAAGAAAGGTACAACTTGAGCCTGCATAAATCAAGTTTGATAGATGTATATGTATTTCACAATAGATATTTTGTGAATAATAAAAGAGGGAAGAGAAGTATTGGGCACATAAAAAAATGATAGTAAAAAAAAAAAAAAAGACAAAACAAGGAAGAAGAGAAGAGAGAGAGAGAGTATTGAATAAAGAGAGGAACAAGGTAGTTGATTGAGGTTGCACAACGAATAAACCCCATAGAAAAAATCTTGATGAAAGGTTTGCGCCAGTTTGTCCGGTTTTCTAATGTCACCTGATTTGCTCGAATTATATCGTCCCACTCGTTCTTCTGGAAATTACCGCAAAGTTCAAGGCCACGCTTATCCTTTTGACTATGAGGGATGCCAGTATCCAAGCACCATTCTCACATCCGGTTTAGAGACCGAAGCACTCATCGTTTGTCCCTATCTTTAACGCCAGTTCTCTGAGGTGGCCGTTCTTGATTCAAGGGTTCAACTGGCACCCTAGAGGTTCTCATCCAATGCCAATAAAGTGGGCGTTCACTGTCTATTATTATTTTTTCCTCTTTCCCATGCATTGCTGAACTGCCATTCCTCAAGTTCTAACTTTAGGTGTGTTTAATTCCAAGATGATATTGAAATAGGGACGGATCGTAACAATTTTTTTTAAAAAAAAAAATCAAAAAATAAATAAATAATAAATAATATTAATAAATAATTAAAATTAATTTAAATATTTTTTATAAATATTATTTAAATTATAATTATCTTATTTCATAAGTTTAAATTCTTTAATCATGAAATCTATCGTAAAATTTTTAACTCTCCTTATCGATATAAGTGACTAAATAATCGATAAAAAAATCGTCTGCCATCTTGTTGCATAATTGGTCTTGATAATTTTCATTTTTGAAAATATTTTCTCTATATTAATAGTTGAAACCGGAAGAGTAATAAGCATTAAAGACTCGTATAGGATGTGCGTGCATCGGTCACAGTAGTGGCAGCGTCGCGCCGAGTACATTTGGCGCTGCACGGTGGGATGTGACATCCATCGAGCGACGGTGCCAAAGATAATGGGATGTGAGTGCAATAGTATTGGTGGAAGCTTGAAGCATGACGGGCACCCACCCGTTCGTGCCCTTCAAGATCCGATTATGCTACACGATGGATCCGGTCGCTAAGACGGTGCGCGGCTTTACCACACGCAGTGTTCGTCGGTACGACGAGGCTGACAAAGGCTACTAAGATGGTAGTCATAGGCCAGTGCATCGATGATATCCGATCTTATATATGCGCAACCGCCTGGTCTCGTTGTGAGAGCGTTCTCGTTGATCGCATCACATGACAAGTCCGGCCGTCATTTTATCCATCGATGTGGTGAATGGGATAGTGCTGACTGTGTGCAGTGGCTCGACCATGGCAAATTATGGAAACGGACGCTGGTCGAGTAACAAAAAAAAATTCTGTCTTCTTCTAAAAATTATGAAAAAAAATTTAATAAAAATAAAAAATAAAATTGGTAGTGATCCAACTTTCAAGCAAAGAAAGTTGATTTATAGTATTTGTTTCATTTATTTTTTTTTTAAGATTCTTCGAGTTATATTTAATATTCCAGGTTTAGAATGACCAAATATATATATATTTGAAAGTTTACATAAAATATTAATTTATAAAAAAATAAAAAAAATTATGGAGGCCAAGGGGCCTCCTTGCCCTTCCAACGGTTCATCCTTGTATATATTTAAAAGTTTACAAAAAAAAATTAATTTATAAAAAAATTATGGAGGGCCAAGAGGCCAAGGCCTCCCCTTGCCCTCTCGGCGGTCCGCCACTGTATTGAAATGAGGTTTAAATTTTTGAGAGGAGAAAGGATTGAGTTTTGAAGGATTACAATATCTTAAATCAGCATGAGACTTAAATTTAATTAAATAATTAAATTAGAAATTACTCATTCTTATTTTTTTTAAAGATCAATCTTTGTTGCCCTAGTTTACTCAACAGCGACTTCCATTGGTGGAGAGAGAGAACACGTCGATCTTTTCCGGTAAGGATAGTGGGTCTTCGGGAACTATTTTCATTTCGGTGATTTATAAAAGATTCCTGAACCAGAATTATCGACAGAAACATTCCGACGCTCAAGTTAATGATCAAAAAATATGAGGCTATAGCAACCGGAGCTGAAAGCCCGATGAAACATGGATGAAAAGATAAGATCATGTTTCCTAATACGTCAATCTAAAAAATCTTTTCTATTACAATATTGAGGTTTGTTAGGACCATGTCTATCATAATTTATACTAAGCCAGCTACAATTGATCGAAGCATCAGCTACCAGGATGATATAACCATGAGTTCAGAAGGAGGGCCCGTCTGCATATTCGAGCCTACCGGGTCGGTATGACCGACTAGTTTGTCAAGTAGGAAAGGAGGCGATCAGATGGTTGCAATCATTTCCTGATATTTTGTCATGAGTCAACTGATCGGCCTGGATGAGATTATCCCGTCAATGAATTTTACTTTTAATCAGCAATGGATGATGAACCGGTCATTCTCAGCATTTCGGACATAACTGTTATCATTGTCATTCCAGATCAAGTAATGTAATTTGCCATAAATGGTAGTACAGCTGGTGGGCCGATAGATTTTCGGGTTCATGGTAGCGGCTGCCACATCAATCTCCAACCATATATGCCCTTGATTCTAGAGGGAGATTGACTTGGTAATATATCCAGGCACGAGTCTTGGCAAAACCAGTATTATGGAGGTTATGCGCCCAATCTTCAAGATAGTGGAATTCCAGCTGCCAATGCAATTTAAGTAACCCCTTTTGGATCCTAAAGTTACAGTGGTTGATCAAGTTAATGAAGCCACGTGAAGCAAACAGAACACCATCTTTACTTGGTTGCTGGGTCCCCACGTCTCAATAGTGCCAGGATCTGGCCACGACAATGCAAGGGCCTCACCTAACCGGTCACCACCAAATCGCTGTCATCTTCATCTTCAATGGTGAAGTTCGAAATTCTCCCCAAATTCCGGCAATTTTTTAGCTCTCTAGCTACAAAATCTTGACTCAACCCCTACTCGTAAACCTCCCAATCAAATAATGCTCCCATTTATACAAGCTTCCTCCATCTACCGCATCTCTGGGCGTTTTTTTTTTTCGTTTTGTCCAGTGTTCCAAACACGTTGCAACACGAACAAATACATGATAATTTTTTTACTTTATTTAAAAAATATCACCATTACTGTGCTTAAAAATATCGCCGATACCATCCATCTTATGATGGATGGCTATTCAATTATTTCTAGGATTCACTATTTTTCATTTTAATATTTTAATGTATGAACAAGCACTCATCATAAAATGGAGGAAACGGAATCACACTTTAAAAAATTACCATAGACGGCCCATTTCCAAAGTACACCTAAGTTTTTCAACATACTTTAGAGAAAAGTAGAAACTAAGCCAAAAGGCTATAAGAACGCAGATTATGTTAAAAAACACACCAAATCTATTAGCATATATTTAAACCACCGTAACCAGTATTGCATCATTATTTTGATTCATATTTGATCCATCAATTTTTTATCAAAGACTCGTCGTCTTCCATGCCGAGTCTTGCTAATTAATTACAGTGAAGACAACTTGAATTTCAAACGTAAACATGAACACGTGCAATACCATAGACATTCCTTCTGACATTTACATAACGATATAAACTATTAAAAGTACACAACATCAACCGAATGGCCATTTACAGTGGAACAAACGAAGAAATTTCTCAACTATTTATTTTTTATTCCAGTAGAACATTATCCATTTATTTGCCAAAGATGGATTTGATCCACCAAATGCCCTTGGTGTCCTTGGGACCTGCCTCTGCCTCTGGAGGAGGGTCTGCTTGCGGTGTCTTGTGGAGTTTCTCCACATCATACCCTTCTTCTTGGCCTTCTCCACCAACAGGTTGTACACCTCGTCATCCATGCGGGTCTGCCTGCAAAGTATCTGCCAACACAACCAAAACACTAGAGATATTAATTACCAGGTAACATTACCATTACACGGATCTCTTGAAACCGGAGAAAAGCAGCAAAATTGAAGGAAAGTAGTAACTTAGTAGAGAAGCAACAGCAACATACCCAGAGGTACTTCCTGGAGGGCTGGCCGATGAGGGCGTACTGGTAGTCGTCATCGATGTAGAGGACCCAGTAGTCGCCGGTCACCGGAATTATAGGAAAGAAGGGTGGCACATAGAACTTGACCTTGAGCTTGGCCTCGTCGCTGTTCGGGTTCGCTTTGTAGGCGGTCCCCTCGATGGAGTCGCGCTTGCCGTCGCTCCACGTCTCGTTCAGCACGTGGACGGTGCCGTCCGAGTTGAGCGTGTAGGTGGCCCGCGTGTTCACCCCGTTCTTGGGCTGGAAGAAAGAAGGGAACGACGCGATCTCGTACCACCGCCCCATGTACCGCTCGATGTCCAGGCCCTTCACCACCGTCATCTCCTTCTTCGTCGTCGACGCCATTAGATTTTAGCTTGCTTTTAGTGAGGGTTTATCGGGCGAGGTTTCGGGAAGAGATGGGAAGCCTGGAGAGGCTTTGGGAGAAAGTAAAGGGGGCTTTTATCGAAGGCGGGAGGAGGTGGATGTGGATAAGGGAAGGGGGAAGGAGGGAGACGTGGCGATTCTCCAGCGCCACGTTTGGAGAATCGCCACGTTTCCGTTCCTGTGGGCTTGGCGGTTTCAGGGAGGTTCCAGACCTCTACGGCCGACGCTCGACAGGGAAAGAAGGTGGGGTCGTGGCAGGGTTTTTTTTTTTTTAGATATGACGACGAGCTCATCGAAAACACGCTTGCGAAACGGGAAAGACGAAAGGTAAATGGGTTCTGGTTACCCTCACGGTGAGCTTGCCTCTTCTCCAGGTACCTATTTTTGTCGGAGTTGGGACTTTGTCAGTAACGATGGTTTTGAACTTTTGATGCTGGTTGTACGAACGTTGGTTTATTGCTACCGGCAGTGTGCGCGAGCCGCCTCCTCCGTTCCGTAAGCGGATGCTTCTGTTGCTTGTGGACGGTTTTACGAGAGCTAAAGAGCTGACTGAAGTTGCTTGCGGAAGAAGCTACGCCGGGAGGTGCTGGCTGTCTCTTTGACCCTTCCAACCGGTGGCAATTTAGTCCACTGTATGTATCCATACATCTGATTGAAATTTAATAAAATAAATTTTATCCAACCTGTCATGGATTTGAAACAGTACGAATAATAATAAAATTTATCTTAAATTTAACCTTTTCACGTATCGCCTTCCAATCTTTTATGGGAGCTTCTCCATTTGAAATGCAGATGAGACATATGAAAAGTTACATTCCATAATAATTATTTATATTTATATTTAATTATTTTTTTAATTGAAAGATTTTTTTTAAATTTTTTTATTTTATATCAAATAAAATATTAAATTTTATTTTTATTTATTTAACTTATATAAAAAATTGATTTTTGTAGTTTTGTTTGACACGATTTATTTAACCTATATCGTTTTTCTTTTCTTTTTTTTTGAGAATCCAAAAGAATGCAGGAGGATAAATCCTGGTATAACTATTTTCGCTGGATTTTAATCTCGTCAGGTTATGTTCGATTTGGACCGTAATTTTTTCGTGCATTCTTTTTATCATTCTATCCTATCTTGAGATAAATATGGGATGAGGATAGGTCATGAATTCATTATGATTCTTAACTCTTATCTTGTTATTTTTATGGGACTAGGTTGAGCCTGATTATCAAAAGAAGTCAAGAAAGAACTAAAAGAATGTGAAAGGGTTTGGGCTGGGCTTAGCGAGTAATCGAACCTGTATTGATATGGAATTAGAAATGGATTTAGCCATAATATTAAGATATTAGTTTTATGGAAGAAGAGGGGCAACTTTATTTTGTTTGCTTCACATGCACCATGCGGATATCGTTAACCAGTTGGCTCCCTTGACGTTTGCCTCTAGTGGCAACCTCGTACCCCCATTTCTCTCCAACTTTATTTATCCTCTTTCCCCTGTCAATTCCATTATAGTGCTTTTCAATTAGATTTTGATTGGTTGGTTGACATCTGTTTCTGTGATTTCGTTGGAATAAGATGTCAACTTAGAGAGATAATGCTTTCAGTATTATTTTTACAAAAAAGAAAAAAAAAAACTCCATGCTAGCCTACTACCTACCAGAATTTTTTTCCCAAAGAAATTGAGTAAAATAGCATATTTTTTTGAAAAAAAATAGCATCATTCAAAAAAAAAAAAAAAAAAAAAAAATTACAATCATCATCCATCACTAAATATAAAAATTAATATTTATTAAAAAATAATAAATCAAAATTTTAATAAATAATAATAATAATTAAAATATACACGAGTGACAACAGAAACTTGCAATACAAAATTTGCACATATTGAAAGAATAGTATGTAGCTTCAATTTATTTTTGGTATAATAGTTACAAAATCTTGTCACAATATAACTGTTGATGCTGAATCTCCGTCGATCGGATGGAGTGATCCTTCCGCTGGGCCGCTGCGAACCAGAACTTGCAAAAAGATTCCTGACCAGGAGGTTTTCCGTGGGGGACACTCCGATGCTAAAGTCAGAAGAGACCCAAGCACATATAATGAAAGCTTATAAAGCAAGATGAAGAAGAAAGAAATCGAAAAATTCTCCAAGAAAGAATCCGGATCCCCTAGTGTCCCCTCTTACCGTATTTATAGGCTCCACGTAACTACTTAAGTTGCTAGGGACAGTTTAGTGACACAACCATTATCTTAACTGCAAGTAGTGGCTGTCAGCAAGCCTTACACCCGGTTTGTTCAATCTGAGACTTCAGATCACGTGGGCGGTTGCAACAACCCAAATATATTTCACTGTTTGTCCAAGAACCCCACATGCTCCAGAATCCTCCTTCTTTAAGCATAGATCCGAAGTGATATTTACATTCTCTTTAGTATCACTCCTGAAGGGAATGTCAGCTTCACACTTCGGATCTTTTTAGACGCGATAAAAATAAACACTTACAATCTTTAGGTTGAAGAAATAAGTTGAAGATATTTGCCCGAGAGATCAAGTCTTCGGATCAAGACAATTGCACGAAGCTGAAGACATTCAACATCGTCTTCGAACTGAGATAAAAATACGAAGCCGAAGACCCAGAGTAATATATCCTTTAGACAATAGGCCAAAGATAATAAGCATGGTCTCCGACACAAAAATAATAATATGAAGCCGATGACATAGAGAAAGCATCCTGGATCATAGATACGAAACCATACATTTTAGGCATAGTCTTCGGATTAATGTTGATGCACGAAACCGAAGATAATAAACAGTTTGCTTCCCAGAAAATCAAGCATGATCTTCGGGTCGAGATAATGATACGAAGCCGAAGACTTAGGGTTAATAACAAAAAGACAACAGTGTGAAGCCAAGACTTTTCTTGCCATATGATATAACTTATAAAATAAAGAATAATTAATTATTTGAATAAATAGGATATCATAATAATAACATCAACACACAATCAAAATAAGAACTAGTTCCTTTTTTTACAATAACCTAGGCCATCATCATTTATGTGATTACTATAATTACAAATAAAACCTTCTTAAAACATATTTGGTAAAACTTAGCAAATAAAAAAGCAAAATTACCATAAACAGCTTCTTTTTGTATGAGTCCTGCATGTAGTTTCTTCCTCGATCATTAATTATGGCTCTTGGAGAACATAACACCAAACACTGCACCCCAGTATAACAGGAGATCAAAAGAAACCCACGATGATATGTTTGATGGCCCCATGTTTTCTTTGGCTTACCACTACGGGGTAGGAGAAATTTGAAATAGGATTAGTCAAAGATTCTAGAGTTTTTCAAGGATCTGATCTCAGTTGGCATTGTTGGGTCAAATTGCAAGGTCAGTGCCAGCGGGGTTACGCCTACATTATTTGGTATGTTAGAGAAGAGTACCAAAAAGAAATGTGCTGGAAGTGGTACTTAACCAACCCATCCCCCCCGGGTGTCTCTCTTCCTCTCCAATGCTCTACTGATATGTTGACTGATGAAACGTGACACTCACTTATAACTCAGTATTGCACCAATGGAGACTGATGTATGGTCCAAATAAACGACATGTGACACTCGCTTATTTTTCCTATTGCCTCCACAACTGCCACATGAGCGCAAAGCAGGGATGGCGAGTAATCCTTGACATGGCTAACGCATATTACACATTAACTAAGCTATTACATGGTTTTACATAATCTATTATATATAATTAAAATCATAAAATCTGGATTCAGCCAATTATCATTTTTTTAAAAAAACTTATATCTACCATATATATATAAATTTTTTTTAAAAAATTTCTTTCAAAACTTGCATCGGATCATCAATAAGCCCGGCTTCTTTACATTTATCACTCGCTGAAGTGTTGCGGTTCTGCCGACTCTCCGCGGTTTGAGTATTCCAGCTCCGCTTCTTCTCTGACTGAACTTCCCCCATCCCTGCGCGCGGCTTGTTGACGAGGGCAGTAGATCTCTCCATAGAATTTGTTGAAAGAATCAGATCCGTCGACGCTCGCCAAGGGAGTAACAAAGAAAGGGAGAAGGAACGAGAGAGAGAGAGAGAGCGAGGTGATGGGCGGGTCACGGCGGTCGGGGGCGTGCGTGAAGTGCTGCCTGGTGTTGTTCGCCGTTGCCTCCGCTCTCTGCGTCTCGGGCCCAGCTCTATACTGGAGATACAAGAAGGGCTTCGCCGGGATTTCCTCCTACTCTACGTCCTCCTGCGCTCCCTGCGTCTGCGACTGCCCCCCTCCCCTCTCCCTCCACAAGATCGCGCCTGGTACTCTTTTCTTGATTTCATGTTCCCCTCTTATTCGATTCCTTTTTTTTTTTGTTCTTTTAGCCGAGTTATTCTGGCTTTTGACGACTCTTAACATTCAATGTTGTGATTCGAGGTTTGGCATTAATTTGGGTGGGAACCATTCTTGACTTTTCCTTCAATTTCGGAACCTTGTTATTCGATCTGCGATATTTGGTTTGATAATGATTGATCGTGTGTCGCCGAGGAAGATGGATGAAGAAAATCCATTTTCCTATTGATTGGGAATGTTCGTCGATGTCAGAATGGGTAGCTAGATCTGGAGGGAATCATTAGTTCCTGCAGCTTAAACTATTTTGTGAATTTTTTTTTTTCATTTTTTGGACTTGTTGGGACGGTAATTTATTGCAAATTAGTAATATTACCCTTTCAACTAGATTGTTTTGGCATGTGCTGTTGACCTATTCCTGTGTGAATTCGACATAGTGATGATTTCCTTCTAGCCACATTAGCTATGAAAGATATGTTAAATCAAGCAACAATCAAGTAGAATCGTTTAGAATCGCATGCTAATTTGTCTACGATCTACACTATTTGGAGATTAGCATTGAAGGGATTCATGGATTAGGATGCTTCAAAAAGGGTTTGCTACCTTCCTTCCAACAACCTTCTTCTGAAGAAGAAACAAGTGATTACCTTAATTACACAATATCTTTCTTTCATGTTCAGCTGAAGCATTTGGAAAAGGCAAGGACCTTGATATATTGCATTCATTCATTACTTGAAAAGAATCACTGGAACGTGGAGCCACTTATTTATAAAGCACCTTCATACAACATGTTCATCTCTTGTTGGAAAAGATTTCTAGGAATTGCCTAGAACTTTAATTGTAGCTCTTTAGATTAGAGGTCTGAAGTTAGCCTCTTTTGCCCCCTTCCTCGCCTTTTTGTTGAGTGGTGAAGTTCATTATATCATCTTAGTTCTCTGTTCATCCCTTGGAAGGAATAGATTGCAAAGAGATGTAGGTGACAGGACCTTGCTGCAAGACAATTGACGTTGAGTTATATGCCAAGCTAACAGAATCACTTCGACAACTATGGATAGGTCAGAGACGATAGATTATCCCAATGATGTTTTTTGTGATGTTCTAAGACGAAAATTGATGTTTAGTTTTCTTCGATGGGTATGAATCGCATCAATTGGCACCACATTTTCATATTTTATTATACTATCCTTGGAAAGGAGCTTACTTTTAGTGCAAACTATTCATTCAGAAATGCTCATCTTCTTTTAATGACTGCATTTATATCTTCTTAATTCTTGTAATTCCAATTATGTTTAGTCATTCTAACCAGTGACTTATTGAAATTTTATTTTTTTGCAGGATTGATAAACCTCTCCATTACAGGTTTAAACTCGTCCCATGAACGATCTCTCTCTCTCTCTCTCTCTCTCTCTATCTATCTATCTATATATATATATATATATATATATATTATATATATGGGTGTTTAAAGAGTTAAGATATGGTGCTTAATTTGTGCATAGCACTTTTCACTTATCACCAAATTTAATATATGGAATCCAGCCTTTTTCTTTCTCATTCCTGCCAGCTTTGCTCTCGTTTTCTTCACATTTGAGTATCTAACATGTTAGGCATCTGATTTGCAAATTTTTGAATGTAAAACATGTTCTCTAGCATAGGCATTTTTAAATGTTCATCTCCATGCCGTAAGAGAATGAACGGCAATGCATGCTTGCTTTAGTCTGCTATTCTTTGCCTCATAAAATGGGTAAAACTTGCTTTTTATTTTTAGTAGTTTAGTATTCGTACATGTTGCACTTTTGCTTCATTTTTCTGTAGTTGAATGACACACAAGCTCCATCAAAGAGTTCTGTAAAAGCTTGGAATGTTGTTTCTACATTATAGATATCCTGTGGATAATGGATTCATGATGTGTCATGCATTCAGGAACTGCCTCGTTGTATTTGCTGCACGGAACAAAATGACATATGTGAATTGTTCTTCACTTTTTGTGAAGGTGAAAACTTCAATATTGAACTTATTTCTTATCATCCCGCAGAGCTGCTTTATTGTTGATACGGTCCTCATCCCTCTAGCAGTTTGACTTTGAAAATTATTTCGAAGAAATAGATGGCTTAAGAGCGAATGGATCATAAAACCAAGAGCTGTTAGCTGGGGAGAATGGATAATTTGTAGGACCTGGTCTGATTTTATCCTTTGTATATTTAGGAGGAAAAATAATTGCCATGATAAGGAAACTGATTGTAGAATGGAGTAACTTCAGGTTGTGCTAATAAATGCTGAATGAACTTAAACAAGTGTCCTGGAAGCTTAGCCTCTTTATTGCTTATTATGATACTTTGTGGTCTGAGAGACTCTGTTCTTGTTTGCCTTCTCTTGGGTTCTCTTGACTTCTTTCTTGCAAATGCTCCAAAGGTATGTTAATTCTTGCTTCATCATTTCTTTAGGAAGATCAGTGTGAAGGTTAACTCAAAGAGGGTCGATTCTTTGTGAGTAAATTTCATAGTGGTAAGATTAGGTGATTCACTTCCATGTTCAGTGTCTTTTTATTAACAAAATCTCCCGGTGCTGAGGCTGAGCATGGAACAAAATGTGAAAAGGAAAAAGAAAAGATAAATTAGAATGTGGAATATTTGGAGGAAGATAATTATGAAAAAGGGTTTTGTCGAACTTATGCTTTAAAATGGAATGATTCAGCTGCATAGACACATACATTATGCACCATTCTGAGAAAACGTTCCTTGTATGCAACAGAGATGGTTTCTCTGTACTCCCACAATGGTAGGTAGTAAAATTGTGTACTTGTTTACATTGTGTTTGTGGATTGTGTGTATGTACATGAGATGTGTGAAGAAATGTTGTATCTTAAAATTAAAATAGTGAAATTTCATTGTATCCAAGCATCATGTACGTGCTTGGCTTCCTGTTTGTGATATGAACAGTGTCTTCTATATATGGATGGTAGCTGCACTTGAAATGGTTGTTGAGTTACAGCTCCTATAGTGTCAACTAATGGAATATCATCATTATTTTATAATGAACCGTGCCATCTGAAAAATCACAGGATTGTAGAATCTACAAGCTCCAACCTAGCCTACTCCATCCACTGCTTCTTCAGTTGCTTAAAGGTTTTACATTCAATATCCATGCATGTAAATATCAAAGGAGAAATATTTATCAGCACGAAGTCACTGCTTCATTGTCATTGACCCTATTGCCTCCTCACCTTCTATATTTGTAATGGTGTCTCAGTTTATAGTATGATCCAGAACTATTCTCTATTCTTATCAAACTTGCTGGTGGATATACTGTTTCACATGACAGATTGTGGGAAACATGATCCAGAGCTGAACAAGGAGATGGAGAAGCAGTTTGTGGATCTCCTCACAGAGGAGCTGAAGCTGCAGGAGGTTGTAGCCGAGGAGCATACCCATCACATGAATGCCACCCTTGTTGATGCAAAAGATTGGCTTCTCAGTATCAAAAAGAGGCTGAAAAGTGCAATGTTGCAACAGAAACATGTGAGGAGGCCAGAGAGCAGGCCGAGGCAGCCCTGGCAAAGGAGAAGAAGATTACAGCACTCTGGGAACGGCGGGCCCGTCAACTAGGCTGGCAATATGCATGACCTATAGTTCAGTCAGCTTTTCCCTACTTGCTCTTTGGAGCCATAGAAAGATGCATGACCTGTAGTTCAGTAAGCTTTTCCACCACTTGCTCTTTGGAGCCACAGCAGTGTTTCTTCAATAGCAATGAACAACTGTATTGTCTATTTATATTTTTTATGATGGACAGCACTGAAAGTGTCTGTGGTATGTTCTTTTTTTTGGCATGCCTTAGGTTAGCAAATATCAAATCTAATATGCTGTATATTTTGCTGCAGCTAATTTCTTCAGTCCTGGCTTACTATATCTTGTTTGTCTCTATTTCTGATTTAATTGGTGCCAACTGATGTTTCTTTCTCTTTCACCACTAATCTGAGCAGCTGGATGGCCTCTGCAAGGTTGAAATTGTGACAATTGTCAAAATCATTGTATGGTGAATGACAAATCTACCATGCACAGCATCTTCACCGTTTTATCATCTGATATGGTAATTGATTTTAGTTCATCTGGAAGTTATATTCCTCAACTAAATGTGCTCAATTACTTCTGTCTAATTTGTATTTAAACAACAGTATGAACGATTGAAGTGGTGATAATGGAAATTAAGGGTTTTAACTAGGTAGACGAGAGCAAAGGAAGCGGCCTTTAGGAAGCTGTTGCCCTATATATTAGTCACTAAACTATGAATATAAGCCAAGGAATGAAATTGAAATTTATCCTAATCCTGTTACATTAGTGTGCAGAAACTTTGACCATGCGGACTCACGGATATTGCTGTTTTCCTTATGAACTTGTGATGGTAATTTAAAATAGGTTCCCTAATCCACCTTAATATTTCTTTTTTGTTATGAACTTGTGATGGTAATTAAAAATATTACTTTTTTACTTATGGATATTATTATTACTTATGAACTTATGACAGCAAATAAAGTCATGTTGCCTTAATTCTGGCAACATGTTTGTGAACTTTTCTTTTTTTTGCATCGATATATTTTAGTTATTAAAATTCCTTTTGTTGTAATCTGCCTGGACTCAAGTCTAGTTGCCTTCTTTTAAGCTCATGCATTCAGTTACTCTCGTATCAAAGCTGCCTTTTAAAACACTAATTAATTTAAACAATCACATATGAATGCATTCAGGTGCATCAAATAGTGTTTTCCCTTGGTATAAGAACTTGTCCACTTGCAAGTTGCAATTAGTTCTACCAACATTAAACAACAGCATAATGAAAAGAAAAGAACATATCCTCACAATTGGATTTCACTGCCATTTGGTCATGGATCCATTTCAATGTTGCAATGCAGATTGAAATCTGATGGGAAATGTAACCCCATCTGCATTTAGAATTTGGGATAGATCTCAGCAGGGATCATACGTGCTCCAGCTTTTAGTAGTAGGGGTGGAGACTGCATAGCTAAGTGGCATAACTAGCTAAGGTAGCTAAGATGGCTCTAGCTTTCAGTAGTTGGGTTGCTAGCCTATTTGGGACTAAGCTTTCCTAGTAGCAAAATCAATATTGATCCCATGTCAGAATTGTGGATAAACTGTGTAATACGTACTCAAATAATCTAATATCAGATTGGCGTACAACTTTCATAAGAGAAATCCTTAAAAACAAAAACATTCTCTCTCATAATGACAGAAATAACCTAGCACAATTACCCAAGAATAGTGTTGTCTGCTTGTTGTTCATGGTCAGAAACTTACTAAAGGAACTTCATCCATGATCCAAATACATAAATACTTATGTTATAACCCTTTTAAGGTATAGGTCGGTGCATGGTTTGGGGACTTATAAACTTATTGCAACTTATCCAGGAAATGGTGAGAGAAAGCAGGGACATACTTTTGAAGTAAACCAATTCTGACATCAATCCCCCCTCCATCCTTTGGACTCTGCATGAAGTATGCAACGTGTTGGATAGGAGGAGCCAATGGTGACACATAGACTGCATCTCCAAGTCCAAAATCCACCTTGTGGTACGGGGTCCTTGTCCAGTCTGAGATCATCGTGAGCTCAGGCAGTCGAGGGAGCACATCTTGTGGAGCCTCAAGTGCCTCCAGATAGGCTTTTATGTACTCATTTGTCACAGCTTGCTTTGCCTCCTTTATCTTCTCAATGATGGTCACAAGGTTCTGTTGTTCAAGATCTCTACTTGTGCATGAGATGGAGGAGAGCACATAGGCATTCCCTGTGAACCCTTTGGGCAGGGGTGGATCCATCCTGGTCCTTGTGTCCACGGTAAATTGGAGACATACTGTTCTGTCTTTTGGTATTCCTAAGGCTTTAGTCCTTGCCTGCATAGATTGGCATAAGAACCCACATGCATGTTGGTAAACATGCTAACATGTGAAACACTAACCACATCTAGAAATTACATTTGGTTTCTGTATAGAAGAATGCTTTCAATGTAATAGGTACACAGAGATAGCTTACCTCCTCTCCTTCCAGCCTCTAAAAGCCTCCACATGAACAAACTTCAGCTAAAGTTCAGTAAAACATTTATAGCTTACCCTCTCTTCTTTCATTCTATTACAGATTTCCTCCGTGTCAACTTTTGAGTCAAGGTCTCTCTAGCAACAAAATGTAAGTGGAAGTTCCATAGATAAATGGAAGGCCTTCAACTATGCGACGGTCAGAGTTTTATCTATAATATTTAGTGAACCTGTGTTCATCATGAATTATTTGAGAAAATATGTTAAAAGATATTTTCTTTTAAACATGGTAAGTCTATAACCAAATTGGATTAGACCAGGTTATGTTGTTCAAAAAGGGTTGTGGTTCGATAGAGTGAACTAGAAATGAGGAGCTCTGATCATCTAGAAATAGAAAGGATTCAGCAGAACAACAGGGTTAGAAACACAATACTTTGTTAACGTTCTGGCATTAACTTGAAGAGATCGGGTAAATGATGATAAATGAAATATACCAAATGTTTCAAAGTCATCAGAGGTCTGGAGCTAGAGGGGACCAAACTCTTGCTGTCAGTTTCAAAGCACAAATTCACTGTAAATTTGGTTCCTAAGGTCTCTGCATAATTTGTGAAGGATAGCATCTCTTGCTTCTGGAAAGAACTTGATAATTGGTGTCGGTTATGTCCTTTTATTTACTATTCTGTGAAAGCATATAGTTCTCTTTGCTGTAATTCTTTTCTTGTCATATTTATTTATTAAGAAAGCAAGCTAGAGTGATTCGAGGCATGCCTAAGTGTTACAGGAACTAGTAAATTGTGGTTGAGCAAATCCTGTTGTCTCAAACAAAGGTGAATCGAAAAACTAGAGTTTGCCTAGGGGTTCTCTGGGAAGAAAAGGTCCTGTTCCTGTTATGGCAGCATGGCCTGTATTTTTAGCATTTCAAGCATAAAACATTTTTATATAAAAATAAATTAAAAAAAAAAAAAGAAGATGATGGTGGGACCAAATAGTCCTTTGTAATGCTTTTGATTGATAAGTTAATTGACTCTCTTGATGCGCTTGATGCACTTATAAGACTATTATCATTTGAAAAGTTCCAGGAACATACAAGTTGGAAATAAATCCATCACGAGAATACCTATATTCTTCGTCACAAAAAAATATCATTATTGATACACCTCCATGGTTTGCTAAATTTGTGAACTGTTATGACATTTTCATGTGATTTTATAAAATCTTACACTATTATTTATTAGTGACATACCCATATGTAAACTTGCTAAATTTGTGAACTGTAATGAAACTTTCATGTGATTTTATTATCAAATTTTATACTGCTATTTATTAGTGACACATGCACACACAATTCATCATTTAAAGAGAATGTTATACAAGTATTTAGCAATCGACCATTATATCCATCTCCTCAACAAACCAATAGAAGGTTATGCAAACATATAGCAATCAACTATCATACCCACATTCTTAATAGATCAATTGAGGCTACGATAGGTTTGCTCAACTTCAACAAATAATTAAAATACCGAACAATAAATTATATGTAGCAAAATGTCATATAGATGTAAAATGAAAGAATCAGACAAGTTAGAATACTGAATGATGAGCTCCATCATGTGCTCTGGGCATACCGAATGATGTTGAAGATTTCGATGGGAGAAATGTTTTCAGCTTGGCTTTCGGGACTGAAACGGTGATACCCATTAAAATGAAAATATCTTTGGTGCAGGATGCAACTTATGAAGAAAAACCACAAAATAATTTTAAATTCAGCTAATCTAAATTAGTTTAGTTAGACATAAAATTGTGCTAATTAATTAAATATGATCAGCTACTTTTTCTTGGTCATCCAACACCTTCTAAGAATGAAAGGCTGAAGATCTGTCACTTTCTTCTAACTCTGAAGGGCCTTTTAAATAATACCTTCTTCAAAATTAAAATGTTTTAATCTGATTTTACTTTTGCTAGTTCTTAGAAAAAAATATACATAAAATTCTACCCGGTTTTCTAGTAAAAGATATTTCAATTATTTATATTCGTAGTGACCATAAAATCGAATTTAAAAATTAAAATTTTGAAGTTTTCATCTTTACTTTAATTGAAATCTTCATCTTTGCCGTGCATAAGAAGATCGTAACATATCACGATGGATGTACTTATGCCCTAGGTACTTCAATTGTTTCATTCTACAGATGTGATCAAATTATAAAGGTTTGGAACTTCTCAAAAAAATAAGGATGGTGAAGATTCCAACATATTAGAAGTCTTATGTTGTGGCAAGGACCTTGGACCTAGGTTAATAAAGGTTTTGAACTAAACAAAATTGAAAAAATAGAAAATGATATATGTACCAAAAAAAAAAACAATCATATGCCATTATTGCAAGCAACTAGAATAGATGGCCCCACTGTGTTGTCTAAAGACACACGTAAAAATATTTTTCAGAAGATCAAAGTATATATTTTGAGTAAATTACCTTTAAATTTTATCTTCTACTTTGAGATATGACATCCAGTATTTGTGACACATACTATTTGCTTGGCGTTTTGTGCGATACCCAAAATAATCGTACATTCTAGAGTCCATAACCAGAAATAACGTTTCCAAGAATGTACGTTCGCTATTACTGAAATATCCTCATTTATTTGTAAATGGAGCATTTTATTTGTTTAAATAAAGTTAATAAAATTACAACAATAACTTTTGATGCCTTATCTGATTTATATTTTCATGATATTTATTATAACAAGCCTAACACCATAGGCATGAACAGTATCCTCATCATTCGACCCATGGCCATACCCGACAATATATCACCACCAATTTATGGTTTAACTTGAACTTACCTTATTAAAGCATGTATTCTTCAGGACTTAAATGATGGATGAAGATAGATAAGTTGTATCCACGATGGAAGATGGATGATGGGTACAATTTTTTAGCCATGAATTAAGGCTTTTGTAATTTCTCTGGATATGGTACTTCAGGAAGTAATCATGTAAAATTTTGTGTTCTATCCTGTATTATCATTGCAAACTTATTTCACTATTTAGAAGTGTTTGAAGTTTTTCTCTCAAAAAAGAAAGGAAGAAATGAATAAAAGAAAAGAAAGAAAGAAAAGAGAACTTAACTGGAGAGTGAAAGGATGCTGCCTAAGATGATATGGCATGTCAGAAAAGACTGAGAGACAATCATGCAGCCGTGTGGATTATCGGATTACATGCGAGCATAACTATGCGGTTGATGTTTCTGAAACGTAGTCATTCACAAACCTTGGTATGACCAGGTATAAGATGTACAATCGCTGTACATGAAAAAAGCAAAGGTATTTGGGGATTGATATTGGCAAGGAAAAATGGTAAGCTCGGAATAAAATAATATATTTTTGGAGGCACTTAAAGATTCAAAATAGTCATAGTTTCATTGTAAATTGATCCCGTGGATATTTATAACCTCTAGGAAAGCTTAAAGGATACAATATATCACTAAACAGAAATCAAAACACAATTACTCATGCATTTGTTTCTAGGTAACGGGAGTTTCCATGTCACTCTTAGGCTCCCTCAACCTTTAGATTACCAACAAGGTTCTTAGACTTCTAACAACAATGAAGTTAATTATAATTAAATTTATTTACTAACAGGAATTTGCTAAACAACGAGGATCTTCTGTGATACGATCTGTATATATATACCACAGAGTGCTTTGTTTCTGAATGGCTGTCATCAAAGTACCGATGCACATCCATCAAATGTATGTATTTTGCATATATATGACATAGCAGCATGTGCTCGTTGACCAGCAATTTTGTTAAATGCATGGCCGTCCATTTTTTGATGGTGGCCGCTATTCATGCTTATACAGTACTCTGCGATGCCACATGATCAGGTCCATGTTAATTAAAATCAGATCTCAAACAGTACTTTATTTTTGAAAGGCATACATGGCTAAAGTAGATCTATGTGAAAGATTTTTTTGTCTTACAAATAAAATATACGATGCTCGATCCTTTGGCTCTACCATATATATCTATATATTGTTCTATCCTACGATGATTGCGAGGCTCGAGCCCCTAGCTATCATGGGACTAAAAATAAAGCACGCCTCATCATTTGGATACCATGCATTTATGTATGAAGACATGCTCAAGATCTTTCTTACGAAATTCATTTTACCTTCCACAGGTGTGCTGCGACAACCTCGAAGGAAGAGCATGTGCCAATTAAATCAGTGGTTGCCTTGTTCTTAAGCTTCCCAACCATGGCACTTCCCAGGGAAAAGGTCCTGAAAACAAGCTGTTCAAGGTTTGTGCTGCCCACCTCCGAGAATCTGTGCTCGCACGGAGGTTTCTGTTCCATGGAGACTGTCTGTTCTATCAACTGGTAAAGATGATCAAAAGCTGTGACTCCCATCATCTTATCTCTTCCGCCAGGCCTCGTCAAATTCTCTTCGATTTGGCCACAACCTACCAACAACCTCCCCCGTTCATGCACTGGCTCAACCAGCTCCACTGCCTCATCTGCTTTCCCGACTGTTTTAGAAGCCCATGCATGCATGAAATTATAGTTTGCCGACCCATCAAAGAGTGAGTGGTTTGTTCCTACCCCCACTGCATATCCTCCACAGCTAAACTTGGTGACCTGCATGGCAAGAAAAAGAAAGAATATACATGATTAATTAATCCGCAAAAGACAAAGACTATGAACTTAATAGTACATTGGACCCACGTACCTGTGCAACAACAAGGGTATGTCAGAGAAGCGACTGGAGAAGGGAGGCCTGAAGACCAGGTGTTCATAGAAGTCATTGTACTGAGAGAGGTCTCCAAGCTCTGAGATCTTCAAATGAGTGGAAGCCTCCACCAAAAGTGCACCTGAATTGGTGCAGATCAGGTCAAGCTTCCCGGTGGCCGGACTTAAGGACAGTCTCCCTGCAGCTGGGTACCAGGCAGACAGGGTCTCCTCCAGGCCCCTTTTTAAGGAGGAGAAAAGAGAGCCAGCTGACAGGCCCTGGTGGGCTGGAGGTGACCTGTAAAAGACACCCAGTACATGAGCAAAGGGCACTTTCTGTCTAGATTTGAGAGCCGGATAACTCTGGCCTCATGGGGTGAGCTCTTGGATGAATCGTCGTGGTCTTTGCGATGAGACCTCATGGAAATCCTCCCTCTGGATGGACATTGCTTCAGTGTTCCTCTAGTTCTGGCTCCCTGAGGCCTGAATAAGAAAGGGGGCAAAGGGGAGGATGAGGGACAGATTTCCTGAAATGAGGGCTTCGATGCCTGCTGGTTGTAGAAACATGTCATGGTCTTCCAGGGTCCATGAGCGCTATGGGGCCATGTCCATGAAAATAAGGGTGGGGTCCATCGCCAACGAGACGTCTCCTTCTTTTGTTTTGTTCCTTGGTAACGTCATGTCCTGGTCTGGTGTACTCGGGAATGGATGTGGTCGACCAAGGCCTCGCGGCGTCCACATCCGGAAGGCATATGGCTATAAGAAATGTTGCACGGGTGGCCAGCATTCGATGGCCAACCAGGTATTCCGAGCACTGTTCCGTTTTTGTGAACCGAGAACTGGTTATTTGGACCCTTGTCGGGTCCATGGCGGTGGAGAAATCATGGCCAGGATATTGTATGGGTAATACTAATAGAGTGGTATCGATCCTCTTGGACTAGCTTCTACTCTCTAAGCTGGATCATGATGGAGATGGAGATGACCTAACGTTCAATGCAAGAGAATTCTAGGGTGATAGGGCCCCCGGCCTCTTAACTGAAGACAATCCACGTTCGAAGTAAGGTTAGTTGGCGGACTTTGACATGTAAGGCATCAATATAAAAGATACCTGAAACAGATATTTAAATTTTCTTTGTTAATAGGTAATTGTTTCCTATTTCGCCGGGGTAACAAAATTTAATTTCTCTAGCAATGGACTACATAACTAGGCGGTAGATATCATTGTTGCCTGTTGCCAAGGTTGAAACTGGATCGAGTCGGCCTGGGTTTACCTACATCCAGGCATGGTCCATAAAGTTTTTCAAACTTTACACTGGATCTAGACCTAAAATATGCATACACCTAAAAAATGCATACAGGACTAGGGCCAAGCCTATACCAAGCTCGAACTGGCCTCGAACTGGCCTTGGGTTCATCTTGGCTTAGGATAGAAGGGATTTTGATTTAGGCCTATAAGAGTAATTCTTTGTCCACTAAGGATGGTGCAGAAAAATATACCACTAAATATGATTAGGTCATGTAAGAATCATGTAAGTCCTGTTTTTCAATGCACATTTAATGTTTTTTAACTAAAAGGTAGAATGCAAGCATTGAATGTATGGTTTACATGGTCTAATCAGATTATGTAGTATTTTGTTTCCCACAGGGCATGGTGTACAGGCATGGTGTACAAAGACTTTCTCGGCTCTATAATAATTCAAACTTGAACCCAAACTATCTCGGGCCAGGCCTATGAAGCCCAACTTGAAGCCAGACAGGTCTGATAGGCCTCGGGCCACTCTGGGCCTCTATTGCCAACCACCTGAAATCTGGTACCACCCAATCACATCGACCCACAAATTAGTCTAGGGCAATATATGAACACATTATGTCACCTTTGATTGCACACTTGGACCATGCCCTGAACATTGTAATGAAATGATCTCAATGCTAGGTCTTGATTGATGGAAAATATGGTGCCCAATTGTACCATTCGTTTCTTTGTCTTTTTATTTTTTTAAATTATTTTTTAGTTTTTGTTGGTGGTGGGAAATTGTAACACTTGAAGCGTCCTTGGTTGAACAACATTTACACCCAATGGCATGCATGGTTCATTCTTCACCATGATAAAGAAGCTTTGGTATAATAGAAATCTCACCCATCCACACTACTTATGAAATATGAAAATCCACCCCATGATAAAGAAGCTTTGGCCTTGCTTCTCTTAACAGAACAGGTGTTTGACATCTTTTTGGTCTCTCAAAAGCTTTAAAAGAACATTCCTTCTCCTTTTGCTTAATTTATTTAGTTTTGAATTGACTCTAAAAGCATGATGTCTGGTTATCTCTTCTACTTAGGAAAGCTCATTTTAACATCGGTTAATTATTTCCACTCTTTTCCTTTCCAAACCTTTCCAAGACTCATCAAATTCAGCCCACAGGGATAATGTTCCTCGTCCTCAAGATTTCAAAACTAATAAAGCTGCCAGCCTATCTTTAATTCATTGTCATTGGTCAGCTAATAATCCTGTCAGCTCAGAGTATAGAATTCATCGAATCCAGCATCAGAACCTAGAAGAAGGGCCATTAGCACATACATCCAAGTCCTTTAGATGCCTGAATTAATTTAAACAATGTTATCAATAATGAGCCATTATTGAGAGCTGGCACTATCTTTTATGGTCCAAATTGTAGGTAATCTCCGCACTTCAGATCAGTCACCTAATAAATGCATGATAAAAAAGCAATCAAGAGAAAATAGGGAACAGTATGTGGGGATGAGTTGACAGGCGTGTAACTGTTTCTGCTGGAACTATTATTAGCCATTAATTATAACATCGCAAGCATTCAATATCCCACCATTTAAGCATCATGTTGTTGGTGCAATACAATGTGCAGCAAGATATTGTTAGCTAGTATTATAGAAAAAAATTAAAAAAAAAACAATAACTGGGAAATAAAAGCATTGCTTAATCATTTCATTGCTCGCCCAATGCCATAGTTTAATTTGCAGATTAATTTCTATACAATATAAAGGTTTGAAATTGGAATAGTAATGCATTATAACAAATGAACATAAAAAATGTCAAACGCAAGCATCAAGACTGTCAAGCAATGTCACTATTGGGCTAAACTTAATTGCGATTATGCACTTCTTTTTATAGCTTTCACACCATATCAAACTGCTTTTCCCTGCAGCTTATATTCTAATGAATATCAGAGGGCTGCCACAACTTGTACTCTAATATCTATCTTTGTATTGAGATGTAAGCCACACAGCCAGGCAGACCTCTCATTGCCACAAACCTGTTTGCCACACTACGATACCTATAATTGGAACCTCAATGATGAGAGCTCAGATTTATGAAAGTCAAGTTGTCTACCCTGATATTGTCGAATATTTAGCAACATGCAGTAATGGAGATCGTGCTCCTCAAAGCATTGCATGATAACCTAATTCTGCCATGATAATTATGGAGACTAGAAATCGGTTCTAAGAGCACAACACATCCAAATCACTAGCATCATAATATATGGAAACCATCAAGTCAAAATCCATGGCTGGCATCACAAAATTCTAGATGCAAGACCACCTGTTATCTAACAATTCTAGTCTACACAACAATAAAGCATTCTAGAGAGAATGGCAGCAGCAATGGCAACTGCAATCTTTTGCCACAGAGACTAGCAACATAATGCAACAACTCCTCCACCAGAAAGCAGCGCCGACCAACCTATAAAAGGCTTCACATGCAGGCACCTAAAGGATAGAAGTCGCTTCCTATGTCATTATCAATGAATGCAATGTCATCCCTCTCCTGCAGGGCACAGGGTAATGCAGTTAGATACCTGAGAAACATCACACCTGGAAATTTTCAGTGCAAAAGTGAACCAAGTAATTCCTTGATCATTCAAATTCAACTCAGAGATCGCACAAAGTGGACTAAAACGGCAAAAAGATTAAAGTAAACCTGCAAATGCAGAAAGGCCAACAAAAAAAAAAAAAACGAGGAACAACTCTTAATAAGAAGAAAGAATATACATAACCAGCGTCTCTTAGAAACAAGCTTTTAAGACAAATCCAACCTACCATCATCAAAATAAATAGGAAGAATGAATTGAATTTATATTGTCAGTACTTGGTATAATTTGGTGCCCCATGCCAGAATGATTTATGTCTTGAATGCATCATTATATGTACAAACAATTGGCCATCACCGGTACGCATCATTATAATACGTTCATTACACTTTGGATGCATGTTTTTGCTGTATCTTGAATTCTTGATGTGCCTGCTAGCACTCTTCTTTCTACATAGAACTTATAAGGTGAAAAAACATAAATCTTATATAATAGTATATCTTAATACAGCCTCCTATTTCAGCCTCATATATGAGATAAAAAAAGAGAGAGAGAGATCAGAAGTATCAATTTCAATCTCAGTATTTGGATGAACAAATTTTAATATTACTTGAGCTATAACAAGTTTAAGGTCTGTCCATCTAAACAGATATGGGTGCTCTGCATTGGCATCTACTTCCATGATGTTGATGCTCAAAGCCCACAAAAGATGTCTTCTGTTACTAAGTCAGTTGTGAGCAGATCTCTTGGCATGAGGGCAGATTTTGCTAAGCCTACCTGCAGATGGTAGTAAACGATTGTGCATATCACATTCTATAAGAAAGCTTAGAATCATTCCATTGATCAATCACCACATTCCAAATTTTCCAACTTTATGGTCTCCCACATGTTTTGTTATGATGGACAAAAAAACCTATGATCATGGAAATATCTACTTTACAGGAATATTTTTTTCTCTAGAAAAATATAAATAATGCCCAAATGCTTTAGAATATTAGTCCTTGGGGGATTTTTTTCTCCCTGTTCTCTAAAAAAGGACCTCAGACATGTGAAAGAATGCTGGAGCCCTTTAATTTTACTTTAAGGAGAAAGGACGTCATCAAACCATAATTACAATATTCAAATAATAGATACAGTATAAATGATTGAATTTTATGAAAATAAGGAAAGTGACCAGAAGAACAGCTTCAAACCTAATCTGAAAGATGGCCTTGCATGGGAGGGGATTGGCCCCTAACTAGCATTATGCAATTAAAATATCTAAAAAGGATCATTGAACACATTCCTTGAAATTCTTTAGCAGTTCACTAAATGAAGACCTAATAATAACGAATGAACAAAGGAGCCTGATGTCTCATAGTTGTCAGTTGATTAAAGCCACTATCTCTACTGAAATTTATGGTTGTGTAGACAGTTCAATCAAGAATGGAAGTTTCTTGCATCATCCATCTAGTAGCAAAAAGCATCGGCATAGATTATAGCCATGTTAAAAATTGCATCATGTTGTTAATTATGCTTCATCACATTACCTTAAATAACAATATTAACTTCTTCAGTCACCTACCATTGGACATCCTATCGATCAAAACTTCAATCAACCACCTTGAAAAATGAAAGTGCATTCTGAGGAGAATCATAAAAACACTTATCTGCATATATACTGCTACTTTGATTTCATGAATTACTAAAGGCCCACAATGAAGTAATACTCCAGTAGTAGTGTGTGCAATGCAACCTTCTCTACAGCAAGAAAAAAAGCATAATCTTGCAGTGCACTTGTTCAAATCATGTGATGAAATAAATAAGAAGTTGTGATGCAGCATGTATCATGGCTCCAATCAGATGACAGGACTGATCGGAGGGCTATGATAACCCTCTATATGTATGTTGATCTGCAAGTAAGTGCAGTTAAGTGTTTATTGGTTCACTTCCTAATGAGAAACTTGGATTAACTTCAATTATTGCTCCTCAAGTTGCACAGTGCATAGCCTGAAATGGTTGGCCTCAGATCATCAGAAATAATAAAATATGGAGGCTTTGTATACTAGCATTCCAATCACACTGTTAATTTGGATCCCCATGATGCAAAGAAGTCTTATATTCAAACATATAATCGAAAGAGCTTCAACAAATCTGATGCCCGAGCTGATGCTCTTTACCCAAAAATTGTTTGCTAATAACAACCCCTTTTACCAAAAAAAAAAAACCCTTGGGTTGTTCAAATTTGTCCCAAGGGCATCTATATCTACTGATTTGTCAGAGCTTGGATTTGCGATCCTTACTGCTTTGTCATAGGGGAGCATTACCCTTCCACTCGCAAAGCCAAATAATGTTAGCAGAGGATTGTGATTTGGATTGGAAGATGAACGGTGAAACTGTAGAAATAGTATGAGGCTGCAGCGATCTATTTTTGAGTTGAAGATTTGGATTCCATTTACTTTAATCTGAAGAGCAGCATCTTGGTTTTTGAATATATGATGGTTTAGTATTTTATTCTAAAAACATCAGATACGTTTAGCTTCCAAATAAAACCTTAAGTTGAGAACTTTGCTCACCACCAAATAAGCATTTCAGCAAGACACATCCACCACCAATAATTATTGATGCTACACAAGACAAAAAGAGTAACATTTATAGTAACATGTAAACAAATGGAAAAGGATCATACTGGTTTTATCATGGAATTGACCAGATCGTCAAAGCTGCAACCATTAGAATAAGATCCACCCTGTGACTTTGAATTTTCCAAAATAGACTGCTTGTGGGTCAACTGGATATTGCTGCTTGAATTATCAATCTTGCAATTCTGTGTAGGAACTGGAGCAACAAAATTTGTTTGGCCAACCCCATTTATGTCCCATTTTTTTTTAAAATGGCCATTGTTTAGTCTCTGACTCTCAGCAATAGGACCAATTATAAGATTACCTGACAATGGAGAATTTAAGTAAGAATTAAATACAAGATTAGGTTCACAAATATGATCTTGATTTGGCTCCTCCAATTTCTGTTTAGAAATGCCTGCATTCCCAAAGTTGAAGAATTTTGAGTCTCCATCTAAAGTTGAAGGCATTAGCATCATGCTCCCACCAAAAGAGCTAGCTTGGCACTGTATATCTCCTCCAGTCACAGGATCATGTGGAGGTGCCGCCGCTACCACATTTCCGGAAGAAATATTCAGAGGATTGCTGTCTATGTGCAAGCCTACTGGAACATTGGCTCCCATATTAGCTAAGTCATCATGATGAAAAGAGTTGGATGTATGCCCAATTAATGGAACATCACCTTGCCAGGTGTCATTGCATCTACCAAGGTTAGGCACTTGGGAAGAACCACCAACACTCACTTGGAAAGGGTCCGAGCTCACAGACGACAGTCCTACAGAAGAGTGATTGCCTAACCCCTTTGACTGCATATGCTGCTGATGTGCTTGCGATAAGAAAGGATTGTTTGTTTCATTGGCAAAAGAATTGCTGGAGCTACCAGTAGACAGTCCAGCACCGGAGAAACAACCAGGCAAATGTATATTTGCATCCTGCATCGTCTTGTGTTGCTGCAATTGGTCTAGCTCCAATGTCGTGGACATCCCCTGGAGCAAATTCCCATGTTGGCTTCCTGGTAGATTAATGTGCTGAACCTTACCAAAATCACTGATGGGATTGCTTGTGTTGCCATGGGCACGTCCAGCTTGAACTATTCTAGAGGTAACAAACTCACGCAGTTCATATCCAGCAGAGTTTGTTCCACCAAGCATTCCATTTGTTTGGAAAGATGAAAGTGCTGGTAGCCGACCAGAAGCAGCCAATGTATGAAAATTTCCATATCCATCCAAGGAACCCATAGGTAAATAGGAGTGGTCTCTGCCCCCAAAAGCAGCAACCATGTTAGCTTGTTGGCTTGCCACAGCACTTAGTCTTTTAAGGTAAAGCCTATACTTCTGCAACCAGAACATTTGACAGTCAGTTTCAAAGCAAGAATATAGTCATGTGATGAGAGATGAAACCATATGAAGGAGAGGTGGACTACTATATTTCCTAATTAGAGGGTAATGTTATTAAATGTGCTTATTTGTTTGAAACCTTGGTCCTTCACTTCTGTAATCATTCAAGAGGACTTGACTAATTAGACAACTTGATACATCTACTAATGTTCAGGGCATCATCAAATGCAAAAGCCCCTATTTATCAGCGCACCAGTATATGAAAGGCTTTCCATGGCAACTATTATAATATTTTTTTTTTAAATGGTAGCAACAACTGTAGTGGAATTTTAGGCAGTGTTTAAACCAATACCAACAAGGCATGCTAATTCAAAAAACAGAAAAGAAAAGAAAAGAAAAAAGAAGAGGGGAAAGGAAATCAACAACCAAAAGAAATGGAGCACCTGTAGGTGGCTTGCAACATTTTCCCTTGTGAGATTTTCAACATTCATAAGATCTAGTATCCTCTTAGGCACAGCCTCTGTAACAGAAAGATGAACAGAAACATAAGACTTAACTGTGAATGTTTTCAGTAATACTCAGTCCAGTTCTAACAGGAAATGGCACAAAAAAAAAAAAGACTGTTGTGGCAGGAAAATCTTACTGTCAATTCCAACTGATTGACAGCAGCTACAAATTTACGGTGCAGTTCAACAGACCAAACACCCTTGGCTTTTTCTGAGTGGATGAATCTCCACTCTCATGCATGTTTTCCTGACCACCATCTTCCTCATCCTCATTCTGCTCCTTCCTCTTTTTGTTAAGCTTCCCACCATGATCAGATGATTCGCTAGGAATATGACCCTGCCCACTTTCAGAATTTGCATGCTGAGGCTTCTCTGAATCACCCCGCATTATCATAATTATTGTGATCTCTGTGATCAAATTTCCTCCTCCTGACTACATGCTGCCATATGTTCCTGAGTTCTTCGAGCCGAACTGGTTTCAGCAGATAGTCGCAGGCACCATGTGTTATCCCCTTCATCACAGTTTTAGTCTCGCCATTCGCTGATAGCACTGTATTATAGATTTTCTCGGTTTAGAAACTGCATTATTCTAAATATTTGACAACAACTCGATCTCGAACTATTAACTAGGTAGTTTGGTGATGCTAAAATGCATAAATAAAGTATTAAAGAAAAATTATATTAAAATTATTCTTATCACTATTAAACACATTCCACCTATTAACCTGCTTGGTACAAAGTACATACTCATGATTAAGATAAAGAAGTTTTGAGTCAAGGAAGATTAATAATACCCTCATTATTAGAATGATTGGAAACAATGAGACAATATCCAAGACTTACTGATGACCGGGAGGTCCATTTCCAGGCCCACAAGCTCCAGCAGCTTGAAACCATCCATGTCGGGCATATGGACATCACTGATGACCAGATCAAACTTGTCTTTGTTCTCCCTCAGCATCTTCAGAGCCGTGATCGCCTGATTAGTCGCCGTAACTAGAAGAACCAAATGAACTAATCTTTAAGCAGATCCCAGTTAAACTGTAACAAAGAGAGAAAAAAGAAAGAAAGAAAAGAAATCCGAACTTGACCCAGAACAAAGGAAATTAAGACACCAAATATATATAAATCGAGAGTCAAAGGAAAACACCACGTCAATTAACATAATCAATATATCAAATGCATATCAAATTCTTTCATTTGGAAAACTACTAAACTGTACTAATTTGTCACATGATGACTAAACCCAAAGCCAGTGGCCACAAAACTACAGGAAGAGGGAGGTAAAGAGGAAAAAGGAGTGAAAAAAAGATCCAACCTTGATACTGGCAGCGACGTAGCAGAATCTCCAACAACTTGAGGCAGGCCGGATCATCGTCTACGGCCAGAACCCGCATGCCGACCGGAAACTGGTCCTTGGGAGCACCTTCTGGCCCCATGCTCCCCTTCCACTCTTCTACCATCATCTCCTCCAACTGTTTCGGCCAAAAAGCAAGGAAGCAAACGAAAATGATCACCTTGGAACTGAACACAGAGCACCCAAAAGCTCTTCACTTGAGCTTCTGAACTCTCTTTAGGAACCTAGAAAGAGCTCTAAAGAGAACCCCATGGCAGAGAGAAAAAGGAAGTGTGAAAGAAATCAAAGGGAAGAAGAGAGAATAGTTGAAAGAGACCGCTGAGATCCCGAGTCCCCTCCCGATACCAGACCGAGAAACAGAGCGAAGAGAAGGAAAGATGGGTCTTTGAAAGGAACCGAAGGGAAGATGGGTTAGCAGACAGCATAGATGGAAAGGGTCGATAGAAAGGAATGTTTTATGGGAATTGGAAGGGAGTCAAATGGGGAAAGCAACAACAGAGCTTGGTAGCGGCAGAGGGGGGACCTAATGGAAACACCCCTCCCTCCCTTTCTTTCTCTCTCTCTCTCGCCCCCACCCCCAGACACCTTTTTTTATAGTTTTATTTCTTGATATTTTTTTCACTGCAATCAATGAGAACCCAGGCAATAATTTCTAGAGCAAACGGGAAAAAAAAAAGGAATCTAGTGAGGCTACTTACCGAAGGAAATGGCAAAAAAAAAAAAAAAAAGAAAGCTTTTGTTTATCTAATCAATTTTTTTGACAGCTTTTTTTAAAGACGTTATTAATGCAGTTTGCCCCATTAGCCATATATTTCAAACGAGATGTTATAATTAACAAGTGGAGTACAATTAATCCTCCTTATGAGCAATATACTGTTTTATACCCCTTTCTGAGAAAGTAATTTGTGATAAATACCAGGAATCAGCGGCGTGTGGAATATTGACAGAAATTTTGAGATACTAAGTTGCAAGGATTCGCTTACCAAAAAAAAAAAGTAATTATTTTTTAATAATATTAATCATCGTGCCTTACATAAATTTTAAAGCATTCTGAAATTTTTGTATATTTATTTATATGAATTTTAAAATAAATATTCTGCAGAATAATTTGATTAGATAATTAGATAACCAGATGATATGATGGGGAAGAACATGGATCCTCGATCCAATCTCTTGATTGCAATTCCAGTTACCGAGTGCTTCATGATTGATGGGATTTTATTTTACTTTATTTTGATTCCACTGGGACATGGTGAGATATATGATAAGGATAACTATACTTGAATCCATGAGTTCCAGTTGTCACACGCAAGGCATTTGTAGCAGTCGCTATCATTCTGCGGACCAGCTTCGAGGCTCCACGGGCCCTGCCCAATGTCCCTGTTGAAGTGGGTTCGCGTATTTACCTCTGGGTGCTTTGCCTCGGCTCTTTTTGTTTTTTGTTTTTTCTTTTTCTTTTTCCAAAATTGACGCAGTGGTTTCCCCTGCTTTTGTGCTGTGGGGCCAAAACTAACCATTAAAAGCTATTGTACTTCAAATAAAGCCTAGTTTATTAAATCACTGTATAACTTATTCTTTTAACGTATGTTATTAAAAATTAGTAAATTACGCTACTACGATAATAGTACGGTCGATAGAGATACATCCCATCATTCTTCGATCACATATTCGAAGCATGAATCCGTAGATGACTCGATTAAATTCCAGTTTGCTGAAGCACTACTCTGGCTCCATAGTAGGATCAGACTAACGTACTCACCGGTCGGTGGGAAGGGTACGTATTATACCCAATCATTTTTTTCTGAACCGGACCAAAGATTCGATCGACCCGCTTGAAGTCCTGCTGACCAGCTTGAGAGCGACCGACCAACTTGAGGTCCTGCCGACCCACTAGAGGTTCAACCGGCCCATTTGAGGTCCGACTGACCTGCTTCAGCCGGTCCCATACTAATCAGAAGGCTCTAAAATCCTTTCCAACTGGTATCGAAATTCTGTTACAACAGATCCAATGATGCAGCCACGTCCCGGTGCCACCTGGCCACCATCCTGATTCTCCTAGGGGCGGATCGGATATTTCTAGCCAGCCCCTAACAGATTCTGGTAGTGTTTCGCGCCTATATAAGGTAAATGGGGGACTCCGAGCAGTAAGGGCACTTCTCCTTCTCCATGAGTGATCTTCTTTTGATTCCTCCATTCTGTTGCTCTAAGGCTCCCACTAACTTAGCCATCGGAGTGTCCCCCGTCGGCACCCCACCGGCCCATGGGATTTCTTTGCAGGAACCGGGAGAGGCGCTCTCCAGCCAGGCCGAGAGAACCCGGTCCGGGAGATTCAACAGCAACAGATTCACCGCTTCTGTTGGCTCAGTTGGTGACGGGGCTGAGGCTGTCGCTGCTTTGGCCGGCTCAGACGGCACTTGCTCCAGTCGGGCGGCCGACTCCCTAGCGATGGGCGAAGGTCCTGGCCCTTTCGCCGCCAGCCTCTCCGATAGAGGCACGTTATCCTCTTCAGAGTCTGACGCCACTATGATTGCGGGCTGCTCCTCCACCCATTGTTTCTTTGCCTTGTTCGCAGTCGGCTCCATGGACTAGGCGGCCCTCTTCCTTGCCGCCCACTCTGCTATCTTGGCTCTGTCAGGTTTGATCTTATCTCCTGTTACAAGGAAAAAACCAAAGTAAGTAAAGAAAGTCCATGGAACAAAAAGAAGACCGACGGCAGCGGCTTCTATCCTACCTAAGCTCCCGTGGCGGTTGATTCCGGCCAACTGGAGGCTGTCCTCCCGAAGCAACTCATATATCATGGTGATGCCGACCGCCTTCATCCTATTGAAGTCCGCCTGGTCGGCCATCAGTACTGCCCTCCCTTTGTTGGTCGTCGGCCTTGGATCCTCCCATGACAGAGCAAAATCCCAAGGCTGGAGACTATCCACGAAAAAGAATATGGACTTCCACCCGCGGATGGCCAACGGAAGACCCCTTAATATTTTCCGTCCAGGGTAAGGGCTAAACATCCACCATTCTTGGCTCCTAAAGTCTTTTTTCAGGATGAAGAAGTTGGTGAGGAGAGAAGTCCTGGGCTCGGCTCCGGCTCGCCAGCACAGAACCATGAAGCAGCTGATCGCCCGAATACTGTTCGGGGTCAGTTGCGCAGGGGAGATCCTATACAGGTTGAAGATCTCTACAAAGAAATCACATAGGGGGAACCTAAGTCCTGCCTTAAGATGATCCTCATATATCGGAAGGGCTCCCGGACTCAGCGGCTTGGTCACCCTTCCTTTCCGGTTCGGGATAGAGAGGTGCAAGATAGAAGGAATGTTATACCTAACCCTAAGAGCCTCTACCCTCTCCCATGTCATCTCAGACTGGATTTCATTGGGGCCTAACTCCTCCCTACGGCTGGAACTCCGGCTGGCGAAGGCCATTACTATGGAGTTTGAGGAAGAGGGGATTGATCTGGGAGTTGGTTTCCTTAGGAGACGGTGACAGCGAAAGGAGGCACTATATCTCTTCGAATATGAATGTAGCAGGGAACTCCACCCAGAACCCCAACACCTCCTTTTATAGCCACCCTTGAGAGAGTGGTTCCCATCGTCCCTCGACTCTCATGACCCAAACGCAGACGGTATGACTCCTCACATGACGGAAGCCAATGCGACGCAAGGAAGCACATTCAAGCCGCGATCTACGTGATCGCCAGATTAGTAACGAAGAGTTCGCCTCCAGTACAGCGCCAATCGCCCAGTTGTCGCCACGTCACTTAAGTCACTTATGAAGTCCGACGGCCGAGCGGGCCACAGGCTGGCCCTTCATCATTGCACCCTTTTGCATTAACTGCCAGCTCCCCCGCTTCTATCCAGGGTCGACACGTGTCCTACGCGCAAATCTTTGAAGATTAAATGACCAGACACAGCATGCCTGATCAGCTTCGCATCATTTCAAAGATGAGTGCATTCAATGCAAGATGATGCTCTCATGCCCTCGCCTTAAAAGCCGCAGCCCTCCCGAAGGCTAATAGCAGGGGGCAATTGTTATACCCCAATTAGCTTTCCTCTGAGCCGAACCAAAGATCTGACCGACCTGCTTGAGGTCCTGCCGACCCACTATAGATCCGACCGGCCCATTTTAGGTCCGACTGACCTGCTTCAGCTAGGTCCATACTAATCAAAAGGCTCCAGAAGCCCTTTCCAGCTGGTACCCAGAATTTTGTTACAACAGATCCCCATGACGCAGCCACGTCCCAATGCCACCTGCCACCACCCTGATTCTCCTAGGGACAGATCGGAATTTCTAGCCTAGTCTCTAATAGATTCTGGTAGTATTCCGCGCCTATATAAGAAATGGGGACTCCGAGTGGTAAGGGCACTTCTTCTTCTTCTCCATAAGTGATCTCCTTTTGATTCCTCCATTCTATTGCTCTAAGGCTCCTACTACCTTAGCCATGGAGTGTCCTCGTCGGCACACACCACCCCCCAGGCCCATTCCTTCTTTGCAGAAACTGGGAGAGGCGCGCTCCAGCCAGACCGAAAGAACCCGGTCCGGGAGATTCAGCAGCAACACATACGAAAAAAATACGACCTATATTGAACAATCGCCTGACGGGCTGGGGTCCAAGCGAAAGCTATATCGAGGATTTATCCCCCCAACCCTTTTTTGGTTATCAAAAAAAAAAAAGAAGAAGAGTAAATTACCACAATGCTTGTTTAGGTGCTTTATATTTAAAAGACATGTGGAACGTTAAATGCCTTTTCTCCTTGCATGTGCTTTTTAATTATTGAGCGAGAAGGAGTGAAACGCCAAGAAAATGAATAAATACGTGTGTTGCTTGAACTTATTCTCATTGCAGGCCTCTTGTTAAAAACCCATTAAACACCACATGAAATTTGATAGGCACCAATAATGAGTATCATAATGCGTTCACATGCTATAGATATGTAATTTTTAACAATGAAGATTATTTATGGCTCTTACTTCCTTCTCATTAAAAAAAAAAAAAAAGCAACGCAGATTGTTCCAATTCTATTAGTGACTACAAACTCCAAGCATAAATATATAACTACCATTATATCAAAGATAAACATAGATACGAAGGTTGATATCTAACCCAATACTCACAGCATCCAAAGTAGGAAGTAATAATGTAGACTGTTTTTATCCAGAAATTTTTTTAAAAAAACTATAAAAATCCTAGAAAGGAGAAAGATGAGAAATGGTATCTCGGAAAAGAAAATGATGGAGATCTTTGTATTCTAATTCTAAATGGTACAAGAGGTTTTATATATAAAATAGTAATTACTTGATATGTTTTCTAAATGGGATTATACATAATATAAATATATATAATAAATTTCAACAATATATGCTAATATGTTACATTCTAGAAATATATAAATATATGTTTAACAATATATTCTAATAATCTTTGCTAATACTGATATTCTAACATTTCCCCCGCAAACTCAAATAGTTGCAAAGAGGACAAGTTGAGTTTGATTTACAAATCTCGAAACTAGCCCGGAGGATGAGATTTGGTGAAGATATCTACAGTTTGATCCCTATAGGGAATGTATTGAAAAAAATAACCATACGGCGCAATAATTTCATCTCAATGAAATGACATTAGTCCCAATTTGTTTTGGTGTAACTCGTGATAGATTTATTGTGGAAAATCCCAATAGCACTTTAATTATTGTAATAAAAATAGTGATGCCATCATGGATCACACCCATATTAGTGAGAAGCCATCGAAGCCAAATCAACTCATCCACTATATGGCAAGGGCTCAATATTCTATCTTAGTGCGCTGAAACGAGCAATTTTTGTTTATTTTCTTACTCTGCTAGGAGATAAGAGAGGTGTCTAGGAAGAAGCAAAAACTAGTGACAATTTTTTGGTCAATCGGATCATCAACCCAATCAGCATTAGAGTAAGCAACAGCTTAGATGGATATGGATTGAGTAATGAAGATCATATTGTAGGGTGCCTCATACATAATGAAGAATCTGGATGACAACAACATAATGAGGGTACACAAGAGATAGCAAGGAATTGACTACCGAATGAGCCGCATATATAATGTCAGATGGGTGACAGTCAGATATACCAATCCTCCAACTAGTTGACAATAGCGAGTAGGGTCAGGTAGATACATCCCATTAGTAGAGTTGAGATGGCTATGTGATTCCAGTGGGCAGAGATAATCTTGGTATCGGTGATGCCGGCATGAGTAAGAAGATCAGAGGTATATTTGTTTGTGTTGCCGCCGAGACCGTCATGGCCCGTAGCTGCCATGTCGGATTGCGCTCCTCCCGCCGCCTACCACACTCGGCTCCTGGGTCCCCCCGCCTCCCGCCGTCCAGTGGTCCTCTGCTCCAGGGCCTGCGGATAATGGTAGAGATCCGGGCCGGGATTTCCCGGCGGGGGCACTCCGACGATCAAGTCATGATGGTCCAGGGGAACAAATCCTTCTTCTGGCCGGGCCTCTCTTGAAAGACTCCGCACTAGGAGGAGTGAAAGATGTGTGTGAAGGTGTGAACGTTGCAAGGAAGATTGGTAGCGAGGACAGAGGGATGCTCTGTCTCTCCGCCTCTCCTTGAGCCCTCGGTTCCCACCATTAGTGATGGTGATAGCCTTTTGCTCTTTTTGTTGAGCTTGTCCTGTCTTGGTGGTGAGTGGTCGTTATGTTTTTATTTTTATTTTTATTTTTTTTATTGGTATTGTTACCTTTCCCCCCTTGGGGGTGCCGATCGTTCTTTGTAGTCGAAGACTGGCCATTGGGAGCTTGTCTCGGGGTTCCGCCGTGCTGTCAGACGCGCGCGGTGGTGTCCCAGGAAGCCCTTTCCTAATTCATGATAAGGTGCTGTCAGGCGCTCCGACACTCCTTCATGATTGCCTTGTTCCGGGAAATTGGGGACGTCTCGAATGGCGGGCCACCGCCCGCGGGGTTCGAATCTCTCGGATGGTCTTCTTTCCTGGGTGATCTGAGTGGTTGGTGAGGAATGTAGTGCCTCAATCGGTGCGTTGCTTGCCTTTTTGGTATAACTGGTGGTGTCAGGTAGTCAGTACGGCCTAAGAGGCGTTCTGGTATGGTCCTCGGGAGGCTCGCCGGTGCCCTCGACTGGTGAGGACTTCTTCCGGGTTGGGGTCGAGCTGGGACAGCAGGCTCGCTCCATCCTAGGTGGCTCCGGGCTTACGGGGACGGCCAGGTGCAGAAGGGCGAAGTACGGCCCAGTCCAGAGGGCGGGCACTCGGAGAGGCTCGTCTCGGCGGGTGAGCTCTTGGCTCGACCTCGATCGCGGGGTACTAACCTCTGAGGGTCTCCTCTGGAGGTGGATGTCGGCGAGCCTAGTCCAGAGGACGCGCACTCGGAGAGGCTCGACCTCGGCGGGGTGAGCTCTTGACTCGACCTCAACCGCAGGGCACTAACCTCCGAGGTCTCCTCCGAGGTTATATGTCGATAGACCCGTCCAGAGGGCGTGCACTCGGAAAGGCTCGACCTCGACGGTGAGCTCTTGGCTCGACCTCGACCCGCGGGACACTAACCTCTGAGGGTCTCCCTCCGGAGGGTGGATGTCGGCGACCCGGTCTAGAGGCGCCACATCGGAGAGGCTCGACCTCGGCGGGTGAGCTCTTGGCTCGACCTCGACCGGGGTGTACTAACCTCCGAGGGTCTCCTCTGGAGGGCGGATGTCGACGGACCCGGTCCAGAGGGCGCGCACTCGGAGAGGCTCGACCTCGGCAGGTGAGCTCTTGGCTCGACCTCGACCGGGGGGGCACTAACCTCCGAGGGTCTCCTCTGAGGGTGGATGTCAGCTCCGGTCTAGGCACCGAGCTCATGAGCTCGACCTGGCGGAGGACTAGGCTCCATCTGCTGCCATGGGGGAGTTCGGTCATCTCGGTAAATGGGCCGAGCCAGAGGGTCGACGTGGCGTCCCTCTCCATATGGCGCCCGTAGATTTCTCCATGTCAGCGGTCTTGCCATATCAGTTTGGGATGGAGAAAAACCAGTAGAGTCAAAGATATTTCAATCCCAAAAAAATAGTGTAAGTGACCTAGATCCTTCATTTCAAAGTGATATTGGAGATGCCTTTTAAGATAAGAAATACCATTGGCATCATCATCTGTAATAATCATGTCATCAATATAGAGGAGAAGTAAGATACTGCCATGTAAAGAGCACTGTATGAAGAGAGCAGGATCATGAGGGCTAGAGAAGAAACCAAGGTTGTTAACAATGTTGCTGAATTTGGCAAACCATGCCTGAGGAGTCTGTTTAGCCCAGAGAGACCATCGAAGGTGACAAACTTTGCCGAGAGAATATCAAGACTAGGAGGTGGTTGCATGTAGACTTCTTCCTCAAGGTTACTATTGAGAAAAGTGTTTTTGATATCCATTTGAAAAAGGGATCAACAATGAAGGGCAGCATTGGCAATGAGAGAGCGAACTGAAGTAAGACATGCAACAAGGATAAATGTTTCATCAAAGTCAATACGGTATTCCTGATGAAGTCTTTGCCACAAGACGGCCTTTATAGCTCTTAACTAGATCCCATATGAGTATGAGTTAAGGCCTATATCTTGCATAGCTTGCTGCCAACATGGGTCAGAACAAGTCTCATGATAAGTGCGAGGCTCATGAAAGCTGGTGGTGCGGGCACCACAGCTCGAAAAAGAATTCAATCCAATCTAATCAAGCTAGATTCTTTTATGGATGGAGTAAGTTAAGTCTATCTTTGATTTCTATTTTATTTCTTAATTAAACTTGAGTCCTGTAAATAGGGAAGTTTATGTGTATTTAATTGAGCTAGAGTCATGTAATGTCTTTAATTGAGTTTGAGTCCTGTAATTAGGATTAAGTCCATGTCAATTTGATTTCTTAAGTTAAATTGGGTTCAATTTGACCTTGTAATTAGTTGCTTTTATAAATGGATCCAAGATGGGTTCGAATTGGGTTCAAGATAAGCAAGAGGACTTGAAGATTAAGTACCACAAGACACTCCAACCAACCATGCCAAGGTGGATGCCACATCATCAAGCTCACTTGGAGGCTATGTCATCTTCAAAGTCTACATGGAGGACACCTAAACATGCCACATTCACATCAAAGCTTTGGGCGCCCAAATTGAATTCAAAAAAGAGCTAGCCGACCACCTTTTTCTCCCTATATCAAGCATGGTTCAACTCTCCTTCACATAGCTACACAACCTTCCATGATATTCTCCATGTATTTTGAATTTTCTAATTGAATTGGAGGCTTACAATAGCCCTCCAAACCTCTCTTGTAAAGACAATGTTGATGAATGAAATTTTCAAAGTTCTTCATTTATGTTAAGCAAATGTCCTCCGAGAGGGAGAGGTGAGAGGCCCAAAAGCTATTCCTTAGCCGACCTAGCCACTTCCAAATTCTACCAAAATTCCATCAAGGTGCCTTTTCCATCGACCAAAGCATTCCCCATCCTTCCATCACACAGCCTACAATTTCAAGCTTCAGGGTCGCCTACTTCATCCTCCAAGGACGCCTTCTTCAATACTACACAGTGCCCTTCTTCATCCTTTAAGAGTTGCAACCTAAGTTCAGCAAATGGAGTTCCATCCAACAAATATTCAAGGCGCTAAATCAACCTTTATGATCCCCTACAACTTCAACCAATCAACCAACTTCATTACTTCTTAAACCCCTTACATTTTCATTTTCTTGCCATTCCAAGTCACTAATCCTTTTCCTTTCCAGTATCCCTCGGGATTGCGAGTTGAAGGGAGGTTGATCTTGCCTTGGAGCCATCTACACTAGAAGTCTTCATCCCATGGTGTGATAGTTTCAAGTCCTATTCGAGGAGTGTTGAAATTGACTCACTTTTACAAGTGTGGACTTCAATATTGGTAAGTAAACCTTCCTTATTCTTAGATTGAATATTTGAATGTCTAAGCCCTAGTTAGGATGGTTTTCCAACCATTAGGTCCAATCTTCATGGGATAAACATTAAGCCCTAGTTTGATCCATCCCTTATTTAGTTTTCCTTCATATGAATCCCTTGCTATTTTATGGATGAATTTATTTATGCTAGTAGGTTTCATTGCTCAACAAATTAATTAATCCTCTAAATTAGAATTCATTCTTGCATGCCACATCAGCTAGAAATAGTGAAATAACAATGAAAGTTTTTCTAAAGATAAGAAGGAGGTTTATCCTTAGTGATATGAGTAAACTGTCATACAGGAAGAAGTTCATGTCCCAGAGAAGATGGTGATGAGTTTGTCTCAAGAGGTGAGGTTTTCATGGCAGGATCATTTAGGAGAAGCTAGTCTGTAGAAGGTGTGGGGTGATAGCATGATAAGAAAAAGAAGATTCGGTGACAAAGTTAGTATGGAGAGAAAGTGTGGTGACCAAGAAAAAGACGATGAAACTTAGGAGACTCAGGAAGAAGATCAAGAAGATGAGAAGTGAAATAAGGAGGGGACAAAATGATAGAGGGGTGGAACTGGGACTGGATGGAGCATGGGATCTAGGATGCCATCCAAGTGATTTGTAGCTAAAAGAATGAGCAACATGAGCTTTGGGCATTCTTGTTGATAGTGCCCAGGATCAATTTTGTAGCAGTGGCGATACTTGCGAGTAGGACAAACCTAGAGAGTATGACCAGTCTTCTTATAATTGCTATACTTAGAAGGTCCAAAAGAAAAAAGATAACGATGGGTAGGATCCACCATATTATGAATAGGTGTAACAGGTAAAGGTCAATAGAATAGGCCCGAGAAGAAGTCTGTAGAATAAGCAGGAGAAATCTCAGGAAGAAGAAGTCAACAGAAAGGGCTGAAGAGGGCAAGACCATATAGGTGCTAAGATCTCAAGATGGACTTGATTACTTTGCTTGGTTTCTTGAATTTAGTACTGTAATGGGTTTGAAGGCTCGATCACAGATAGGGAAGGAAATATAATAACAATGCATGAAAGGGTTATCAATGGAGAAACCTCAGTGCACTAGCTTCGATATCATGTAAGAAATCTAGAAAGGAGAAAGATGATGAATGGTATCTCAGAAAAAAGAATGATGAAGAATCTTTATATTCTCATTCTCAATGGTACAAGAGGCTCTATATATAAAGCAATAATGAATTCTTACCAATATATTTCCTAAATAAGGATTATACGTAATCATAAATATATGACAAAAAATTTCGATATATATATTAATATATTATATTTTAGTAATTTATGTTAATAATATTTTTAATAATACATGAATATATGTTAATAATATATTCAGTAATATATGTGATGTGGGTGGCGGGACCGCTGACGTGGAAGGCTGACAAGCGCCGCGACAAAGGAGACCACCGCATCAGACGCCAAGGCAGCACTTCAGCCGGACCGCTCTGCCGAGCTGAGCTGAGCTCCTTCAAGATAGCAAGTCGAGCACCGTCCTCCACCAGGTCGAGCCTGCGAGCTCGGGACGCCTAGGTCGAAGCCGCCCTCCAGAGTGAGACCCTCGAAGGTTTGAGCCCTGTGGTCGATGTCGAGCTCAGCGCTCCCCTGCCACGTGGAGCCTCTCCGAGCGCAAGCCCTCTGGACCAGGTCATCACTCCGTCCTCCAGAGCGAGACCCTCGGAGGTTTGAGCCCTGTGGTCGGTGTCGAGCTCAGCGCTCCCCCCGCCACGTGGAGCCTCTTCGACGCGTGCCCTCTGGACCGGGTCTGCACTCCGCACTCCAGAGCGAGACCCTTGGAGGTTTTAGCCCTATGGTCAGTGTCGAGGTCAACGCTCCCCCGCCACATGGAGCCTCTCCGAGCGCGTGCCCTCTGGGACCGGGTCCGCCCTCCACTCTCCAGAGCGAGACCCTCGAGGTTTGAGCCCTGTGGCTGGTGTCGAGCTCAGCGCTCCCCCCGCCACGTGGAGCCTCTCCAAGCACGCACCGTCTGGACCCGGATCCGCACTCTGCCCTCCAGCGAGAGACCCTCGGAGGTTTGAGCCCTGTGGTCGGAGTCAGCTCAGCACTCCCCCGCCACGTGGAGCCTCTCCGAGCGCGCGCCTCTGGACCGGGTCCGCACTCCGCCCTCCATAGGAGACCCTCGGAGGTTTGAGCCCTGTGGTCGGAGTCGAGCTAAGCACTCCTCCGCCACATGGAGCCTCTCCGAGCGCGTGCCCTCTGGACCGGGTCCGCACTCTCTCTGCCTCCAGAGCGAGACCCTCGGAGGTTTGAGCCCTGTGGTCGGAGTCGAGCTAAACACTCCTCCACCGCGTGGAGCCTCTCCGAGCGTGCGCCCTTTGGACCGGGCCCGCACTCTTCCCTCCTCTACCAAGGCAACCAAATGAGCTCGGATCGTCCAGGCCGGAGTAAGCCATGCCATCCTGGGACGCCGGCGAGCCACCCGAGGACTACGGAACAGCGCCCCCTATAACCGCCATAACTACTTGTCCGTCCGTACTTCCAGCGGATGGGCCAGCCAGAAAGCACGAATCCCTAGGGCGGCGAACCCCTAGATCGAGGCTCTACCATGCTTCCCGGAATGGGACGACCGAAGAAGATGTCAGAGCGAATGGAAGCTTCTCTCACCATATGTCAGGAGAAGTCCCGTCCATGGCACGAATCCTGCCGCACGCGCCTACCACCCCAGCGAAGATCTCGAGGCAAGCGTCTAACGGCCATTCTTCAACTACAAAGAGCGATCGGCATCCCCGAAAGGGGGGAGGTAACCACAACAATTCACTACCACATGAGCGCAAGCTCGATTGAGAGGGCGAAGCGCCACCACCACACGATAGTTAAAGGAAAATGAAGGAAACAAGGAGAGACGGAGGAACATGGAACCCCTTTGTCCCCGCTATCATTCTCTCCCTGCTACGTTTTCGCCTTCATACACATCTTTTGCTCCTCCAGTGCGGAGTCCATCAAGAGGGGCCCGACCAAGAGGATCTGTTTTCCTGGATCGTCACTGACTTGATCGTCGGAGTGCCCCCACCGGAAATTTCGGCCCGGTCACTAACCCCTGTTTCGCAGGTCCAGGAACAGAGAACCGCCGGTGATGAAGGCGCACTCTGGTGTCAATAATAGTTATGGACCACGACGATCTCGGTGACAATAATATGTTAATACAAGATATTCTAACAAAAAAAAATAATAAGCTGTGTTTTCTTATGCTTTATTTCTCTGATCTCGTAGACAGGAGGTCAAGTATTGGCTATCCTATTAATATTTAAATAAATACTGATCCATCTTTTAAAAAGAGAATCTTTTATGACAACACTTGCATTACAATATCGATTATAATAAACACTTTCCATTATTAATTCATGATTCCTTGCTTCTCTCTATGTAGACCCACTTTTCAAAGCAGAGTACGTGTACTTGAAAAAGAAAATCCATCTTCTAGGTTCTGTTGGCAATTAAATTTACCAATAATTAATATGAAGCCATGCAAAGGTAAACAGTAAAAAATAACTGGAATAAATATTTATAGATAAGGGTTGTTGCCCGGAAAATGATGATTTTTTTTTAATAAATAAAAAAAAAATAGATTTCAGGCATGATCATTTCTAAACGATTCTTCAATCCCGGTTAAAAAAATATTTGATTACAATTATATTAATTTTTTTTAATCATGTTTTTATCAAAAATAAGTATATTAATATGACAATCATCGATATCAATCGGGTAAACGAAATTTATTAAAATGGTGATCCTTTCCAGCAAAAAAAAAAAACTCCCGTAGCTGACGAGGGAACCCGGCCATCACGACGAGATCGTTCAGCACCATTCATCATCTCTGGTATTAATATATTTTAATTGAATAAGGACCCGCCAGTAATAACGCGTCACGAGCGTGTCCGTTGGTGAGGGGACCACGTCATATCAGCTGACGTGGACCAAAGCCGACGCGTACGTATCTCCGCTGGCTTCCTCCGGTTTCGTTTGTCCGCTCCGTCCTGATGTTATCCACCGCACACGTGTCCCGATTTCAAAGGATGATATTTTCTGGACTGTTGGATCGGGATGTGGACTGGCGACAGCTGGGAAACCGTGTTTCTGGGACGATGTCACAATAATATCATGCGGGAAGTCAATATCTGCCGTCCACCCACGTGTTAAGTTAATATTGCAATAATTTGAAGATGAAAATTGTTGCAATATTGTAACCGGTGGTCGTAACAACTAACAGCAAGCAATTCTTGGAGCGAGTCCGTTGAGTTATAATGTACGCGGACATAAAATGAGTATACCGTGTAACTAATTATAATCACTGCAATATAATATAAATTTATCTTACTGATTAAAAGTTATATTTATAAATTTAACTCAAATAATAATACTATTTTACTGTTGTTGTTTTCTCTGATTTTCTACGTAACAAATGATGATTGGAAGTATGGTTAAAATAAAATTTAGTTTAGGCAATAATATATCTGGTATAGAAATTTGAATGCTGCCATCCTTAATTTCCTGTTTAACTTCTCCTTCGGTTCTTTGGGTTTGATATAATATTCAGGGAAGATTAGGTTCATTTTGACCACCTTGTAAATACGGTATTGTATGAAAAATTAGATAGAAAGGTTCCTAGAAACCTTATACAAAATCATTGATTTTTTTTTGTTTATAATAGGATGGTGTGCAGAAAAAGATCAACCTATAATAATGTTAATTATCATTTAAATTGATAATAAAAATAATAGCCCCTTTTACTTTATGACAAATCTAATATTTAATGATTTTTAAAATAAATTCAATAATATCCTTTAGCTATTCTTTTTAAAAAATAAAAGATGGTGATGCTTTAAAAAATTAAATTCACTTGTCGTAAATCTTTTAGAATTATTAATTAAAAATTATTTTATGATGGAATAAAATCAATAATAGCTATCATCTTTTTTATATAGTATAATGACAATGCCTATGATCGAATTGTAATTAAAATATTTTTTAAAATTAAAAAATCAAAACATTCTTCACTATGTAGTTAAATATTTTTTATGAGTTATTCTAAGAACAAAAAATAGGACATTTAGATCATTCTTTAATTATTTATAATTTTATGATTGATTCACGAGGAATTATAAAATCTTAAAAAAATTATATGATAAAATTTATAGTTATTACATATTATTACTAGTGATGATTATTATATTATATATTTTATTTCAAATAATCTTTAAAATGTGTTATGAGATTTATTTTTAGTTTTATTATTTTTCAGTTGTTGGCTAAGTGAATCCTTTTCGAACCTTTTTTAAATGAATTAGCTGAATTGTTCTGGCCATGGATGAAGAGAGAACACTGACGTGACTGCCGTTGCTGCGGACAACAAGGCCTGCAGTGATTCAGTGAAGCCATTTATGACGGCCGCAATCCCATGCCGTTGGATGGGGAACACTTCAAAGCGTTCTGTTGCTGGATGGGCCACCGAGTTGTTGACCTGGCGCCACGTGCAGTGGGGATCGGACGGTGCGTCGCCGTTTGATGCGTTCAAGGAATGCATGCTCCAACCTTTTCGAGCAATTGTACGGACTGTGGGCGTCTCGAAAAAGCGGGTGGAGGTGCGGTCACGGGCAAAGCTCTCCGAGACCGACGACCGAATCCGGGCTCGCGAGAACCGGTATCGAGCCCGGCCGTGGCGAAATCCAGATAAGGCAAGGGCGAGATTCAATCGCTACGTAGCTGACTAGCAGGTCTTTAACTGAGTTTGGGAGAGTTAGATGTTTCGATCGATGGAGCGCAGAATTTAACATGTGCATCAACGATTCACAGTACAAGTTTAGCATCCGTTTGTCCTTTCAAGGGAGGCAACCAACATATATATATATATATATGTATATATATATGTATATGTATATATATATATGTATAGTATATATATGTATATATATATATGTATATGTATATGTATATGTATATATATATATATGTATATGTATATATATGTATGTATATGTATGTTATATGTATATGTATATGTATGTATATGTATATGTATATATATGTATATGTATAATATATAATGTATATTAATTATATATATATATATCTATGTATATATGTATATATATATATATTATGTATATGTTATATATATAAGTATATAAGTATATATATATATAGATATATAGATATATATATATATATATATATATATATATATTATGTAATATATATATATATAGATATGTTATATATCTATGTATATATATATGTATATGTATAATGTATATGTATATGTATATGTTATATATGTATATGTATGTATATATATGTATATATATATGTATAATGTATGTGATTGGCAGGATCGTTGGCGTGGAGGATCGGCGGGCGCCACGTCGAGAGAAGACGCCACGTCGAGAGAAGACGCCACGTCGACTCTCCGGCTCGGATCCCACTACCGAGCTGAGCTGATCTCCCTCGGGACAGCAAGTCGAGCTCAGTCCTCCGCCAGGTTGAGCTCATGAGCTCGACGCCTAGGTCGGAGCCGCCTTCCGCCCTCTAGAGCGAGACCCTTGAAGTTAGTACCCTGCAGTCGAGGTCGAGCTGAGAGCTCACCCGTCGATATGGAGCCTCTCCGAGCGCGCGCCCTCCGGACCGGGCCCGTACTTCGCCCTCCTCTACCTAGGCGTCCCCGCAAGCTCGGAGCGCCTAGGACGGAGCGAGCCTTGCCATCCCAGCTCGGCCCCAGCCTGGATGAGGTCCTCACCAGTTGAGGACACCGGTGAGCCGCCCGAGAACCGTATCGGAGCACCCCCACAAACCGTACTGACCGCCTGAAACCGCCAGTTATACAAGAAGGGCAAGCAGCACGTTGATCGAGATGCTACAATCCTCACCAACCACTCAGATCACCCAATAGAGAAAGCATCCGGGATACATGAATCTCGCAGGCGGCGGCCGCCGTTCGAGGCATCCCCAAAATTCCCGGAATGAGTTAACCAGAATAGGTCGAAGCGCTGACAATGCACCCAATCATGAATCAGGAAAGGCTCCCCGGGACACCACCGCATGCGCCTGACAGCCCGGCGGGGACCCCGAGACAAGCACCGAACGGTATCCAAGTTCACGACGAACTGGGAGGTAACACATGAGTGACACAACAACTCCAAAACACAGGCAAAAACATAAGCCAGAAAAAAGAAGAAAAGTGCAACCCCCACTAGCAAGAGGGGACAGCACCACCACCATCACCACAAGCACAAGCGCAAGCCCGACCAAGAGGGCGAAGCACCACTACCACCACAGTCGAGGAGAAATCGAGGGATACAAGGATGGCTGAGGAACATAGCACCCCTCTGTCCCCGCTATCACTCCCCTACAGTGTTTTCACCTGACGCATATTTTTTACTCCTCCTAGTACGGAGTCCATCAAGAGGGGCCCGACCAAGAGGATCTGCTCTCATGGATCGTCACTGACTTGATCGTCGGAGTGCCCCCGCCGGAAACCCAGCCCGGTCTCTAACTATTATCTCGCAAGTCCAGGAGCGGAGGACTATCGGGCAACAAGGCAACTGCACCCAGCGAGGAGATCCGGAACCGAGAGCGACGGGTGGCAGGAGGTGCGCACTCCGGCGCTGATGCAGCTACGGGCCACGATGATGTTGGCGGCAACAGATTAGCGCGCCATGTAGGGGAGAAGACGGGCATGACAAAGTCCTTCATCACTTCCCAAGTCAATATACCGCAGAAGAACGGTGACGACACAAGCTGGAAAGGTCAACAGATTGGCGATCTTCTCTAGGCCTCTCCAGTACGTCACTCCCTCCGTCCCCTTCGACGGGGAATCTGCTGACGAAACCATCAGGCACACAGCGAAAGCGCGCTTGGAGAAGCATAAGCACAGCTGGCGGGGTTTCCCCGCCGGTTCATCAGCATGCAAGCTCAGCTGCTGAACCTCCGGACTACAACACCCACCGCCAGTGGAGCCCTTCACCGCCACAATGAGGCAGAGTGTCATCGCCTCCACCGCGACCACGACCATAATGTTGAAAGACGTCGTGATCGCGAGCAGGAGATCGAGAACCTCATCAAGGGACCCACCTTCAAAGGTTTGCGGGGGGCAAACCTCAAGCGGGGCCCTAAGCGCTCGCCTTCTCCCGTCGGCCTCGACCACCGACGCTCACCCCACCGCGAAACTGATGGGAGTGATTGCTTGAGGAATTGCGCATGCGCCTGAGAAGACTCAGGGGACAGGAGACCCTGAGGCTGATCCCCCTGCCATGAGGGGATGAGAGGGCGAGGGAGAAAGGCGAGCGAAGATACCACGGCCATCAGGATGGCGGTCATGAACCACCACATGAAGGCCCCACGAGGCGGCCTAAGTTCCACCATGAGGGGTCCATTACCTCGAAGCATTTGATGGCGTCAGGCTCCCCCGAGGGAGGTGGGCCTGCATGTTGGGAAATGTATCCCAAAGCCAATTTTTACTGTAGACAGTTGTACATTTGATGTCATTGTATATGAATTATATTATTGAATAAAATATTTATTCTGGCAGTTCATCACTATTTCATCTTTCTGAAATGAGTTCTTGAGTGATGAAGTCCTTAGGACTATTTGTATGTGATATAGAGATGATATATCATATAGTCCTAAAATTGTTCACGACCAAATGATACACTTACTTCAGGATGTAGTATATCAAGTATAGGTCGTTGTGTGCCATAGTCGTTGGTTGTCCTCTTAACCAAGGAGTGTGGAGACACTGATATGGCATGCAGATGTTGTGTTTGACATTCATCGAACATGACCCGTCTGTATTTTTTCTGCCTAGAGTTTTGATAGGACGTAGTTATCCCTTAGACATGAGATCGTCATGGTAGCTTGCGAGCAACTCACTGTACTTTGGTGCTGGACTATCTGGATTTCTGATCCATGGACGGAAGGTTTCTGGGTGCAGTTAAGTACTCGTGTAGCAGTGATTGGATCAAGATGAGATTGACCCCTCCAAAGTGTTTGGAGCAGATATCTTACTGTGTTTCAATTTAGCAAAACCTTGGCCAGGGTAGTCTCTGTAAAGTATTACAGGACTTGTGAGGTTGAGACACATGTGTTGGACTTTATGGGTTGGGCAGTTTAACCCTAAGTCTTCCTGAGCATTGAGTCAAAGGGATTAATTACAAGGTTTCCATATCTCCTGGTTCTTGATTGTTGCTCTGCAACTTCGACCTATCCGAACATCGGGTGTCATTGCTAGATGGCAACTTTGACTGTATTGGAAATGTTCCAGTGCTACCGGCTTAGTGTTCGAACCTATGGGGTCACACACACCATAAAGGTTTCTACTTGATCTAGTGATCGGAAAATGATTGGGAATCGTTCGTGGACTCACAAAGGAAAAGTATTTTTTCTTTACCCAAGTGTCGACACTTGATATTCTTGAAAGTGTCGACACTTGTGTAAGTGTCGACACTTGTTGATTTCGCAAGTGTAGACACTTGATGTCACAAAAGGTTGTGACATAAAATTTCACTAATAGTTGGTGATGCATGGAGGTGAATTAAGTAATGTGATTACTTGATAGCCCAATTTGATTGAGCTATAAAAATTTGGAACGAATCAAATAGGATTTGGTTCAAAATAGGTTTGGGTCCAATTGGGTTGAACCCAATGTATGCACACTTGACCCAATTGATTCAGTTATGAACTAAATCAATTAACACATTAATCTGAATTTAAATAAGTTTAAATTTATTTTTGGGGAGTTATGTAACTTCCCATGACCATAACTCCCCATAACTACCCATTACCACTCTATTATCCACCCTAACTCCCCACTTTCCCTCTCCCTCACCATCTATATAATGGGCTGAAATGGGAGGACGAAAATAAGAGAAAATTCAGCAAAGAAATGCTGGAAAAATAAAAGGGAAGAAGCTAGGAAAGGTTCTAGTTTTATGGGTGTGAGATTTTTGGAAAAGAGTATGCAATATTTGTAACCTAGTGATCTAGGTCTTAGGATTGAGTGTTTGGGAAGGGTTCCAACGACTCATTCTCCACCTCTTGAGTTTCTTCATTCATTCGGAGAGTCTGGCATCGAAAGAAGAAGAGGAGTTCCGATCAAATCGTTCCACAACAAGCTAGCACTTGGAGTGGAAGCAGATTTGAAAGAGCCCTGGTGTGAACCACCTGTAGAGGCCCGACACGTGTGCGGCTAAGCAGAGTTCTTCTTCCTCCCCTGGATCTTTCACAGCGGAGAGTGTCTCCACTTCATACGAGGTATGGTTTTACATATATAGATATGTTGCTTTGAAATGTTTATAGCATGAATTCATGATTTAATAGTTTATATTAATCATTCATGCAAGATCTTGGGATAAGTAGCATAGAAAAAGTTTTAAAAGCATGCTTAGATTAATATTAATCTTCTCGACAATGCTTCCGATGCTTGTTGTTTTGAAAAAGTTTTAAAATAGAAAGCATGCATGCTACTAGTTTTCCTTTCACTGCAACCACAAAGACGACCCCAGTAAGGTAAGTTCCCCTACCAACGATCATGATAATGATTTTTTCCCTTGCATGGGTATCCGCATGTTTTGCAGGAAATGACCAATAGCATCCCCGAGACCAGCTCCAGGATGTGGAAGGATCTCGAGCCACGTAGCTCTCCAACTCCAAGCATCCCCGAGCCCAGCTCCAGGACGTAGAAGGATCTTCGAGCCACGTAGCTCTCCAACTCCATCCAAGCATCCCCGAGCCCAGCTCCAGGATGTAGAAGGATCTTCGAGCCACGTAGCTCTCCAACTCCAAGCATCCCCGAGCCCAGCTCCAGGACGTAGAAGGATCTTCGAGCCAAGCAGCTCTCTATCTCAAACATCTTCGAGCCCAGCTCCGAGATGCCAAGAGATCATGGAGCCACGTAGCTCCCATCAACACCTCGAGCCTAGCTCCAAGGCGCCAAAGACCTGAGCCAAGATCTCAGGTAACCCCCTGGGCCCGAGCCTAGCTCCACGTCCAGAAGGCCTCGAGCGTAGCTCCAAGGCAATCAAAACCGGTTAACCCCCTTTCTTTGATCTCCCTACTTGAAAAGAAGACGAGAGGGGAAGGAAAGAAAGAGAACAAGGGAGAAGCCGGCAGCCCCCTCCTCTGATCTCCCCACTCGAAAAGAAGACGAGAGGGAAGGAAAGAAAGAGAACAAAGTGGGGGTACAACCAGCATCCTCTCCCTGATCTCCCCACTCAAAAAAAAAAAAAAGCAGAGAAGAAAGAAAGAGAGAAAGAAGAAGAGTAGGGAAGGAAAGAAAGAGAGAATAAGAGGGAAATATGGCATCGTCGAAGCTACCGCTTCAAACAGAGAACTTGAGCCGAGCAGCTCTCAGCAATCGACATCCCGAGCCTAGCTCCAAGATACCCTCTCAAGACGGAGCTCAGATCTCCGACCAAGAGAACTTCGAACCACCTGGCCCTCAGCCAATGACACCTTTGAGCCCAGCAGCCCTCAAGTGTCACAACTTAACCTCAAGCAAGGTGAAACCCTTCTCTCCGAGCTCCCCATACAAAAAAAAAAAAAGAAAGAAAGAGAAGGAAGAAAATAGATGGCAAAGAAACTTCAGCTTCATTGATCAAAACACAAATCACAAATGTCTTCTGGGCCCCCGACATGCCGGGTGACCCCGAATAAGTACCAGAAACAAAAAGTACAAAGCAAAGAAAAGAAAGAAAATGGTCATTTCACGCCGGCTGGTTTCCCTGCTGGGTCCTGGGGCCGAGAGCTCCCGCCCTCAGAAGTCTTCGGCTGAGCTGCCCTAACTCCAAAAGAATCGCCCTCAGATGGTGTCGGAGGCTCTGAGCCCACGGCTCCCGCGACGGCTCATTCATCAGCCTCCGCCTCCATGGCCGAAGGGTACTCGAGGCAGCCACGCTCCTTGTCAGGAACAAGTGCCTTGACCCGGCTGCGCAGGTACATGAAACCCTTATAATCGGAGTTCGATGCCATCTGCTGTATATCAGCGACGAACTCCTCCGAAGCTTAAAGTTGGCAATGGCATTCTCGATGCCCTTCGTGGCCTCGGCGGCCACCCTCTTCGACTCGGCGGCCTCCAGCCTGGCAGCCTCCACCGAGTTAGTGGCCATCTTTGCTGCCTTCTCAGCAGCGGCAAGTTTCTCCTTCACGTCTGCCAGCCGCCTGGGCAACTCGAGCGATCTCCTTGTGCCGGTCGGCCTCGGTACTGTACCAGTTAAGCTTTTTCTCGATGATGGAGAGGTCGTCGATCGCCTTCTTTGAGCGGCTCTGCTCCAGATCGCGAGCCGTCAAGAGTCCTTTGCTCGCCCCTCAGCATCGGCGAGCTCTTTTTCGAGGTCCTTGACCTTCGTCTCAAGGACCTCGCTTGCTCCGACCTTCTCCTTCAGGTCGGCCTTTTAAGATTCGATCTCGACGGCCTATTGCCGCTCGAGACGCTCCCAGCTCTAGAAGCGGCCCCTGATGTAGAGGCCTCGGTACCAATCTGCACCGTGAAAAAAAAAGTCAGTAAAAAAAATGATGAAAATGAATGAAAATGATGATGAAATGAAAATGAATGAGTGAATGTAATAAAGTGAAAGAGCTTACCGAATATAGCTGGAAAAAGATGGCGCTGATGATATCGGTCAGACACATCCTGGCCATCTCTTATCGGTCGCATGTTTGGATGGAAAAATCCATCATGCGCTCGGTAAGCTCGGGGCTCCGGAGAAATGAACTCTCCGGCCCCATCTTGAAAGGGAGATGGCGCCGGGCCTCCTCCCTCTAGCTCTCTCCGTGAGCGAGCGACCTTGCACCACTGGATGAGGGACCCCAGGGGACAGGCTGGGAGACCGGAGTCGTGCAGGCGACACCTCCGTCGTGGCCATGGGAGTGGCCCGGGTCCCCCTCACCCCTGGCATTGGCGACAGACGGATCCGAAGGAGGGTAGGGCGCAGCAGCAGCGACGCAAGCCCTCGCCCGGAACTACCATCTCGGGCTCTGCAGCAGGGGCCTGCTAGGCAGGCCTCGGTGCCGCAGAGCTGCCCTCTCAATCCACCGGCATGGAAGTAGCATGGGATACCTCTGAGCCCGGGCCCGCTAGAGCGGCCGAGCTCAGACCGATCACCACCATGAGGGCGGTTGCAGGGGCACTCTCACTCCTGCCCGCCTCGATGAGGGCTCCCCGCCAGCCGGTCGGCGGCCTTTCTTGGTGATAGCCAGAAGGTCACTCTCGGAGAAGATCATACCTGCATGCAATTACACAGTGGTTAGAACCGTGGGAAACAACACAAAAAGTGCAAGAAGGAAGGAAAAGAAAAAGTTCAGGTCGAACTTACCCAACCCCATTTGTTGGGTCAACCTCGGAGTCGGCGAGGTTCTGCTCAGATAACAGGACCTCGAGAGGAGGAATCTGGGCGGTGCGGAGCTGCTCGTAGTCATCCCGGTCAGCCACATGATCGCAGAGTTTCGGTTGGGAGACTTGTCGGATCACTCCAGAACCAGTCGACCCCCTCGTCCTCGACAAAGAAAAACTTACTCTTCCATTCCTTGACGGAAGAGGGAAGCTCAAACTTAATGCTCCTCGGGCGAGAGGACAAAGACCACCACCCATCCTCGGTTTGGTGGCGCTTTAAGGCAAAGAAAGCCCTGAACAAAGGAAATCGGGCCACGAACCCGTGAAGATGACAAAGCATGATGAAGGAAAAAATGACCCTAATAATGTTTGGCACCAGCTGCGCCGGGACCAAACGATAATTGTCTAAGACTGATAGAAAAATAGAAGGGAAAGCGGAGACCTCCAGAGAAGGTCCCCTCATAGAAGGCAAGACGGCCCGGGCCACTCGAAGCGACCCGTTCTCCCGGAAGAGGGATTGTGAGCCGGACAGAAGGTGGGATGCCACAGGAATCCCGGACAGCCCTGAGTTCCTCGGCGGTGATCGTTGAGGTGACCCGACCAGGACCTGCAGGCCGGACAGACTTGGAAGTAGGAGCAGGAGAAGGAGGAGGCAAACAAGGACCGGATCCCGATTCACTAATGAGAACCGGACCAGAAGGACGCCTCCTACTGTGCTCGAAGTGGGCTACATCTCCCCCCCATCAGAAGAAGAGGAAGAAGATGCCTGTCTCTATTCGGAGGGACCGGCCTCGCTCTGATCAGTGAAGGGGCGGAAGCCTGGACCAAAATGGGACATCCACAAGGACAAAGGAGAGGAAGAACTCGAAGCAGAAGATCGAAGAGGAGGCTCAACCGAAAGAAGACTCCGGACTCCGGGAAAGAACCCTGCTCTAGTAGGGGAAGGAGGAGAAGAAGAAGCTGACCTATTATCTTAGAGAACTCGGGGTGACTGGTAGGAGGAAGAGGCTTGGGCGCGGCGGCAGCAGGCACGGAGAATTCAAATGGAATGGATGGTTCGGGTAAGGCCCTCCTTTCATTTCGAAATGACCCAAAGGATTCGTACCGATTCAACCGCTCCACCAACAGATCTACGCCACGTGCCACCCATCGATGAGAATGGCATCCCGGCCACTCTGCATTCTGCCCAGCATTAACTGCTCCTCGGACGTGGCCACATGGCATCCCTGCATTGGCCTGCAGGGTCGGTCCCCGAAGCGCCAGCAATCATGGCAATCATCATGCCAGATTTTTGCCTTTTCCATGTCAGCACCGTAATTACTCCTTTCGACCCAGCACACCGGGCACTAACAAGTCTCGGAGTGGGGGGCAAATGATGTGGCAGGATCGCTGACGCGGAGGAACCGGCGGTGCCACTCGAGAGAAGACGCCACGTCGACTCTCCAGCTCGGATCCCACTATCGAGCCGAGCTGATCTCCCTCGGGACAGCAAGTCGAGCTCAGTCCTCCGCTAGGTTGAGCTCATGAAACTCGATGCCTAGGTCGGAGCCGCCTTCTACCCTCCAGAGCGAGATCCGCGAGGTTAGTGCCCTGCGGTCGAGGTCGAGCTAGAGAGCTCACCCGCCGATGTGGAGCCTCTCGAGCACGCACCCTCTGGACCGGGTTCGCCTTCCGCCCTCCAGAGTGAGACCCCGGAGGTTAGTGCCCTGCGGTCAGGTCGAGTTGAGAGCTCACCCGTCGATGTGGAGCCTCTCCGAGCGCACTCCCTCTGGACCGAATCCGCTTTCCGCCCTCCAGAGCGAGACCCTCGAAGGTTAGTGCCCTGCAGGTCGAGGTCGAGCTAAGAGCTCACCCGCCGATATGGAGCCTCTCCAAGCGCGCACCCTCTAGATCGGGTCTACATTCCGCCCTCCGGAACGAGACCCTCGGAGGTTAGTGCCCTGCGGTCGAGGTCGAGCTGAGAGCTCACCTGCCGATGTGGAGCCTCTCCGAGCGCGCGCCCCTCCGGACCGGGCCCGCACTTCGCCCTTCTCTACTTAGGCATCCTCGCAAGCTCGGAGCGCCTAGGATGGAGCGAGCCTTGCGTCCCAGCTTGGCCCCAGCCCGGACGAGGTCCTCACCAGTCGAGGAACCCCGGTGAGCCACCCGAGAACCGTACCGGAGCGCCCCCAGACCATACTGACCGCCTGAAACCGCTAGTTACACAAGAAGGACAAGCAGCACGTTGATCGAGAGCTACACTCCTCACCAACCACTCAGATCACCAATAGAGAAAGCCATTCGGGATACACGAATCCGCGGGCGACGGCCCGCCGTTCGAGCATCCCAAAATTTTTGGATGAGGCAACCAAGAAGAGTGTCGGAGAGCCTAACAACGCACGCTAATCATGAATCAGGAAAGCTCCCCGGGACACCGCCGCATGCGCCTGACAGCCTAGCGGGGACCCCGAGACAAGCACCGAACGGTATCCAAGTCACGACGAATCGGGAAGTAACACACAGTAACACAACAACTCCCACACACAGGCAAAAACACAAGCCAAAAAAGAGAGGAAAAAGTGCAACCCCCACCAGCAAGAGGGGACGGCACCACCACCATCACCACAAGCACAAGCGCAAGCCCGACCAAGAGGGCGAAGCACCACTACCACCACAGTCGAGGAGAAATCGAGGGATACAAGGAGAGGCGGAGGAATATAGCACCCCTCTGTCCCCGCTATCACTCCCCCCTACAGCATTTTCACCTTGACGCACATTTTTTACTACTCTTCAGTACGAGTCCATTAGAGGGGCCCGACCAGGAGGATCTGTTTCCCTGGATCATCACTGACTTGATCGTCGGAATGCCCCCCCCGCGGAAACCCCGGCCCAGGTCTCTAAACCGTTGTCTCGCAGGTCCAAGGAGCGGAGGATCGCTGGCAACAAGACGAGACCGCACCCAGCGAGGAGATCCGGGAACCGAGAGCTGGGGGCAACAAGAGGAGCGCACTCCGTGCCGATGCAGCTACGGGTGACGATAATCTTGGCGGCGACAGTATATATGTACATATGTATATATGTATATACTACATTTAGTATGATGAGAAGGCCTGGAGCGACATTTTTTTTTTTTTTTTCTTTGCCTAAACTTGTAATAAAAACTATTCTTGCAATATTCCTAGTCTCCGACGTTAAGATGAAAGAGGGATACGCTATTATAAACTTTACCAACTTAGCAAACTAGCACTTCCAAATATAGAGTTGAGGGGTTCATGTATTCTGTAGAGAAAGATCTATATTTTTCAAAAAAAATATTAATTTAGAATTTTGAGAAATTGTAAAGTGAGATACTCTAAATTATATTATTCCATGTTTCTATTATTCATAGAATTTCTAGTTTATTAATATAAACATTTGATTATGAAAAAAATATATAAATAAATCTTTCCATACACAAATATATATTTTTTTGTGGTAAGTTTCTACACACACATATTGCATGGCATGTGTTCATGCATGAATGATTTTTATGTCGGGTAATGTGCTAGAAAAGTCACCACCTAGATCCAAACTAAGGACCTCTCTAATGTATATATGGGATGCAAAATTAAAGACCTAATCATCCTTTATGATGAATATTTGGAAAACTCAAATTAAGTCTCACTGTCTGACATGCCTTTAGGGGGGAGAAACAGCGTGGCTAATCAACAGCATCTAGTTGATCATAATGGCTTCAAGCGATGAGAAATCTTATTTATCATATCAAATTATCTTCGGGATTTTTGGTGATCGATGCAAATGGATGCATTTATTTAAAGGCTTTGTAAAGCAGTCGACTCAAAAAAAAAGTATAGAAATTTTAAGTGCAACGTTTATTTGCTGAAAGACAGTTAATAAAATCATCAACACATAGGCCGATCTTAATTGTAAAAAAATAATGATATATCTTGTTAAGTATCATACATCTGTTACCGACAAATTATTCCTTACTTGAAACTCGCAAGAATAGTTTCTTGACCGATGATAACTTGCACGAACCCTCCGATATTCAAGTCAAGGAAAGGAATGAGACAGATAGACGAAGCTGACAACAATGAGAGAAAGAAGACTAAACGTGTAGGAGTGTAGGAGTGTCATATCTGGTCGGGGATCCTCTCTTATCTATTTATAGAGTTATTCGGGATAACTGAATATTGTTAGGAATGTTGTTTTCATTGACATGGATAATACTTTCCGTTGGGATGTTAGAAGGCTAGTAATTTGTTGGGATCTTATCTACCATTATTTTCAACTGGAATAGCTGAAAGTTATTGGCTTCAGTCACTTGAGTGTTATTGACTCCGAGTGGGTGGAATAGCATGCGGTTAGCGATAGAGTTCCGATACTATATGTTGACGGGTTGATTAAATATACTTAGATAGCTAATCGATTTGAGTAGGTAATTGATACCAAATAATGATCAGTATTGCATAAGTACTCGACTGAATAAGTATTCAGTCTGAATGGTTGTACTATATATGTAGTATCGGGCATAGTTGTTTCTTTCATACTTAGCATCGTAGTCGGTAATCATAGTACATCTTAATTAATAAGTAGTCGATATTCTAACAAGTAATTGGATATCTAGCTAATCCTCAAAACCGAGTAAATAGTCACCATAACAATATCTATGTTAATACATGGCATACTCTAGATTTCCTTCATAATAAAACAACTGTACAAGGATATTTTCTTTAAGTTGTTTCAACCATTGATGGTAACCTATTTAGGTACAATCCATTCGTCCATCCGTGCATGGAGACATACTAACATAGCCAAACAACTGTAATGTACGTACATATATATTTGTGTTTGTATGCAAGTATTTATCTGATTTGAAATTGTATTGTTTTATAGACCAAATGACTAGTCATAATCCAACATTCATCAAGCTAAGTCTCGGGCTTTAGTCCAAGGCAACTTCTAGTTTAGCCAAGTCCATCCAATTCATTTTTCTCATGGATGCTACTGATGTCGACTCCTAACAATCTGCCTACAAAAAGGCAATCTTATCTTATTGGCGGAAGCATCTCATAATTCAAAATTAATCGATCGTGCTCAAAATAAATAATAATAATAAAAAAACTAGTTTATATAAAAAGAAATTAGATCGAAGAAGTTGTCCACGGCGTGGCTATCCATCCATCCATCCCCTACGTTATTTAATCTTCTCTCTACCCTTATCTTAGGCTTCTTATCTCCATTATAATCTTTAGATTCTTTGCTTCATGAAGTCACCTGGCACAAACTAGCTTGAGCAGTAATTGGTTAGCCGGTCAGAGAGGAGTTTTATAATCGGCAAAGTTGAAGCTCAACCAAAGATGCCACCACCTTTTAAGGTAGTGGTGAACCCATCTCAACCCTTTAATTAGTACTGGAATGCTGAAAACCTTGTACTTCCTCACGTGGAGTACTGTTTGCCTAAAGATTGCAGCCTGTTATAATGCGTGTTGGGATCATTAGAATCCTACTTGGAATTCTCGCCAAGGTAATTAAAATCATAACCTTCCTCATATTTTAACACTAGCTCCCTCTCAAGGTAAACCGTGAATCCCAAGAACAGCCAACTTGCTACTCGAAGATTGAAGCCGATCACTCCGACGTGGCTTGGTGAAGAAAGCAGTAATTTGGTTTGAACTGGGAGATTGGTTAAAAGAAACTTTTGATGAGTAGACAAAGGTTATAAGAGACAGAATGATATGGCATGGCTCGTACTTTTGTTAGAATGGAATAGCCTGGCGAAATGTTAAGAGAACTTCAATAATCTTGAAGGTAGGATGATGGTTTTCCTGCTTGAGTCCAACGATGCATTTATAGGTGATCAAGGTGCTCGGATGGAGGTGGTTCAGGTTGAGTTGATAGAGAAGGAGATGAGATAATGGATCGAGCGGATAAAATTAAAGGTGGAGTTCCCAAGAAAGTAGGAGAAAAACGATGGAGCTGGTAAATTTGGTGCAAGGCATTTCAAATTATGTCACACCAACGTATAAGAAATTAAGCTATAACCCAACAGAACTTAAGTTACAAAAACATGACCTCCACCATATTTTAATTTTTAAGACGCGTCTTCTTCATTAAAGAATGATGCTTGGTTCCAGTTGATGCTCCTAATTATCTCCTTCAAGCATGCCTTACTTTATTTACAAGCTGAAGATATCCAATATTATTTATGCGATGATCTGAACTTTGGAGCCAGGCAAAAATACTTGAACTTTTATAAGCCATGAAGAATTAAATGGAAGGTGCAGGTCAGATGGGAACTGCGTAAGACATTATAATAACTCGAATCTATGAACCTTTATTAAATCTAGTTTTCGGAATCTAACCTGCATCTAATCCACTTAATGAAGTATGGTTATGCTAGGTTCATCTACATTTGGTTAGGTCCATCTAACTAGGCTTGTTTAATTTCATTTGACGGTTACAAATATAATTGAAAAATTAGGTTCCATTAATTTTAACCACAGGGTTTGAACCTAGCTAACTAGTTGACACGTTGAGAGGTCACTGACTCGATGTATTATAGGGATTGCATCTTTCACAAATAGGAGGATTGAATTTCCTTTTATATGAATCCACTGTTGGATTGTCCAATGATTGCTTCGAGATCTATATAGGTAGATAAATATAAATTTTGGAATGTTTTGAGATTGGTGCAATACAACAATCAATGTTGCGAAAGAAGAGCAATCATCCTTCCATCCAAAAGCACGACCCGAATCCTTCTCCCGACTTACTATATATCATAGCATTGTCCTTCCAATATACAAGGCAATGATGGCTCATAGGTGGTAAAGCTAATTGAATCAATTGTGCTTGCGCTGTTGCTTTGCATGAAAGGCATGCATATAGTAGCTGTGATCCTTGACTAAAAGCGTCCTCGTTAATAGTAGGGATTCATAGGCCAGGGTGGATGCGAGATGTGCTGTGATGCATGTGCAAAGCTAGCTATGGTTTTGGTTTTGCAGCATAGTTCCTGTGGTCCCAGACGACCTAACTCTATCGTTGGGGTGAACCATTATTTCTCTTCCCTTGCTCATTTTCTCTTCCATGCCATTGTGGTGATCACTCTTTTGGAATATTTCACATGCATCCTGTGGCAGAAGCTTTTCTAAAAGGTGTGATGAGTTTTGTGTTCTGAATGGGTGGTCTCTTTTTTATCTGCGCTGAAACTATCTGAGTGGTCCGTACCCAGGGAGAGAGGATGGTGGCTGCTTGATGCTTGGAAGGCCATGCCCCCCTGCCGATATCATTTCAGGTTCATATCATTTACCTTCCATATCAATATTTGATGCCCGAGTTATTCCAACCATGAGCTTGGTGAGATTATAATTTATTCGTGAAAACTTGTATTAAATATAACCTAGCATGTTAAGTTCAATTTAAGAATCGCATCTGGCCTAACTCTTGCAAAGGTCTCCTCGTCAACTATTTGGTGATGGACCGGTTTGCATGATGATCGTACCTTTCGGATCGTTGCATGAACTGGTCTATGGGCTGTTTGCAGCTTGCAAGCCCAAAATCGAAGCTAGAGCCTAGAGGTATGGACCTGACGCGCGGCTAGAAAATTGTTCCCCTTCCCCAGATGAATGGGCTTCAGCTCCAGCTTCACCGTCAGGCCCAAGAAACTATGAGTGACGTGTAATATACAAAAGTGTTGGAATCGATTAGTTTACTGGTATTGTCTGGTTATTTGAGTACTAGAGATTATTCATTATCACCAATTGACGAGTTAGATTGTTTAGCAGTGTATGATCATCACATTTGGTTTATGAAAATTAGCCGTTTAAAGAGAAAGCAAGCAGCTTTTTGTGCGAAGGCAAAATTCCACCCAACAATGAAATGATTCGACATCGTTGTTTTGACGTTATAATGATATGGGCTGGGCCTCTTTGAATTGGAGGCGGGTTTGAGCATGCATTTGGTATTTTGGTTGTCCCGCCGGAACTTATTTCGGTGAGGGTATTTCGGTGGCCGTGGAAGGAAATGGGATCGAATGGGAAATAGTATTTTCACCCTTCCTTTTATATGTCATGGATACCAAGTACTTTCACATACTTTCACATATGATGGACTTAAAATTGGATTACACTGCTTACGATCACTTCTATAACATAGTTGAGATTCCAAAATTAATGATTTTGAACTGGAGTTAAATCTCATCTATTTCAATGTTTGGATATCAAATTTCTCGCAAGTCCTTCATTGAATGGATCTATCAAGTTCTGTCTTGATCTCACAAAGCCAATCATAATCACTCTATCAGTAATTAGTTGCCTTATATAGCTATATCTTAGTCCAACTTGTTTGAACTTTCCATTATGTATTTTATTATACTTTCTTTTCTTTTTCTTTTTTTATAAGGAAAAAGGAAAGGGGGGAATAAATTCCTATCGTAGCTGTCCTTACTGGGTTCCCTCCTTGCTAGACCATGTTCGATACGGGCCACATTTTTCGCTCGCCCTCCCCATCCAAAGGTGAGTACGTCAGCCTGACCCCACTAAAGAGGACGCTCCCCCGTGCCTGCTCAAGTCTCGAACCTGTGATCGGAGGGACGGGAGACAAAGTCCCCACAAACTGCACTACCACCTTAGTGGTATTTTATTATACTTTCTCGATAATGTGGTTTTAGTATCACAATATATTGATAAAGGTGAGAATGGTTTAGATAATAATAGAATCTCACATACAAATTTATCATGATTCATGGTTTTTTTTTTAAAATATATTTATATTTTAAAACTCTATGCATAACATACTGTAGTAAAATACTTGAATCACCTATATTTATCTACCTAGCTTTCCATGTGCGAAAGCAATATTAGACCTAGTGTTGTTTATGCATTGCACGTGCCAAGAACATCTGATGCTGGGAAGGTTTGCCGGCATTATTTAAACTCAACTAATTCTATCTTCTCACCCTCTATTAATGGTGTATTAATTTTGTTACATGTAAACATTCTCTCACTCTATATATTTTTCTCCTTTGCTAACTTGAATAATATGTACTGTTATTTTCCTAAATTTGCCAATGCACATGCTTTGATTAGTGATATCCAAATTATATGCATGGACGAGGGTACAGTTCCACTTCAAACCATGTTTGCGATTTTTTTTTTAAAAAAAAAAAAAAATAAGGTCTAACATGATATGATCAACTTTATTTTTCCAGTATGATCTAAATATCTATCTTATCATTAGTTTAAAATTCCTGAAACTTTGGTTTGCTTAATTTGAATCATCTTAAAACGTTTTTCAATTAAATTAGAATGCCCTTCCTGATTACATGTTAGTAGGTGACAAGGATTCTGTTAGAACTTCACCTATAATAGGAAGGTATTGCCGCTGAATCTTCCAGACTGAGCTCTCTCGATCGGGCTTGCTAGAGTGCGCGTCTCCCGATTTCTGCAAAAAAGATCCAACGGGCCAGTAATGTTCCGGTGGGGACACTCTGATGGCTAAGTCAATGGGAGACTTAGAGCAACAGAATGAAAGAATCACAAAGGAGATAACTCATGGAAAAGAAAGAGCCCTTTTTTGTAAATACTTGGCAAGACTTAGGACCAACCGAAAAAATTTGCTTATATCTTATACAAAATTTTTTTGTCAATGAAATAACATCTTGATATTCATCTTTTGTTTCGTCTTGTTGTTGTTGTGTTTTCTTTTTTTTTTTAATGGCTATTCCTACCTGAAGAAGGTGGCCGACCAACAGCCTTTTATAGGATTATCGAGTGCCCCGGCTTTTAATTAGCCATTTATAAGAAATATTTCTAAGTGTCGAGAGGTTGGCTTAGTTCGAACCCATCTCCTTTAGAAATATTTCTAAGGGATCTTCGAACAAGCTATTTGTAGGGAAATACCTTAGGTGTTTAAGGATCCCACAAAGTGCCTTCCGATGGAGGTCGGATTTGAGTTGGATGCGCTAGAACCCTTGCCGATCGAGGTTCAACTTGAGTGGGCAGCACTAAAGCCTTTGTCGATCGGGATCGGACTTGAGTGGGCTACCCTAGAGTCTTTGTCGATCAGGATCAGACTTGAGTGGGCTGCCCTAGAGCCTTTGCCGATTGGGATTGGACTTGAGTGGGCTATCCTAGAGCCTTTGCCGATCAGGATCGGACTTGAGTGGGCTGCACTAGAGCCTTTATCGATCGAGATCGAACTTGAGTGGGCTATCCTAGAGCCTTTGCCGATCGGGATCGGACTTGAGTGGGCTGCACTAGAGCCTTTATTGATTGAGATCGAACTTGAGTGGGCTGCACTAGAGCCTTTGCCAATCGGGATCGGACTTGAGTGGGCTGCACTAGAGCCTTTGTCGATCGGGATCGGACTTGAGTGGGCTGCCCTAGAGCCTTTGGCGATCGGGATCGGACTTGAGTGGACTGCACTAGAGCCTTTGCCGATCGGGATCGGACTTGAGTGGGCTATCATAGAGCCTTTCCCGATCGGGCTCGGACTTGAGTGGGCTGTCCTAGAGCCTTTATCGATTGGGATCCGACTTAAGTGGGCTGTCCTAGAGCCTTTGCCGATTGAGATTGGACTTGAGTGGGCTGTACTAGAGCATTTGCTGATCAGGATCGAACTTGTTTGTAGAGTAAATGCTGCCTTTATTAATAATATTTGTGGAGGTTATCTACATTTCAAGGACATGCCACTTGTCGTCTGTCTAGATGCTCGAGTCGGTAAGTTCCAGGCCTTTCCAGTTGGGGGAGAGCTTTCCTTGTTCAATTGGCTTGGATATCTTTGACCTCCGCAGAACCAAGTCTTCGACCCGAAAGCTTCGAGCATTGACTTGAGAATTGTAATATCTGACCATTCTTTGATGATATGTCGCCATCCTTAGGTCCGCTTGGAGCCGAGTCTCTTCAAGCAAGTCGAGGTCAGCCCTTCTCTGCTCAGAATTGGCTGGTTCGGTAAAATGATCAATTCGGAGGGACTGCAAGGAGACTTCCACTGGTATGACCACCTCGTTCCCGTAAGTGAGATTGAATGGAGTTTTCCCGGTCGCCGTGCTGGAGGTAGTCCGATAGGCCCAAAGTACCGACTGGAGTTTTTCGACGCAAAACCCTTTGACATCATTCAGTCAGGTCTTCATGCCATGCGAAATCATTCGATTGGTGACTTCGGCCTCCCCATTGGATTGGGGGTGTCCAACTGAAGTCAACTGATGGAAGATATGATACTGCTGGCAGAAATCCCAGAACTTCGGGTTATCGAATTGTCTCCCGTTGTCGTTGATAACTGCTTGCAGTATACCAATCGATAGATGATGCAGTTTCGGACGAAGGTCTCCACCTTGGCCTCGATAATCTGTGCCAGTGGTTCAGCTTCCACCCACTTGTTGAAGTAGTCGATGGCTATGATTAAGAACTTTCGTTATTCGGATGCCGAGAAAAATGGCCCGAGGATGTCCATTCCCTATTGTGCGAATAGCCAGGGGGCGGTTAGCAGGATTAGCTGACTAGCCGGTCGCCTTTGAACATTGGAATACTTCTGGCATGCATCGCACCTTTTAACAAATTCCGCAGCATCCTTATGGATGGTTGGTCAGTAATAGCCTTGTCGGATGATCTTGTAAGCCAAGGATCTACCTCCCAGGTGGTCGCCGCATATGCCTTCATGCACTTCTCTAGAGTGCGTAATCAGCATCCGACGGTCTTAGGTACTTGAGCAGTGGTTGCATAAATGATCGCTTGTAGAGGGTCCCGTCGAGGATGATATACTTCGAGGTTGTCCAGCGCACATGTTTGGCTTCGACCCTATCTTCTGACAGGGTTCCTTCATTGAGGAACACAAGGATGGGGTCCATCCAACAAGCCTCTCGCTCTACTTGATGAATTCCCGATGTCTCTTCAGCAATGCTTGGGTTTTGCAGGTGCTCCACAAAAGCCTAATCGAAGGGATTAGTGACGGTAGTGGCCAGCCGTGACAAGGCGCCGCCCGAATTTTTGCACCCGAGATATGTGGATGATCTCGAAAAACTTGAGTCAAGCCACAAGGTTCTGCACTTTACTCAAGTACGTGGCCAGGGTCGGATCTCTCGTCTTGAATTCACCTCTTACCTGGTTGACCACTAGCCGAGAATCCGAGAAGATTCTGATTCAACTGATGCCTAGTTTGTCATCTATCCTCGGTCCTGCGAGGAGGGCTTCATACTTCGCCTGGTTATTCGATACTTGAAATGCGAAGCACAGGACATATTCCAGGCTCTATCTGTCGAGGTCGGCTAAGATAAATCCTACTCCGCTACCAGCAAGGTTAGATGCCCCGTCCATATGGAGTGTCCAGGTGGGGTCTGACCCTTCAGCAATATCATCCCCCGGTGTATCGACCATTTGCAGAGGTGTCTCCTATCTCCAGGTACACTTTGCTATAAAGTCGGTGATCACCCGAGCCTTCATGGCCGACCTAGGCTGGAAGGAGATGTCGAACTCGTCAAGCTTGACAGCCCACTTGGCGAGTCGACCTGAGATATTGGGGCTCCTAAGGATTGCCTTGAGAGGTTGATCGATCAGGATGATAATTGGATGCGCCTGAAAGTAGGACCGCAATCACTTGGCTGCTACAATTAGGAGTAGGCAAGCTTCTGCATCTTAGGATACCTTGTTTCAGTGTCGTGGAGCACCTTGCTAATATAATAGACCAGTCTTTGCTGGTTGTTCTTCATAATCCGGATAAGGAGGAGCTCACAGCCTCGTCCGATGCGGATAGGTACAAGTACAAGGACTCTCCTTCCAAAGGCTTAGCAAGTAAGGGGGAGTCTTCAGGTACATCTTCAGTGCTTCGAAGGCCGACCAACATTCGTTGGTCCCCTGGAAGCGATCCAACTACCGCAGCATTTTAGAGAAAGGGAGGAACCTTTCAGCTGACCTAGAAATGAAGCGGCTGAGAGAGGCTATCCGACCTGTGAGTTCTTGCACTTGCTTCTTGTTGGTTAGATGCCCCATGTTGATGACGGCCTTGATTTTATCCGGATTGACCTCAATTCCTCGCTGGGTGACCAGAAAGCTAAGGAATTTTCTCGAGGTCACCCCGAAGGTACATTGGCCAGTTTCAGTTTCATCCGGTGGCACCTCAGGGCATCGAAGGACTCTTTCAGATCCTTGATGTGGTTGGCTCTCGAAGGCTCTTGACTATCATGTCGTCAATATATGCCTACATGTTTCTTCCAAGTTGCCCCTCGAAGATCCTGTTGATCAGCCTCTGGAAAGTAGCTCCGGTGTTCTTTAGGCCGAATGTCATCATTTTATAGCAGTACAGCCCTTTGTCAGTAACGAAGGCTGTCTTCTCCTCGTCTTCCAAGTCCATGCTGATCTGGTTATATCCAGAGAAGGCATCCATGAAGCTCAGAAGCTGGTGACCGATAGTGGCGTCCACCATTTGGTCAATCTTTGGCAAGAAAAAGCTATTCTTAGGGCAGGTTTTGTTGAGGCCGGTGTAGTCCACACATATCCTCCACTTTTCGTTGGCCTTCCTCACCATCACGACATTCGCCAGCCAGTCAGGGTAGTGGGCTTCTCTGATGAAGCCAGCTTCGAGGAGCTTCTTGACCTCCTCATCAACCGCCCTCTGTCTCTTAGGGGCAAAATTTCTCTTCTTCTGTCAGACAGGCTTGTAAATATGATCCACCTTAAGCCGATGGGTTATGACTTCCGGTGGGATGCCTGGCATGTCGAATGCCGACCAGGCGAAGACGTCGGCATTGTCCCGTAGGAAGTCGACCACTCTTTTGGCCTCCTCGTTGAGCATGCTCTTGATCTGTAAGACCCTAGTAAGATCGTCCTCCCTAAAGGATATGAATAGGATCCTCTCGACTGGTTCTCCGCAGTAATCGATTTCGAACCTGGGATCAAGTTATTCCAAGGTGGAATGGTCTCCCGATTGTCTGTCCTGGATGTTCAAACATTGTCTGGCCATCCTGCGATCCCCTCTCATCATTCCGACCCCGTTCTGATACAATGGCTTGAAATTTGTTCAGGGTCGGCCGCTCCAAAATGGCGTTGTAGGCTGATGCCGTGCAGACGACTACAAAATTAATAGGGAGGGTTTTTTGATAAGGCTCTAATCCGATGGTTACGGGAAGAGTTATTTCTCCTTCTATGCCAACAGAGTTCCCTCTGAACCCAGTTAACAATGTTAGGGATTCTTGCAGCCTAGTTCTAGGCAGGTTCATTCTGACAAAGGCATCATACAGCAAAACTTCAGTGGAGCTTCCATTATCAATGAGGATCCTCCTTACATCAAAATTAGCAATTACTGCCTACATAACAACGGGATCATTCCCAGAGACCTGGGTCTCTAGGAGGTCTTTGTTGGAGAAACTAATTATATTAGAACCCCGAGGCCTCTTTGAGATGTCCTGACCTCCCTCATCCTCCAGTCGGACCGACGGTGGAGCATGCCAACATTTCTATCGGTGAGGCATTAGTTGGGCAGCTCTATTTCCTTCGGGAGGTTTCTGGTAATAAAGTTTCAGCCCGGCTCCTCTGGGATCAGGCGTACTTGTGCAGGTATCTCCGCCTGATCAAATCTTCGATCGCATCCTTCAACTAGAGACAATCTTCTGTGCTGTGCTCGTGGTTACGGTGGATCCTGTAGTACTTGTCCTTGCTCCTCGACATGGAGGGGCTCCTCATCGGACGAGGCCTTTGCAAGAAGGTTTCCTTCTCTATCTCCATAAGGATTTTCTCCCTCGGAAGGGAGAGAGGTGTGTAAGTCTCAAACCTCCTAGAGAAGTCCTTCGACTTAGGGCTACGGCGTCGAACTGAGTTGGTGCCATCGCTGGGAGGTCGAACTTTGGGAGCCCTATCACTCCTCCTCTTGGAAGCCGACCTCCCTTCAGCCTAGCATCGGCTTGCCGCTTGTTCTTATGCCAGGATGTATTTTTGAGCCTGGGCCAGTAGTTCGGAGTAGCTTGTCGGGAACTTTTTGTCCAGTGAGAAAGTGAGCCTGGACGATCACAGCCCTTCTTGAAGGTCGACATAGCTACATGCTCATTGTGGTCCGAGATCTTTATGGTCGCCGAATTAAATTGGGCTATGTACTCTCAGAGGGTTTCTCCTTCCTTCTGCTGTACGAGGAAGAGGCAATCCATGTTCCTCGGTGCCCGCTACAGGTCCTGAAATGGAACAAAAAGAATTTTTCCAGCTGGGAGAAGGAATGGATCATACCTGGTCGGATGGCGGAGAACCACATCCGAGCCACCTTCTTGAGTATTGTGGGGAAGGTGATGTAGTGGAGGGTGTCGGAGGTGCCCTGTACCATCATGTGGGCCTTATAAGTATCTAGATGATCCAGAGGGTCAGTGGTGCCATCGTAGGCATCCACCTGGGGGATCTTGAAGTGATGGGGGATAGCTTCCCCCATAATTCTGGTGAAGAATGGCGAGCGAGAGTCATACGCCAGCGCTTCTTCTTCTTTTTGTTGGTCAACCAGTTCGGTAATTTGCTCCTCCATGTGTTGGAGCTTAGTGGTGTAATCCCTCGGGTCTTCATCGCGTTGCTGGTCATCGTCGGGGACCGAGTCTGTGGAAGAGTGTGAGGCGGACCTCATTCTCTTTCCGTCGACATGAGTCCTCTGCGATCTCCGAGGCTCCATGGTCGCATGGGAGCGGAGTTGAGGGACTCCTTGCTGTCGACTTCCTTGGCAGTAGGTGGATGATTGGTTCTGGATGCCACGAGTGGCTGCTGTATGTCATTGGTTGCTCTTGGAGGTTTTGAACCGCGATGGTAAGAGTGTCGATGCAGTTTAGAAGGGTCTGGAACTGCTGTTGTCCCAAAGTGATGGTAGGCTGGGCAGTGTCATTCTCCCTGAAAGGTTCTCCCAAGCTTGCCTGGGAGCAGCCTCTCCTATTGAAGGTAGTCTGAGCTCTTCCTTTCACCATCGTCTTGTCTAGCGGTGGATCCCTCCTTTCGAAGAAGGAATGCAAGGGCAAAGGTTCAGACCCTTCCTCTAGCGCCAATCTGTTATCGCTAAATCTTCCGGACTGAGCTCTCTCGACCAGGCTTGCTGGAGTACGCGTCTCCCGGTTCCTGCAAAAAAGGTCCCACGGGCCGGTGGTGTTCCGGTAGAGGACACTCCGATGGCTAAGTCAATGAAAGACTTGGAGCAACAGAATGGAGGAATCGCAAAGGAGATAGCTCATGGAGAAGGAAGAGCACTCGCTTACCTCAAGGTCCCCTTTTACCTTATATAGGCACGGAACTTTACCATAATTTGTTAGGGGCTAGGCTGGAAATGGTTGATTTGCCCTTAGAGAAATCTTGGTAGTGGCTAGGTGGCACCAGGATGGAGTGGTGCCGTGAGATCTGAAGAGTAGTAGCGCTAAGATGTCAGGAATCTATCGTAACAGAATCTAGTACCAGCTAGAAGGGGTCTCTGAGACCTCCGGGCCATCCTTGGAGCGATCCATTTTGGATCGATATGGGCCTGACTGAAGTGGGTCGGTCGGACCAAGCTAAAGGATCGGTCGAATCTCTGGTGGGTCGGTCGGACTCGATCTTATTTGGAGGGAGGCCGGTTGTGTATAACAGTTTATTGAAACTTTGGTTTAATTAATTTGAATCATCTTAAAAGGTTTTTCAATTAAATTAGAATGCCCTTCCTGATTACATGTTGGTAGGTGACAAGGATTCTGCTAAAACTTCACCTATAATAGGAAAGTAATACTTATAATGTGGTCTCGAATACTTCTTAATGCTTTGTTGCCTCTAATGGTCATTGAAGTTTTTGCTGGATCCTCCGTTGCTTGCATCAAAGAGCACTCTCCATCTCAAAGCAATTGGGTGCTTTGGTCTTGGCCGAGCAACCCTCTTACTGGTTCACTGGTAGGCTTACCTACTGAGGAATGTATAATTGACCACTAAATATCACATTTCTAGATTGAGTATGATTGCCATTATTTTTACCATCTCAAAAGCACATTTGCCTTTATTTTGTTCCGTTTTGCACAATAAAACTATTTTGTATGTCTGGCTGTTACAGTTGCCTTACCCTTATCACGCTGTTATATTATCCATTAATTATCTTTTTTTTGTAGTGTCGTATATTCTTAATTTTCCTTTACTCTTATTTTTGATCTCTATCTTGTGGTCCTTCCCATCTTTTCCTTTGGTTGTCTACTGGCCACAAAGGCCAATGTAATTATTTCCTTTGTTAATATATACTTATAATGTGGTCTCGAGTACTTCTTAATGCTTTGTTGCCTCTAATGGTCATTGAAGTTTTTGCTGGATCCTCTGTTGCTTGCATCAAAGAGCACTCTCCATCTCAAAGCAATTGGGTGCTTTGGTCTTGGCCGAGCAGCCCTCTTACTGGTTCACTGGTAGGCTTACCTACTGAGGAATATATAATTGACCACTAAATATCACATTTCTAGATTGAGCATGATTGCCGTTATTTTTACCATCTCAAAAGCACATTTGCCTTTATTTTGTTCCGTTTTGCACAATAAAACTATTTTGTATGTCTGGCTGTTACAGTTGCCTTACCCTTATCACGCTATTATATTATCCATTAATTATCTTTCTTTTGTAGTGTCGTATATTCTTAATTTTCCTTCTACTCTTATTTTTGGTCTCTATCTTGTGGTCCTTCCCATCTTTTCCTTTGGTTGTCTACTGGCCACAAGGGCCAGTGTAATTGTTTCCTTTGTTAATATAATATAGTTCCTTTTGTTCAACCACCTCCCCACCCCCTTTTCTTTAAAATTAAAAAAAAAAAAAAAGAAAGAAAGAAGAAAGATAATGGGAAGGTAAAATAATAGCTTTGAATGCAGGAATCTAATGTCTCTCCTCTTCGTACCAGCTAGAAGGGAGTTATAGGAGGATAACTATCAATTGATGGAGTTAAAGAGTTAGAGTGAGAAAATTGAGATGTCACCTAGTCTCTAGTACATCTCGAAAGATAAGAAAGATTTCATGTGTCCAAAATTGAATACGGGCTAGGCTTGAACATAAAAAAATATCAAATTTTAGATAGCTCTCACTGAAGCCTGACTAAAAATGAACATAGTCTACACCTAGTCCTGCCATGATCAACTCTCAATGTCAAATCTATGATGCAAGTTATGTTCTCAATTCATGGACACGAGATTGTTATATGATTGCTTGATTACCAAATACCATGTGCATATCAATATGAAATAGATTGGTAGTATAAACTTTTAAGGAAAGCGTACAATTTTTTTCTACAAAACAAAAATTAGAGCCTCATAAAAAAAAAAAGTAACATTTAATCAAGGATCGTAAACCAATGAACTTAAATAAATTAATGTTTGCTGGGTATCGTAAACCATATAGAGTCTACCCTTTTATGCGTAAAAGATTTAACTAGAAATCTATATTTTTCAGATAATATTTAGACAGAAAAATTATTGATCTACGTTCTTTTATGCATGAAAAGGTAGTTTCAAAATTTGTTATTCATGTTCTTTTATATTATTACTTTTCTATATAAGTTGCTAAAATTTATCTATATTTTTAATAATACCATTTATAGGGACTAGAATTTGAGGATAGTGGATAACTAGAACTGTCAACGTGTTGGGTTCAGGTTGAAATCTAAATATCCAGACATGAACCTGATCTTAAATATCTTATCCGAATCCGAATACCTGACGGGTCTAATTTTAAAGTACCAGTCTCGAACCTAGGATCCCAAATTCATATTCAAAGTTTAAAAAAAATCCAAACATAGTTTCTTGAATTGATGAATAATTCGTTAAAAAATAAAAAAATGAGACTCTAAATCAATCTACCAGAATACACAAGATGGATATATTTTTATAGGAGAAAATATGAGGATCGGGTTTTTTTTCAAAAAAAGCACATGAATGTGGTTGTCGATAGTTTATTAAAATCATCCAAGCTCTGCGGTCCTTGTCTTGCAAATTTGGCACTCGGGGCTCCTTCGGATGCAACCAAGATCCTAGCCTAGTTTCTTGTTGCTGGCGCACTGGGATAGTCGTCTTTCGTGAGGACAAAGTCAAAATAGTAAGACCATAGAGGCAAGGATAGGATGAGCATGATGAGGAGGGAGATCTAAGAGAGGCAGGGTGCATAAGCACATGGTAGCATGGCTACAAGGCGGGCAGCCATGAGGCTGAAAGCCTCCTCTCGAGGGCCTGCATTTCCAAGAAACATTTCGAATTAGAGGTGGAGGATGTGGACAAGCTCCAGTGATGTTGGCATCACTCCAGAACTTGATCCAGTAGGGGCCTGATCAACGATGGAGTCCAGGTTGCAGTGGAGGTGGAGGGAGGAGGGGAAGAGGAATGGACTTGTCGGCTATGATAGAGGCAGAGCGCTGGTGATGGAGGAAGAGATCTGGAGTGGGGGAAGGGAAGTGGAGGAGGACTCGTGGTGCAAGAAGTCATACCATCATGAAAGGGGACAAGGACCATTTGGACCTCTTCTTCGCCAAGGTCCTCATTGACGTTCCCAAGGTCGGCGCCGCCTCATGATCACCTTCCTTTGACCCTTCCTCCTCGTCACCTACAACACCATCTCCATCTTCATCGCTATCCTCACCATACTCTTTCTCGGCCCTGGCATTGTTAAGGCTGAACTTGGTCGGGCTGGCCCAATGGGTTTCAGGTTGGCCCGAATTCGACTCGGGCTTTGGGCCAAGCTTTCAGTAATTCGGCAGGGCTTTGGGTCTTATAACGGAGCCCATTAAGTTTTCGGATCGGCTCAGGCTCCCCTTTGGCCTGACTTGGTCCGGCTCGAACCTAGCCAAAAGAGACCCGAATCCAATTGGTATTAAGGCTTTGAGCATCTCACTATCTCAGTGCCCTATTGCTTTCACGGCCTTCGACTCCTCTTAGTGCTCCATAGCTCTCACGGTCTCACCGTTGCTCTTTGACGTCTTGGCTCCGTGCGACCCCACTGCCATTTTGAGCTCCAATCACTGTCCCTCGACCTTAATGCATGGGCTCGATGCCCTCCACCCGCACGACCCCGCAACCCACCGGCTTCGAGCTCCCTCCCAGCCCCAGCGCATGCACCCCTGCACCCAACGAGCCCTCCCCTCCCCCCCGGCACAACCCCGTAGCTCTTCCCGACTCTGATTTCTCACCCCAGTCCGGGCGCACGCACCCGATGCCCCCTCTATCCCCACGTGACCCCGTAATCCCCCCTCGGCTATGATCTCCCTTCCTGGCCTTGGCGCCCACACCCGACACGGGACACCCCTTCCCGGCTCCGATGACCGCACCTGATGCCCGGTCAGTCCCAGAGTTTTTTTTTTAGGGGGTTCGATGATCATGGGCCATTTCGGTTCAGGCTGGCCCATCGGCTTAGGCCAGGCTCGGGTTTGGGCTCGGGTCGGGCTCGAGGCCTGATGTTTTAAAAAAGTTTCGGGCCTAAGCTTGGCCCGAAGCCTGAAATTTTTTCTGGATCGGGCTAAGGTATGGGTGTGGCCCAGCCCGACTCGACCCAGTTCCAGCCCTAGGCATCGTCAAAGCCATTGCCCTCATCCTCCTCTTCCTCGCCGACCTCATCTAGATCAGCGTTATCTGGCACATCATATTAGCATCATCTCCATCCTCAAGGATGCCTGCGACATTGAGACAATGGACAAGAGCCGAGCCCTTATCAGGGGCAAGACCTGGACGGTCGTACCATTTTCATCATGCTCAACCTCTACTCATGGTGGAAGGGAGAGGAGCCGCCGAGGCAGGGAGGGAGACTAAGAGAGAGGGCACTCTACACTTTGGTCTAGTAGGCATTTTTTTTCTTTTAACTTAGATTTTGAACCGCTAAATCAAAAGATCTAACGATTCACAATATTTTCAATAAATATATAATATAATATAAGATCTAACGATTCACAATATTTTTCAATAATATATATAATATTATTTATATTATTTAGGTCTTGGATCTGGATATTAGATATCCAGATCTTATTTATTTATATATAGTTAAACGGCCGAATTCAGGTAAACAAGTCTCGTGTTAGTATTTAACTCGGATTCGTTGGTATTATGTAAATATATTTAATACCTATGGGTATCGGGTGTAGACCTTGTCTATGATAGCTCGATCGATAATTGAGTTATTAGGCATTGAATAGAGAGACATTGAAAATTATGAGGATGGTATTTTAGGAATAAAATTGAATACTTACTTTTTTGGTTAGTAGAAAAATGTTTTAGCCATCTCATAAGTAAATAAGATTTTCTTTTTATTTATAATAAAATACTATTTCAAAAAATAATTTATTCATCTTAAAAATTAAGAATATGGATAAGTTAATTAATAAAAAAGTTAAATATTTTTTTCATAGTATTTACCAAAAGAAAAATCCATAAAATGAAATCGGCATCTCGTGCCCGCTTTACAACGTGAATCTCAGTATCGGGTAGGTCCTACTAGACCTGGGTATTATTGTAAACTTTATAAATAAAAGTCGGTACTTTCTTGACGACTTTACCCCATGGTTGATCATAGAGTCGGCAATTCCCATCGTCGGATCCAGAGTTTATTTGTCATTTAAGGTTCGTCTCGCCAATTGAGTGCACCATCCCTCGTTTCTCTCCTCTCCTGCCTCACCTTTCTCCAATGGCTTCAGCAATGGCGGAGGACTCCAGTTTCGAAGACGATCAGCTGGCTTCGATGAGCACCGACGACATCATCAGGCCTCTCGCCTCCTCGACAACGAGATCCGGATCCTTAAGGCAAAACCTTAATCAAGATCCGTCCTCTTTCCCATATCAATCTAGGGTTTCTTCTCCCCATCTCTTGTCACGCTCTTTCTGCGATAGATTAGAATTTTTTTGATCTTGATTTCTTCTGGATCTGCGGCAGGATGAGTTGCAGAGGACGAATCTTGAGTTGGAATCCTTTAAGGAAAAGATAAAGGAGAACCAAGAAAAAATCAAACTAAACAAGCAGCTCCCTTACCTCGTTGTAACATCGTCGAGGTACTCTTCTCTGCTCCGCCCTTCCCTCCTCTTCTCCGAGCCTCGATTTCCCTTTTGCTTTCTTTCTTTTTTCTTGAGAGAGGATATTATTTGGCTAGCGTGTTAACTTTCTCGACCAATTAATCTGAAATCTAATCAATTCAACCCGGGAACTTTAACATCAATAAAGGGCAAGAAAAAAGAAGTATGGATTTCACCATTTTGCCTTTTTGACCTATAATGTTTTCTGTGCAACGTTTTATCATGTTGTTCGACGTCGAAGTTCCGGGGTAGCAGTTTTGTAGGTTCTAGGGTTTCTTACCGCTCTTTTTTGGCGTGATAAGATGAAATTTTGATGATGCTTTCTGAAATTTTATGATTAGATTCAAAGATATTTCACCTAGGCAACGAGGTCTTCCATTTATATGTGGTTTGAAGGATGGAAGTAGTTTAAACTTGGGATTTTATGACATTTACTTCGACATTTCATGTGCCTTATGATTAATCTTATGATTCTTTCTTCCTTTCTTTCTTGTACACTGACCTTCTTGTTTTCTTTAGATTTTGGAGATGAATCCAGAAGAGGAGGCTGAGGAAGATGGGGCAAATGTTGATCTTGACTCGCAAAGAAAGGGAAAATGTGTGGTTCTAAAAACTTCTACGCGACAAGTAAGCTAGAAGTTCTCATTATCCATTGCTCATTATTCCCTTGATTGAGCATGGCTGTTGCTTCATCTGGCTATCTAAATGTAGACCTTAATGTTGAAATATCAAGAGTCCTGGCAAAAGCTATTCAAAGTTAGCTGACTCTTGATGGCAATCATTTGGTTGATCGAGTTGCCTTCCATTCTGACATTAAAGAGTCACAAACATCTGGGTATAAATAAACTTTTGTTTCGAAATTCAATTATGACAATGTGCACACTAGGTGCCTTGTCAGTTAGTCTTATTACCCTACTGTTATCTGTAGTTCTTGATACTTGGACTTTTAAAATAATAGCTACGAAGGTTGGTTTTCTTTCCTCCACTACATTCGATTGCATTTTTCCTAAGAGAAACTCATTGTCAGATTGGAACCTTGCTGATATTTGTTAGCATGACCTTGGAGTCCAATGTCTTTGTTAACTAAAAACCATATGCCCATATGTACAGAATTAGGTGATCAAGTATTGTTATCAACTCCTTTCTGTTTCTTATCTCATTTCAGACCATCTTCCTTCCTGTTGTTGGGTTGTTGACCCTGATAAGCTTAAACCTGGAGATTTGGTTGGGGTTAACAAGGACAGCTACCTAATCTTGGACACCCTTCTTCTGATATGACTCGAGTGAAGGCAATGGAGGTTGACGAAAAGCCAACTGAAGATTACAATGACATTGGTGGTCTTGAGAAGCAGGTAATCCTATTATCATGACGTAGTATGAGTTTTTTTCTTTTTAGTTTTATATTTTTAATGTTTTTAATGAAATTCAATCACCAAAATTGCTGATTGGTATTCTATTCTTCCAATTTAATTTTTGTAATTTTGGATTCTATAGATATGCTGGAGTTGTTAGAATCCTCCCTAAGGCTGTGTTCAACTAAGAAATGCTTACTCTTATTTCCTTTCTGTTTCTTCCACTCAATGCTTCTTTTTTATTTCTGTAGATCCAAGAACTAGTCGAAGCAATTGTGCTGCCAATGACCCACAAGGACCGGTTTCAGAAATTAGGGATTCGTCCACCTAAAGGAGTGCTTTGTATGGGCCTCCTGGAACAGGGAAGACACTGATGGCTCGTGCCTGTGCAGCACAGACAAATGCTACTTTCCTGAAGCTAGCTGGACCTCAACTTGTTCAGGTTATTATGCAAAATCAAAAAATGCTTTGTAGTTCATTCTGTTGCTTCTTGTCGCCATTATTTATGCTTATAAATCTACTTCTGTTCTCATCTTTTACACCAAAGAAATTTCTTGAAGTTGTTTCTTTTGCAATGCTGCATGTTAATGATTGAGTGACACATATCGACAAAATGCAATTTTCTTTGCGAGTTCTTATTTGAAAAATATGTTGTGAAGCCCAGTTTTATTGGGCCGTTTTTGGGCTGAAGTCGGCAGCCCTTGCCGACTTCAATTCGATGCTGAGAAAAAAAAGAGAAAACAAGGGACGGAACCCCTGTTTATCCTGCAACTGTGATCGCCGGAGATCGCGGTGGACGAGCGCCAGGAAGTCGGGAACGGTCGGCGGAGGAATCGGTAAGGAAGGTCGACGGCGTGGGGAACAGGGATTTTTCCCTATAAAGAAATAATCCCTCGCGTGCCTCGGTCCAATCCGAACCCGTCTCCTTCCGGTGGCCGCCGAACTCTGATGCCTACCTCGTCGGTATGTTCCTTTTCCTCCATTTCTTCTTAAGCGTGGGGTGTGAGCTGAGACGACCAGCGAGCGGGGGAGGGGTGTTATCCGTTTCTTTTGGGGGTCGGGGCGTGACATATGTTTTAGGTCATTGTTGATTTCTTAGTGTCCCTTATTTACAGCATTCCTTTATGTGCTAACATCACTTGTTGTGCTTAAAGAAAAATTGCCACCGGAGATATCGCATTAGCACTGTTATTGTTATATGTGGGAAAAGATGTTTTGCAATTTAAAGTATGAAATTTCAAAAGTATTTACAAACTAATTGACATAAAAACTTTTTGATGGAAATTAAAGCATTTAATTCCAAAATGGAGTTTTGCATAAGAATATTCTTCAAATCATGAGATATTAGAAATTACATAAGTACTTCTGAAAAAAATACAAGGTTCAATATTTTTGAGGATAAAGCGTCACACAAATACAACAGTTATTCCATTTCAATATTTTTTAAAATGGTTAACAAATTCATGCTTTCGAAAACATGGAGGTGCAACTCCATTTTAGGTATAAGGTTACTTACTGAGCACACTAAGTCCAACAAAGGCTCTCTCCACTCAAAACAAATTCTCTCTAATGCCCAACAATTACAGCAATTTAAACATCAAACTATAGCCTCTTGATTTTTTTAAAATAGGTCTAAGTACCTGATCAAGGTGTACATTATCTCTTAATTCAATTAACCTCTAAAATTTCATGTAAATATTCATAATTAATAAAATAAAGCTCCAAAATTTATGAAACTTAGTGAAAAATATTTTAAATAAATAGGAGAGTTAATTTATGGCTAATATTGGCCAAATTGAATGACCCCAATGGACCCAATCGATTTAGTGTAGGCTTTTCCTATAGCATGATAGCCCCCAACTATCAAAATACATCTCCAAAACTTATGATATTGGTCTTTTTGTAAACTCTTGAGTATGAGGGCTTCAAAGAATAGGCTATGTCACCAAAAACTTGCCAAAGGTAATGAATGACATAGATCTGGACCTATGTTTTTCATAAATTCACCCTAAAAACCACATCAATCCATCAAATAAAATGGCAATAGGGCTAGAATTACCTTAGTTATGCTTTTGGCTAAAAGCTGTGGCGTTGAATCCGATCTATGCATGACCAATGCAGTGGTCTCTTCTCCTTAAATGCCTAAAAATCCACATTAGGTTTAGATTAGAGAGAGCAAAACCACAATAAAAAAGGGAGAGATATGGAGAGGGATTTCTTACCATTGTATTCACAAATGGTGGGAGATGGAAGAAATAAGGAAGAAAGTGGATGGATTGAGAGATGGGAGAAGGGAGGAGGTTCTAGGGTGGGCTAGTAAGATATTGTGGGGAGAGAGGAGAGAGGGAGGGGGGGGTCATTGATGGAATGGTGTTTGGATGGCTGCGAAATTGGAGCTGGAGGCTGTTGAGTGGTGGTAGTGGTGCTTGGTGAGAGAAGAAGAAAGAAGAGGGTGAGACAGTGATGGGGTTGGGGGTTTGCACGTGAAGGGGATAAAGAGCGGGGTGCTGGGGGAGCCGGGTTTGGTTCGGGTCCAAGCCCAAGCCAGTTGGGCTGGGCTCATGGGCTTGAAGCGCCCCAGGTGTTACAGATAATGTCTAAAAGATATGTATTTTAAGTTGGGTAATAGAAATGGAATAAATTACAATATAAGAGCTTCATCATGCTGTCAAGAAAGTAGAATTAGATAGTAGATGTTGATGAAGATAACTTTGGGTACATTTGGTGGATTGGGTTGTTGCTGGTCCTTTGCAACTCATATCACACAAGTGTTCTCCATAGTAATTCTACTCATAGCATGATATTTTTTTCTAGGAGAAACCTAAAAATTGATTATATATGTTTAAAGTTATGAGAGAGAATGGTTTTTTTTTTTTTTTTGCCTCGTTCATAATCGAGCATATATGAAACTGACTAGTTTCTTTCTGGAAATATTCAGATGTTTATGGTGATGGAGCAAAACTTGTCCGTGATGCCTTTCAGCTAGCAAAGGAAAAATCTCCCTGTATAATTTTATAGATGAGATTGATGCGATAGGAACAAAGCGATTTGATAGGTATGCCATATTCCCATCTTATGATGTACCATCATATAGTCATGTGGTTCCTTTCTTTAATTCATACGGTTAGAAGTTGTACGTCATTTTTTTGTAGTCCAAGCTTGTTATAAGTCCTTTGGAGAGCATTACCCTGTTTTGTATCGCATGTGAACAGCCTAGTGACTTTTCTTCCTTGAAGTTAACAGCATATCAAGCGACTCTATGATGCAGAATTATGGTTGAACTCATTATGCAACTAGCATGATCTTGCTCTTATGAGAGAGGTCTTGTAATGGTGAAGTTATCATCAATATTAATATGCCTAATATTTATTGTATCCATTTAGCTGCTTTTGCGGGTTGCTGTAGCCAATTTTTGTAGGTTTACAGCAAGATTACCAATTTGGTGGCTGTTTGACATTATTATGCTTTAGTTATTTTCTTCACCCTAGTTCTTTGTATGTCTCTTGCACATTCCTCATTATTATCCCTCTCCTTTTTCTTATTGTATGGGTTGATATTGTCTCTCTCAAAATAGAGCAAGCATTATTTAATTATTTTTTTCAACCACATCTGCTATATGATTCAATAGTATTTATATTTATACCTTCAAACATGGTCAGTTTTACAAGTTTCCACTCATCTTGCCTATACAATGCTGAATGACCAGTTCAAGCAACTTTAGTTTTTTCTTGGATCCCAAAATCTCGTTTTTCATTCTTTAAAACAAGAAAAGAAAACATTATTTGAAATTCCCATTGCTCTGTCTCACAGATAAATACATATCTGTGGGAATTATTTGAAATTCCCATTGCTTATATGATGCATGGCATCAAATGGATGTAGTTTTATTCCCATGAGGAAATTCAAATTTCCATGCTAAATACATAAATATCTGCTTTCCATGAACTAGAAATTTATGCTTCAGGTTGCACTGTTCAAATAAGACACCTATGTTTTTAAAGTGTACTACATTGCTGAAAGATGCTTAAAAGGTATTGCATTAAGAAGGTACCACATCTATTCATAATTTCATGGTACTAAATGTGTGCTATCTGTGCCATCCCACCGCAGTGAAGTTAGTGGAGACAGGGAAGTGCAACGGACAATGTTAGAATTACTTAATCAGCTTGATGGTTTTAGCAGCGATGACCGAATAAAGGTTAGTATATACTCTTTTTTGTGGTATTATAAAGTTTCCTGCATGCTTAAAATTGGAGAATGAGTATCATGACTTAAATTGTTCTTTAACATTCAACATGGCTTATAATTTACTGGTTTTCATTTTGTGTTTTTTAGCAGTCCTGCATATGCAATCATGCTCTCCTTTTGTCCTCTAATGTTTAGACAATATTGTAATTGGTTTCAGAACCTTCTGGTTAATTGTTAGGCAAAATCCCCTGAAACCCTTAACTTCATCCTTCCCCCCCTCCCGGTATCTGACATTACTGCAATTGCAGAACTTTATGTTTTTTCATGCTTTGTGTCTATTTGCAATTTATTGCTCCCGGTAAAGGTGGATTTATAAATATATTAGACCAATTTGTGAAGCATGAATGGCTAGAAAAAATCGATAAAGTGGGCTGAAATATTGTGAAATAATGTAGATTGACTTGTATGTAGTTGAAACAGTCAAATTAAAATTTGGCACTTATATTGTAACAGACTTATATATATGGATTTGGAGTAGATGACCAAAACTTTTATAACAATTTTGATCAAAGGTCTTGCCGGAAAAAGGTTGCAACTAGATGCTCCCATTTGACACTTTTTGGAGTATAATGCAGGGAACTCCTAATCAGATGGACACTTTAAACTTTAAACATTAAACATAGTATCATTATTTTTTTAATATAAAGTTATTACAGTTATATGAACACTTAAGCAAAATGTCATTTTGTTTTACATATAAATATTTCACAATTAGTTATCATTTTAATTATTTGTTAAATAGCATCTATAATTGTAAGTTTCTTGATTTTTTTTAAATAAGCATCAAGAGACAAAAACAGTACATACATACATGACACATATGCTATATAAAAACACGTGCGTGCGTGCCATGTCCCCATGCCTAGATTTTTGGAGGCTGCCATGTCTGACACTTGAGAACACTTGACTCTTGGTACCTGTGCCAAGTGTCTAGGTATCATTTGCAGGCAGGATGGATTTTTGGAGTTGTCAAAGCATTCAGAATAAGATATTTTGGCCAAGTAAGATGATGACTGGATAAGATGCTTGTGCTAATTCAGATAACATAAAACAGTAGGATCTAGAGTATGATATAATCCTTAATAGATACCTGGATGAGCAATATAAGCGGAACTGAAAATAGTAAGAAGAAAAAAAAACAATCTAGTTTCACTGATTTTACTCCATTCTTAGAGTAAAAGAACGAAAAAATCTACATTGGTAAAAATGGGTTGGAAGCATAAGAAGCCCGTGCAGGCAGGAGAGATTTTTTGGAGCTGGTTTCCTGATAAGATATCTTGGCTGTGAGTCAGATATGATTGATTTGAATATGATGCTTATTGTAATCCAAGTAAAACAGTGGGATGCAGTATGTGATATAATTACCTTAATAGATCTATGGATGCAAAACACATGTGGAACTAAAAATAAGAAGAAGAAAATGGGGGAGAAACTCAATCTAGTGTCACTTAATTTGGAATAAAGGAAGGAAAAGGTGTTTAAATATATTCTCAGCAGTCATGTTGGTTCTAAGGAGAAAGAAGGAAAGCACATAATTATAATAGATTGAGTTTAAATATTTAGGCTCATAACTCCTTGCATCTTCATTTTTCTTTTCCCAAATATGGATTGCATATTAAGTTATCCAGAGTTCGCTTTGTCTAGTTTTGAATGCATGTTTCATGCCTTTTCATGGGAAATCTTTTCCATCTCTCTATTTATATGATAAGCCTTTGCTTTGGCATGTGTGTGAAGTAAGACAATCTGTGAAAACTATGAGGCAGAAAATGCAACGTGGATTGAATCCTGGGCGATAGAGACTGCACAAGCAAATGCTATGGGGATATGAATCTTGGGCAATAAAGATCACACAAGCACATGGACATAGTTGATGTGGAAATGGTGGGTAAGGCAACCTAGGATTTTGTAGTGCAAAGTTTTAGGACAAGTGTTGATGATCTTCTGTCTTTAGGGTGTGGGTGCACAAGGTTGGCATAATGTGAGTTACACCATGGAGGTAGATTCTGTAAATTATGAAAAGTTGAATGAACATATTTGATGGAAAAAACAATATAGAGCCAACTGATACTGCATGTTCATACACACAAGGCTTAGAAGATGTTCGTGTGCTCTCTTTTTTCTTTATTTGTTTTTGATGTGATGGCCCAATGTTTTCCATGAACTATGTGAACAAGACGAAAGGCAGGAAGTGGACATTATACAAGGAAACCTGAAACAAAGGTTCCTATTAGGGATTTTAAAAAGATCAGCTCTACCTGAAATCATAGCCTAAGAAAGAGAGCTGAGGAAAATTTTCATAGAGCTACTTCCAGCATTAGATAGTTTGATTGTTTGGATTACAGTATATCCAACATCAGAAGAGTTGCGCCACCTGAAGATATGGAACAAGATGAAAGGCAGGAAGTGGACGTTATACAAGGAAACCTGAAACAAAAGTTCGTGTTAGGGATTTTAAAAAGATGAGCTCTACCTGAAATCATAGCCTAAGAAAGAGTGCTGAGGAAAATTTTCATAGAGCTACCTCCAGCATTAGAAAGTTTGATGGTTAGGATTACAGTATATCCAACATCAGAAGAGTTGCATCACCTGAAGATATGGAAGAGATGCCACTCTGTATATGCTCTGGAATTTGGTTATAGATCGTAAGGATTTTCAAGATCCTTGCGTGGTAAATGCTGTCAATGCATGTGGTCATCGGGCGTAGTCTTGATGTTATTGCACTTCATTTTTGTCTTTGTATCTTGAAGCGCTTCATCGACCATATACTTCTATCAAAACATAAAATAGGAAAACCTGGCCTTTTCTTCTTTTTTTTTGTTTCTCACCATTCTGTTTGATGTGTTTGGTCCTTGCCTCCAAAACTTCTTTTGTCTAAACAAATTATACATCATCATCTCTTTTGGCAAGTGAAGTTGAACAGAATTTTCCTTGCTTTTGCATCCATCTCAGCAAGAACCACTTGTTATCTGGTGCTTGTTGCCAGCATGTTCCCTGAGCACGCCTTGTGATGTAAATGCATCTTCGTGGACTTATTGGTAGGCCAAAGGTTAAAAAGGTCAAAATGCATGATGGGAGAAAGAGGAGACTGCCATCCTGAAATCTATATAGATGCAGTAGGCAGCTTCAGGCCTTTGTATTAAGGAGATAAATTAAAATCAGAAATTGGAACGATATGATTGGCTGGTTCAGATAGAAGGGAAAACAGTGACAGACCAGTAGAAAAAAAGAGAGAGAGGAGGTGGGATGAATAAGGGTGGGTGGGATATTTCATCATTGTGTTTTAAATGTGAAAAATACCAAAATTCATGCTTCATCAAACCAATCACGAGGATGATTGGCAGTTTCTTCTTCTTCTTCTTCTTCTTTTTGGGAGGGGGGAGGGGGGTTCATGCAGATTAATTTATGCATTTATGCTGTACAAACAACGGAAATCGACTGTTTAGCAACTTTAGTTCATGATATTCTCTTGTGCCCTTATTTTTAAAAAGAAAAATGAACTGTTGCATAACATTATTTCCACTACCCCAAGCAGGATTGCTTCTCTAATTTTGTGGAAGCCTGCTGTTCATTTGAGAACTTATGCTTATCATGGTACTTCCTTTTTCAATGAATCTGAAAATGGAGCTGACAGGCAAAGAAATCTGATTCTGCATGCTGATAACGTAGAAGGATCTATGTTTTGTTCCTAATGATCTGGTAGGGCATGATAGCTACTAATAGGTAATGGGATATGTGCATAAACAGGAAGCCAGTTTCTTTTTCTGCACTTCGTGTTCTGGGTTTTCAGAGCCAGGTCCTATACTGCAAAGAACTTAGTTATTGGAGATCTAAATTTACTTGATTTACGCCTTGGAGGAATCTGCAAATAGGTAAATTCCATTACATGACATGAAGCCACCTTGTGCCCCGGATCCGTGAAGCAATTTGAGTTTTTTGATGTTATTGGTTTTTTGATCTACCAATATACAATTCTTGAAACTTGAAAGGGTATGCCAATAAGTAATGAGACATGCATGAAGAGGAGAAAGGTGGTGTTCTATGCCATGCCTCATGATATTGAAAACACTTCCAGCTTATGGACATTTGTCTCTATTTGATCCAACAGCTGTAAGAATTGGCAAACAGGTAAAAAGATGTGTGCATGTATATGAAGCCACTCGTGTCCTATACCCTTGAGGCTATATAGTGTCCAAGATAAAGGTTAGCTTTTTCCAAGTTAAAAAAACATGAAAATTATTGGCTATGAATTGGCTGAAGCAGTTGTTTTATAGCAGATCATGGATCTTAAAAAATGAGGAATTAACGAGATATGTAGTTGTTGCCATACATTATTCAAGTTGGTAATTTTACTCTAAGAAACAGCAACATCTTGAGTGTCCATGGAAAACAAAGATGAGTATTCTGTAAAGTTCATAATGACGTTTCGACCATCTCTCCTACTTCAAACAACTTAGAGTGATGTGTTTAAATTTGGAATTCCAGGCTTTCCTTAAATTGCTTATGGAATCAACTTGACTAGTATCTCTTGCATGCTTGGTTGAAACAAAAGGAAATGCTGTCCAATTTTGGTATAGTCGGGGTTTCTTTTCTTAAGGTCCATGCTCCACTTAGTACCAAAAAAAGGAGTGCACTTGCAGTGTCCATCTTTGTGGTCTTGTATGTCTTTCAGTACATGAGACTTCAGACCACTCTTATGCCCTGCTCCTCCCTCCCTTTTTTTAACAATAATTTGCTCTTGTTGCCTTTCAAGAATGGAATTAGAAGCTTCTATTAGATTATCTCTGAAATGTAAGGCTTCATACTGGTTTAGATATATGTTCTCATGGACTAGCAACCTATGTAGTATCAACGAACTTTATTGGGTCTATTTTACTGTCCTGGCAATAGCGCTTTTGCTTTCTTTTTTTCTTTTTTTAAAAAAAGACTTTTACAGGTTATCGCAGCAACAAATCGTGCTGACATTCTTGATCCTGCTCTTATGCGGTCTGGTCGTTTAGATCGGAAATTGAGTTCCCTCATCCATCTGAAGAAGCAAGAGCTCGAATATTGCAGGTGGCCATAGCTTGTCTTCTTCTCTCTTGCATGTGCATGAGCATCCATGTATAACTAATGCAATGCTCCAGTAGAAATTAAGCTCTTTCTGTTTTTTTGTTGAAATTTAGATCCACTCGAGGAAAATGAATGTGCACCCTGATGTCAACTTTGAAGAGCTGGCTCGATCAACAGATGATTTCAATGGGGCACAATTGAAGGCAGTTTGTGTAGAAGCTGGCATGCTTGCCCTGCGACGAGATGCAACTGAGGTTCATATCTTGTTCTTATATGCTTGGTCATGCTATGTCACTTCAGTAGTTCAATTTTTTGTTTTTTTGGGAAGACTTGTCATGGTGTTGATTTGGGAACAAGAAAGCATAGTTTTCAAGCATGGCTAATTATGGACCCTGGTTTCACAATGAAATGGAAGGCACATTATGTTCCCTGTCTTCACCCTTTATGTTTACTAACTTTTGCTAAAATGTCTTGTCCCGTCTCATTGTTTTTCTTGTGTTTATATAGTTTTGGTTCAAAAGAAATTGGTTCAATTCTTTTTAGATGCATTAAATTTATTACAAACTGAAAAGGTCAACTTTGTTGCCTTTTATCAAGGACATTTTACTTGCATGCATTCATAGAATGGTGAGTAAACGTACAACTTTCTTCAGGAAATTCCTCCTTTTCCTATGTCATGTATGATCATGTTCATCTTATGCAGTAAGTCATGGTTCGAGTGCCATCCTCTGGTGATCTTTGCTGGCAGGCACATACCATGCCAGGATATTACTGACACCCAGCACGGGTGGGCATGGCAAGTTGTGTATCTTTATAAATATTGTTGAACAGGGGTTAATTTATCTATCTATTTGTTCGGCAAGCAACAGCATTTGTGGTGGCTCTGGGACATGTTGGCCGGTGGCTGTCACACCCCGTGCCACCACCACTTGAATCCATGGTGGGAGGAAATTTTGTCTGTTTACCTGTATGGTTCAATTAAATGATCACACTACTTTCCATTGGATTTAATGCATGTTTAAAGATTCAAACACACCCAAAATACATTTAGGAGAGCCCAATACCACCCATAATTACAATACTGCTCAAATCGTGTCTTTTTATGTTTTCACTATTGTTATTAAAGCAATAATCAACTTACGTTATGTTCTTTTCTTTTCTTCTATTTTTTTTTTTTAAATTCCAGGTGATGCATGAAGATTTCAATGAAGGGATAATCCAAGTGCAAGCCAAGAAGAAAGCCAGTTTAAATTATTATGCTTAATCTGAGCCCATGAGCTTGTACTGTTAGTTGAATTGAAGTTATATGTTCTCAAATGTTCTCCTTCCTTTGTGCTTTATACCAAGTTATCAGGGTCAGGCTAACACGCTTTCAGAAGACTCCTTTGTTTGTTACATGTCTCAGATTGTCGTTTTAGTCTGGAGGACCACCTTGTATTTCCAGAAATGATCGTTGATGCGGTCTCAATGCGAGGGGCCATTGATTCATGTTTCGGACTCACCAGCTGAACTGACAGCTTAAGCAGGGAAATCACTGATGTACTCATAGTTTAATGTGAACCTTGATCTATGTGCATTTTTGGGAATTAGGGAGCTAGCAATACGCGTTTATAGATCAGTTTCACTTTGCAAGCTCTTACTGCAATATTTTTTCTTAGTATTTTACTCCATTAATTGTCGTGGCATTAATATTGTATCTAATGAAGTGTCTCCTTGATCCAAAGCAGCCAGCTGGTTAAAAGAATCTCTAAACATCTCTGATATAGGATTCGCCTTCGAAGGTACTTATCATTATATTTTGATGCTGACTTCAAATATTGGTGAGATGAGAATTAATATGTATCACATCAATTGTGGATGCTGTCTTAGCGTGTGCCTTATGAACCTGCAAAAATGAGTATTTTTGGCTGACCGGGCATTGCACTTTCAATAGCGAAGATGATGATGATAAATTTTGGGAATTGTAATAATAAAATGGCCTGATCACATTTTAGGTCCCAGTGAAGATCTAGGCATTTGTAGGATTCGCCTTTGAAGGTAGCTGCGTTGCATGTAAATTTTGGGAATTGTAATAATAAAATGGCCTGATCACATTTTAGGTCATAGTGAAGATCTAGGCATTTGTAGGATTCGCCTTTGAAGGTAGCTGCGTTGCATATGGCCATGGATGTTTCCTGGTGTTGAATTTTACCGAAAAATGGTTAAACATCAAGATTGCCTGCAAATGGGTTTCACTGGTTTCGCTATCGTGAATGCTATCCTCTTCCACCCCGTGAAGCTTAAACATGACATTAGAAAATTAATCACCCCCGCTCGATATAAATATGATATTTATGCAGGTCAGGAGGCTTGAGACAAAAAGTACAACTAACTACATCCCGCCTAGAGAGATCGAATGCCCTGCTACCATCTTGGTGAGATGCCAATACTGATCAGATATAAGTTATGTGCACCTAAAGAGCGAATAGCAATGGATTACAACATTTAGAAAAGTAACATACGGCCAAATGCAGTGATGATGCTCCCTGAAAAATAGCTTGCCCCTTTGTTGCGTAGGAACCAAGGTCAACAATTGGCAAAATACAGTTTAGATGAATCATTAAAAATGTTTTCCAGCACTTCACGGACAATGAGGCTACCAAATTTAATAGTCAACATCATCTGCTCCACTTCTGCAACGAAATGGAAATGATCATATTTATGCAACACCCGGAAAATTCTTGATGTACGGATGCTTTTAAAGTCGTGTTTTCTACGGTCAAAAGAACACTGACCGGTATTAGATGCAAGCCCTCAGGTGGCACCATCATGGCTCCCGTCTCCAGATTCTGAAGATTTCCAGTTGAAGAAAATAAATATGAATGAAAGTACGCAAAAGGACCTCCAGCAAATAGTTGTGTGCAAGTGCAGAAACAACTACCATGTATGGCTGCTAAGTTATCTTCTTTGTACACTCCTAGTGGTGAGCCATGAACAGACATAAGCATCTCGCCATTCTTTGGCAGCCTTAAAGTTTTGGGAGTCATGCCACAAGATAATCGGTTACCAGTTGCCTGCAACAAATATGATAATATCTTGAGCTTAAGAAACTGATCTCTTTTGATGTCTCTTGGGAAGAAAAGGTTTTAAAGAAAAGGTGCAAGCAATCAGCAACATCTTCAATTAAATGGTGATTTCAAGAATATGTTAAGCATCTATCAAGCCCATGAGAGAATTATCAATATCTGAGCCAACATATAGCCTTTAAGCTAAATTAGAGGCACATAACCATAAGATGAAGAATACACACACCCCAGGAGTCTGGAAAATGTCTCTTGTTCCTGGCATCTGGTTTTCTGATGGTTCATTCAAAATCTAGAGAACAGGAAGATTGCAAAACAAATTTGTAAGCTCAAGTGAAGAAACGATAATGAGACTTGGAAGTTTTTGAAAGGGCAATGTTCACTTAGCATACAAAATCAGGAATTTGCAGGTTCGCAGCCTCTAAGAAGTTCTTCTTCACTGTCAAAAATCATAGCAGGCAGTAAAATAATTTAATATTCAGAATCAGCGAGCTGAAATGCATGTATGGAAAAATATACAAACCCGAGTTTACTGAAAACTGAAGGCCACCAGCAGAATCAAGTGAAGCAGACATATTTCTACCATCAACTTGATTTCCAGGCAAATAACCATCTTTATCATTCCATTGCAGCTCAAAAACTTTGTACTTCTCATTTCTTATCACTGACAGGTTGGGCAAGTTTTTCTGAAAAAATGTTATTGCTGGAGTTTCCAACTGTTCCTTGCTTAAATATGAGCGAAGCAAGCGCAACCGAGAAAGCAAGTTTTCAGTCTCCGCTGCACAAATAGCTTGAATTGCAGCAACTCGTCGTTCAACTATCCAAGCATGCAAGACATTGCTTAGAATAGTTAAAGTACCAAACAAACAAGGCAGGAAAAAAGTGTGCTCTAAATCTCATCAGAAGTTAGCAATCAGAAAATATGACACAAAAAAAGGAGCAACTTGGGATTTTAGAATGCAATCTGACTGAAAAAGGATTCATAGACTGGATTAGTTCCATGTCCATGGTCATGATTAAGCCTCCAGTCTCATTTGTCAAAAAATGATAGCTAGCTTTTGCTGAAAAGTTCTACCTACTTAGTATTTGAATCTGGATCTTTCCTTGCACTTGTCATTAGCTTTCTAGCTAGAATCTACTACTTGAAGAGTCACCCACAATTAAATTTCTCCGGAATCACATTTATGCTCTTGTATCCCACTTACTAAAACTTCAACTCTGTCTCAAATTTGATGCTCTTATATAATGTGCTGTTCCCGGTTACAATATCCCTTAGCTCTTGATGATATGTTTCTTCAAAAGAATAAGAAACTAAGAAATTTGCATTGTTTTATGATACATTCAAATATAGTTTTATATACTGTTTCCTAAGCAATTATCATAATGTAAATTATTTAAAAACTTCATTTTCCTCACTCCCTCTGCTGATTTAGTTAACTAAGGTTATAAGTGAAAAAGGTAGATATTTTTGAAGCAGATCCCGTATGTTACTTAGAATGATGGTATGTAGAGAGAGGGGTGTTTTGGAAAAAAAAGAATCTAAATGCCAGAGTATAAGAATGCAAGTACGGTTGATACATACTAACGGTAGTGATTAGTAGATTTGATGACCAAAAAACATTTCCCAATGACAATTTCAGTGATATTGGACCTAATTTGGGAGAGGTTAGTCATAAATAAGCAATATATTTGCAATGCAAATGAATGTGCTGGATGATCTTGGAAAATAAAGCTACAGTTTGGCTGAGTCTACATATAATTGGTCGGGATTTGCAACACCAGATCAATCCATCCTAGTCAGCCATGATAGTGCAAAACCACTTGACGGTCTTTTGGATGCTTTTGCAGCTCTTAACAGGACCATGGTTGCAAATAGGTTCTGAAAGCTGGGGAAGTAAGAATGAGCGCTAGCAAGAAAATACTATGTTTACTAGATGGTAACATAGAAGAGGAAAAAAAGACTAGAAAAAGGTAAAAGAAGTGGGTCACCTTGTTGTCAAATTATACATCAATGTGAAGTGGATAAGAAAAAACCTGGCTTTATACATCTATGATAGAGGTGGATGAAAAGATTCCTCTAAGAAGTGGTAATGAACAAGAAGATAATGGACAAGGTTCTCAAGTGAGTGATTGCATGAGAGGTCTGAAATTCTTGTATAGAAAGATATTGTAATATTTCCTTCATGTTTGACTTTACACCGGAAAGAATGGCTAAGCAGCTTATTGGCCTACTTCACCAGAGGGGGAAAAAAAAAGATAACTAAGAAACATGAAAGAGAGAAGCAATCAAGTAGGCTAGTGTTAACTATGCACTGCAATCAAAACTTTGAGGAAGCATTTGGTATAGGATAATCATCCCAAGATCAAGGGTGATATGGATGCAGAGATTACCGTGCATGGTTGTGATTCCAAATCACACCTACTCCTCAAATCTATTAGATGTATGCCCTAAAAGCCAAGTTCGCATAATACATTATACTATTTCTAGAACATTTTTGTACTTAGTTTATTGAAATTAATAAAATGGATATTTTTTTTCATTCATATGCGATGTGTTTATGAATCGTCTAATGAGTTGATGGACGATGACACATTCTCAAGAGTTAAGAATTTAAAACGTGTCTGTCATTATAGATTGACTTCAAAATATTCTTGATCGTTGGATCATCACGGGAATAGTGATTGATCCGTCAAGATCGATGCATGAATCACTTTTCTTTCAGGTAGACGAGTCTCGAGTCCACTCTTGATAGCCTCCATTCATCATGCCTTCCGAAAGGCAAATAATGCTACTGACTGGGTTGCCTCATTTATTGCTCTCCATTCATCATCTCGGAAAGGTTTCTTATATAGATGGCAGTGATGGCCGTGATTTCCTCCTCAAATGACGAGAGATGCCTCCGATTACGCCACATATGGAGATCTCTGCTAGATATACGACATATGGAGATCTCTGCTAGATATACGAGGCCCAACAGAAAAGAAATCGATATGACGGAGAAAAAACCAATACCCCTCCCAGAGATCATCAAACACCTCCGATCGTGCCATGAATCACGGTCCAAAATGAGGATGAAAAACCGTGAGGAAAATCGACGTGACACATGGATCCGCGTGAACTTTTTCGACACCTATAGAAGCTCAACAGCCGGCAAAGGCGCAATGCTCAAAATGGAAACCAATCAATTCTGCCAACTAGCCTAGAAATTTGCCATCATTAGAAGATGCCCCTTCACAAAGGAGGTTGACAAAAAGAAAAGAAAAGAAAAAAAACGAAAAAGAAAGAGGAAATTGATCAACTCCCATATTTCAAAGCAACAAAATATACTTTGAAACTGGGAGTGGGGACAACTGTTGTAATAAACTGGACGAACCGATAGATGTCGTATTTGATCGGATCAAACGAACTGATGAACCCGAGGCCAAAGAGCCCGATGATACCAATACAATGATCAACCAACTCGTCGTCTTTAGAGTATGTTTATCGATTGACCATAGATCAGATAAATGACACCAAAATGGAGTTGGCAGGAAAGAACATGGTTGTTATAACCGAACAACATCACAATTGCTATTTGTTATGAAGGGTTAAAGTTAATTAGTTTATCTTAACAAATTTCTATTAAGACTAATGTCTATAAAAAGAGGTAAAGAGAGATTTCTGAAGGAGGCAAGGCGAGTGCTATTCACAACCGTTCATTCAGTTTCACTTCATCTCTCCATAAAACCTCCGGGTATGGGTTTGTTTTGCAAGGATCGAAGGCGATCAACCGGAGGCTTGGGAAGTGCAACCCGGTCCGTAGAGATTCAGCATCAACAGAACCAAATATTCCAACTAGCTCATCAAGATAGCAATTCAATTCTCAATACAAAATAATAGATCAAACGGGCATGTGAATTAGGGTTGATTGAATAAACTCTTCGAGGAATTGAAAAGAAATAGTCGGGGGATCGATCTTACTGATGAGCGAAGGGTTGTACCCCCAGGGCTTGGACTTTGCGTTGGCGAAGGCGTCGAGGGAGAGGCCCTTCCCTCCCAGCCTCCTCTCGTTCCTCTTCGTCTTCCAATCATTCTTCTTATAGTTGGTGCTGGTTCTCCTCTCGGATCCACCCTCCCCGTCGCGGCTCTTCATCTTCTCTCTCTGAAGGCTTGGCCTCCGGAGCTAGGAAAACCCTGGAGAAAGGCGGGTCCTTGGGTGTCGGGAGCGAGAAAAGCCCTTAGCTTTAGATAAATTGGATTTAGATTTCAGTCGGCATTTTTTCCTCCTCACGTGGATAATGTAAAACTATTATTTTTTTGAGAAAAACCAAAACCTATCATAAATAATATATTTTTTTGGTATAAAAACCTATTATAAATAATTTTGATTTGTATTGGGAGCGTCTGGAGGGCTAAACGAAGGTATCTAATGTTTTGTGTAGCTTAATTTCCATGGCCTAAAGTGTTATGAGGTAGCGAGCAGTCAAGTTCTCTCTCTTTCCAGGAATAGCCTTGTTTTCGAGGCTGTCTTTTTTGACCTTCCGAGCAGCTCTTGTATCTGTTTTGTCTGAGCACCCGTTTGTATAAAAAAAAGAAAAGTATTTTTTTCTTTCTAATATGGGATTGAAACCAATCAAACAGAAGAATCCAAGCTTCTAAAGATGTATCTTGCATATGAGCATCTTACAAGTAGTTAAAGCCATTCATGCTATTGTCACGTTAAAATTTGTAGAAAAATTTAGCAAAAACCATGGAAAAATCTGGTAAAATCGTTAAATCATGATAACTAATAGAGAATGTCCAAAAGAGTTTACTTTCTCATGTTTGAATGGTTGGATATTTTCCTTGCCTTCCTTTCAACTTACTATTAATATTGAACACTTAGAATCTCCATCAACATAAGAAGGCATATTAAAATTCAGTGAGCATAACCATGACTTGGTAGAGGACCTGCCTGCTCATTCTCATTGTGCCTGATCCAATTAAACATGCAATGAATTTTCACAGCAAAGAGGTGGCTTTCCAAAACACTCTAGGCCTCAGAAGTTGTTTGGCATTGTACACAATTAGCAAGGAGAAATATGCAGCTCTTGCACACCCACTGACTCCCCATTTTGTCTTTGTTGAGAAGCAACTGTGGGTGGATTTTTACACAATTTTTTATCTCAAGTTTGGTTTCTCCAAGAATATTGGGAAGAGCAAAGTCCTTTGACTGGAGAGGTGTCAAGGATGTTCATGTCATGCATAGAAGAATTAGGACAAGCTTTGCCAGTAAAAAATCAAATCTGCTGCTCGCTTGCGGACAACAAAAAATTTCTATACGTTGTTGTTACTATGCTTACATTTAAAAACATTAGCTGTGTTGAAATCAGCATGACTGGTTTGAAAGGTCTGGGATGTGCTAACTGTGTTGGAATGACATTTTAGAATTTGAATATACATTGATGACTTAAAAAAACAAAAAGAAATAAACATAAAAATCTTAGCTGCTTCAAGGGAAAAATTCTAAATGTCAACAATTGCTGTTGGCTGAAGAATTTGAAGTTGAAGCCTCAACTTCGATGAGACATGAATACCATCAAATGAGCAACTTACAGGCCATGTCTGCTTGTATGAGTCTTGACCAAGAAGATATCCTCTATCACCTGCTATTGTTTACATATTAAGAAAGCACATTAAGAGCATGGGTTGAGGCTTGAGAGCATTAGAAAAACAATCAAGAGGGATTTCTTGAAGTTTCATTCACTTGGTTAATTTTTAAAATGTCTCTTTGGTTAATCTTTATCACTACCTGTTAGTGAACTTTGATGGTTGTAAACACAGAGAAAGGAAGAGAGGGGTCGGGTTTGGCTTTATGTTACTGATGATCATCTTTCATGGTAACCTTATAATACTTTATTTGTGTGAATCTGCAATATGTCTTCCTAAGTGATTATAATTTTTTGTTTGAGTACTTCAAAAGTAACTGAAATTTTAGTTGGATTTCTTATGTTGTTGCTGAAACATGATGATCATGTATTTTCATGGTTCCAGAAAAGCAAAAGGAGTTCTATAGAAATTCCAAATATGCGAGCAAGTATAAGAAGTTGCTAAAGCAGCAAAACCAGGCCGGTGACCTTCCTCCAACAGCTTCAGAACATGAGGTTTGCTTTTTCCTGTCTCTCTATAATTGCTGATCTTGCTGTACATGGAATTGGGAGCAAGAGAGATCTAGGTTTTCCATCTTTGTATTGGGCCCCGTATTGGTGCCCACCTGTTACTATGTTGGTATGGGACCAATTCAGCATACTTGTATCAGTATGCCTCCCCATATCCCATACCAGTACCGAAGCAGGATGGTCCAGTATGGTATGCTCCATATTGCTTAGTTCGGTACATGGCAAGTCTTGAGAGAGATGATATGTAACCTTAAAGCAAATTAAAGTTGGTGTATTGTTACCAGTTCTAATCCTGAGGTTACTTATCTGAACTCTTCTGTTAACTTCTTATTTAAATTTAGGAGCTTCTGTAAAAGGATTTACTCTTGCCCATTTATATGTGAGGCATTAAATTTTTTTATTAAAAAAAATTTGCACTCTGAAGTCCGAAAACTAGGAAAGAATGATGAGCAATGAACTGCCTTTATACTTGGCATTGGATCCTCAACAGGACTGAGTTGAATTCAATCAAAGTTGGTACATTGAGGTAGCTGTGCCACTACAAAGTGAAATGTTTGGCTGTTCGGTCTGGAACAAAATGGCTTTGACTCTTTAAAATCCACGCATCCATGGGAAGGGCAAACTATTGCTCTACGGACTTTCTTATCCTACTGAACGTGGTCAGGGAAAGAAACCATGTGGTTCTGTACCATAGGGCGGCTCACTTCAGTTTTTCTATTTTAACATCAACTTCAAGAATTATGGAGAATTTGTATTTCCTTTGCTGGTTGGGAATGAAAACGAAAGTGTTCCAAAGCCAAGCAGGAATAAGAAGAAAAACAGTCTACAGAGCTTGAGAGAGGAGTATGAGAAGAAGTGTGCAGAAGATGAGAAGGCAAGCATGGAGAGAGAAGCCATCATTCAAGCAAAGAAGGAAGAAAGAGCAAAGGCTGAAGCTAGAAGGAAGTCTCCGAGGAAAAAACAAAAGACGGATGCACCTTCAAAAGGTATGTCCAGTATGCTCTTTATTGAATCTAATATCACAGTTTCTTCTACTTCTAGTTGGATATTAGACTCTGATTCAAGTACTCCCATATGTACTTCAATGCAGGGTCTGGTAGCAAGTAGAGGGCTGAGGGAAGGAGATATGATCCTAACATTACTATTAGGATTTAGATTGATTCTTGAAGACTGTTATTATATACTTGTAGCTAGCAAAAATTTGATTTATGTATCTATACTAGCCCATGATGGTTTTGAATTTAATTTTAATAAAGATTTTTATTCTATTTATTTGAGAAATAAATTGATTGTAAAAGCTATTTAATTAATAGCCTTTATCATTTGCATGCCGATGCATCTATGAATATTAAAGAGCATTTAGTGAGTGCCATAGGATACAAAAGTCTTAGAAATGACCTAAACCACAAGTATATGTGACACCTCAGAGTTGGTCACATGGAAGAGGATAGGATTAACAAACTGGAAAAAAGGATGGGATCCTTGACTCATTTAATTTTAAGTTATATCCAGTTTGCGAATCTTGCCTTCAAGAAAAAATGACCAAATTACCTTTTATAAGAAATAGAGAGAGGGCCACTAAATTACTTGCCCTGGTACATACTGACATGTATAGACCATTTGATGTGCAGGCCAGAGATGATTATTAGTACTTCATTCCTTTACCGATGATTACTCACGGTATGGATATGTATTTCTTATGAGACACAAGTCTAAAATCTTTAAAAAGTTCAAGAAATGCAGATATAAATAGAAAAGCAAACAAAAAAATTTCTTAAAGTTCTCCAATCATATCAAAGAGGGGAATACCTTAGTAGAAAACTTCTAAGTTATCTCAAGGACAACAATGTAGTCTCACAGTGGACTTTTCCTGGCACACCTCAACTCAACGGGATATGAGAAAGAAGAAATAGGACCTTATTGAATATGTTGTGGCCCATGATGAGCTTCATGACCTACCTATATTTCTTTGGGGACATGCGCTACAAACTTCGATTTATATTTTAAATAGAGTTCTCTTTAAATTTGTTCCTCCCACACCGTATGATATATGGCATGGCAGGAAATCGAGTCTTGGCCATCTCAAGATTTGGAGATGTTCAGTCTATGTCAAAAGACTAATGACGGACAAGTTAGAATCCAGATCTATGAAAGCTCACTTTATAGCAGGGTTCACCGAACCGTGCCGAACCGGACCGGCGACCGGCTGGCACGGTTCGGCTATAAAAAAACGGCACGGCCGCCGAAAAAACCAAAAAAAAAAAAACGAATCGGGCCCGGTAACCGGCCCGAACCGCTGCAAACCGGTCTCGAACTAGTCGAAATGGGCCCGAACCGGCCGGTTCGGCTCGGTACGGGTATGGGAGAGGGTGGGGGGGTGTTGTTTGTTTTTTGTGTTACATGGCTACAATGTAGCCATGTGATTTTCAAAGGGGGGGCAGTTGCTGCCTTTCCTTAATTAAGGAAAGGTGGCACAGAGAGCTTAAGAGCTCTCTGTGTTCTCTGCAGCGATGCACGAAGGAAAACCAAGAAAAAAAATATGCCCCGCCGATTTCAACCCGATTCAACATGCAAAAATCGAAGGGGTAGGTAGAATTAAGGTCCGCATACCCTTCTTTTTCCGTATTTTCGTCTTTCGTAGAGTTAAATTTTATTAAAATCCGTGCAAATTAGAAAATTAAGAAGAAATGCTGTCAAAATTTATTTGTTGACAATGATTTTAGAGTATATGGTAGATCTATGATAGATCTACACAATGATACTAAAATCTTAATTTTTTGTTAAGTATATAATTTTTTAAATTAAAAATTAATTTTGGATTAAAAAATTAAAAAAATTAGAAAAAAACTGTAATTATAAATTATTAATCTAGGGCTTGTAAGCTACTCTCACTATAAATTTCATGTCGATTTATTCAAGTTTTGTGCATCTCATGAATAGTGCCCGTAGGTCTTAAATTGAAAAAAAAGTGACTTTTCATACATTTCTAGGCTCTTAAAAAAATATATGTAGCATGTATGATAGAATCCTACATGAATCTAAAATTTAATTTTTTTATTTTTCTTTATTTTTTAAATTTTTTAAATTAAAAAAATAAAAAAAATTAAATTAAATTTTAAAAATTAGGTTAATTAACTGTTAATTAATAAACATTATTATTGACCTTCTATGTAATTTAAATATTCATGTATGGATCCATCAAGGAGAAAGAAGGATCCGGAGCGGGACATTGGCTGGTTACATGGAAAGATGCTCTCGGGTCGGCATCACTGGAGGAGGTGTAAATGGTGCAATACCGAATTCAAAGATGGGGGTAACAAGGTTGAAGCAGCACTTGGCTAGCGGCTATCCTGATGTATCTGCATGCCGACAGTGTCCATAGGAGGTCCGTTAGTTGATGAAGAAATACTTTGCTGAGTTTAAAACTGGGAAGGAAAGAGCAGCAAAGAAGAAGGCAGAGGTGGACCGCAGAGCCGCAGAACCACCTTCTTATCACTCCAGGGAGTCAGAGGAAGCTATTCCTTCTGATGAGGAGGCACAGATGGACGCTGCTATTCAGACGAGCTTGTATGAGCAGAGGCAGCAGAAGACAGCCAGGCAGAGACAGCGATTCGGGCCATCAACTTTTGAATCAAGATCGGGATCTGCTTCTGCTAGTGCTCCAGGAGAATCTGAGACAGTTTAGGAGGACCTCCTCAGTTAGAAAGCCAGAAAGCCTGTCAGGAGAGGCACCGGCCGTATTGCATCCATGTTGGGAGCATTTGGCAATAGAAGGAAGTCTTCCAGGCCCAGGGACATTCCAGAGGGAGCCACTATCCATGATGTCGATCCACATGCATTTTCCAGTAGAGATTCAAAACAACAGAGGATTGACACAATGCTAAAGAAAGATAAGAAGAAGGATATGTGGCGGGCCATCTCCTCCTGGTTTCATTTTAATCATATCCCAGCCCATGCAGCAGACAATCTTTATTATCGTTCTACTATTTCATCTATACAGGCTGCTGGTGCAGGTGTAGATCTTCCAGCATCGAGGAATATCTATGGTCATCTTTTGGACAGCAATAAGGAAAAGCTAGAATGATGGATATCCTCATATCAGAGCAAGTGGCCTGTATATGGATTGACGGTGATGTGTGATGGTTGGACTGGTCCTACTAGACGAATCATCATCAATTTTTTTACTTATTGTGATGGGAAGACATTTTTTCAGAAGTCTATCAATGCTTCAGATCAGGTGCACGACGCCAGTTATATCCTCAGATTGATGGAGAAGGTGATTGATCAGGTGGGAAATCATAATGTCGTGCAGGTCATCGCTGATAATGGACTACAGTACAGGGCCGCAAGGCAGATCTTGATGGAGTAGCGGCCGCATATTTTTTGGACCCCTTGTGCAGCACATTGTATAGACCTCATGTTGAGGGATATTGGCAAAATTCGCAAGGTGCAGAAGATTGTTGAGCTAGCACAGTCTATCACCAGATTTATATATAACCATACATGGATCTTATCATTGATGAGGAGCTTTACAGGGAAAAAATATTGAGACCTGGGGTCACACGGTTTGCAACTAATTATATTGCACTTAATAGTCTTCTTCAGAAGAAAGTAGAGCTGCGTCAGATATTTGTCAGTCAGGAGTGGCAGGACAGCAGATTTGGCAGGACAAATACTGAGAGAAGCAATGTGGAGAATTTGGTGACGAGACAGACATTCTGGCAACGGGCTGAAAGGGTAGTAGAGGCTATCAAGCCTCTATATGAGATACTTCGTGCCGTGGACTCCGAGAGGTATGCTCAGATGGGCTTCTTATATTTCATGATGCAAAGGGCAAAGGAAAAGATACTTCGTGCCGTGGACTCCGAGAGGTATGCTCAGATGGGCTTCTTATATTTCATGATGCAAAGGGCAAAGGAAAAGATCCAGGAGGCAGATCCATCACATGCACATGAGTATATCTGGATCATTGATGTACGGTGAAGTTATCAAATGAGTTCGGATTTGCATCTAGCAGGTACATAGCATTTTATGAAGTCCCTAAAAATTAAGTTTCAATTAGATTCATACAAGTACGCTTGACTGATTCTAAAAATATATGTGCAGCTTACTATCTAAATCCGAGATTTCAGTACTCCGTACCGGACATTGTCATGGATGAGGATCTTATGTCTGCCCTGCGCAATGTTATATATAAGATGGAGCCCGATCCAGATATCGCTGCCATGTGTCTTAAAGAAGTTATATTGAAATTATTGAATGATTTTTAATAGCATTAATTTCAACAAGCTAACAAATTTTTTTCTGGCAGACGAAATTTTTTAGGGAGGGCACAGATTCGTTTGGATCCACTGTAACGGTCAGAAGTAAATCAAAGATGAATCCTGGTAGGTACTACTAAGGAGTAAGTCTAATTGAATATCAGTATCAAATTTTTATTTTGCCAAATCTAAAATTCTAAATGATGTAATGTCTTTTGCAGCTGAATGATGGGTGCATTTTGGTGGATCAGCTAAAAATTTGAAGGTTCTTGCAGTGAAGATCCTCTCCCAGAAGGTGTCCTCCAGTGGATGTGAGCGCAACTGGTCTACATTTGGTCTTATCCACTCCAAACAGAGGAACCGTCTGAAACAGAAACGCCTCAACGATCTTGTGAATGTACATTATAATTTAAGGTTGAGGCTGAAATGTATTCAGGAAGAAGTAGAATTGAAATATCCTGATCCCACTGCAAGTTCATATATTGACGAGGATGAAGATCCAATGATTGGGTGGGTCATGGATCAGCAGCAGCAACCAGAGCTTGATGAGCCAGGATCGCCTCCTCGACCAGCCAGTTTTGTAGCTAGTGAGACTATGGTGGATGCTGGACAGTGGGCAACAAGTCATATTCCTCGCAGGGCTCCAGCAGATACAGCACATCATCCGTCCCCACCATAGACCTGGAGACAGAGGAAAAGGAAAGGCAGTTGCACCTCCATCGGAGCACTCAGTCCACTTAAGTTCAGATACCAGAGACAGTGATGATAGTGCTTCAGATAGTGGAGGATCTAGTGATCAAGGAGAGGCATGAAGACAGGAGTCGCAGCCTCCTAGTCCTATTCGATTCACTGGGGAGTCACAGTTTTACCATGCCACGCAGGATACAGATCATGAAGCACCATCCGATAGGCCTCGTGGTGATACGATTCCATATAGACGACGGGCTCCGCGTGGTCGTTCGGGACACGATACAGCTGCAGATCTTGCACGTGGAGTAGGATCCTTGGATGTATCCGGATCATCCTCATATTCAGGATCCTCTTATCCGCAGCTACCAGCAGCTTATGATCCATATGATCCATATGGTGCATCCGAGACGTCAGCATCCAGTGGTTATTATCCCGAAGCATCTTATGCATCTGATTTTGTTGCTGGTATATTTGGATTCCCCCTGCACCTACACTGCCATGTCGACAGTTTCTGGACAGCTCTCAGAGTCGGGACATCAGAGAGGGATTTGCGATTAGTTATGACTCATCACGCATACCTCCTGGAATGAGCTTAGAGGAGTATCATGCTGCCTGGCAGGAAGAACATGCCGACTTTCCTACGGAGTACATACATGATCCCTATATTTATGGACATCGTCACTCTATTCGATTCTAGACATTGGTATGTAATTATATATTTATGACACATTTTACTTTCATTAATTGCTGATAATCTTAGTTTAATTATCAATTTTTTTATTTCAATTAAAAATAATCCTAAATATTAGTATTTAGTCCTAAACCCTAAAGTGGTATGCCATCCTAAACCCTAAATCCTAAATCGGCCTAAACCCTTAAAAAATAAACCCTAAACCCTAAACCCTTAAAAATTAAAATAAATACCTTAAACTTAAAAAAAACAAAAAAAAAATTGTGCGTACCGGTTTGGACCGGTACGCCCCACCGTACCGTGTGTTAGCACGGTACGGTTCGGTACCGAACCGGTACCGGCCACCGGTACGACACCCGGTACCGGTTCGCCAAACCTTGCTTTATAGGATATCTTAAATAATCGATAAAGTACTACTTTTACTTTTCAAAGGATCACAATATGATTGTAAGCCGACATGCTACGTTCTTGGAGAAATAATTTGTTTAGAATAGTGATAGTGGAAGGTTAATTAAGCTCGAAGACAGTTCCTTAAGAATGGCCAGTTGGAGATAAAGTCTTCTCCAAGTCGAACCTATTGAACTAGTAGACGTTGTTGCTCCACTATCTCGTAGGTCTAATTAGTCTCCAGTCATCCTAAAAGGTACTTAGATATGCTTACTAAGGATATAGAAAAAGTATTCCTCATAGGAGATAGATAACAAGCAGTTAATACTAAAATCTATGATGAGTCGATGTCAAACATCGACTACAAGAAATGATTAAGTGCTATGAAGTCAAAAATTGACTCAATGCATTCGAACTAGGTCTGGTCCCTAGTGGATCCACTAGAGGGTATTATACCTATTGGATGTAAATGGATTTACAAAAGGAAGATAGATGCAGATAGTAAGGCATAAATCTTTAAAGCTAGGCTCGTGGCAAAAAGGTAATCAATGCGAAGGATACCATTTCATCTGTGGTCATGCTGAAATCTATACACATGCTTGCCATTGCAGCATATCATGATTATGAGATATGGCAAATGGATGTGAAAATTGCATTCCTTAATGAATATTTTCAGAATGATATCTATATGGAACAGTTTTTAGATTTCACTTACAGTGATGGAGATCACAAAGTCTGCAAGCTATATAGATCATTTATGGATTAAAACAAGCTTTTCGGAGTTGGAACACTCGTTTTAATGATGCGATCAAATTATTTGATTTCATCAATAACAAGAATGAGCCTTGTATTTACAAAAAGGTCAATGCAAGGGCTGTCATATTTCTCGTATTGTACATGGATGACATCCTTCTTATTGGAAATGATATTTTAATGCTGACTTCCTTACATTCTAGGAATTAAGGTCTATAGAGATAAACTGAATAAGATGCTTGGCCTTTCATAGAAGATGTACATAAAGGAAGAGCTGAAAAGGTTCAGCATGGAGAACTCTAAGATTAGACTTCTACCCCTCATGCATGGTATCAATCTCTCTAAGGTGTCCTAGCACACCTGAGAAGATTCAAAACATAAGCAAGATCCCTTATGCTTTGGGAGAGTCATATATATCATGTTGTGTACATAACCTGATATAGCACTTGCTGTAAGTGTCACAAGCAGACATCAATCGAATTCAAGTGAAGAGCGCTGGAGTGCTATGAAGAACATCATTAAGTACTTGAGAAGAACTAAGGATTTGTTCTTGATCTTTGAAGGAAATTGTGAATTGTAAGTTGAGGGATATACTTATTCAGACTTTGTCTTGATAGAAAGTCTATATCAGGATATGTGTTTCTTTGCAATGGAGGTTATACAAGCTGGAAGAGTTCCAAGCAATCCATCATTACTGTTCTACCATGAAAACTGAGTATATCACCATCTTGAAAGCTACAAAGGAAACCTTCTGGTACAAAAAGTTCATTATAGAGCTTGGAGTGATGCCATCAAATGCCATTTCCCTGTACTGCAACAACAATAGTACCATAGCCCTTGCTAAAGAGCCCAGGTCTCATCAAAAATCCAAACACATTGAGCAACAATTTTATATCATACGAAGCTATCCTGAGAAGAAGTACGTTGAGACGCAAAAAATAAACTCCACGAACAACGTGGCAAACCCACTAACGAAGCAATTAAGCAAAAGACTAAAGTTCACCTTGAAAAGATGGAACTTAGGTACATGACCAATTAATTTTGGTGCAAGTTGGAGATTGTTACATGCATGCCCTACAAGCTAAATTAGCATATCACATTATATTATTTCTAAGATATATTTTTGTATATGATTTATTTAAATTAATAAAACAAGCAATTTTCTTTTCCATTCATATGAGATGTGCCTATGAATCGAAGAAACTAATGAATAATGACATATATTCTTAAAAATTGAAAATTTGAGATATGTCATTATAAATTGATTCCTAAATGCTCCCGATCGTTAAATCATCACAGGGATGGTGATTGATCTGCCAAGATCGGTGCATGGGTCACTTTCCTCTCGGGTAGACGAGTCTCGAATATGTATTATAGGGTACTAAAGTGAAAGTACAAGTGATTGTTAGAGAACAATAGTATTGAGCATGATCAAGAACAAAAAATCACTTGGATATTTACTCCCTCATCAGGGATCGTCTCAATGCTATAGTTGTGTGAATAGTTTTTTGACCTGCGATGCCTTGGCTGTCACAATAGGATTGATATAGTTTGACAGCACATAAATATGATCCCTAGCCATTCAAGACTTTGCGATGTTCGTTGGTTGCAGTAGATTCACTGTAGGAGTAGGATGTGCACTTATAAAAAATCTATCGATCTTAGTAATTGTGGAATAGTCTTATGCGATCTAATAGACTGAGTCTTTCAATTTGTGGTCATAGTAATATGATAATGAAAGAGTTTTCATGGAATTCATAATTGGACTCAAGCTGGTTAAGTCTTGCATATAACAAATGCTTAGAGTTTAACGAGTTTCCATGACCTGCATCCTGTCCGGATGCTTAATAGAGAAACCTAATCACATGGTAACTATACTTAGAAATTCATCTTTCTATTCTACTAGGTTGCCACTATATACTACTAAGTATCATCGGTAGATTTTGAAAACTTGCTATAATCATTTTTTGATCAATGATCCTTGTTAGGGTTGAGCTAGAATTATTCCAACCCACCGAAAGAAATTTCAATGATACTATGATAGAGATCATGATATGTCTCACTGCCAGACAAATAGAACCTAAGAGGTCATATACAAAAAGAGCTTGACCATATCACGAGCTTAGATTAAGACCAAATTATCAATTGGATTGATGATTTGGATTAATTTGTAAAAAAAATTATAAATTTAAAAATGGCTAATTATTAGCATAAGGAACTTCACTGCAAGTATTGTAATATAATTGGGCTTAATTAAATTATAGATCAAATCCTAATCAATTTAAATCAAATTTAATTTAATTGGACTTGACTTAATTTAAGGCTAATTAGATTTAATTATCCAAGTTGGATTTAGATTTCAATCCTAATTGGATTAGGCTTGATAGTTTTTTTAAATTTGATTCAAATTTGGCTTGAATTGGATTTAAATTGAATCCAAATCAAAACCTAATCAAACTAGGAAGCCTGAACCCAAGTCCACTGGATTTCTCTCTCTGCAATTTGCCAACAAGAATTGTGAAGGGGTGTTGAAATTGGCGCCCCTCTTTTGCGTGCGTGAGATGAGAATAGGAGGCACAAATAAAGAGAGGAATAAAGGGGCCGACGCTAATCATTCTTCACCTTTTCTTTTTCTTGCCGTAACCTTTCTACTACAATTCCTCCCTTCCATCTTCTAATTCCCATGCCAAAACTCAGAGAGAGAGGATCAAGGGGAGGAAGGTTGGTTCTTCTTCCCTTGGCACCTTGTCCTTGAAGATCTTCATTGAATCAGCACGAAGGGTTCCAAGCTTAAAAACGAGACCTGCAAGAAGCTAGCACTCAAGGAGCCTTAATATTTCGATCAGCAACATGCTCCGTATGGATACCAATAGAGATCGAGTACGTGCGCAACTCCGACAAAAATCCAAGGAATCCACCGGATCTGACCCAACAAGAAAAAAAAGAAAGATTACGCTTCAAGTAAGTTCGATCTTCCTTCTCTAAATTTTCTGATTTTAGATTTGCTTATTAAATTTATTTCAGCATGTAAAAGATCCTTAGATGACATATCTTTTAGATCTGTATGCTTTATATGAAAAGTGTTTTCATACATGCTTCCGCTAGGTTAAAGTAACTTGAAGAAAATCTGCATGCCTATCACCTAGAACCTAACAAAATCATTACCGAACCCAATGATGAGAAACTTGTCATTGAGGTCAGGTATTTAAGATCACCCCAAAAACAATGATCTTGAGCTGAAATTTGGAAACAAAAATGCCCTTCAATTCAATAAAAAAAATTGGTATATCAATATTAAATATATTATATCACTATTACATAAATTATTGTATATTGATATTACACATGTTGTACTTATGATATATGCAATATTATAATTTATTACTAATCATATTATTGTCATATTATTATTAAATAACAATTTAAAATTATAATAGAAATATGCTTTTTGTGCTTTATATTTATATTATGAAATTGTTTAATATATTACTTTTATATGCCTTATTTTCCTGATCAAAATAAATATTTGCATTTAAAAAACAATATCCTATAAGTATAATAAAAATATTAATTCCATAATAACAACTAATGTATTTCATAGGATTTGTAATTTATAAGATTAATAAATATATTTTATAGAATATATTAATAACTAATATATTAAAAACATTATAATATATTTTACAAAATTAATAAATATATTTTATGAAATCGACTATCAAGGATAGTTTCCGTGTTATATGTTTGAACTTGGATTCTCATAGAATACTAATTTGGTTACTCATGGATACCCGAAGATCTATAATCACTGGAATATAGCATATCATATACAATAACCTTCAATCATCAAGAATTGGATTACCCTCGGATATATATCACTATGAACTAAGATCAACTTGGTGATCCCATTTGGGTCAACAAACACCACCCTAATGTCTAAGACTAAGTAGGAAACTAGGAATGAAGACCACAACAGGAAAGAGTGCAAGACTGATAATGCAATGGTGCTTGTGCTTAGCATTACATGGTATATGTGAATATGACAGAAGAACCGATGAGGTAGCAGATGTGGGGAGCGAAAAGACAACGAGTGGTAGGGAAGAATTGAACTTTGTGGAAGGATACACACCCATACAACCCACATGAATCACCCTCAGGGAATCCAAAATTAAATTATATTTATGAAATTCTTTGTGAATGTAACCAACAACCCTAACAAAGGGAGAGTTAACTCGATCAAAGAAGTCCTTCTATAAGGTCATTCAAACAACACTTTAAAAAAAGAAAAAATCATTGGGCTAATTGTTTATTAGAAAGCTAATCTCCATCATCCGAGTGTTTTTTTTTTTCGATGGGGTGGGGAGATGAAAGAAAGGAGACCCATAACCAAGTCAGCAATATTTATATAGCTAAAGACTTTGAAATGAATGAGATTTCCATCCTTGCAGACTTGTTTATGCTAAAAAGATGGTGGATCCCTCTGACCTTGGTACAAGGAGTACAATGCAATTGCTTGCTTATACATTTTGAAGATTTAGAAATTAGAATTTGCTTTTGTAAACATATTTGATATTACCATCCTTTTCTCGGAATAAAGCGAATAATTCAAAGAAAGAATGCTATCATATAGAGCAGTTTGCATGCATGAGACCTTCAATGTAAGTGTTCATGCAAGACATGCTGTCCTAAAATTAAAAAATGTTGAATATCCATGAACAGGTTTGTGTGGCTACCAACAGTTTAGCAAACTTCTAATAAGATAAACTTAAAACATAGGTGTTTTCCCATAGGGTAAGGCACAGATTCTGGATTCCACTTGTTTAATGAGATCTACATCAAATAAGAGCTCCTTTGAAATGGAAAAAAAGATCAACTCAACCCTAAAATCTATCGCTTTAAAATCAAATTGCTAGATGATGTCGACAAGGAGCATTCCATAGATTAAATCCCGGTAAGCAAGAAGCATCATCTTAGTTATACAAATACCATTAATATTTTTAAAAAATAATATAAATATGACATTTAGCGACTACAACTACAACAAAATCGTGGAAATAAGGAATGACTAAATATTCTTTTCCATCTATCACAAATTTGACAATAGATTAAGCTTGAAGTCCGATGAAGGAGGAGAGATGAATCGAATACCTTCCCGATTATTGAACCCACACTATCGTTCCGTGAATTGCACCGCCGTGTTCCCGCTCGACCCAACCTCGTGATTCGTTTTTGGTTCGTTTTTGGCTTCAGGGGAGACTCCCTTACCGCCCTCTTCCTTCCCCTTCTCACCAGCTCGCCTTCGAGAATAACCAACCTAACGAGAGCCCTAGAGAGGAATCAAGAAAACCAAAACCCTGTTTGATATCGAAACACTCTCAAGTCCTCCAAGATCTTGGTTCCAGTCTCTCGAATCAAATCCAAAAAAAAAGAAAAGATATCAAAAAAAATTTGCCAGGTTTCCTTCTATTAGAGGCTCACGAGGAAATAATCCAATTTTTTCGGTCACGATGAGAAAACCTGAGGGGGGTTAATACCAGAGAAATGGGTTTCAAAAATTGGAAGGTCGCCAAGCAGATCGAAAGAGATTTGCTTCTGACGTGTATGCAAAGGGACCAGTTGTGCCCGGATCCGACTCATAAACGACTTGAATCTGACCAATGCTCAAAATCGAGACTCGAGTTATGACCTACGAACATCAGTCTTGGGAAGGGCCACTAGCAAGTCGAGTTGGATACTAATCTGATCGACCAGGTTGGAATGGACTTATTGTGATCCATCGTAGGTTTTGGGTGCAATTAGGTGAAAATACATTGAGAAAAGACAACAAGTGGTAGGAAAGGATTGAACTGAGAGTTAACTCAGTCAAAGAAGTCCTTCTACAAGATCATTCAAACAACACTTTAAAAAAGAAAAAATCATTGGGCTAATTATTTATTAGAAAGCAAATCTCCATCATCTGAGTGTTTTTTTTTTTCTAATCGGGTATGGAGATGAAAGAAAGGAGACCCATAACCAAGTCAGCAATATTTATATAGCTAAAGACTTTGAAATGGATGAGATTTCCATCTTTGCATACTTGTTTATGCTAAAAAGATGATGGATCCCTCTAACCTTGGTACAGGGAGCACAATGCAATTGCTTGCTCATGCATTTTGAAGTTTTAGAAATTAGAATTTGCTTTTGTAAACATATCACCAACCTTTTGTTAGAATAAAGCGAATAATTCAAAAAAGAATGCTACATTACACAGAGCAATTTGCACGCATGAGACCTTCAATGTAAGTGTTCATGCAAGACATGCTGTCCTAAAATTAAAAGATGTCGAATATCAATAAACAGGTTTGTGTGGCTACCAACAGTTTAGCAAATTTACTTATAATACGATAAACTTAAAACAGAAGTGTTTTCCCATAGGGTAAAACACAGATTTTGGATTCCACTCACTTTAAAATCAAATTGCTAGAAGATGTCGAAAAGGAGCTTTCCATAGATTAAATTCTGGTAAGCAAGAAGCATCATCTTAGTTATACAAACGACATTAATATTTTTTAAAAATAGTTTAAATATGACATTTAGCGACTACAACTACAAGAAAATCGTGGAAATGAGGAATGACTAAATATTCTTTTGCATCTGTCACAAATTTGACAATAGATTAAGCTTGAAGTTAAATGGAGAAGAGATGAATCGAATACCTTCCTGATTATTGAACCCGTGCTGTCGTTTCGTGAATTGTGCCACCGTGTTCTCGCTCAACCCAACCTCATGGATCATTTTCGGCTTCAGGGGAGAAGCCCTGACCACCCTCTTCCTTCCCCTTCTCGCCATTGCAAGGCTTGCAGAGAATAACAGACCTAACGGCCCCTTGTGGCCCCTTGTGAAGGGGGAAAAACAAAAATAAAATAAAATAACAGATGAAGTCTACAAAGCACCAATAGACAGCTTGTAAAATGAAAATGGCATTTCATGTTTTCTCATTCCACACAAATAACAAACTTTAAGAATCAGAATCTCCAAATGACTTTATACCAACAGCTAGAAAATGCATTAAATTTTCCTTTCTAACTTCAAAGGCAGCAATAACTACTAACCCTATCATGAAATGGTTTGTAGTGCAACACTTTATGGTAATCTATTTTTGCCATCTGAATTAACTAATCAGAGATGTATGCATCATGCACGGTGCAGTTCCATATACCAGTATTTATGAACCACATAACTGATAAGAAAATATGATAGTCCTGTGCAATCCAAACATTGAAAAAGATAAAGGAAATCCTGGAAGTGCAATAAAGCCCTCTTGAACCTCAATCAAATGCACATACTAATGGTGTGCAATCTACTGCAACAGATGGGCAGCACCACACATCTAGCAAAATTATGATACTGATTAACAGATCCTGTAGAAGTAAGATGCAGCTATTTCAAGATTGTCAAAAACACCACATTTTATTAGCAAGCTTCTCTGTACCTCTTCAGTCCCTTGAGCACGCTTTCTTTTAGTTTTTGCAAGCACTCTCCTCCCGATTTCCTTAATCTTTACTTTCAGCTTTCAAAGCGACTTTGGTGAAGAAACCATTTCCTAAAAGACAAAACAAAACAATTATAACCACTTCCCAAGGATACAAGGATCCAACTGACAACATAAAGTAATAATTAAAAAAGACATCCTAAGCAATCTCAACTTCATCTTTGTTTTCTTAATGTGGCACCATAAAACTTTTATTAGTTAAACCTATCAACCGCTGAATTCTTGCTTTCACATGGCTAGTAGTTACAAGAGATTCTGATGGTGAACACTTGAGTTTCTATGTATGCGAAAAGATAGATGACATGGCAAGCTTTGAGAAACATGCATAATCTATAAGGAACAAGAAGAAAATGGCACTGCAAAAATAAAAATAAAATAAAAAATGTGTCATGCAATTATCCATGCAAGAAGCTGACAACTAGATGGCATGATATTACAAATTAAAGGCCAGGTAAAAGAAAAACAATGTCAGGTTCCTCGGATTGAAGGAGAATATAACATTTTTATCATATAGTACTAAACAAGTTTAAAATTAAAAGAACATTAAGGATTTCCATACAGCCAATTTGAAAGTTGCACCAGAACTCATTTACTGTAATCTACCAAGAAACTTGCAAAAATTTAAAATATATATGTGAGTGTGTGTATGAATAACCGATAGACCCGCATCTCCATATATCAATGCACTAAGAGTTCGCTCTGTTTTCAGGTGTGGTCATTCCCTGCGGTTCCACGGGAGTCTAAAATCCAACACTTTCAACTTCTACCCAACAAAACAATTGCAAATAGAAATTAGCTGCATATCATATGCCGAATAAAACTTCAAGTAACAAATCAAAATTCCAACAAGCGAGGAAACGAGGCTAATCTAAACCAAAATTCGCAACAAAAGAAGAAGAAGAAGAAGACCTAAACCCTGATTATTTGAATGATAGATTGATTAATGAAATAAACAGATGGTAAATCCACATAATGAAATAAACAGAAGGTAAATCCACACAGGGGAACCCATGCATTCTGATATCCTAAAAATCTGCAACAGACTGATCAGATAAATCACACAACAAAGGCTTTTAAAAAAAATCAAGAAAAAAAGACGGCGAAGCAGAATGTTAACGGAGAGACGATACTGGGGCTTACATCAAGAAGAGGAAGAAGTTCATCGATAGCGGACGGAGGAGATGCGAGCCGGTTCCCAACCTCCTGAAGCCGAGATCGCCGGCGCTCCGAGCTCCCCCGAAGCGTCAGGGCATTGGAACCCTAGAAAAACCCTAGAAACCCACCGTGGGGACTCGAACCAAAAACCCAGAAGAACGGATTGGAGAGCGGGGAAAAAAAAACAAACAAGGAAAGAAATCGAAATCTAGGGTTTCGAATGGGAAAAGAACAAGGTTTTGGAGAACCGAGCTCCGTGATATCAACCTGGCCCTTTCTCTCTCTCTCTCTCACAGGTCGCGTAAAAATGGCGTACTTTTTGCCTTTATTTTGTTTATTTGATCGCGCTCCGCTGGCTGACTCGCTCGCTCCTGGTGGTGCTGCGGTCTAGTTATGAGAAGAGCGGAATAAGTGCCTAGTAAGAACCGAGCGGTCGAGGGGTGAGGAAAGCGGACCAGACGGATTCCGCAGGGTTTATGCAATCGGGTTTGCCGGGGACTTTCGCGTCCGCAACTGGTTTTGCCTTAGCTCTCGGGTCTCGCGTTGGAAGGTCCGAGAAGATACGGCGGTGCCGCCTCGGGACTTAGTTGAAATGATCGTTTTACCCCTTAAGGACTTGTTAAAGGTGGATCATGCCCCAGTAACATAGGGATTATCACCATGTTGATAGGAATGGCAACAAAATTCAAGTTCATGGATATCTGACCCATTCCAATTCAATTAAATCGGATAGTCAACGCTTTGACTGAATTTGTATCAGATTTGGATAAAATATGAATGCTTAACTTTGGATTTGGATCGGAATCGGATAGATATGCACTCGATCCAAACCCAACCCGAATTATTTTAATTTTTTAAATATATATAATTAATATATATTATATTAAATATATTTTATTAATTATTATTGTTGCCGTCAAGATCGTGGCCCGTAGCTGCTGCCGGTGCCAGAGTACGCTCCCTTCGCCGCCTGTCGGTCCTCTGCTCCTGAACCTGCGAAACAGGGATTAGTGACCCGGGCCGGGGTTTCCGGGGGGGCACTCTGACGGTTAAGTCAGTGACGATCCAAGAGAACAGATTCTCCTGGTCGGGCCCCTCTTGATGGACTCCGTACTAGGAGGAGTAAAAGATGTGAGTGAAGGCGAAAACGTAGCAGGGGGAGAATGATAGCGGGGACAAAGAGGTTCCCTGTTACTCCGCTTCTTCTTGTTTCCCTCGTTTTCCTTCAGCTGTGGTGTTGGTGGTGGCGCTTCGCCCTCTTAGTCGAGCTTGCGCTTGTGTTGGTGGCCGATTGTGGTCGTTTTTGGTTACTGTTGTTTGTTGCTGTTACCTCTCCCCCTTTTGGGGGTGTCGACTGTTCTTTGTAGTTGAAGATTAGCCATTTGGCGCTTGCCTCGGGATCCTCGCTGGGTTGGTAGGCGAGTGCGGCAAGGTTTCATGCCGTGGACGGGACGCCTTTCCTGATAGGTGGTAGGGGAAGCTTCCATTCGTTTTAACATCCTCTCCGATCGCCCCATTCCGGGAAGCTTGACAGAGCCTCGATCCGGGAGTCACCGCCCTAGGGGTTTGTGCTTTTTGGCTAGCCCATCACCCTGGAAGTACGACCGGGCAGTTAGTTATGGCGGCATGGGGGGTGCCGTTCCGTAGTCCTCAGATGGTTTACCGGTGTCCCGGGATGGCAAGGCTTACTCTGGTCAGGATGCTCCGAGCTCGTGCGGACACCTTGATGGAGAGTGCGGGCCCGGTCCAGAGGGTGCGCGCTCGGAGAGGCTCCACATTGGCGGGTGAGCGTTGAGCTCGACCTTGACCACAGGGCTTTATGATGGGGACATCTCAAGCACGGATCTTGAAGCAAGCATAATTATTGGAGTGGCACAGATCTTGAAGCATTTTTGGAATAAATTTATTTAGGATTTATCTTTTGTTTAAAATTTGAATTAGGATTTGGTTGGTTAGGATTGATATATGGATAGGCTTATCTTATCCTATCTTATATTTGAATTTGATTTAGGATTTGGTTGGTTAGGATTGATATATGGATAGGCTTATCTTATCCTATCTTATATTTGAATTTGATTCGTTCTTATCTTTTTATCTTGTATTCAAATTCAAATGAGGGTTGGAAAATCTATAAATACCACCCTCAGCCTTTTGTAATGGGAGGATGGATGAATAAAATTTCTATTGTTCTGTGTGAAGGATCTGTGTGCTCCTAGGGTATCTGTATGATCCCTTCTCCATCTTCCCAGGGTTTCTGTGTGATCCCTGATTTTGGGCATCTGTGTGAGCCCAGGGCATCTATGTGAGCCCCTTTGCTATGTGCTTGTTCTTCTAGGGCATCTGTGTGAGCCCCTTTGCCATGTGCTTGTTCTTCTTGGGGAATTTATGTGAACCCCAGTATTTTTTCTTAACCCTGCACCCTCTTCTTTCCTCCTTTGCAAATCCTAATCCCTGGTGACTTTCATGCTCACCAGCGATCCAGTCCAATCCCTGTCCCGCATCAAATGGTATCAGAGCTAAAGGATTAGGATTTTTCTGTTTCATCACCGGCCCACTATTCTCTTTCTTCCCTGTTTCAAATCTCGTCCACGGATCCTTCCCTAACATCCACGTCGGACCACCCTCCCCCCAGCCGGTCACCCACCACCATTCCTCCCTTCCAGCCCTCACCCCTGTTTTCTGCTTCGTCTATGCCAAGCTCTCCAAGAACTGCCTGCAGCCCATTTTCAAAGCACAGATTTCAAAGCACACCGATCTCAAAGCCACACCATTTTCAAAGCAAAGTTGATTAAAAAAAAAAAAATCATGGTTATGTCAAGCTAAAAGTTTGGAGTTCCCGGAGCTAAAGTCAAGCTGAAGCTGGAGCCTGACCCAAACTCGACAGAGTCGAGTTTTTTTCCCCACCGTAGGAGAATGATGGGGACATCTCAAGCACGGATCTTGAAGCAAGCATAATTATTGGAGTGGCACAGATCTTGAAGCATTTTTGGAATAAATTTATTTAGGATTTATCTTTTGTTTAAAATTTGAATTAGGATTTGGTTGGTTAGGATTGATATATGGATAGGCTTATCTTATCCTATCTTATATTTGAATTTGATTTAGGATTTGGTTGGTTAGGATTGATATATGGATAGGCTTATCTTATCCTATCTTATATTTGAATTTGATTCGTTCTTATCTTTTTATCTTGTATTCAAATTCAAATGAGGGTTGGAAAATCTATAAATACCACCCTCAGCCTTTTGTAATGGGAGGATGGATGAATAAAATTTCTATTGTTCTGTGTGAAGGATCTGTGTGCTCCTAGGGTATCTGTATGATCCCTTCTCCATCTTCCCAGGGTTTCTGTGTGATCCCTGATTTTGGGCATCTGTGTGAGCCCAGGGCATCTATGTGAGCCCCTTTGCTATGTGCTTGTTCTTCTAGGGCATCTGTGTGAGCCCCTTTGCCATGTGCTTGTTCTTCTTGGGGAATCTATGTGAACCCCAGTATTTTTTCTTAACCCTGCACCCTCTTCTTTCCTCCTTTGCAAATCCTAATCCCTGGTGACTTTCATGCTCACCAGCGATCCAGTCCAATCCCTGTCCCGCATCACTTTAGCCTCCGAGGGTCTTGCTCTGGAGGGCGGAGAACGGACCCAATCCAGAGGGCGCGCACTCGGAGAGGCTCCACATCAGCGGTGAGCGCTAAGCTCGACCTTGACCGCAGGGCACTAACCTTCGAGGGTCTCACTCTTGAGGGAGAAAGGTGGACCCGGTCCAGAGGGCGCGTGCTCGGAGAGGCTCCACATCGACGGGTGAGCGCTGCGCTCGACCTCGACCGCAGGGCTCTAACCTCCGAGGGTCTCACTCTGGAGGGCGGAGAATGGACCCAGTCCAGAGGGCATGCGCTCGGAGAGGCTCCACATTGGCGGGTGAGCGCTGAGCTCGACCTCGACCGCAGGGCACTAACCTCCGAGGGTCTCGCTCTGGAGGGCGGAAGGCGGACCCGGTCCAGAGGGCGCGAGCTCGGAGAGGCTCCACATTGGCGGGTGAGCACTGAGCTCGACCTCGACCGTAGGGCTCTAACCTCCGAGGGTCTCGCTCTGGAGGGCGGAAGGCGGGCCCGGTCCAGAGGGCGCGCGCTCGGAGAGGCTCCACATCGGTGGGTGAGCGCTGAGCATGACCTCGACCGCAGGGCTCTAACCTCCAAGGGTCTTACTCTGGAGGATGGAGGACGGCTCAGGCACGACCTGGCGGAGGACGGAGCTTGGCTCGTTGCCTTGAAGGAGCTCAGCTCAGCTCGGCAGAGTAGTCCGGGCTGAGGTATTGGCTTGGCGTCCGTCGTGGCGGTCTCCTTTAATGTGGCGCCTGCCAGCTACCCACGTCAGCGGTCTCGCCACATCAATTATTAATAGTTATTAAATTTTAAAATACTTAAACCCTTTATCCTAATTATTATTTTTCATAAATAAGGGAATTATAATTTATAATCGGTAATCCTCGATTAATCTCTAGCTCCCCTCTTTAGCGGCTCTTCCTCCTCTCGGATTGGTGAAGAAGCGGTGGCGAGCGACGGCAAACGTGATGGTGACGGCGACGATAACGACTTCCTCCTGCTTCGGACTTCCGGTCATCATCCAGGTGAGTCGTCGAGTGGATTTTTCTTTTTGGGGAATTTCAGTTACCGTTAGCGAGGAGGGTGGCGTTGAAGTGGAGGACAGAGCAGTGCATCCAAGAGCAGTGGTGGAGATGTCGGCGAAGAGGCAACAGGCATGAAGAGGAGGAACAAATAGGAGGGGAGGGAGAGGGTGCTGTCGGCGAGGAGGGTGGTAGGTGGGGTGGAAGCATCGGGCGAGCCCGGCAAGGGGTTAGGTGGGCGAAACGTGTGGCAGCCGATGGACGAGGGAGAGGAGGAACGTGCGGCGGCGAAGGGGAGGGAGAGGGCGCTGTCGACGAGGAGGAGAGCCCGGCAGGGGGTTGGGTGGAAGCATCGATAGGGGGTTGGGTGGGCGGAAGGTGCGGCAACCGGCAGACGAGGGAGAGGAGGAACGTGTGGCGACGGAGGGGAGGGACTAAGGGAGAGGGCGCCGTCGACGAGGAGGGCGGTGGGGAGGGTGGAAGCATCATGCAATGGCCATCGAATGAGGGCGAGGGCCTCACTATGGCGGGGTTGTCGGCCAAGTGATACAGAGACCACCTCTATTTATTATTAACTTGTTGGAAAATTATGGATCTCATTCTCGGTCTGGATTAACTGTAATTAATATGATTCAATTGGGTTCGGGCCGAGTAACCTGAATTACCTGATACCTGATTGAGATGGATTTGGATAAAAAATATAATCTCGATAATGTTTGGACCATGTTTGGATAGTTTATTGAATATTCGGGTTTGGGTTTGGATAGTTATGCACCCAGTCCGAGCTCGGTCCATTGCCATCCCTAGGTGTTGGGCTTGAATCATTGGCTTTTTTTATATTTTTGTTTCGTATTTGATTGAATTATTCCATAAATGTGATTGTGAAAAATATTATCGCATTTGGAAGAGTTTAAGAGTTCGGTGTTTTATTTTTCCTTGAAACAATGATGGGGAAAGCCTCACTAAATTAGAATAATAGTGTGATAGAACCTATGTGGTTGATATTATATTATTATTGACTTTATTAGCATGATCAATTGATAGTTTACATTCAATTTTGATAGTTTACATACAATTTTGATATCAGGTACATATTTATAAAATATAATATAAATTTATTTATATTCTATTTTCAGGATGTTTGGTATCTAAAGAAGAATTAGATTTCATGACTGTGGATACACCATAATATTTTGAAATTATTATGGGTCATAATATCTTTTACATCTAATAAAATTTTATTTGGCCTGGTTGTAAAATAATGTGTCATTACAAAGGGCAAAATTGATATTTTACTCAAAGCACGTCTCCCACCTTTGTTACTGGAATTTTACCACATATAATCATGCGCGTAAATACCATTAGGACACTTGTCATTATATATGGGATCTCTAAATTTAATGCTTTAATACTAAAAGCTAAACAGTTGCACGGCTGCATTTATGATTTTAAAGATATATATATATATATTTGGAGGGGGGGGGGGGGGGGGGACGGGGGCGCTACTATGGTCCATGAATGTATTTAATCATACTATTTGCTAACTTAAAACTAACATAAGCCAAAAAAAAAAAAAGAGAGAGAGACTAGATTGATATACCAAATACTTTTGACAGAAAATTTAAGATAGGATGAGCTTCACCAAAATTAAAATTAGGTGCATTTATTAACTTAGTCAAAGAAGTCCTTCTATAAGATCATTCAAACAATACTTTAAAAAAACAAAAAAATATTGAGCTAATTGTTTATTAGAAAGCTAATCTTCATTATCTGAGTGAACAGGGAGTACAATGCAATTGCTTGCCCATGCATTTTGAAGTTTTAGAAATTAGAATTTGCTTTTGTAAACATATTACCATCCTTTTGTCAGAATAAAGCAAATAATTCAAAGAAAGAATGCTATATTACATAGAGCAGTTTGAGACCTTTAATGTAAGTGTTTGTTGCCGATCTCGCCGCCGCGCCCATGCCTCGGAACCTCCGATCGGTATGGACCGCCTCGCTCCTGGGGCCTCCTAGCTGGACCGGACCTGCAAGGCGAGGTCAGAAGACCCTGGCCGGGGATCCCGGCGAGGGAGCTCCGACGATCTAGTTAGTAGACGGCGAGAGGGAACAGGATCTCCGGGACGGGCCCCCGAAGGAGTCCCAGACTCGGAGATTCTGTGAGCAAGAATAGTGCTAAAGAGACCAGAAACCCGGCTGGACTCCCTTGCCGAGCTCACGCCAAGCGATCCCCTCTCGGGATCTTGGATCTTGTCCCGTGTAGCGGAGCTTCCAGCCTTTGTTTCTTACTTGTCTCTGCTTACCTGGTCGTCTCTTTTCTTCTTCCTTTTATCTCCTCCCAGTACCTGTTCCTCCTCCGCTCTCGGGAGGCTCCCCCCCTCGTTCTCGTCGCCCCCTCCCTGTCCTTTTCTCTCTTCCCTTCTGGTTCTGAGGGCCAGGCGGCTTTCCGGCTTCGTTCGCCGAGCCTAGCGGGGAAAAGGGAAAGGAGGGGGGCGTCGGCAGGGCGGCCGGTCAGACCTCGGGCCAAGCGTGAGCGCTCTCCTCCCCAGGTGCCGGTGCTTGTCCGTTGAGAGGCCCTGTCCTGTCAAAGCCGCGTCTCTCGACTGCAGAACCTGTCGGGCCGATGTAAGTGATGTTCCGCGATCCGCCGCCATCCGTACGGGACGCCTTCTGCGGGGTGCGGCGCGCATGGCTCGAGGGCTAGCCTCGGAGCTCACGCCTCCGCTCTTTGGGGCTCTCTCTATACGAGCTGCCTGACCTCGGCCGAGGTGGACCCCTCCCGGGTAGACACCTGGCAGGGCGGCAGAAGGACGCTTGGCTTCAGCCGAGGTGGTCCCGTCTCAGGGAGCCACCTGGCGAAGGAGCGAAGGGGCCCGGCTCGACCTCGGCCGAGGTGGGACCGTCTATGGGTGCCACCTGGCGAGAGAGCGGGGGAGCAGCCGATCTCGGCCTAGGTGGACCCCTCCCGGGTGGACACCTGGCGGGGCGGCAGAAGGACGCTTGGCTTCGGCCGAGGTGGTCCCGTCTCAGGGGGCCACCTGGCGAAGGAGCGAAGGGGCCCGGCTCGACCTCGACCGAGGTAGGACCGTCTATGGGTGCCACCTGGCGAAAGAGCGGGGGAGCAGCCGACCTCGGCCTAGGTGGACCCCTCCCGGGTGGACACCTGGCGGGGCGGCAGAAGGACGCTTGGCTTCGGCCGAGGTGGTCCCGTCTCAGGGGGCCACCTGGCGAAGGAGCGAAGGGGCCCGGCTCGACCTCGGCCGAGATGGGACCATCTATGGGTGCCACCTGGCGAGAGAGCGGGGGAGCAGCCGGACCTCGGCCTAGGTGGACCCCTCCCGGGTGGACACTTGGCGGGGCGGCAGAAGGACGCTTGGCTTCGGCCGAGGTGGTCCCGTCTCAGGGGGCCACCTGGCGAAGGTGCCCGGCTCGACCTCGGCCGAGGCGGGACCATCTACGGGTGCCGCCTGGCGAGGGAGCGGGGGAGCCTGGTCCGAGCTCGACTTCAGGCGGGGGTCGCGGCTGACTTGGTCAAAGGCCTCCACGTGGCTCGTATAGTGCACGCCGGGATCTGCGACCAACCACGTCATCATTACGGCCGTAACAGTTGCCCCCCAATTCGACGTTTCGTTGAGGCATCGTGGGACGGAACGTCGGGATTAAATGCGGATATGACATGGGGAGGCGGAGATCTTGCGTCATAATTGCCACGATCCTCGTCGCCGTTTCTCGGTGCGCCCGAAGCCCTATAGGATGCCACCACGCGTCGTCTGTTCGCCCGCAATAAATGCGTCGCTTCGAAGCAGGGGCCGTTTCCCTGTTAACGAAGCGACGGTGTCGGGCGTGCGTCCACGCGGCGATCATCCAATGGCCCGGAGCAGAATGACGGGTATGGCGGCTGTCGACTGAGTTTGAAAAGGAGGGAACTTTCCAGAATGAGGCCTTTTCCTTTGCTCCGTGGGCGGTTTGCTGCAGGCTAACTTCCACTGCCCCGCATTCGCTCGGTGTATTTTCGGTGAGTGCCTCCATTTTCTCCCTAGTTCCCCTCTTCTTCTTCTCTGAATCTTCCTTGTTTTCTCCTCTGTCATGGCGTGCCGTCGCCATGTTTCCTCTAATCCGGACGAGGCCGGCCCGTCCCGGCCGAAGACTCCGTCTTCCTCGGAGGAGGAGGAGGATGTGATCCCGGAGGAGACCCACAGGCGACTGCAGCCCGGGGGTATCACTATCGGTATCCCCAGGGGGGTCAGGTCTCCTCCCGTCGCTTCTTCCATTCCGCTTTCTTCTCTCCTCCTCCAACTCTTCCTTCTGTCGGTCCCTCCGGTCATGCTTCCACCATGACCGAAGGCGACCTTTCTTTTCTCCGGGAGGTCTACGGCATCCCGGGGTCAATCCTTCTGCTCGCTCCACGGCCCGGGGATCGCGTCACCATGAGTGGCCCCGGCCGCATAGCCTTCTACGAAGACTTCCTTCTTGGGGGTCTTCGATTTCCTCTGCATCATTTCTTTCTTTCCTTCCTTAGTCATTTCCGTCTCGTCCCGGCCCAGTTGGCTCCCAATGCCATCCGGGTCATCTTCTCTTTTATTGTTTTCTGTCACTTCCACGGGTTTGTTGCTCGTTTCTCCCTCTTCAGGGCTCTGTTTACCCTGAAGAGGTACTCCACCGATGATGGCTGGTGGTACATCTCGCCCCGGCCTAGGTGTCTCCGGTTCGACCTCCCTTCTTCCATCAAGGGTTGGAAGAACCGGTTCTTTTTTGCCTCGGTCGAGGATGTCGACTGGGCCTGGAGCGAACCGGACCGGTCTCCGAACCGGAACTCCCAGGTCGAGTCGGCGGACCAAGAGGCCTATTCCCAGCTTCTGAGTGATGTGGTCCCAGTGCTCGAGGTTCTGCTCTCGGAGCAGAACTTGTTTGAGGCCGGGATCAGTCCCATCCGCGAGCCGGGTGAGACTCAGTCTTTCCTTGACCTCTGTACTCTTTCTCCTTTTTAGCCGAGTAGACTGACCTCTTTTTCTTTTGTGTTGCAGGCATGAAATTCTCGCTGGAGAACCTCCTGGAGGCATGGCCCAGAGGGACGTCGTCGAGGTGGATGAGCCCGCGGCGAAGAGGGCTCGCACCAAGGTGAGCCAGGAGGTCGCGCTGGCGACCGTACCCAGCCCGGTGGCCGCTGCTCCTCCGCCCAGGCTGCCTCGGGGCGGGGCCATCGATTCTCCAGCTGTCAGACCTGGCGGTGCTGCCGACGAGGGGGCTCCACCACCTGCAGTGCCGCCCAGCGCCAGCCCTATCATCGCCGCGGCTCCGACGGCGCAGCCTGCGACCTTTGCCGCCCCGTCGACGGTGATTCCTGTTGGAGGGGCAGTCACCGCCGGAGCCGACCTGACGGCTTCGCCACCGGTGATCACCCACCGGTGTTCAGTAATCCGCGACAAGGGGCTCGCGGAGAAAGTGATGGAGTATGCCTCCACAGCCCGGGACCGCCGATCTCGAGGCGGCAGGGACTACGCCGATGCTTTGCTCGGGATCCTCCCGCAGCTCTTCACGGTAAGCTCGAACTCAGACTCTTCTGTCCTTCGTGACCTCGGGTGGTCTTTCTTCTAACCTGGTCTCTTTACTGTGCAGATCGGGAATGATGTGCTCCTACTGAGGAACTTCCTCGCAGGGAACGCGAAGAGGGATGCCGAGAAGGAAAAGAAACTCGGCAAGCTCGCGGCCGACATCAAGGACCTCATGGAGAAGGGGGTCGAGCTGCGAGCAAACAACCAGGCCCTCCAGGCGAACCTGGCGCGCGCCGAGGAGCGTGGCAAGGGCCTGGAGTCTTCTCTGTCCGAGGAGAGGATCTCCCACCAGCGTCGCGCGGAGGAGGACGCGGCTGAGAGGGCTCGCCTTCAGGCCCTTCTCAATGGCTGGAGCGCCAGCTGGAGGAGGCCAAGCGGGATGCGAGCGCGGCAAAGGAGCGGAGCGCTTACGTCAACGGGCTCCTGGAAGCCGCGAAGCGGGAGGCACAGGAAGCCGTCCCGAAGTTCCGGGCCTCCGACGAGTACACCTCGGAGGTCCGGGAGGCCGCCGTGGACTCCTTCCTGAAGGGGTTCCGAATGTGCCGGGAGAAGGTGGGGGCCTTCTACCCCGAGCTCGACCTCAGTGGGGTGGTGCTCGAGGTAGGAGGCAAGGACCCGAGAGCAGGACCTCCGATGCGGCCGACGCCACACCTGCGGCCCCGGCGAGTGACGAGGCCGTGGCTTCGGAGCGGCCACCTGAGCCGGCAGCCGCCGAAGGCGAGGATGCGGAGCGCGCGACCTAGGCTGAGGCCACCGCGCCGAACTGAACCATTTATCTTCTTCTTTTTCTTTGTTGTTGTTGTTTTTTTTTTTGGGGACTCCCGGCCTGTCGGAATTCCCAGCTTGTACTTCTCTTTCTCGGATCAATGAAAATACAGTTTGTCCATGTCTCGAATTCACCTTCTTTTCCACTTTCTCTTCTTCTCTTTTTCCTTCTTGAGATGTTGATGTGGAGTGTCGAGACGAGGGTGGACCTGGTCCCGTCCGCATCCAGATCAAAGTTCTGGACATACCGAACCGGGTGGTATCAGAGTAGGCCTTGAGCGGGCCCTTCTTTGGGCTTGCCTTCGTGCTCGCGTGGGCGAACTGAGTTCTGCCCCACCTTCCAGACCGAAGTCCGGGACTTCCAGACTGAACCCCGGGGCCGCAGGCTTTCTCAAGCCTTGCACGGCTGGCTGAGCTGTTCTCCGTGCTCGCGTGGGCGAACTGGGTTCTGCCCCGCCTTCCAGATTGAAGTCCGGGACTTCCGGACTGAACCCCGGGGCCGCAGGCTTTCTCAAGCCTTGCACGGCTGGCTGAGCTGTTCTCTGTGCTCGCGTGGGCGAACTGGGTTCTACCCCGCCTTCCAGACCGAAGTCCGGGACTTCCGGACTGAATCCCGTGGCTGCAGGCTTTCTCAAGCCTTGCGCAGCTTGCCGAGTTGTTCTCCGTGCTCGCGTGGGTGAACTGGGTTCTGCCCCACCTTCCAGACCGAAGTCCGGGACTTCCGACTGAACCCCGGGGCCGCAGGCTTTCTCAAGCCTTGCGTGGCTGGCCGAGCTGTTCTCCGTGCTCGCATGGGCGAACTGGGTTCTGCCCCGCCTTCCAGACTAAAGTCCGGGACTTCTCGCTTCCTCTTGCTTTCGGCCACAATCGGGCGTGCCGAACTCAGGGCCATGCGTCGGTTTCCTTACGAGATGAGAAGAGAGAGTTTGAAGCAAAGAAACTTTATTGCAGGAGTGGGGAACCTTACATTACTGATAATACATCCTTAGATTCGAGGCGTTCCACGTCCGGGGAACCTGGCCCCTCCCAATTCCTCCAAGTAGTAGGCGCCGTGGGGGAGGGCTTCTGCTACCCGGTACGGGCCTTCCCAGTTTGGTGAGAGCTTCCCACACTCCCGTGGCTGAGAAGCTTCAGCATGCCGGAGGACAAGATCTCCGGGACGAAAGGACTTCGACCGCACTCGGGAGTTGTAATACCTGGCCACTCGCTGCTTATACGCCGCCATCCGAACTCGGGCCTTGTCCCTCGTCTCTTCAAGAAGGTTAAGGTTGAGCATCATCTTGGCGGGGTTCTCCGTCTCGTCATATTGCTCCACACGCAGTGTAGGTAGGCTGAGCTCGACCAGGATGACTGCTTCGGCTCCGAAGACGAGGTTGAACGGGGTCTCGTCGATCGCCATCCTTGGGGTGGTATGGTATGCCCAAAGGACGCTGGGGAGCTCCTCTGCCCATCTGCCCTTGGCCTGGTCCAGCCGCGTGCGGAGGCCCTGCAAAATAGTCCTGTTCGTGACCTCGGCCTCTCCATTGGTCTGAGGATGCACCACCGAGGTGAAGCGATGCCTGATGCCGAGGTCGCCGCAGAACTCTTCAAACTCCCGGTAGTCGAACTGGCACCCGTTATTAGTGATCACGGTGTGGGGAGGCCGAAGCGGCAAATGATCGACTTCCAGAAGAACTTGGCGACGTTTGCTTCGGTGATCCGTGCCAAGGGTTCGGCCTCGACCCACTTCGTGAAGTAGTCGATGGCCACGATCAAGAATTTTCGCTGTCCAGACACCGATGGGAATGGGCCCAGAAGGTCCATCCCCCATTGGGCGAATGGCCAGGGAGCTGAAAGCTGGGAGATTGGGTTGGAGGGCTGCCGTTGCACCGTGGCGTGACGCTGGCACCGATCGCACCTCTTCACGAAATCAGCAGCATCCTCCTTCATCGTCTCCCAAAAGTATCCCTGACGAAGGGCTTTGTAGGCTAACGCCCTGCCCCCCACGTGGTTCCCACAGACGCCCTCGTGGATCTCCTGGAGCACGAGTTTGGCTTCCGTGGGTCCCAGGCATTTCAGGAGGAGGTAGGAGTAGGATCTTCGATACAATTGCCCATCCATCAGGACGAACCGCATGGCCTTCTTTCTGACAAGGCGGGCCGCTACGCGGTCCTCTGGCAGGGTGCCGCTGGTTATGTATTCGACGTACTTGTCCATCCAGCTAGGCTCACGGCTGACCTGATGGACCTCCACCGGGGTCTCGTGGCTTGGGGCCTCAAGGCGCTCCACATGAGCGCGGCCCAGCATCGAGTCCGGTAGGGTCGCCAGCTGGGAGAGAGTGTCCGCACGGGCGTTCTCCCTGCGGGGGACATGGAAGATGTTGAAGCGCCGGAATCCGGCCGCGCCCGCCTTGACGAGCTCCAAGTATTTTGCCATTTGGGGGTCATGCACGGCATACTCCCCGGAGACCTGTCCTGCCACGAGCTGGGAGTCAGTGAAAGCTTTGAGGTTGGTCATGCTCAGCTCACGGGAGACCCTTAGCCCGGCAAGAAGCACCTCGTACTCCGCCTGATTATTTATCGCGGCGAACTAGAAACGGAGCGCGCATTCGCGACGGCTCCGTCGCTGTTGGCAAGGATGAGTCCGGCTCCGCTCCCGCCATAGTTCGAGGCTCCATCTACGTGGAGGATCCACGCATCCTCTTCGGGCTCCTCGGGGCCCGTCTTCAGCGGCTGGCTTAAGGGGCCTTCCTCGGGCTCCTTGCCTAAGCCCGTGATGCTGTCGTAATGCACCGATTTAGAACCTTAATTCCACTACTCTAAAGGGTAGAATAGCGGGAGTAAGGGTCGATCCCACAGAGACTTTGGGGTTATCTTGAAAAAGTATTTTCTTTTGACTTAAAATAAATTAAAATAAACTAGACTAATGCAAGAATTAAATGCAAATAATAAATCTGTGAAAATAATTTAGATATGACCTATCTCAAGAGTACGGCCCGTATCCGTGGATCACGGCCCGTCCCTTAGGTATAGGTCAGTCAAAACTAATTCACTACAACTTACCTTAAACGCTAATCCAACATGACTCCAGCATGACTAAAATAAAAATAAGCAGACATGGATTAATATAAAACAAATAAATTTTATTGCATAAAAATTGGAGTACAGAGGAAATAAAAGTAAGGGAACAAGGGTCCCTTTCTCCCTTTTTATCCGACTCTGACTCTCTGTCACAGCAACAGGTGGAACTACGGACAGCAAGTGGAACCTCCCAAAAATTTCTCCTCTAGCAGAAAAGAATCACCGAGGTATTTATAGCTGAAAAATACCGTGTCGGGTCCGTGTGGAAAGCGCGGTGATTTCTTCATCTCAATCCGATCTCCTTATCTGATTTTTTTACGATCATCCCCATTTCAAAATTAAATTCAAAAATTCTATCGCACAATCCCGCGTCCATCCAGCGTCGTCCGACATCTCATCTCGTTCCGATACTTCTTGTTTTCGGACATCCCGGTCTGAACGACGATGACAAGCAGCTAAGCAGACGACGCTGCGGGCAGAGAGGCGCGGCTGGGGCGGAGACGACACGGCAGCGGGCGGACGGTGCGGCGAGGATGGCTTGGGGCGGACTGGGTGGCAGCACGGCGGACACGCGGCTTGGCAGAGAATAGCTGGCAGGCGGCTCGCGGACTTGGGCGGCAGCGCGGGGAAGACGGGCGGCTGGGCGGCTCGCGGCGGACTTGGCGCAGCACGGCGACACGCGGTGCAGGGGCGGACGGGCTTGTTGCTCGTGGCTTGCGGTGCAGGGGCGGACGAGCGGAGGCGTGCGACGAGGACGGCTGGCGCGGCAGCAGCAGGCTTGGGCGGAGGGACGGCTGGGCGGCAGCTGGCGTGGGCGGAGGGCGCGGACGCGCTGTGGGCTTGGGCGGACACGCGGCGGAGCTCGCGGGCTTGGGCGGCGCCGGCTTGGCGGGCGGATGGCGCGGCTGCAGGCGGCTGGGCGGCTGGCCGACGGCGGCGACGGGCGATGGGCACGGCGGACACGGAGGACGCGGTGAACACGGAAGCGCAGCGGATTCCGACCATTTTTTTTTTCGGCCGAACGGGAGCTCTCCGGCCGGCGGGAAGGTTGGCGACGGCTTCGGCGGCGCCGAGGGAAGCTCTCCGACAAGTTTTGGCGCGATCGGAGCACGGTGGTCCACGGCTCCGCCCGTGGACCGGCAGTAATGGCTGCCGTGGACCGGCAGCTCATGCGGTGGACCATTGAGCCGGTCCACCGTGAGCCAAACAAAAGTTTTTAAGGGCGCTCCAAAAATCATGCGGCTCTGAAATCCGTGCTAAAATCTTCTAAAATCCATTTCGGGCCCGTTTGAAGTCCGAATTACATTCCGTTTGCGTCGTTGGACTCCTAAAATCAAGATCTACACGTTTATGGAGTCAATTCCTGCAAAGTATCACAAAAAGTATCAATTTTAATCATATAAAGTTGGGTTAATTTTTATTATTCTAATGTCTAACACATCCCCCAACTTAAACTTTGCTCGTCCTCGAGTAAAGGAAATGGATGAGTCTTGTGTACTAAGATGGTCCATGAAATGAAAATTATCATACTAACCCTAAAATCAAAGGATACATGGTTAGACTATTAAAAAGGTACTTCATTGGATTACCAATTCCACCCATTTAGTAGTAGAATAAAGTCCATAGAAGTTTTAAGAGTTTTTTCGTTCCCAACTTTCTATCTCACTATCTAAATCTTTGCAACTTAGTTTGGTTTTGGTGCAATATTTATTTAGTCCCCACTTTTTTTTTTTTTTTTTTTTTTTTTAATATAAAGTCAGTGCAATGTCCTGACACCTTGCTTTCTAATTAACCCTTGTAGCGAGCTTTAAGCCAATGACTCCCAAACCAGTTGGCTTTAGGGCATTAGGTGTAAAACACCCCTCGGCTTACTGACTCGAGTTAAAAAGGCTAAGTCAAGACTAACTCTACGAAAGATTTCGTTACATCCCCACCTTTTGACGCGAACAACAACGCTTACTTAGGCGAAGGGGCCCGGTTACTCAGTGAGAGATGCTAAAAATCTTTATTAACCTCAAAAAATTTTTTTAACTGGGGACTTTTTATAATGCCTATACCAAAATAAGTAAGATTCATTATTAAGATCAATAGGCCAAAGGGTCTGGAATTTCTCTTCTAAAATTTTCTGGACTAAACTCTACCACTTATAGAGTTTTCTTGATAAATTATCCCTCAGTATCTCTAAAATTTCTAAACCATTGATCACTCCTCATTTAGTGAGCTTGATTATTTTCAATTCGAGACAAATTTTTGTACACAAAACTGATTAAAATTTTACTCGAGGATTTGATTTAATTAATTACCTCACCCCCCAACTTAATTTCCATTGTCCCTAATGGAAGAGAATATTAATAACTAAATGGCATGGAAGGATACAACCTGGTAGGGTATGGAATTAGATGTCCTTCTATCACCATGTTCCTGCAATCTCCTTTTATTACTCCATTTATTCTAAAAATAAAGAATTAGAAGTTAAAATATGAACTAAGGAAAGAGCTGGGTTGCCTTCCAGAGCGCTAAGTTTAACGTCTTCAGCCAGACTAAGTTCATCATCACAGTAACACTGGTTGTTCAAGATCAAGAGTTTCAACAACTTCTCCATCACTGATTCCTTCAATATACGGTTTCAAACGCTGGCATTCACCTTAAAAACATTCCCTTGCTTAGGATCCTTAAGTTCAACAGCTCCATGGAAAATACTTGAGTTACTACAAAAGGTCCATCCCATCATGAGCGGAGTTTTCCGGGAAAAAGACGTAACCTAGAGTTGTAGAGCCACACTTTTTGATTAGGCTCAAATGATTTTCTATTAATAAATTTGTCATGATAAGCCTTCGTTCGAGCCTTATAAATTTTCGAACTCTCATACGCTTCATTTCGTAACTCTTCCAACTCACTTAACTGAAGTTTTCTATGGGAACTTGCATTCTTCATGTCAAAATTAAATTGCTTGATAGCCCAAAATGCACGGTGTTCCAATTCAACAGGTAGGTGACAAGCCTTTCCAAACACTAACCGGTACGGAGACATTCCTAGAGGGGTCTTGAAAGCAGTTCGGTAAGCCCATAAAGCGTCATCCAAACGTTCGGACCAATCTTTCCTATCGGGTCTACCGTTTTCTCAAGAATATGTTTGATCTCTCTATTCGAAACTTCTACCTGACCACTAGTCTGAGGATGGTATGGTGTGGCTACTTTATGGGTAATTCCATACTTTTTCATCAGTGCGTCAAAGTGTCTATTTGTGAAATGCGCACCTCCATCACTAATAATGGCCCTTGGGCACCCAAACCGACTAAAGATGTTATGTTGAATGAACTTGATCACAACTTTGTGATCATTAGTTCGAGTTGCCACAGCTTCAATCCATTTCGAAACATAATCGACTGCTACCAAAATGTACTCATATCCAAAGGAAAGAGGAAATGGTCCCATAAAGTCAATACCCCAAACATCAAAAATTTCAACAACTAAAATGGGGTTTAGGGGCATCATATCTTTTCGTGAAATATTCCCCCTTTGTTGACACTTGAGACAATTACGGCCAAATTCATGTGCATCTTTAAAGAGAGTTGGCCAATAAAATCCACTTTGCAGCACCTTTGCTGCAGTTTTTCTCCCACTAAAGTGTCCCCCACATGCAAGAGAATGACAAAAATTGAGTATACTCTTAAATTCACTCTCAGGGACACATCGCCTGATCACTTGATCTGAACAGTGTTTAAACAATTCAGGTTCCTCCCAAAAGTAATATTTGATTTGCGAAAAGAACCTATCTTTTTCTTGTTGTGACCAGTATGGAGGAACTTGCCCTGTTACCAGATAATTCACAATATGGGCAAACCAGGGGAGATTACTGGTAGAAGAAATTGAGAATAGCTGCTCATCAGGAAACCTATCTCCAATAATTTCCTTGTTGTATTCTACTAAGATCCTAGAAATGTGATCTGCTACCATATTTTCGGAACCTTTCTTATCCAAAATTTCTAAGTCAAATTCTTGTAACAAAAGGATCCATCGAATCAGTCTAGGCTTGGTATCCTTTTTGGATAGCAGATGTCTTAATGCAGCATGATCAGAGTAAACTAGGACCTTAGACCCTAATAAATATGATCGAAATTTTTCTAGGGCGAATACAACTGCTAGTAATTCTTTTTCAGTAGTGGTATAGTTCATTTGTGCATCTGAAAGAGTTTTACTAGCATAGTAAATTACATGGGGTTCCCTATTGAGCTTCTGTCATAAAACAGCTCCTACAGCATAATCAGAAGCATCACACATGATTTCAAATGGCAGAGTCCAATCTGGGGGCTTGATGATAGGTGCAGTGGTCAAAGCAGTTCGAAGAATGTCAAAAGCGGTCAAACATTCTTTACTAAAATCAAAGGACTTGTCTTTGGCAAGTAAATCACACAATGGTCGAGAGATTTTGCTGAAATCCTTGATGAATCGTCTATAAAAACCAGCATGGCCAAGGAAGGATCGTACTTGTCTAACCGAGGTCGGGGGAGGTAATTTCGAGATTAATTCAACCTTAGCCTTGTCAACCTCAATCCCTCGCTCAGAAACAATGTGTCCGAGTACAATTCCCTCACAAACCATAAAATGGCTCTTCTCCCAACTTAAGACTAAATTGGTTTCTATACAGCGTTTCAATACCTTAGCCAAATTATGGAGACAGTCCTCGAATGAAGATCCAAAAACAGAAAAATCATCCATAAACACTTCAAGGAAATGACCAACCATATCGGAGAATAAGGCCAACATACATCGTTGAAAGGTGGCTGGTGCATTACAGAGACCAAAAGGCATACGCCTGAATGCAAACGTTCCAAAAGGGCAAGTAAAGGTGGTCTTTTCTTGGTCTGCAGGAAATACTGGAACCTGGTTGTATCCTGAATATCCATCCAGGAAACAAAAGAAACTCTGCCCTGCTAGTCGTTCTAGAATTTGATCAATAAAAGGCAGAGGGAAATGATCTTTCCTAGTAACAGCATTCAGTTTCCGGTAATCTATACACACTCTCCAACTAGTGGTTGCTCGGGTAGAAATTGACTCACCCTTTTCATTTTGAATGACAGTAATACCTGACTTTTTAGGTACTACCTGAGTTGGGCTGACCCATTGGCTATCCGAAATTGGATAAATAATACCGGCATCCAACCATTTAACCACTTCTTTTTTAACAATTTCTCGCATGTTTGGATTTAGCCTCCGTTGCATGTCCCTATGTGGTTTAGCTTCTGCTTCATAGTGAATGTGGTGCATGCAAACAGAAGGGTCAATTCCCTTAAGATCAGCTATTGTCCATCCTATTGCCTCTTTATGGTCCCTAAGTACATTCATCAATTTTTGTTCCTGATCAGAGGTCAAAGTAGTTCCTGATCAGAGGTCAAAGTAGATGCAATGATTACCGGAAGGGTATCATTGGATCCAAGAAAAGAATACTTTAACTTGTCAGGAAGAGGCTTCAATTCCAGATTGGGTGGTGCTTCTAAGGATGGCACTAAAGGGCTTGATTGAGTCGGTAATGATTCAAATTTCACAGTCCAAGGAGGAATGGTACTAAACTTGGGTGGCTCTAACAAAGCATTCACTTCATCATCAATATCAAAATCGTCAGTTCCTAAATGTGTCAAACATGCTTGCAAGGGATCCGAATCAAGCAACACAGGAAGATTCCTATTTACTACTTCTTCTATCATGTTTACTTCGTTATGATCATAAGAGGGTGGTCCTTGGCATGCATTAAAAATATTCAACCGCATTTTCTTATTCCCAAAAGAGACGTCCATAACCCCTGTTCTGCAATTTATGCAAGCATTAGCGGTAGCTAGGAAAGGTCTTCCAAGAATGATGGGTATCTGACTAGGGCTACCGCTAGACTCCATGTCCAAAACAAGAAAATCAACCGGGAAGTAGAACTCATCTACTTTTACCACACATCCTCGAGCATTCCACGGGGTGCCTTGACGGATCGATCAGCTAACTGTAAGTCACCGTCGTGGGTTTTAATTCTCCGAATTTAAACAGATCATACATTGATCCTGGGAGAAGGTTTACACTCGCACCTAAATCTAACAAGGCTTTCTTGATTGTAAGGTCCCCTATGACACAAGAGATAATTGGGGTACCTGGGTCTTTGAGTTTGGGTGGAGCTATTTGCTGAAAAACTGAGCTGGCTTGCTCAGTTAAGAGGATTTTCTTAGGGATATGTGCCTTAGATTTCCGTTTTTGAGTGCACAAATCCTTAAGAAATTTGGCATAAGCCGGTACTTGCTTGATGGCATCGAGGAGAGGTAAATTGATTTGGACTTGCTTGAATAATTCAAGCATCTCATTCATTTTTAAATTTTTCTTATCCAATGGTAAAGGTGACTCCAAAGCTCTAGGGAATGGAGCCTTAGGTACGGGTGCTTTACCAATGGATTCCTTCTCCTCTTCATTCTTTTTCTCTGGCTTAGCCAGTTCTACTTCTTGGGTCGGGTCAGGTTGATCTAACGTTTTTCCACTTCTTAAGGTGATAACAGATTTAGCGTGTTCAGGAAAATTTTCAGGTCCAGTGGAACTCTCAGCCATGTATTGACCCTTGGGGTTGATAATGGGCTGGCTAGGCAACTTACCCTCTTCTCTCCGATTGAAAGCTGTAGCTAGCTGACCTATCTGAGTCTCTAGCTTGGCAATGGATTGGGTATGGGAGTGAAGGATTTGGGTATTCATGTTCAGCCCCTCCTTCAAAGTTTGAAGGATCTTTTCTTGAAAGGAAGGATCAAGATTGTTCGGCGGAGGTTGTGGAGGCTGTGGGGCATTTTGATATTGAGGAAATTGCATGCTTTGAAATTTGGTCTCCTGATAGTTTGGCCTAACGGAAGAATTGATTCCGGATTGGGGTTTCCAAGAAAAATTTGGGTGATTGCGCCAGCCAGGATTGTATGTGTTCGAATAAGGATCGTTTCTGGTCTAGGAGCCATTCGGGTTTGAGCTTGATGAGCTTGCTCCTGAAGAAGCTCAGGAAATTGATAAGCTGATGGACAATCACCTAAGGTGTGGGTGGAACTCGAGCAGATAATACAGACTTCATGAGTAGGATGAGATGAGGAGGAATTATTTCCAGCTTGCAAAAGTTGGTCGAGCTTCTGAGATAGCTCATCAACCTTGCTGTAGATGTCTACAGCACGACCAACTTCATACATACCTCCTCTCTTAGGTTCTACAGGTCCTGGGGGAGGATCTCTACGGGCAGCTGACATATGATGTAGAGAATTTTCACTTAACGTTTCAAACAACTGCCATGCCTCATGTTCATTTTTAAGCATGAACGTTCCTCCACATGAGGCATCCACCATTTGCCGGTGCCTTTCTGACAAACCGTCATAGAAGCACTGGACTAATTGCCATTTGGGTATGGCATGGTGAGGGCATTTTCTAATTAGCTCTTTCAATCTCTCCCAGGTTTCATGAAACATTTCTCCATCTAATTGGGAAAAACTAGTAATGGCTTTTCTAATTTGATTCGTCTTTCCTATGGGAAAATTTTCTTAAGGAACTCCCTCTGAAGTTGATCCCAAGTTGAAATTGTCACGGTGTCTAGGGAATTCAACCAATATTTGGCTTTATCTTTCAGAGAAAAAGGGAATAACCTAAGCCTTAAAGCATCGTCGGAGAAATTTTGGATCTTAACAGTGGAACAGATTTCTAGAAATTCATCTAGATGTTTATATGGGTCTTCAGTCGCAAGTCCGTAAAAAGAGGGTAACATCTGAATCACACTGGACTTGATTTCGTACTGAATGGCATCTACAGGGGGTACTTGGATACAAGGTGAATAAGTGTATTTTGAAGGAGTGAAGTACTCCTTCAGCGGAGGGTCAATTCCTTGATTAGGATCCATAGTACCTGGGCTGGTTGCTCTACTGGAGCCTTCGATTTTCGGATCTAGGGATATATGTTTAGGTTCACGAAGTCGGCGCCTAGAATATACTAACATACACCCTCCCTTCTAAAGCAAAGAGCAATAAAAGATTTTTTTAAATTTTTTTTTAATTGGAAAGCGGAAGAATGAGAAGAGGTCTAAAGAGAAGTTCCTAAGAGAGTCCTAAACTAGAGAAAGTTAATTAATTAATTAATTTTTTTTAATCAAACAAGTAAAACAAATCAAAATCACTATCCTAGGGTTAACCTGGATCTAGACAGCTCCTAACTGATCCAAGGTTACCTTCGAGCACTCCAAGCCCAAGATCAATTAACTGACTTGGCCAGGTAAGTGTAAGGTGGGTGAAGGTTCCCTTATCGCTTGCCTTAGACACCAATTATAAATTGGCCAGGTAAGCGGAACCAACTCATGTCCCTTCGGGCTCTAGTCCCTGAACCACTTTCCTTAGACACCAAGGAATTAAATGATCTGAACCCGGTCCAACTCTAGGGTTTCCTTGTCCTATTGAGCTCGAAATCCTTAGGGTTGACGTCTAATTAATTTTAAAATTAAAGGCTTGGGTCAATGCAGATGCTGGATTGATGATTTGTGGGCTAAGGAAGGGTATTGATCTCCCCACCTTATCTGATTAATGGGTTGTGCCCTTAAGATATATTATGAAATTATGAAATGCAACAGCTAAGGTGTCCAAAAAGTTATAAACAAACAAAATTAAACTTAATTTTTTTTTAATTTTGATGATTAAGTATCTGATCCTAATAAATTATGAAATGTCTGTGTAATATTTTTTGGTTTTGCAAAAAAATAAATTTACCTAAGTGAATCTAAAATTTTTTTTGTGTGTTCTAAAATTTTTTTTTGTGTGTTCAACCTTTTTGTACCCTAGGACAACCATTCAACATAACCTCCCAGTTATGCCAGGGCAACCTTATGTCAGGGCACTCAAGATCGAAAATTGAAAATTGGAATGTAAAATTTTGAAAATTGAATTTTTTTTTTTTTTTTTTTCAGAATAACGCCAAAAGTCCCCGGCAACGGCGCCAAAAATCTGATGCGTGTCGTAATGCACCGATTTAGAACCTTAATTCCACTACTCTAAAGGGTAGAATAGCGGGAGTAAGGGTCGATCCCACAGAGACTTTGGGGTTATCTTGAAAAAGTATTTTCTTTTGACTTAAAATAAACTAAAATAAACTAGACTAATGCAAGAATTAAATGCAAATAATAAATCTGTGAAAATAATTTAGATATGACCTATCTCAAGAGTACGGCCCGTATCCGTGGATCACGGCCCGTCCCTTAGGTATAGGTCAGTCAAAACTAATTCACTACAACTTACCTTAAACGCTAATCCAACATGACTCCAGCATGACTAAAATAAAAATAAGCAGACATGGATTAATATAAAGCAAATAAATTTTATTGCATAAAATTGGAGTACAGAGGAAATAAAAGTAAGGGAACAAGGGTCCCTTTCTCCCTTTTTATCCGACTCTGACTCTCTGTCACAGCAACAGGTGGAACTACGGACAGCAAGTGGAACCTCCCAAAAATTTCTCCTCTCGCAGAAAAGAATCACCGAGGTATTTATAGCTGAAAAATACCGTGTCGGGTCCGTGTGGAAAGCGCGGTGATTTCTTCATCTCAATCCGATCTCCTTATCTGATTTTTTTACGATCATCCCCATTCAAAAATTAAATTCAAAAATTCTATCGCACAATCCCGCGTCCATCCAGCGTCGTCCGACATCTCTTCTCGTTCCGATGCTTCTTGTTTTCGGACATCCCGGTCTGAACGACGATGACAAGCAGCTAAGCAGACGACGCTGCGGGCAGAGAGGCGCGGCTGGGGCGGAGACGGACACGGCAGCGGGCGGACGGTGCGGCGAGGACGGCTTGGGGCGGACTGGGTGGCAGCACGGCGGACACGCGGCTTGGCAGAGAATAGCTGGCAGGCGGCTCGCGGACTTGGGCGGCAGCGCGGGGAAGACGGGCGGCTGGGCGGCTCGCGGCGGACTTGGCGCAGCACGGCGACACGCGGCGCAGGGGTGGACGGGCTTGTTGCTCGTGGCTTGCGGCGCAGGGGCGGACGAGCGGAGGCGTGCGGCGAGGACGGCTGGCGCGGCAGCAGCAGGCTTGGGCGGAGGGACGGCTGGGCGGCAGCTGGGCGTGGGCGGAGGCGCGGACGCGCTGTGGGCTTGGGCGGACGCGCAGCGGACACGCGGCGGAGGGGGACACTGGCGGACGCGCGGCGGAGCTCGCGGGCTTGGGCGGCGCCGGCTTGGCGGGCGGATGGCGCGGCTGCAGGCGGCTGGGAGGCTGGCCGACGGCGGCGACGGCGATGGGCACGGCGGACACGGAGGACGCGGCGAACACGGAAGCGCAGCGGATTCCGGCCATTTTTCCGGCCGAACGGGAGCTCTCCGGCCGGCGGGAAGGTTGGCGGCGGCTTCGGCGGCGCCGGGGGAAGCTCTCCGACAAGTTTCGGCGCGATCGGAGCACGGTGGTCCACGGCTCCGCCCGTGGACCGCAGCAATGGCTGCCGTGGACCGGCAGCTCATGCGGTGGACCATTGAGCCGGTCCACCGTGAGCCAAACAAAAGTTTTTAAGGGCGCTCCAAAAATCATGTGGCTCTGAAATCCGTGCTAAAATCTTCTAAAATCCATTTCGGGCCCGTTTGAAGTCCGAATTACATTCCGTTTGCGTCGTTGGACTCCTAAAATCAAGATCTACACGTTTATGGAGTCAATTCCTGCAAAGTATCACAAAAAGTATCAATTTTAATCATATAAAGTTGGGTTAATTTTTATTATTCTAATGTCTAACAGCCCGCACATTCGACCAAGAAGTCGGATAGCACCTGCGCTTTCATGACCGACCTTGGCCTGTACGCGATGTCGAACTCGCTGAGCTTCAGTGCCCACCTCGCCAATCGCCCCGATGTGTCGGGTCGGCTGAGCACCGCTTTCAGCGGCTGGTCCATTAGGACGGCGATAGGATGTGCTTGGAAGTAGGGCCTGAGACGCTGAGCATACACTAGTAGCGCAAAAACGAGCTTCTCGGGCCGAGAATACCTGAGCTCCGCATCGCGGAGAAGCTTGCTGGTATAGTACACCGGCCGCTGGACCCCTTGGTCGTCGGTCCGAACCAGGACCGAACTGACGGCCTCCGGGGTCACCGCCAGATAGAGGATAAGCTCCTCCCCCTCCTCGGGCCAGGAAAGCAGTGGCGAAGAGGCGAGCGTCTTCTTCAGTTCTTCAAAGGCCTCCTGGCACTCCTCGGTCCAGGCGAAGTCGTTCATCTTCCTCAGTACCTTGAAGAAGGGCCGGCAGCGATCGGCCGACCTGGAGATAAAACGGCTGAGGGCCGCAACCCGGCCGGTGAGTTGCTGGACTTGCTTCTTGGAGGCGGGCCGCTCCATGTCCAGGATGGCCTGGACCTTCTCCGGATTGGCTTCAATTCCTCTCTGGGTCACCATGAATCCTAGGAACTTCCCGGCGGAGACGCCGAAGGTGCATTTCGCCGGGTTCAGCTTCATCTGATGACGTCGGAGGTTGCCGAATGTCTCCACCAGGTCAGCCACGTGGTCCGAATCGGGCTTGCTCATCACTAGCATATCATCCACGTACACCTGCATGTTGCGGCCGATATGGTCTTTGAAGATTCGGCTGACCAGACGCTGGTATGTGGCCCCAGCGTTCTTGAGGCCAAACGGCATCATCCTGTAGCAGAAAGTTCCGCGGTCGGTGATGAAGGCGGTGTGCTCCTCGTCCTCGGGGTTCATTCGGATCTGGTTGTATCCGGAGAAGGCATCCATGAAGGACAGGAGGCGTTGCCCCGAGGTGGTGTCGACCAGCTGGTCAATCTTTGGAAGGGGGAAGCTGTCCTTCGGGCAAGCTCGATTGAGGTCAGTGTAGTCTACACAGATCCTCCACTTACCATTGCTTTCCTTACCATGACCACGTTCGCCAGCCAGCTGGGATATTGGACTTCCCGCACAAAGCCGACGGCGAGGAGTTTCTCCACCTCCTCGTTGATGGCCCTCTGTCTCTCCATAGTGAAGCTCCTCTTCTTCTGGCGGACCGGGCGGCAGCTCGGATCCACGTTCAGCCTGTGCGTGATGACCTCGGGGGGAATGCCCGGCATGTCGACCGTCGACCAGGCGAACACGTTCGCGTTTGCACGGAGAAACTCCAGCAGGCGGGTCCGCTCTTCTTCTGGGAGCTGCGCCCCGACTTGCACCGTCTTCAGCGGGTCCGAACCAAGGGGATAAGTCAACAGGCGCTCCACGGCGCCTCCCCTGGGTTCCTTCTTCCTTAGGTCGAGGTCGTCGACGTCGGGGTCGAGCTCCGTGCCCCGGGCGCCCGGGACCGTCTGGAGGCAATGTGGGACCGGCTGGGTCGTCCCCCTCATTACCCCGAGCCCGGAAGACATGGGGAATTGCACCAACAACTTCTTCGTGGAAATCATGGCATCCAGTTGGTTGAGCCCGGGATGCCCGAGGATCGCGTTGTAAGGCGAAGGGAGCTTGACGATGGTAAACGTCATCAAGACGGTCGTCTGCCGAGGTAGGGATCCGGCGGTGACCGGGAGAGTGATCTCCCCTTCGACTCCCACCGAGTCCCCGATAAAGCCTACCAGGGGGGTATGCACCGGTCTCAGCTAATCATGGGATAAGTTCATTCGAGAGAAAGCATCATAAAAAAGCACATCAGCCGAGCTTCCGCTATCTACCATAATTCGGTGTACAGGATGCTTCGCGATGGTCATCTCGACCACCACGGCATCATTGTTTACATTTTCTTTTTCCTTCCCCTTCTTAAAAGGGGGTACATTCTCCGGGTTCCTGATCTCCCGGGCTCTCTTTGCTGCCCGGCCGAGCCCAAGTGAGATCATGCCCACCGGCTTCTCTGTCGGGCGGTTGTCGATTGCAGGGACTGGTGGTAAGGCCGCGAGCGGCTGCCCCTCTGCTGGGACCTCGTTCCTGATGAACTTCCTGAGGTAGCCCCTCTTGATCAGCTCCTCGATCTCCCGCTTCAGGTTGCAACACTCCTCCGTGTCATGTCCGTGCTCACGGTGGAACTGGCAGTACTTTGACTTGTCCCGGGTACCTCTTGGGTTCTGTGGAGGAGGTCGGTGGAGGTAGTGCTCGCCCTCGATTTCCATGAGAATTTTTGTTCGGGGGGCGAGGAGAGGGGTGAACCTCCGCTCCGGAATGACCTCGCCCTTTGGCCTTGGATTCGAGCAAGGGTCGGCAGATGGCCCGGGCTTCCGAGCTCCTGGAATATCCCTCAGGGATGGCCTCTTCAAAGTCTTCCCGTCCAGCTCTCGATGGGTGCGGTCGGCCTCCTCCGCTCGGATGTACTTGTGGGCACGGAGGAGGAGTTCGGAGTATGTCCTGGGGGGCTTTTTGTCCAGGAAGTAGGTCAAGCGGGACGTCTTGAGCCCGCGCTTCAAAGCCAGCATGGCTACGGGCTCGTCCAGGCTATAGATTTCCAAGGCTGCGGTCTTGAACCGGGTGATGTAGTCCTGGAGCAGCTCCTGGTCCTACTGGCGGATGGAGAAGAGGCTATCCACCTCTCTTGGCACCTTCCGACAAGCGTCGAAGTGCGCCACAAACTTTCCTTCCAACTGGTGGAAGGAGCAGATAGATCCGGGCTCGAGGCGGGTGAACCAGACTCGAGCGGCCTTCCGGAGGGTAGCGGGGAAGGCGATGCACAAAAGTGCGTCCGTGGCTTCCTGGACCCTCATGAGAGCCTTGTAGCTCTCCAGATGGTCCAGAGGGTCGGTGGTCCCATCGTAGGGATCCACCTGTGGCATGCGGAACCGGCTCGGGATCGACTCCGCCTGGATCTCTTCAGAGAAGGGGGGACCGGAATCGTAGCCCGCCGGGTCCGCCGATGAGTTCTGCAGGTCGGCAAATCGGCGGGCGAACTCCGCTAACTTGCGCTCGTGCTCCTCCAGGTGCCTCTCGGCCTGGCGCCTGATGGCCTCGTCGGTGGAGTCTTCCACCGAGGCCGCTGGTGAAGGGGGCGTCGATCGGTCTCGGCGCGAAGTCACGCCTCGGCGTCGCTTGCTATGATGTGCCATTTCGGCTTCATCGGTCGGGGATCGACTCTCGTGATCCGCCGAACCGGAGTAGTTTCTTTTTGCGGGAGCTTAGTGGCTCCCACGGGGGTTGGAGATTGCCCTCGGGTGGGATGGCCTGCCCTGAATGGAGCGTAGGCTCCCACGCTGTCCTGCGGCTTGAGCCACGGGGGTCCCTGGCTGCGGCTGCGTGGCCAGGGACCGCTGCTGATGTTGAAGCTGCCGGATCGCCGAGGTCAAGGTCTGCAGCTGTTGGATGACGGCCGCGAGGGGCCCGTCCGTCGAGGTCGGCTGTGGTGGAAGAGGAGGGGGAGCTGGAAGCTCCCTCTCTGGGCTATGAGCCCCTTGAGGGGAGGGAACCTCCCCCACACGGCTGGTGGATGCCTCGCGCCCGTGAGTGACCACCATTATCGGAGAGCGCCTTTCCTGCAGAAAGCTAGCTCCCACTAGGGGTGTCATTCTGCTCCCCTACCTGGCACGCCAATCTGTTGCCGATCTCGCCGCCGCGCCCATGCCTCGGAACCTCCGATCGGTATGGACCGCCTTGCTCCTGGGGCCTCCTGGCTGGACCGGACCTACAAGGCGAGGTCAGAAGACCCTGGCCGGGGATCCCGGTGAAGGAGCTCCGACGATCTAGTTAGTAGACGGCGAGAGGGAACAGGGTCTCCGGGACGGGCCCCCGAAGGAGTCCCAGACTCAGAGATTCTGTGAGCAAGAATAGTGCTAAAGAGACCAGAAACCCGCTGGACTCCCTTGCCGAGCTCACGCCAAGCGATCCCCTCTCAGGATCTTGGATCTTGTCCCGTGTAGCGGAGCTTCCAGCCTTTGTTTCTTACTTGTCTCTGCTTACCTGGTCGTCTCTTTTCTTCTTCCTTTTATCTCCTCCCAGTACCTGTTCCTCCTCCGCTCTCGGGAGGCTCCCCCCCTCGTTCTCGTCGCCCCCTCCCTGTCCTTTTCTCTCTTCCCTTCTGGTTCTGAGGGCCAGGAGGCTTTCCGGCTTCGTTCGCCGAGCCTAGCGGGGAAAAGGGAAAGGAGGGGGGCGTCGGCAGGGTGGCCGGTCAGACCTCGGGCCAAGCATGAGCGCTCTCCTCCCCAGGTGCCGGCGCTTGTCCGTTGAGAAGCCCTGTCCTGTTAGAGCCGCGTCTCTCGACTGCAGAACCTGTCGGGCCGACGTAAGTGATGTTCCGCGATCCGCCGCCATCCGTACGGGGCACCTTCTGCGGGGTGCGGTGCGCACGGCTCGAGGGCTAGCCTCGGAGCCCGCGCCTCCGCTCTTTGGGGCTCTCTCTATACGAGCTGCCTGACCTCGACCGAGGTGGACCCCTCTCGGGTAGACACCTGGCGGGCGCGGCAGAAGGATGCTTGGCTTCGGTCGAGGTGGTCCCGTCTCAGGGAGCCACCTGGCGAAGGAGCGAAGGGGCCCGGCTCGACCTTGGCCGAGGTGGGACCGTCTATGGGTGCCACCTGGCGAGAGAGCGGGGGAGCAGCCGACCTCGGCCTAGGTGGAACCCTCCCGGTGGACACCTAGCGGGGCGGCAGAAGGATGCTTGGCTTCGGCCGAGGTGGTCCCATCTCAGGGGGCCACCTGGCGAAGGAGCGAAGAGGCCCGGCTCGACCTCGGCCGAGGTGGGACCGTCTATGGGTGCCACCTGGCGAGAGAGCGGGGGAGCAGCCGATCTCGGCCTAGGTGGACCCCTCCCGGTGTGACACCTGGCGGGGCGGCAGAAGGACGCTTGGCTTCGGCCGAGGTGGTCCCGTCTCAAGGGGCCACCTGGCGAAGGAGTGAAGGGGCCCGGCTCGACCTCGGCCGAGGTGGGACCGTCTATGGGTGCCACCTGGCGAGAGAGCGGGGGAGCAGCTGACCTCGGCCTAGGTGGACCCCTTCCGGGTGGACACCTGGCGGGGCGGTAGAAGGACGCTTGGCTTCGGCCGAGGTGGTCCCGTCTCAGGGGGCCACCTGGCGAAGGTGCCCGGCTCGACCTCGGCCGAGGTGGGACCGTCTACGGGTGCGCCTGGCGAGGGAGCGGGGGAGCCTGGTCCGAGATCGACTTCGGGCGGGGGTCGCGGCTGACTTGGTCGAAGTCCTCCACGTGGCTCGTATAGTGCACGCCGGGATCTGCGACCAACCACGTCATCATTACGGCCATAACAGTGTTCATGCAAGACATGCTGTCCTGAAATTAAAAGATGTCGAATATCCATGAACATATTTGTGTGGCTATCAACAGTTTAGCAAATTTACTTCTAATAAGATAAACTTAAAACATAAGTATTTTTCCATGGGCTAAAACATAGATTTTGGATTCTGCTCGTTGAAGGAGATCTACATCAAATAAGAGCTCCTTTGAAATAGAGAAATAGATCAACTCAATCCTAAAATCTACCACTTTAAAATCAAATTGCTAGATGATGTCGACAAGGAGCATTCCATAGATTAAATTTCGGTAAGCAAAAATCATCATCTTAGTTTTACAAACGCCATTAATATTTTTAAAAATAGTCTAAATATGATATTTAGCGACTACAACTACAAGAAAATCATGGAAATGATGAATGACTAAATATTCTTTTCTATCTATCACAAATTTGATAATATATCAAGCTTGAAATCAGATGAAGGTGGAGAGATGAATCGAATACCTTCCCGATTATTGACCCACGCTGTCATTCCGTGAATTGCACCATCGTGTTCTCGCTCGACCCAACCTCGTGGTTTGCTTTCGGCTTCAAGGGAGACTCCCAAACCATCCTCTTCCTTCCCTTTCTCACCATTGCAAGGCTTGCCTTTGAGAATAATCGACCTAACGAGAGCCCTAAAGAGGGATCAAGAAAACCAAAGCTTTGTTCGAAATCGAAACAAGTAGGAAGGCATCGATAAAAAGGGTTTGAGAAAAAAACCTAATGGCAGAAGACCCGCAATCTCGAGTCCTCCAAGATCTTAGTTCCAATCTCTCAAATCGAATCCAAAAAAAGAAAAGAAAAGAAAAGATATTAAGAAAATTTTGCCAGGTTTCCTTTTAATCGAGGCTCACGAGGAGGAAATAACCTAATTTTTTCGGTCACGATAGGAAACCTGAAGGGGGTTAATGCCAGAGAAATGGGTTTCAAAAATTAAAAAATCGCCAGGCAGATTGAGAGAGATTTGCTTCCGACACGTATGCAAAGGGGCCGGTTGTGCCCGGATCCGACTTGTAAATGACTTGGATCTGACCAATGCTCAGAATCAAGACTCGAGTTATGACCTACAAACATCAGTCTTGGGAAGGGCCACTAGCAAGTCGAGATGGATACTAATATGGTCGACCAGGTTGGAATGGACTTATTGTGATCCATCATAGCTTTTGATGGAATTAGGTGGAAAATTTTAAATCATAATAATGTGCATACATTGCAAAAAGACAACAACAAGTCGTAGGTAAGAATTGAACTTTGTGGAAGGATACACACCCATAAAATCCACATGAATCACCCTTAGGGAATCCAAAATTAAATTATATCTATGAATTTCTTTGTGAATATAACTAACAACCCTAACAAAGGGAGAGTTAACTCAATCAAAGAAGTCCTTCTATAAGGTCATTTAAACAACACTTTAAAAAAAGAAAAAAAATATTGTGCTAATTGTTTATTAGAAAGCTAATCTCCATCTTCCGAGTGTTTTTTCCGATGGGGTGGAGAGATGAAAGAAAGGAGACCCATAACCAAGTTAGCAATATTTATATAGCTAAAGACTTTAAAATGGATGAGATTTCCATCTTCGCGGACTTGTTTAAGCTAAAAAGATGGTGGATCTCTCTGACCTTGGTAGAGGGAGCACGATGCAATTGCTTGCTCATGCATTTTGAAGTTTTAGAAATTAGAATTTGCTTTGGTAAACTATTACCATCCTTTTGTCAGAATAAAGTGAATAATTTAATGAAAGAATGCTACATTACATAGAGCAGTTTGCATGCATGAGACCTTCAATGTAAGTATTCATACAAGACATGCTGTCCTAAAATTAAAAGATGTCGAATATCCATGAATAGGTTTGTGTGGCTACCAACAGTTTAGCAAATTTACTTCTAATAAGATAAACTTAAAATATAAGTATATTCCCATAGGGTAAAACATAGATTTTAGATTCCACTCATTGAAGGAGATCTACATCAAATAAGAACTCCTTTGAAATGGAAAAATAGATCAACTCAACCCTAAAATCTACCACTTTAAAATCAAATTGCTAGACGATGTCGAAAAAAAGCATTCCATAGATTAAATTTCGGTAAACAAAAAGCATCATCTTAGTTATACAAACGCCATTAATATTTTAAAAAATAGTCTAAATACGACATTTAGCGACTATAACTACAAGAAAATCATGAAAATGAGGAATGACTAAATGTTCTTTTCCATCTGTCACAAATTTGACAATAGATTAAGCTTGAAGTCGATCAAGGGGAGAGATTAATCGAATACCTTCCCAATTATTGAACCCATGCTGTCATCCGTGAATTGCACCACTGTGTTCTCGCTCGACCCAACCTCGTGGTTCATTTTTGGCTTCGGGGCAGACTCCCTGATCGCCCTCTTCCTTCCCATTCTCACCATTGCAAGGCTCGCCTTCGAGAATAACCAACCTAACGAGAGCCCCAGAGAGGGATCAAGAAAACCAAAGCCCTGTTTGAAATCGAAACAGGCGGGAAGGCATCGGTAAAGAGGGTTTGAGAAAAAATCCTAATGGCAGAAGGCTTGCAATCTCGAGTCCTCCAAGATCTTGGTTCAAGTCTCTCGAATCGAATCCAAAAAAGAAAAAAGAAAAGAAAAGATATCAAGAAAAGCTTACTAGGTTTCCTTTTAATCAAGGCTCGCGAGGAAGAAATAACCCAATTTTTTGGTCACGATGAGAAAACCTGATGGGGGTTAATCCTAGAGAAATGGGTTTCGAAAATTAGAAGGTCGCTAAGCGGATCGAAAGAGATTGCTTCGAAAATTAGAAGGATGCATATACAAAGGGACTGGTTGTGCCCGGATCCGACTCGTATATGCGTCTGGGCCAGTTGTGCCCATGTCCTACTCGTAAACAACTTGGATCTGATCAATGCTCAAAACCGAGACTCGAGTTATGACCTACGAACATCAGTTTTGGGAAGGGCCGCTAGCAAGTCGGGTTGGATTCTAATATGATCGACCAGGTTAGAATGGACTTATTGTGACCCATTGTAGCTTTTGGATGGAATTAGGTAAAAGATTATGAACCATAATAATGTACATAAATTGCGAAAAGACAATAACAAGTGGTAGGAATGAATTGAACTTTGTGGAAGGATACACAACCATACAACCCACATGAACCACCCTTAGGGAATCCAAAATTAAATTATATCTATGAAATTCTTTGTGAATGTAACCAACAACCCTAACAAAGGGAGAGTTAACTCAGTTAAAGAAGTCCTTCTATAAGGTCATTCAAACAACACTTTAAAAAAGAAAAAAATCATCGGGCCAATTGTTTATTAGAAAGCTAATCTCCATCATCTGAGTTTTTTTTTTCCGATGGGGTGGGGAGATGAAAGAAAGGAGACCCATAACCAAGTCAGCAATATTTATATAGCTCAAGACTTTGAAATGGATGAGATTTTCATCTTTGCAGACTTGTTTATGCTAAAAAGATGGTTGTTTATGCTAAAAAGATGGTGGATCCCTTCAACCTTGGTACAGGGAGCACAATATAATTGTTTGATTATGCATTTTAAAGTTTTAGAAATTAGAATTTGCTTCTGTAAATATATTACCATCCTTTTGTCAAAATAAAGCAAATGATTCAAAGAAAAAATGCTACATTACACACAGCAATTTGCACACATAAGCACTTCAATGTAAGTGTTCATGCAAGACATGCTATCATAAAATTAAAAGATGTCGAGTGGCTACCAACAGTTTAGCAAATTTACTTCTAATGAGATAAACTTAAAACAGAATTATTTTCCCATATGGTAAAACATAGATTTTGGATTTCACTCATTGAAGGAGTTCTACATCAAATTAGAGCTCCTTTAAAATGAAAAAATCGATCAACTCAACCCTAAAATCTATCACTTTAAAATCAAATTCTAGATGTTGTCAACAAGGAGCATTCCATAGATTAAATTTTGGTAAGCAAAAAGCATCGTCTTAGTTATACAAATACCATTAATATTTTTTTAAAAATAGTCTAAATATGATATTTGGCTACTACAACTACAAAAAAATCGTAAAAATGATGAATGACTAAATATTCTTTTTCAACTGTCATAAATTTGACAATAGATTGAGCTTGAAGTCATATGAAGGAGGGGAGATGAATCGAATTCCTTCCCAATGATTGAACCCACGTTATCGTTCCATGAATTACGTCATCATGTTCTTGCTTGACCTAACCTTATGGTTCATTTTTAGCTTCGGGGAGGCTCCTTGACCGCCCTCTTCCTTCCCCTTCTCACCATTGCAAGGATCGCCTTCGAGAATAGTCGACTAACGAGAGTCCTAGAGAGAGATCAAGAAAACCAAAGCCCTGTTTGAAATCGAAACAGGCAGGAAGGCATCAGTAAAGAGTGTTTGAGAAAAAATCCTAATGGCGAACGACCCGCAGTCATAACTCTTCCAAGATCTTGGTTCCAGTCTCTCGAATCGATTCCCAAAAAAGAATAAAAGAAAAGATATCAAGAAAAATTTGTCATGTTTTCTTTTAATTGAGGCTCGCAAGGAGGAAATAGCCCAATTTTTTGGTCACGATGAGAAAATCTGAGGGGGTTAATACCAAAAAAATGGGTTTTAAAAATTAGAAGGTCGCCAGTAGATCGAGAGAGATTTGCTTCCGATGCATATGCAAAGGGGCCGGTTGTGCCCGGATTCGACTTGTATATGCGTCGGGGCCGTTTGTGCCCGATCCGACTCATAAATGACTTGAATCAGACCAATGCTCAAAATCGAGACTCGAGTTATGACCTACAAACATCAGTCTTGGAAAGGGCCACTAGCAAGTCGGGTTGGTTACTAATCTGATCGACCAAGTTAGAATGGACTTATCGTGATCCATCATTGCTTTTGGGTAAAATTTGGTGGAAAATTCTAAACCATAATAACATGCATAGATTGCAAAAAGACAACAAGTGGTAGGAAAGAATTGAACTTTATGGAGGGATACAAACTCATAAAACCCACATGAATTATCCTTAGGGGATCCAAAATTAAATTATATATATGAAATTCTTTGTGAATGTAACCAACAACCCTAACAAAGGGAGAGTTAACTCAGTCAAAGAAGTCCTTCTATAAGGTCATTAAAACAACACTTTAAAAAAAGGAAAAAATCTGTGGGCTAATTGTTTATTAGAAAGCTAATCTACATCACCTGAGTATTTTTATTTCCGATGGAATGGGGAGATGAAAGAAAGGAGACCCATAACCAATTCAGCAATATTTATATAGATAAAAACATTGAAATGGATGAGATTTCCATCTTTGCATACTTGTTTATGCTAAAAAGATGGTGGATCCCTCTGACCTTGGAACAGGGAGCACAATGCAATTGCTTGCTTATGCATTTGAAAGTTTTAGAAATTAGAATTTGCTTTTGTAAATATATTACCATCTTTTTGTCATAATAAGGCAAATAATTCAAAAAAAAAATGCTACATTACACAGAGCAGTTTGCACACATGAGACCTTTAATATAAGTGTTCATGCAAGACATGATATCCTAAAATTAAAATATGTCGAATATCCATGAACAGGTTTGTGTGGCTACCAACAATTTAGCAAATTTACTTCTAAAAAGATAAACTTAAAACAAAAATGTTTTTCCATAGGATAAAATACAGATTTTGGATTCTACTTGTTGAAGGAGATCTACATCAAACAAGAGCTCCTTCGAAATGAAAAAATAGATCAACTCAACCCTAAAATCTATCACTTTAAAATCAAATTTCTAGATGATGTCTATTGCTGCCCGGATCGTCGTGGCCCGTAGCTGCTGATGGCGTCAAGGATCGCGCGTTCGCCTGCTTGGAATGCCTCCGGTGCCTCGGGACCTGCGACAAACAACGTCAGTGACTCGGGCCGGGGATTTCAGTAGGGGCGCTCCGGCGGTCAAGTTAGTGATGGTCCAGGAGAATAGATCCTCCTGGTTGAGCCCCTCTGGATGAGCTCCATGCTAGGAGGAGTGAGTGTAGTATGTATGGAAATGAGAGTGAACTAGGAGAGGTGGTGGCCGAGGTGGTCGTCCCGCCCCTTTGTCTGGCCTCTCTTCCCCTTTTTTTTTGTGTTTGCTTTGGTTACCTCTCTTTGGCTTACTCTGGCGGGGTCTTTTACTTTGGCTTACCTCGGGATCTTTCCATGCTATCAGACGTGTGCGATAAGATATCGTGCCATAGACGGGACGCCTCTTCTGTCAGATAGCTGGGAAAGCTTCTATACGTCTCTGACATTCCTTCTGTTTGCCCCTCTCCTGGAAGCTTGGCGGGGCCTCGATTGGCGGGCCATCATTCTCGGGACTCATGCTCTCCGGTTAGGTCTTTTTCCTGGTCGTACGGCAGGTCGGTGGAGGGCATGGTGCCTTGATGCGAGTTCTCTTTCTTTCTGGTGTGAATGACGGTCGTGGACATTAATGGCGGCGTAGCGGGCATTGTATGGTCCTTGGGAGGCCCACCATTGTCTCCGGAGGGGAGGTGCTACTCCCTTGGTGGTTGGTACCTCGATTTGAGTTGAGGACCGAGCTGGAAAGATGGGGCCCGCCTTCGATGGGCTTGCCTCGAGGTAGCTCGGCAGGGGCGGAGGAGGGCTGAGCTCGACTCTGGATCAGCGGAACTCAACTTCAGATGAGCTCGGCCAGAAGGAGGTGGGCGGGGCACCGCCCAGCCCAGGGGACCCGACCTCAGAGGGGCGCCTCGTGGCGGAGGAGATGTGAGCTCGACTCCTGACCACAGGGCCCGAGCTCAAGGGGCCCTCCTTGGGTGGGAACCCGTATTCGGCTCAAGCCTAGGCATTCTAACTCGACGGGAACCGACCTGGCAGAGGACGGAGCTCGGCTTCGACGGGCGACCATGCTGCTCCAAGGGAGCTCATCCCGGCAAAGGGGCTCATGTTGAAAACCCAGTGTGGCATCTGATGGGGACTCCACGTCAGTTTCCCTGTCCCACGTCAGCAATCCAACCACATCATTTGCCCCCCACTCCCAAGGTCCGTTGGCACGCGGTGCTCGGGGCGAAGGGAGTAATTACGGTGCTGACATGGAAAGGTGAAGAAATCTGGTGCAATAATGGCTGATATCGGCGGTGCCTCGCTCGGCGGTCTCGCAGGCCTGTGCGGGGGTGCCACGTGGCCATGTCTAGGAAGCAGTTATGATGGGCACAGAAGTCAGAGCGACCGCTGTCGGATTGGGGGCGCTGGCCTCGTTGATCGGCGACACATGGCAAGTCTCTTGGGGAAGCCGTAACGGTACTGTCGGGCATGGGCTGCCTCAAAGAGAAGGGTAAGTCTTTCGAAACTTACCTTCTTTCGAATCTTTCGTGCCCGACATCATACAGCGACCTTCTTCTTCTCCAGCCATCGTCGTCCTCCTAGGAACTTAGCAGGTTAGCTCCTTCTCCCTTCTCGCAGCCTAGGGATCATCGTAGGTTTTCCCTTGTCACCTTCCCTTCTTTTTCCATGGATCGCTTTGATCCAAACTTCCGTCCCTCCTGCCAAGCCGAGGCCGGACCTTCTCGGCTGAGGACTCTTTCTTCCTTCGACAAGGAGATGGAGGCGTCAAGGTATGAATTTAGTAAGAGACCTTTCCATGGCCCGGTAGCCATTAGGGAACCTGGGTCTTCTCCTCTACCTCGTCAGGCCCTTCTTCCTACTCCTCCTTCTGCTTTCATTTCTGAACCCGAACCTTCTCGGTCGACAGGTCCTAGAGGGATCGCTTCGGTGATCACCATCGAGGATCTTGTGGCCATCCGGGGTGCTTACGACATCCCCGAGTCCGTCCACCTCTCTGTCCCTCGTCTTGGGGAGCGGGTCACATCCAGTGGCCCTTAACAGATCGCTTTCTATGAGGAGGCCTTCGTCGGGGGTCTCCAATTTTCTGTCCATTATTTCTTTCTTTTTTTCCTGACCGACTACCGACTTGTCCCTGCTCAGTTGGTCTCTAATGCTATTAGGACGATCTTCTACTTCATCATCCTGTGCCACTTCCACGGGATTGTCGCCTGTTTCTCATTGTTCAGGACCTTTTTCATCCTGAAACACCACCCTACCGAGGATGGATAGTGGTCCCTCTCTTCTCGCCCTCGGAGTATCAGGTTCGAGCTCCCCTCTTCCATCAAGAGATGGAAGAGTAGGTACTTCTTTGCTTCGATCGAGGGGATCGACTGGGTTTGGAGCGACCCAGATCGGTCTCCCAATAGGAACTCCTCCGTCGAAGCAGCCGACCTCAACTTGTACGAGCTACTTAGATCAACCGAGATCCTTTTGCTTGAGGTCTTGCTGTCGGAGTGGAATCTCCGTGAGGCTGGGGTCGGCTCGGCGCAGGAGTCAGGTGAGTTCAACTTGGCCACCCTTTCACGTTTTCTTTTCTCTTCCTTTTTCTTCTCTCTCTCTCTTTTTTTTTACTTGGGACTGACCATGTCTTCTCTGGTGCAGATATGAAATTCTCCATGGACAAGCTGCTCTCATTTTTCAAGGAACGAGAGTAGGCAGACGAGGCCGGCGAGCCCGCTCCGAAGAGGGCTCGGGTCGACGATGGTGCAAGGCCGGTGCAGGCCAGGCCGGATGCATCGGTTCCAGAATGGAGGCGGAAGAGGGTGGCCAAGTCCGCCCATGAGCCTTCAGGGCAGCGCGACTTGGTCCCGGCTCCCGAGTCCGAGGTGGTCATCCGTGCCAAGTCGGTCGCCGCTGCAACCAGGGTAGCAGCCCCTACTTTAGAGGTTGTCGACATCGAGGAGGAAAGGGAGCTGAAAGAAACCAGGTCGGCACCCCAGGCGTGGCCCGAAGTGGCACCGAGCTCGTAATTGGCGTTAAAGGCGCCTCCTGCCGCCGAGGGATCTGAGCCATTGGGAAAGTAGGATAGGGACTACCGCCGAGTCCTCTTCCGACTGGGGCCCAATGTCTCGTTGATAAAGGACCCGGGCCTAGCCAAGAGAATGATGGACTTCTCGATCCAGTCCTGCGACCGACGAGAAGGGAGCGGGGGGCTCCTGGGCGACGTCATCAGCTCGTCCTTCGCCAATTTGTATGCCATAAGTCCTTCTTCTCTTGTCTTGATGCCTTATGACTCTCATCGATACTGTAGCTAACATGCTTCCTTTGATGCAGCAAGGCAGAGAGCTGATCCTCATCAGGGATTACTGCCGTAATTAGGTGAAAGGGACAACGAGCGCATAGGCGGAGCTCAAGTCCCTGAAGGCTGAGGTGGGTCGAAAGGACGAAGAGACCCGGGAGGCTAACCTGAGGGGTTAAGAGCCTCCAGGCCGAGGTTGCCGACACCACCCGGGCCAAGAAGGAGCTCGAGGGAGAACTCGAGTTAAAGAGGACCCGACTAAAGGAGCTCCGGGCCGAGATGGAGGCGGCGAGGGACAGGGCACCTGCCGAGAAGAGGGTGGCGGTCGTGGAGGAGAGGGCTATCGCCGCTAACGGCTCCGCGAAGATCGTCGAGAAGGGAATGGTGGTAGCGATCCGGTAGGCTGAACGTGCCGAGGAGCAGCTGGAGGAGGTGAAGCGCCGGGCCGAGGCTGCAAGGAAGGAGGCCGCCGATGTGGTGGCCACTTTCAAGGCCTCCCCGGAGTATATAAAAGACTTCAAGGAGGCGGCAATGGACTCCTTCGCCAAGGGGTTCGCCTACTGCCGCATGCAACTACGGGGGATTCTCTCTGAGAAGCGACTGACAGCGCTCCGGGTCCCAGGAAAGAAGGCTCCAGCTCCGGCAGCGACTGCAGCAGGGCAGGGACCCGCTCCAACTAGGTCTCTCCCAAAGGTGGCCCCGAAAATAGTTGAGCCGGCCTCGGTGGTGGCAACGATCAGACCAGTGCTGCAGGCAGAGACATATGAACCAGTCCCCTCAGCAGTGGCGATTGCACCCGCTCCTCCGGCGGCGGGCCGTCCAGGAAGGTGCCCCTGCGGTGGAGGTGGAGGGGAGAAGTCCCGGCTGTACACCGCTCAGGGAAGGAGCCGACTCCATAAGATAGGACCCCTTGTATGAATTTTTTCCTTCTTCTTTTGGACCGGGCTACCTGGCTTGTCAGGGCCCGGGAGATAATGTAAAACATTCCTTTTAAGTAATGAAAAGCAGTTCTGCAAATGTGGCTCCTTCCCTTTTTTTTTTGTGGTGTGAATGTCTTCTCTCCCCCTCTCTTTTCCTCTCTCTTCTTTTCTTCTCTTTCAGTGCGGGGAGGTCTGAGAGGGGAGCTTCATCTTGTATGGGATTAATCCTCGCCATCTCGTTGTTGGGCTTGAGACCCCGCTACCGGAGGATGTTGGCTTTGGACTCGAGTGCCCGAGGACATGGCTCAGGGTTTGGCATCTTGGAGCTGGGCTCGGAGACGTGCTGGCCGGAGAGCTGAGCTCCGGAACTTGGTGGCCTGAGGACATGGCTCAGGAGTTGGCATCTTGGAGTTGGGCTCGGAGACGTGCTGGCCGGAGAGCTGAGCTCTGGAACTTGGTGGCCTGAGGACATGGCTCAGGAGTTGGCATCTTGGAGCTGGGCTCGGAGACGTGCTGGCCGGAGAGCTGAGCTCTGGAACTTGGTGGCCTGAGGACATGGCTCAGGAGTTGGCATCTTGGAGCTGGGCTCGGAGACGTGCTGGCCGGAGAGCTGAGCTCCGAAACTTGGTGGCCTGAGGACATGGTTCAGGAGTTGGCATCTTGAGCTGGGCTCAGAGACGTGCTGACCAGAGAGCTGAGCTCCGGAACTTGGTGGCCTGAGGACATGGCTCAGGAGTTGGCATCTTGGAGCTAGGCAACTTGGTCGTCGAGGAGCTAGGCTCGAGGCTTGAGTGCCTGAGGGCTTCTCAGGTCTTGGTGCCAGAGGACTCTTCTCCGGCTTGGATGCCGAGGAGCTAGGCTCGAGGCTTGAGTGCCTGAGGGCTTCTCAGGTCTTGGTGCCGGAGGATTTTCTCTGGGCTTGGATGCCGAGAAGCTAGGCTTGAGGTTGAGTGCCTGAGGGCTTCTTAGGTCTTGGTGCCGGAGGACTCTTCTCCGAGCTTGGATGCCGAGAAGCTAGGCTCGAGGCTTGAGTGCCTGAGGGCTTCTCAGGTCTTGGTGCCGGAGGACTCTTCTCCGGGCTTGGATGCCGAGAAGCTAGGCTCGAGGCTTGAGTGCCTGAGGGCTTTTCAGGTCTTGGTCCTAGAGGACTCTTCTCCGGGCTTGGATGTCGAGAAGCTAGGCTCGAGGCTTGAGTGCCTGAGGGCTTCTCAGGTCTTGGTCCCGGAGGACTCTTCTCCGGGCTTGGATGCCGAGGAGCTAGGCTCGAGGCTTGAGTGCCTGAGGGCTTCTCAGGTCTTGGTACCGGAGGACTCTTCTCCGGGCTTGGATGCCAAGGAGCTAGGCTCGAGGCTTGAGTGCCTGAGGGCTTCACAGGTCATGGTGCCGGAGGACTCTTCTCCGGGCTTGGATGCCGAGGAGCTAGGCTCGAGGCTTGAGTGCCTGAGGGCTTCTCAGGTCTTGGTGCCGGAGGACTCTTCTCCGGGCTTGGATGCCGAGGAGCTAGGCTCGAGGCTTGAGTGCCTGAGGGCTTCTCAGGTCTTGGTGCCGGAGGACTCTTCTCCGGGCTTGGATGCCGAGGAGCTAGGCTCGAGGCTTGAGTGCCTGAGGGCTTCTCAGGTCTTGATGCCGGAGGACTCTTCTCCGGCTTGGATGCCGAGGAGCTAGGCTCGAGGGCATTGACATTCCTGCAAGGCAAATAAATCATTGTGCAGAAGAAAGTCTTTATCTAACGGAGGAAAAACTTACACTACTGATAATATCTCCTCAAATTACAAGCATTCCATGTTCGGGGGAATCTGGTGCCATCCAGGTCCTCGAGATAGTAAGCCCCATGTGAGAGGGCCTCAGCCACCCTATAAGGGCCTTCCTAGTTCGGCAAGAGCTTGCCACACTCCCGGGGTTGGGACGCTTCGGCCCGGCGCAGTACCAGGTCGCCAGGTCAGAATTTCTTTAACTTCACCCGTGCATTGTAATATCGGGCGACCCGTTGTCGGTATGCTGCCATCCGAAGCCGGGCTTTGTCCCTCATTTCTTCGAGGAGGTCTAGGTTAAGCAGGAGGTGTGCCGAGTTCTGTGTCTCGTCATACCGCTGCACCTGAAGCGTGGGCACGCCGAGCTCGATTGGAATTACTGCTTCAGATCTGAAGACGAGATTGAATGGCATTTCACCTGTTGCCGTTCTGGGCGTTGTGTGGTAGGCCCACAGGATGCTCGGAAGTTCTTCTGCCCTTCGCCTGGTCCAACCTAGTGCGAAGTCCTTGAAGGATGGTTCGGTTAGTCATCTCGGCTTCACCATTTATCTGGGGATGAGCAACTAAGGTGAACCGGTGTTGGATGCCATGCTCGGTGCAGAATCCTTCAAACTCCCGGTTGTCGAACGGTCGCCCGTTGTCGGTGATGATACAATTGGGAAGTCCGAAGTGACAGATGACAGACTTCCAAAAGAATTGCTGAACATTGGCCTCTGTAATCCAAGCTAGCGGCTCCGCCTCGACCCACTTAGTGAAGTAGTCGATCGCCACTAACAAGAACTTTCGCTGCCCTGGAGCTGTGGGGACGGTCCCAGAATGTCCATCCCCCACTATGCAAAAGGCCAGGGGGATGATAGTTCGGAGATCGGTGCGGCCGGTAGACGCTGTATGTGGGAATGGCGCTGGCATTTGTCACACTTCTTGACAAAGTTGGCAGCGTCTTCCCTCATCGTTTCCTAGAAGTATCCCTGGCGAAGCACCTTGTAGGCCAAAGTCCTTCCCCCTACGTGATTCCCATAGAGGCCCTCGTGTATCTCCCGGATCACGAAGGCTGCCTCCATGGGTTTGAGGCACTTCCGGAGTGGGTAGGAATAAGATCGATGGTAGAGGTGATCGTCCATTAAAACAAAACGAGTGGCCTTCCTTCTAATGAGGCCAGCTTCTCCACGTCCTCTGGTAGGAGGCCATCCTGTAAGTACTTGATGTACTTGTCCATCCAGCTCGGCTCATGGCCACTTGTTGCACCTCATCCGGGCTCTCGTAGCTTGGGCTCTCGAGATACTCGACGTAGGCACGTCCTAGGAATGAGTCCGGTAGGTTTGCAAGCCATGACAGCGCATCCGCACGAGCATTCTCTCCATGAGGGATGTGAAAAATGTGGAAGTAACGGAAGCTTGCCATGCTCGAATGGACATTCTCTAGGTACTTCACAATCTGGGGATCTCGGGCCTTGTACTCTCCGGAGACTTGTCCGGCAACCAGTTGGGAGTCGGTGAAAACCTTTAGGTTTTGTACGCCCTATTGCCAATCTCGCCACCGCGCCTGTGGCTTTAGAGCCGCCGATTTGATCAGACCGCCTCGTCCCGAGGTCTCCGGGCTCCCGATCCTGCAAGACAATGTCAGAAACCCTAGCCGGGGATCCCGGCGAGGGAGCTCCGATGGTCAAGTTAGAAAGCGGCGAGATGGAACAGAGTCTCCAAGGTGGGCCCCCGAGGGAGTCCCAAACCTAGAGATTATCTTAGCAAAAAAGGTCTCAAGAAGAGTGGAAGTTGGGCCAAGTTCCTTCACCGAGCTTGCACCAAGGGACCCCTCTCGGGATCTTGGATCCTGCTCTCGGTGCCTTTGCTTTTCCTGGCCTTTTTTCCCCCTTTTCCCTCTCCCTTTCCCCTTTTCCCTTCAGGTCCAGGAACCCGGCGGCCTCCTCGTCTTGCTTGCCGAGCCCAGCGAGGAAAGGGTAGAGGGAGGACACCGGCCATGCCTTGGGTCGCGCGCGGGCGCTCTCATTCCTAGATGTTGACAACGTCGCTACCGGGCCTTGTCTTGCCAGGACTTTGCTTCTCGGTTGCGGAACCTGTCGGGCCGATGTAAGCGAGGTTTCGCGTGTTGCTGCCAACCATATCGATGCTCCTCTTGAGGTGCGGCGCGCGCTGCTCGAGGGCGGTCTCGGAACTCATGCTCCTGCTTCTCGGTGGCCTCACCATGCAGGGTAGCTGGCCACGACCGAGGTGGACCCCTCCTGGGCGGACACCTGGCGAAGCGGCAGAAGGGCGCTCGACCTCGGCGAGGTGGACTCGTGTCCGGGCGCCACCTGACGAAGGAGCGGGAAGGCCCGGCTCGACCTCGACCGAGGTGGAACCGTCTCAGGGTGCCACCCGGCGAGGGAGCAAGGGGCCGCCGGCATCGACCGAGGTGGACCCCTCCTGGGCGGACACCTGGTGGAGCAGCAGAGAGGCGCTCAACTTCGGTCGAGGTGGACCCCTCTTGGTGGACACCTGGCGAAGAAGCAGCAGAGGGGTGCTCGACTTCGGTCGAGGTGGACCCGTGTTCGGGCGCCACCTGGCGAAGGAGCAAGAAGGCCCGGCTCGACCTCGACCGAGGTGGAACCGTCTCAGGGCGCCACCCGGTAAGGGAGCAAGGGGCCGCCGGCTTCGACCGAGGTGGACCCCTCCTGGGCGGACACCTAGGGAGCGGTAGAGAGGCGCTCGATTTCGACCGAGGTGGACCCCTCCTGGGCGGACACCTGGCGAAAGAGCAGCAGAGGGGCGTCGACTTTGGCCGAGGTGGACCCGTGTCCGGGCGCCACCTGGCGAAGGAGCAGGAAGGCCTGGCTCGACCTCAATCGAGGTGGAACCGTCTTAGGGCGCCACCTGACGAGGGAGCAAGGGGCTGCCGGCTTCGACCGAGATGGACCCCTCCTGGGCGGACACCTGGCGGAGCAGCAGAGAGGCGCTCGACTTCAGCCGAGCTGGACCCCTCCTGGGCGGACACCTGGCGAAGGAGCAGCAGAGGGGCGCTCGACTTCGGCCGAGGTGGATCTGTGTCCGGGCGCCACCTGGCGAAGGAGCAAGAAGGCCCGGCTCGACCTCGACTTCGGCCGTGGAGGGGCCACACCTGACCTTGCTGGACCATTCCTGCTCTGCCGAAAAAATCCACATGGTTCGGATCACGCCCGTTGGAATCTGAGACATGCCATGTCATCGTAACGGCCGTAACATGCCCAGTTCATGGGACACCTTTAGGCTCGCGAGTAGTGCTTCGTACTCCACTTGGTTGTTTGTGGCAGCGAACTTGAAGTGGAGAGCGCACTACATCACCACTCCGTTGGAATTGGCGAGGATGAGGCCCGTTCCACTTTCGCAGGAATTGGAGGCACCATCCATGTGAAGGATCCAAGGGTCCTCCTGGGGTCCGGGCTTGGCTTGGCTCTCTGGGACCATCTGCTCTGGTTCCTCAGGAGGCCCTATACATTCGATCACGAAGTCGGTTAGAACCTGGGCCTTCTGCGACGACCTCAACCAGTATGCAATGTCGAACTCGCTCAGCATTAAGGACCATTTTGCCAGTCTCCCGGAGGTCTCGGGGTGGCCTAATATGGTCCTCAGTGACTGGTCGGTAACAACCGCGATGGGATGCGCTTGGAAGTAGGACCTGAGATGCTTAGCAGACATGATTAGTACAAAATGATTTTCTCTCGGAGTGAGTATTCTTGATCTCCGCATCACGAAGAATTTTGCTGGTGTAGTACACCGGCTTCTGGCATCCATCCTAGTCTGTGCGGACAAGGATCGAGCTGACAGCCCCTGGTGTGACCACCAGGTAAAGTTGGAGCTCTTCCCCTTCTTCTAGTCTAGATAACAAAGGTGGAGAGGTTAGGAACTCCTTCAGCTCTTCAAAGGCCGTCTTGCATTCTTCGATCTAGGTGAAGTCATGCATCTTGCACAACGCCTTGAAGAAAGGGAGGCAGCGGTCAGCTGATCTTGAGATGAACCGGCTTAGGGCTGCGACCTTTCCCGTCAGACGTTGAACTTGCTTCTTGGATGTTGGGTGCTCCATGTCAAGGATCACCTGGACCTTCTCCGGGTTCGCTTCGATGCCTCTCTGGGTGACCATGAAGCCGAGAAATTTTTCGGCCACCACCCCGAAGGTGCACTTCGCCGGGTTGAGCTTCATTTGGTGCATCCGGAGATTGTGAAAGGCCTCGGCGAGATCGGCGATGTTGTTTGAGCTCGGTTTGTTCATAACGAGCATGTCATCCACGTACACTTGCACGTTCCGGCCAATCGGGTCCTTAAAGACCTTGTTGACCAAACGTTGGTACGTGGCTCCAGCATTTTTCAGGCCAAAGGGCATCATCCTGTAGCAGTACGTCCCTCGGTCGGTAATGAAGGCAGTGTGCTCCTCGTCCCCCAGGTGCATCCAGATCTGGTTGTACCCGGAGAGTGCATCCATGAAGGAGATCAGCATGTGCCCTGAGGTGGCATCCACCAACCGATCTATCCTTGGCAGAGGGAAGCTATCCTTTGGGCATGCCTTATTGAGATCGGTGTAGTCTACACAGATCCTCCACTTGCCATTGTTTCTTCTTTACCATCACCATATTCGCCAGCCTGCTCGGGTAGTGCACCTCTTGGACGAAACCAGCGGCCAAAAGTTTCTTAAATTCTTCGTTGATGGCCACCTGCCTTTCTGGGGTGAAGCTTCTCTTCTTCTATCGAATCAGTTTGTACTTCGGGTCGATGTTGAGCTTGTGGATGATGACTTCAGGGGAAATACCCGCATGTTCGCCGCCGTCCAAGCGAACACGTCTGCATTCGCCCACAGAAGTCCAACAACGGAGCCTTCTCCTCCTCGGGCAGCTGGGCTCCGATCTGCACGGTCTTCGTCTGGTCGGCCCCGAGTTGGTAAGGAAGCAGGCGCTCGGCTGGGCCTCCCCTAGGGTCCTGAACCCTCTGGTCGAACTCGTCTGCTTTGGAGTCCTCCTTGGGCACCCAGGCCCCGGGGAGGGTTTGGAAGCAGTGCTGCACTGGCTGGGGTGTACCCCTCATCTCCTCCACACCGCAAGGGATTGGGAACTGCACAAGCAATCTCTTGGTAGAGACGACAGCGTCGAGGAGATTGAGCCCAGGTCGGCCCAAGATCACGTTGTAAGGCGAAGGAAGCCTGACAACAGTGAACGTCACCGTGATGGTGCTTTGTCGAGGTGGGGTCCCGGCAGTGACTGGGAGAGTAATTTCTCCCTCCACCCTTACAGAATCTCCCGTAAAACCAACAAGGGGGTAGTACAGGCTTGAACTACGCAGGAAAAATATTCATCCTGGAGAAGGCATCATAAAAAAGTACATCCATGGAGCTACCACTATCTACCATGATGCATTTTACAGGATGCTTTGCAATCGTCATTTCGACCATTACAGCATCATTATTTATATTTTCCCCCCATCTTCCCCTTCCCTCATAAAGGGGAGTACATCCTCAGAGTCCCCTGCCCCCCGGGTCCTCTTGGACGCGCGCTCGGCTCTTCAGTGTATCATCCCCACCGGCTTCTCGGTAAGGCGATTGTTGATCGCTGGGACAGGTGGGAGGGCGACGAGCGCCTGAGACTCCGGTTAGGATCTGCTCCCCATGTATCTTTTGAGGTAGCCCCTTTTTATGAGCTCTTCGATCTCCCACTTAATGTTGTGGCATTTCTCGGTGTCATGGCCATGGTCACGGTGGAAATGACAGTACTTTGTCTTGTCACAGCTGGAGGATGGCTTCAGTGGCGGTGGGCGCCTCAGATAGGTCTCGCCCTCGATCTCCATAAGGATCTTCATTCTCGGGGCAAGGAGAGGGGTGAAATTCCTCTGAGGGATGGGAGAGCTCCTTGGCCTTGGTCCCGGTCGGGAGCTATGAGCTGGTGGTCCCGACCTTCGTGCCCCGGCGTCTCGGCGGGCGCCGGCCCCTTCAGCGATTTTTTGTTGAGCTCCCGTCTTGTACGATCTGCCTTCTCGGCGTGGATGTACTTCTGAGCTCGGAAGAGTAGCTCGGAGTAAGTCTTCGGGGGCTTCTTGTCAAGCGAGTAGGTCAGGCGAGAAGTCCTGAGCCCTCGCTTCAGAGCCAGCATTGCGACCGGCTCCTCCAGGCTATAGATCTCTAGTGCAGCGGCCTTGAAGCCAGCCACATAGTCTCGTAGCAGCTCACGGTCTTGCTGCCTAATGGAGAAGAGACTGTCTGCCTCCCGTGGCATCTTCTGACATGCATCAAAATGAGCCATAAACCTCTACCCCAGCTGGGCAAAGGAGTTGATGCTTTCGGGCTCGGGGCGGACAAACCATACCCAAGCCACCTTCCAGAGGGTGGCAGGGAAGGCGATGCAAAGGAGAGCGTCAGTAGCCCCTTGGACCCTCATAAGGGTCCGGTAACTTTCCAGGTGGTCCAGGGGATCGGTGGTCCCGTCGTAAGGATCCACCTGTGGCATGCGGAATCGGTAGGAAATCGGCTCCACTAGAATCTCCTAGGAGAATGGAGGGTGGATGTCATAGCCCGGCGGCTCGCTAGCGGAGCCGGGCAAGTTAGCGAACCGATGGGCCAGCTCCACCAACTTGCGATCATGCTCCTCCAGGCGCTTCTCCATCATGCGCCTGATGGCTTCATCCGTCGACCCCTCTGCTGAGAGAGGCGGGGAGGGCGACGTGGGTGCATGGTGCCCACGATGAGGGGCCTTACCCTTTCTGCCTTGGTGGGATTTAGATGCTCCCTGGTCAAGGTGCGGTGAGTAGCTTTCTTCGTCGATGGACCCAGCCCGTTGTCGCTTCATCGGGGCTTGGCGACTACCTCGAGGATCGGTAACGGCCCGTGGCTGCGAAGGCCTCCCATGAAAGGAATGCAGGCTGTTGCGGGGAATGGCGGCGTCGGCCGCGGGGGTCTCCGGCTGCTGGTGGATAGCTAGGGACCGGAGCTGATGTTGGAGTTGGCGCACTGCTGCAGTGAGAGTGTGCATCTGCTAAGCAAGTGCGGCCAGCTGGATCTCCAGCGGAGGCGGTTGAACCGGGACGGGTGGCTCTGTCTCCGGATCGTGTGGGTTCCCGTGAGAAGGGGACGCTTCCACACGGCTGGGAGAGGCTCCCTCGCCCAAGTGGTCACCATCCTCACGATGAACTATCTGAGCAGGGCCTAAACTGGATCGAGAGTCATTCTGCCCTCCCCTACCTGGTGCGCCAATCTGTTGCCGCCCGGATCGTCGTGGCCCGTAGCTGCTGATGGCGTCGAGGATCGCGCATCCGCCTGCTTGGGATGCCTCCGGTGCCTCGGGACCTGTGACAAACAACGTCAGTGACCCGGGTCGGGGATTCCGGCGGGGCGCTCCGACGGTCAAGTCAGTGACGGTCCAAGGGAATATATCCTCCTGGTCGAGCCCCTCTGGATGAGCTCCACGTTAGGAGGAGTGAGTCTAGTGTGTATGGAAATGAGAGTGAACTGGGAGAGGTGGTGGCCGAGGTGGTCGTCTCGCCCCTTTGTCTAGCCTCTCTCCCCCTTTTTTTTTGTGTTTGCTTTGGTTACCTCTCTTTGACTTACTCTGGCGGGGTCTTTTACTTTGGCTTGTCTCGGGATCTTCCCATATTGTCAGATGTGTGCGACGAGGTATCGTGCCATAGACGGGATGCCTCTTCATCAGGTTGCTGGGGAAGCTTCTATACGCCTCTGACATTCCTTCTATTGTCCCTCTCCTGGAAGCCTGACGGGGCCTCGGTTGGTGGGCCGCCATTTCTTGGACTCGTGCTCTTCGGTTGGATCTTTTTCTTGGTCGTACGGCAGGTCAGTGGAGGGCATGGTGCCTTGATGCGAGTTCTCTTTCTTTTTGGTGTGAATGACGGTCATGGGCATTAATGGCAGTGTGGCGGGAGTTGTTGTACGGTCCTTGGGAGGCCTGCCATTATCTCCGGAGGGGAGGTGCTGCTCCCTTGGTGGTTGGTGCCTCGATTTGAGTTGAGGACCGAGCTGGAAAGATAGGGCCCGCCTTCGGTGGGCTCGCCTTGAGGTAGCTCGGCAGGGCGGAGGAGGACTGAGCTCGACTTTGGATCAGCGAAACTCGGCTTCAGACGAGCTTAGCCAGAAGGAGGTGGGCGGGGCGCCACCCAGCCCAGGGGACCTGACCTCGGAGGGGCATCTTGTGGCGGAGGAGACGTGAGCTCGACTCCTGACCACGGGGCCCGAGCTCAAGGGGCCCTCCTTAGGTGGGAACCCATACTCGGCTCCGGCTTAGACGTTCCAACCCGGCAGGAACCGACCTGGCGGAGGATGGGGCTCGGCTTCGGCGGACGACCGTGCTGCTCCAAGGGAGCTCAGCCCGGCGAAGGGGCTCATGTTGAAAACCCAGCATGGCGTCTGATGGGGACTCCACGTCAGTTTTCCTATCCCACTCAGCGATCCAACCACATCAATGTCGACAAGGAGCATTCCATAGATTAAATTCCAGTAAAAAGAAGCAGCATCATCTTAGTTATACAAATGCCATTAATATTTTAAAAAATAATCTAAATATGACATTTAGCGACTACAACTACAAGAAAATCGTGGAAATGAGGAATGACTGAATATTCTTTCCCATCTGTCATAAACTTGATAATAGATTAAGCTTGAATCAGCCGAAGGAGGAGAGATGAATCGAATACCTTCCCGACTATTGAACCCGCACTATTGTTCCGTGAATTGCATCGCCATGTTCTTGCTCGACCCAACCTCGTGGTTCATTTTCGACTTCAGGGGAGACTCCCTGACCACCCTCTTCCTTTCCCTTCCCGCCATTGCAAGGCTCGCCTTCAAAAATAACCAACCTAACAAGAGCCCTAGAGAGGGATCAAGAAAACCAAAACCCTGTTTGAAATCGAAATAGGCGGGAAGGCATCGGTAAAGAGGGTTTGAGAAAAAACACTAATCACAGAAGACCTACAGTCTCGAGTCCTCCAAGATCTTGGTTCAAGTCTCTCGAATATAATCCAAAAAAAAAAGAAAAGAAAAGATATCAAGAAAAATTTGCCAGGATTCCTTTTAATCGAGACTTGCGAGGAGGAAATAACCCAATTTTTTTGGTCATGATGAGAAAACCCGAAGGGGGTTAATACTAGAGAAATGGGTTTCAAAAATTAGAAGGTCACCAAGCAAATCGAGAGAGATTTGCTTCAGACACGTATGCAAAGGGGCCGGTTGTGCCTGGATTCAACTCATATACGCGTCGGGGCCAGTTGTGCCCTAATCCGACTCATAAACGACTTGGATCTGACCAATGCTCAAAACCGAGACTTGAGTTATGACCTACAAACCATCTTGGAAAGGGCCACTTGCAAGTCGGGTTGGTTACTATCTGATCGGCCATGTTGGAATGGACTTATTGTGATTCATCGTTGCTTTTGGGTGGAATTTGGTGGAAATTCTGAACCATAATAATGTGCATAGATTGCGAAAAGATAACAACGAGTGGTAGGAAAGAATTAAACTTTGTGGAGGGATACACACCCATAAAAACCACATGAATCACCCTTAGGGAATCCAAATTAAATTACCCCCTATGAAGGTTTCCTCATAAAGGACGATCCAATCCGGGCCACTGGAGGTGACCCCTCCCCCCGTCATGGAACCGAGAGTCGGATGGAGTTCGGGATGCCAAAGGCTTCCCAGATGATCGAGAGCTCCTCGCCAGTTATCGCCAAAGCAATACCACCGGGACCAGTCGACCGAGGAGGCTCAAAAGAAGCTTTAGGAGGGAGGAGGATTTGCCCTAGGCTCCCCTATAACAATCCCAGTGGGGCGAGGCCTTCTATGGATCTCGAAGTGGAGTTCTTCCTTATTGGAGGGAGTCCTCGGCCGAGAAGGCCCCGCCTCATCAAGATTGCTCGAGGGATGATGGCTATGACTTGAACGAGCCATCCCATTGAAGTTGAAGGAGGAAAAATAAAGAAGGGAGAAGAAGGAAATGGACGAAGTCCGGGAAGATCCTGATCCTGAAGATGAACTCTACCTAACCGAAGAAAAAAGAAGGCTGAAGAAGATGAATCTGGCTAACCTTGGAGGAAAAGGATGGTTGGGGGAAGAGAGAGGGCTCTGGTTCATCGGCGGGCACGAGGAGTTTGAAAGAGAAGGTATTTTTAGAGAACTGTCCTTTTCAAAATGACTAGATAGCAACCGCACCCTCCCAGAGCTGTCGCTGTCAGATTTGCGCCATGTGTCAGCAATAGGCGGAGGGTGATGCTTCAGTTTGCCCAAAGCCATTTCGAGTTCTATATAAGCCATAAAGCCTCCTCGGGTGAGTCGACGTGTCACCCCCGCATTGGCTTGGGGATCCATTTCGCGTTGCACTGGCGATCATGGCAATAATGGTGCCCTATTTTTGCTTTTCCATATCAGCTCCGTATTTACTCCCTTCATCCCGAGCACTACGTGCCAACGGGACTTGGAAGTAGGGGCAAATGATATGGCGGGATCGCTGACGTGGAGCCCATGTTAGACCCAGTCAAATGCCATGACGGAGGAAGCTGCCACGTCGGATGTCCTTTAGACTCCTTCGTCGGGTGGCTCCCTCAAGGTCGAGATGCCTTGGCCAAAGTCGAGCTCCTGCCCTCTTTGGACTCCTTCGCTAGTGGCTCCCTCGAGGTCGAGATGCCCTGGCCGAAGTCGAGCTCCTACCCTCTTCGAACTCCTTTGCCAGGTGGCTCCCTTAAGGTCGAGACGCTCTGGTCGAAGTCGAGCTCCTACCCTCTTCGGACTCCTTTGCCAGGTGGCCCCCTTGAGGTCGAGATGCCCTGGCCGAAGTTAAGCTCCTGCTCTTTTTGGTCTCCTTCGCTAGGTGACTCTCTCGAGGTCGAGACGCTCTGGCCGAAGTTGAGCTCCTGCTCTCTTCGGACTCCTTCGCCAGGTAACTCCCTCGAGGTCGAGACACCCTGGCCAAAGTCGAGCTCCTACCCTCTTCGGACTCCTTCACCAGGTGGCTCTCTCGAGGTCGAGACACCCTGGCCGAAGTCAAGCTCCTGCTCTCCTCGGACTTCTTCGCCAGGTGACTTCCTTGAGGTCGAGACGCCCTGGCCGAAGTCGAGCTCCTGCTCTCCTCGGACTTCTTTTCCAGGTAGCTCCCCTTGAGGTCGAGACGTCCTGGCCGAAGTCGACCTCCTGCCCTCTTCGGACTCCTTCGCCAGGTGACTCCCTCGAGGTCAAGACACCCTAGCTGAAGTCGAGCTCATGCCCTCTTCGGACTCCTTCGCCAGGTAGCTCCCTCGAGGTCGAGTCCATCCTGACCGAAGTCGAGCTCCTCCTTCCTGAACCGACCCCACTTCGGACGAAGGGACTAGTAACTGGAGGACGTCGCCGCCTTCCTTGAGCGATGGTGAGCCGCCTAAGGACCACGGAGGGGCGCCTATCGGGCCACAATAATTGCTCTTGCTGCCATTTACACCGAAAAGGAAGGGGTCCCCGATCAAGGTGCCGCACTCCCGACTGACCGTTTGTATCACCCAAAAAAGGAAACCATCCCGGAAGATTCAAATCCAGGGGGCGGCTGCCCCCTGATCAAGGCTCTGCTAGGTTTCTCGAAGTGGAGCGACCAGAGGGAGGACCGGAGTGCATGGCATAGTTCCCTATCACGAATGGGGAAAGGCACTTCGTGCACGGCACGGAGTGCTACCGGACGTTGACCTTCCAGCGCCTGCAAAGGGGGAAGATCTCGAGGTAGGCAGCACGGAGAGATCCTGGCTTAAAAGAGTTCTCCAAGGTTTTCAGTAGGAGATAAGTAACAAGCAAACGGGCAAAGGGGACGGCACACAGGAGAGCACTCGAGAAGCCAAGTGCTTTAGGCTACGGAGACTCACCGGAAAGGTCTTGATGGACACAACCATCCAGCCCAGGCACTCCTCCACCGCTATCACTCCTGCTCTACTCTCAACCTGTTCGCACTCCTTAAGCACATAATCTCCTCCTTCTAGAGTGGAGTCCACCCACGGGCTTGACCGAGAGGATCATTTCCCTGAATCACCACTGACTTGAGCGTCGAAATGCCCCCGCCAGGATTCCCGACCGGGTCTCCTCTGTTTCGCAGGTCCGGGTGCACGAGCAGGTTCCCGAGTGACGAGGACGATGTTCGAGGTCATCTCCAACTACAGGCCACGGCGATTAGGTGGCAACATATGCCACTAAAGATATCTAAAAAAACAAAAAATCATGTATTTTTATAATCTATAACATATACCTAAGTAGGACTAAAATTAAAATAACATGAAACCATATTTTACTATGATTTAAATATTAAAATCTATAAAATTTTAATTTATATATTTTTAACATGCATGGATCATGACCAATAAAATAAAATTTCAAATAAGTAGTTTATTAATATAATGAAAATAGTTTAGTTTTAGCATATTAATATAAATAAAAAATAGTTTATTAATGAAAATATTTTTTAGCATATTAATATAATGAAAATAGTTTATTTTTATGCTCATATATTGCATATGTTGCAGACTATCCAACTATGTATTTTCTAGTTTGCAGTTAATTCTTAAATGTATGCATCAAAATTAATGGTATAAATTTTTAATTTAGATATTTCATTATTGATGTTGGAATTGAAAGGATCGGTTACTCTCGAGTTTCAAAGGCTGATTGACTCCTTCGAAAGAAGCAGTGTTTCTCTTTACCCAATTTTTTTAAAAAATAAATAAATATTGTTTCTTCGCATAATTTTCGGCGACATGGTTGCCGACTTCTTCCCTGGATCCCAGCGATGGACGTCGGAATGCGTGGTTGACCCATCCGCGTCTCGGGCTTCCACCTCCTCCTTCTCGACCTCTGATTTCTCGTTCTCCAGTCGCTCTCGTTCGGTCGATCTCGGGAGAGGAGCCATGGAGGCGTCGTCATGGGACGCCCTCCGGAAACAGGTACCCTCCTTTGAGAATTTTCAACCTTTCTTGATCTGTTCTTCTCCTTTTATATGCTGCCATTCGGAGTTTTCGGAAGAGTTGGTGCTGATTTGATTTGGTAATGTGAACTTGGATAGTTTGAATGATTTTTTTTTCCCCGGTTGAAAATTAAGTTAAGAAAAGGGAATTTTTGTCCTCAAATGATTATTTTTTGGTGGATACATGGAATTTAGGTCCTGGGTACGGTTCCATGGTCTTAATTAAATCTATCGCTCGAAGAGTTGATGCTTAACTTCTTAGTAATTGGTTGGGAATGTAGATCCCGTCTATTCCACATAGGAGGATACTGTTTTGCTTAGCTCCTAAAGTTTTCGAACTGTATGGGAAAAAAAAATCTTCTTTTTTTCACAAAAAAGGGGAAAATTAAACAAAAACTTTTTTTTAAAATAATCTTGAATGATATATTGTGGATCTGATATTAGTATACATCATCACGCAGGATTGTTCTAGAAGGAAAATGAGCTCTCGGAGATATTTAGTATAAATGTTATACTTCTGGTTTGCTTAAAATGGGTCCTAAGTGGTCCAGATTGGCAGTATTCCGCTCTGACCGAAACTCTTTCATTTGGCTTGATTTCTACCTGGATCAGGCCTTTTGTTCTTATGGAAGGCTGAAGCAAGTCTTGCAGATTGTAATGGGTTGAAACATGGATTTCTTCTCATTTTAGAGCCCTAAATTTAACAGGAACAGGCTTCATCAAGAGCCATATGGATTTTCACTGAAACAGCTGAATTTAAGCAACAGATGATCATATCAAACTAATATGACAAAGATCCACAGATGTCACATTTATGCCAATACTTCAAATTTTAAACCATACATTTTCAAGTTTTAATTAAATTAGTATCAAGGGGTCTTAGTTGACAGAAAATTCTGATTTACACTCTACGAACATAACCTTGTTGTGTGAGTACTGAGTGCTTTATATATGACTACTTCCTTCTTTTCTCCAGGATTTTCTCTTGTTTCGGATTCACACAGCTGGCTTTCTTGTTGCAAGTTCTTAGTAATATCCTATTGAGCGCACATTTGGACCCTTTCATTACTTTTGGCCTTCCAGCATTTTTAAACTTGTCATATATGTAGGTCTTTTCACCTTCTATCCATAAACTTGTTATATTTTATTGCAATTTAATTTTGATGAACTGTTTTGTAACTTATGTTTTTTGAATTGTGGTGAGGGTGTGTTAGGCCCTGAAAATTTCATTACCCCATTCATACAAAACAGTATATAAAAGCCATTATAATTAGACAAATTCATACTTTATAAAACAGAATAAATACTGAATCTCCTTGAGTAAGGATAAAACTATGAAATATGTGCATATATGAAGTTAGAACGATGAAACATGCATTGTGTTGCATGATCACAATGTGCTATATTGCTTCCTTGGTGACTAGTGAATATTGTGCTGTTAGTTGTTTGCCGTCGATTGATGAAGTGTACACATGATACAATACATCCAACCATTATTGAAACTGTTTCTTTTTCTTTTTCATGCAGGCAAGGAAACTTGAAGCTCAACTGGATGAGCAGATGAATTCATATCGTAGATTGGTTTCCACAAAACCTGATGGTTCAGGGAATGATCTTGAATCTGGAATAGAGCGATTTCTGAAACAACTTCAGCTAGTTAATTCACAGATGCAAACTTGGGTGTCTTCAGGAGGCTCAGAAATCCTTTCACATACATTAACTCGGCATAGAGAAATTCTTCAAGATCTCACTCAGGTCAGAGAGCTTTTTAACCAAATGAAGGACCGATAAAATTAACAATGAAAATATACCTAGAACATGCACCTAGAACCTACCAAGGATCAAGTGTTGTTGGATATTTAGCATTATTGTGCTGCTTCTATAGTTATACCGGTCATCAAATAAAGGAGTATGATCAGAACTATATCAATTATCAAATCTTGACATATATAGAATCTGGGAAGTGCTAACCTGGTTCTTAATTGTTTCTACACAGGAGTTTTATCGGCTCCGCTCTAGCTTTAGAGCTAAGCAGGAACATGCGTCACTCCTTCAGGACTTCAGGGATTTCGAGAGGGCAAGATTGGACATGGAAGAGGGTGCTGGTTCAGTTGATCAGGCTCTTCTTAAAGAACAAGCAGCTCTGAGTAGAAGTTCAGGACAGGTCTCTCTCTCTCTCTCTCACCTCCCTCTCTCCCTTCTCTTCCCCAACTTGTCCTGTAGCCTGTGCTGGCTTTCATGCTAAAAATGCAACTAGCAGAATGACCAGGTTTGGTGCTACTTGAAGGCATCATTAGCTACAACACACATGTATCTTTACTAGCTTGGCATTTTAAATGTGACATTCTAATGTTGACTGATATCTCATCATTGCTCGATCAACATTTTCCAGTACTCAAATACTATTTCGTACACTTTATGAACATACACAAACAATGCTATATAGGAGGTCATCATTCTCATAAAACTATCCACTTCTAGTTGCATATTAACAAGCCGCACGCTACATTTGTATATCTACTTAATAATGTTTATAATATTAGTTTGTTGTATGTATCTGTGTGTGTGTCCTAATATTATATATCTATATATGTTACATCTGCATCCATATTTCAAATAATAGAGATTCTCAAAATGCGTATTTGTGTTGAATCTATATGCCGTCATTATCAGAGTATCATAAATTCATAGACATGGGAACTAAACAACCAGTTTAGTCGATACTCAAATGTTGCTTGGAGGTCTAGTTACTAGAGTAGAACTGCCTCTCTAGGGTTGATTTTTTACTGATTTATAAAAGTTATGTCGTAGCTAATATTACAAAATCATAGCAAAGGTGCCGTTGTTTAAGCACTAAGGGAACTATTTACACCTGATTTTAGTGCATAAATCCATTGTCTGACTAATCAAATGTGCATGCAATTTTTTGGTCTCTTGAGAAGATTTTTTTTTTAAAAAAAATTAATCAATGCATATTGACTACTTCCAGGGTGGTTATGTTGGAGAGTTGTGCTACTGCTTTATAATTTATAAACCCAAAGAGGCCTAGATTTAATTCTTGTGACTTTAATCTCCATCAGAGTGCCCAAGGTCAAAAGTTAACCAAGCCTAAACCTTATTAGTAAACCAACTAATAGCTCATTACCAAGATACGAGATTCTATAAATACGTCATCAATGAGTCTATGCCACTGGTGCTAACCTTCCTGCAAGCATTTTGCACCACTCTCTCTCTCTCTCTCTCTCTCTCACACACACACACACACACTCTCACTCCAAGAAGATTTTAGAGTTATCTCTTTTAATAACATATAACATAACGTGGCTTGCCATAGTTTCCTAGCAAGTTCTTCAAGGCCCTTCATCTTTAACTCTACAGACATGAATATGATAAGAATCTTCAATTTTTGTAGAAAAATGCTGATCTTTGCCCTTTTCAAGTACTAGAACCTGACCACAAAGGACCACGGCTATGGTTAGGGAAAGTGTCTTGCCTAGGTACCATGATATTCTCCTCTGGTTACCTCCATACAGTGAACTACCAGTATCTTCCTTAATAAGCATCTTTAAACCTAACCTTGAAAGAAACAGTTGCGAGTGAAAGTGGGAAAGCCCCCATTTCCTAATAAACATGACGCTATTTTCTTCTCAATAAACCACATTATTTTAAGCATGGAAAAGCAAGTGTCTTTGCAGTAAAGTAGTAAAAAACTCTTAATTGATGAGGGCACTCAGAATTGGGAAAGAACAAGAAACTTCAAAAATGAAGGAACAAGCTCAATAGCAAGGCTGCCCACCTGGATGTCGCTAAGTATAAAACAAAGATCAAATGTGCTAATGCTGTAGGTTATCTTCAGTAAAATCTGTGATCAGGGACTATAGGAAACACCTTAGATGGCTTTAACAAATCACACACATTAATCTAAGCTTTGGAGGAGAAGGGGAGCAACAAAAATGTGCAAGGCATTATATTACTATAAACTGCTTGACAAGCCCCAGAAACTGCAATAGCTGAGCTTCAGTTATCAGAGAAGCAATTCTTTGAGGTATTTTGGGTGAAAATAAACATGATTGCTTGTTTTTGTTCAATCATCTCTCTCTTTCAAAATTGTGAATTTCTTTGTTCTATGGCATCTAGTGAAAGATGTGCTTGACTTGTGTAGCCCTCACGATCATCATTCTCTACTCCCACACAGGATGAAGTGGATTTTCCAAGAAATGGATGACCAGTCAGTTATGTGCTCAAATATCGTAAGATATTTTTGAACAGGGTTATATAATAACTTATTGGCCGTTGACAAGCTTGCATCTGCCATATCATCTTGACTCTTGAAAAATGAATTAAATCCTACTTGGAAGATTATTGAGATTTATTTGATTTGGGAGATGTTAGTTGAGACAGGTTGTATGCCTTCTAGCCATGGTCTTCTTTGTTCCTTGAAGATTAACAAGGAGGAAATGAAGGATCTCCTTTTGCTTTGACCACTACAGTTCCTGTTAACTCTTGGTTCCTTGTTGAAGGATATGTCTAGAAACTATTTTTTGAGCTATTGGTCTTAGAGTTGTGATACTTTGTGAATATCATCAGTGAACTTGTCCGGTGACACTTACATTTGATATCCTTTATATGTCAGAACAACAATAGTTGGAAAGATCTTTCATATGAAGTAATTAAAACTGAAACACATGAACCAATTTGTTAATTAATGAATCTTTTTGTGCCAAAGTTGCATGGAAATACCTTAATTCTGTATCTGTTCTGTAGTGGAATCAATTTAAGTTCACAAGTGAACTAGTTTTATGATTTTCTGAAGTGATCTTACATGTAAAACAAAAAGGTATGCTGAAAGTGAAAACTGTGAATTTCATGCTATCACCTCATCAAGCAATTCATGATGAAACTGCAGTTGACCTTCTTTTTGTTGATGCAAAAACTACAAAACCTGGCAACGTACACAATTTTGTCTTCTGTTCCTCAAATATATGTTTTTTGACTGCCACTGCAATCTGAATTATCACCTAGATCTCGGGGAACAAAAAACCTTTCATATACATAGGTATGCTATCTAATTCCTGTCAGCAAAACTGCATGGCCACTAACTTGCAAAGCCTCTGAATCTCCTACAACAAATAGTTAGGTGTCGCAAGCCACGACCATTTAAAATTGCCTCATGTTTTTCCATAATTCTTAACTGGGTATTGTCTATCTATGGGATTGTTGTAACAGAGAAGAGAAGGGAGAAAATTTTATTTTTCATATATTAAAAGTCTTGGGGTCATTCCCTTTTATACATGATTATAATCCTTCTCAAAAAAGGTTGTGGTTATTCATGGTACATGCTTAACAAGGAAGGGTGTGGCCATTCATGGTACATGCTTACAAGGAAGGATTATAGATGGAAGTTAGACTGTCAACACTCCCCCTCAAGATGAGGCGAAGATATCACGAAGCCTCATCTTGCTGCAAATTGAAGAAAACATTGAACCACCACGACCCTTTGTCAGAATGTCTGCCATTGTTCTGTAGATTTAATAAATGATAAGTGTATAACTTTCCGATTAAGTTTCTCCTTGATGAAATGACGGTCAATCTCTATGTGCTTAGTTCTGTCATATTGAACAGGATTATTTGCAATATTAATGGCCGCATGGTTATCACAAAACAGAGAGAGAGGAGAAGATTGGAGAAGACGTAATTCAGCAAACAGCCTTTTTAGCCATAAGATCTTACAAATGCCTTGAGCCATAGCTCGGTATTTAGCCTCTGCACTAGATCGGGCGACAACATCCTGTTTCTTACTGCGCCAAGTTACAAGATTTCCACCAATAAAAGTATAATAGCCCGAAATGGATCCCTGATCATTTATAGAATCTGCTTAATCAGAATCTGAATAGGCTTCAACTTTAAGATGTTTGACAAGAGAAAAGAAGACCTTGCCCTGGGCAGCTCTTAAGATACCGAAGGATCATGCATGTACTGGCTTACAACACTGACTGCAAAAGCTATATCAGGTCTTGTATGGGAGAGATATATCAATCTACCAACAAGACGCTAATATCGCTCACGATCTACATACTTACCACTATCAGCAGTAATACGATGATTCTGCTCAATAGGAGTAGTAGTAGGTTGACATCCCAATATTCATGTCTCAGTCAATAAATCAAATACATATTTCCACCATGAAAAAATATACCATGGGATGACCTGGCCACTTCAATTCCAAGGAAGTATCATAAGTTACCCAAATCCTTGACTTCAAAAGATTGTGCTAATTGTATTTAGACAAGCCAGTTTTGGGAGATCATCATCAGTAAGGATGATATCATCTACATAGACGATTAGGATAGCAACTTTGTCTTTTTTATGACAGTAGAACATGGTATGATCATCATTACTTTGGTGATAACCTATTTCAATCATGGCACGACGAAAGCGATCAAACCATGCCCTGGGTGACTGCTTTAATCCATAAAGTACCGGTGCAGACGGCAGACCTTGCCAGCGATTTCTGTACTAGTAAATTCAGGAGGAATTTCATATACCTCCTCTTGAAGATCACCATGTAAGAGGCATTTTTTATATCTAGTTGGAACAAACTCCAGTTAAGATTTGTTGCACAAGATATGAGAGTCCGAATGGTGTTGATCTTTGCTACAGGGATGAAGGTCTCTTCGTAGTCAATGCCGTATGTTTGTGCATAACCTTTGGCAACAAGACGAGCTTTGTAGCGATCAACTTTGCCTTCAGGGGTCTGCTTTACAGTATAAATCCATTTGCAACCTACTACATATTTTCCAGCAAGTAAGGGAACCAGTTTCCAAGTATGATTTTTTTTCAAGGCTTGCATTGCTTCAAACATTGCTCCTCTCCACTTAGGATTTGTCATAGCATCCTTCCAGTATGAAGGGATAGAGATAGATTTTCAGGATGCAATAAATGATCTATATGTAGGTGAAATAACTCATAGGAAACAAAATTAGCAATATCGTAACGATATCGAGAAGGAATAATATGAGGGCGAGAATCCTTTCTGTGAGCAATAGGTAAATTTAAAGTGGGGTCAGAGGAAATATTACCATTGTCACATGGAGATGCAGGAGCTGAGTCAGAAGAAGACTGTTGGATAGTAATAGAATGCACAATAGGCTCAGACGTAGACTCCCCCCGTCGATTGAAGTCATTATCTAACTGTTCACCGGTGTACTCTTGCTCGTCGGTCACTATAATCTCCCCCTCTCGACCAGTAGTTCCAGAAGGGATATAGGAGAGCAAATAAATAGTTGGACTAAGGGCAGTTGAGTGGTGGCTGAAGTATTGGAACATCATAATAAGGTTCAGTCTCTCGAAATGTGACATTCATACTAACAAAGAGTTGCCTTTCAGGAGGGTAATAGCACTTATAGCCCTTTTGAGTAGCAGGATAGCTACAAAGACACATTTCAGAGATCTTGGATCAAGCTTGCCAACTGTAGGCGATGATCCCGGACAAAACATGCATCCGAATACTCGGGGGAACATAAAGAAAGACTCCCCTTGAAGATATGTAAGAGGTGCCTGGTACTCCAGAGTACGAAGAGGCATGCGGTTGATTAAATAAGCTGCGATAAGAATTGCCTTACTCCATAAAGTTTTTGGAACCCGCATAGTAAACAGAATGATCTAGCAACTTCCAAAAGGTGTCAATTTTTACGTTTAGCAATACCATTCTGAGCAGGGATATCAACACAACTAGTCTGATGGATAATACCATGAATAGTGAGATATTCATGAAACTCCTTATGCATATATTCGGTGCCATTATCAGATCTCAATATTTTGATCTTGGCACCAAATTGGATATCCACAAATTTATGAAATCTTTTGAGCAATGGGCCTTTCATCCTTAAATCGCAGAAGATATACCCAGGTTACTCTACTGTAATGGTCAATAAAAGTAACAAAATAACGATGCCCAGAAATAAAAATAGTACGATAGGGTCCCCACACATCAGAATGAACAATTTCAAAATTGCTTACTACGAGTTCCTGAAGGTGGATAATTAGTATGCGTGTGCTTAGCATACTCACATGCATTACAAACTAGCTGTTCTTGGCACAAAGATGATATAAACTGGGAAACAATCGTGATAAAGTAGAAAAGGAGATATGGCCAAGCCTACGGTGCTGCAACCTGAAGTTCATGTAGGGCATTGTCAGATGATGAAACTACCTACCAGCTTGCGAAGAATGAGTCTTCAGTTCTTCTTCATCCAAGTAGTAGAGCCCATTATGCATTTTACCATACTCAATCGTCTCCCTTGTTGTTAGCCTCTGAAAAATACAGTAAGTAGGAAAAAAAGTGACTATACAATTCAGATTATTGATAATTGAATGGATAGAGAGAAGATTAGTAGGAAAACTAGGGACATGTAAGCCGCAGAGAGTTGGATGGTTGGTGTATAGTTGATGGATCCTTTTCCAGACACAGGTTTGAGAGACATCAGCTATACGCACTTTATCCGAACAAACTGAGTAAGATTGAAAGATGTCAGAGTTACCCGTCATATGCATAGTGGCACCAGAATCAATGATCCATGATTTAGAGATACTAAAGGAAGAGTCACAGTTATCAATATTTACTGTACTAGACTTGATATGAGAGATATGGGATTGGGCAAAATGAGACTCAAAAATGGAAGGAGAACTGGAAGAATTGCTTGTCAAACCATTAGTAGAAGATGGAGCACTGCTGGAAGAAACATTGAGCCGGTCCATAATGCGGCGGAGCATTTCATCAGTAGAGAGTGAGCTCCCGGTATCAGCAGATAAGGAAGCAGGAGGTGAGGCCTTGGTAGATGAGACACCCCTTTTCTGGGTGCTCAGAAATATGCGCCTGAGGATGACCAGTGGCTCCACCAAAACGTCCTCCTCCTCGATGGCCACCTCGACCATGTCCGGAGGGACGACCATGCAGCTTCCAACAAGCATCACGTACATGCCCAGTTTTGTGACAATATGAGCATATCCGCATATCTCGGCCACCAGAAGAATGCGACTGAGACTGAACAACCAGTACAGATCGGACCGTATCTGTAGGAGTAATCATCACCCGGCGACAAGTTTCCTCACTCAACAAGAGAGAAGACTTGTTCAAGGGAGGGCAGATTCGTATTTTGACCTAAAATTTGAATTCTGAGTGGGTCAAAGTCATCATTGAGTCCAGCAAGAAAATCAAAGATTCGTTCTTCATCAGTGTATTTCTTTGAATTCAGCAGCATCTTTCGAACAACAGGCTTTGAAGGGACGATAAAATCCAACTCGGACCATAACCATTGGAGTTCTACCATATAAGTAGTGATAGAAAGTTCGCCCTGTCTAAGTATACACACCTTGCGTTTAAGCTCAAAAGCTTGAACTGTATTGCCATGTTGTGAATAGTTTGAGTAGCAGCCTCCCAAATTTCCTTGGTGGTGCCAAAGAAGGACATACCCTGAGCAACAGCAGGGACCATAGAGTTGAGAAGGCAGGCCATCACAAGGGAGTTCTCCGATTCTCATTTCAATAATCCAGTATCTTTAATGGTGGCTTAACTGAATCCCCGGTAGATAAACCCTCAAAGCCATGGGCTTTAATGTATAACCGCACATTCCGGAACCATATCAGTTAATTGAGGGTCCATCTAAGCGGACCGAACTAATCAAGAGAGACGGATTATCCATTACCGTCTGAGAACCGGATACAGATCACCACAAAAAAAAAACTGCTCAAAGTTGTAGTTGAAAAATAATGCTGCTAAATAAATATACCTAAAGTTAGGTCATGGGAGGGGTTTGCGGCCTTCCTTTGTTTGCCATAGAGATCCGGCAACCGAAGGCTTTAGAATGAAGGTCACGGGGAGATGTCAGGGCCGCAATGTGCAGATCTGGAAGAGAGAAGCGGGCCGCAGCACAGCAGCGCCACATCAGAGCTGTAGGGGCTTGTCGATCGCAGTCGTAGGGGCGTGGACGGAGGGCCGTAGAGGAGAATGGTGCAGGGGCGCGGGAGCGTGATCGGAGATGAGTGGTTGGAGGCGGGCGCAGGGGCGTGCTTGGAGGCGGGCGCAGGGGCGTGGTCGGAGGCGGGCGCAGGGGCACGATCGGAGGTAGGCGCAGGTGTGGGAGCGCGGTCGGAGACGAGCGGTCGGAGGCGGGAGCACAGGGGCATGGTCGGAGGTGGGCGCAGGGGCGTGCTCGGAGGAGGGGTTTGTCGGAGAAGCCGACAGCAGTGGGGAGCGGTGGAGAGATCGCAGAAACCGGGAAGCCAACGGGCACAGCGCTCGGCGGATGGGTTCGGCTTCGGCGGAGGTCGCAGGAACCGGGGAAGCTGGAGAAGCCGGTCGCACGGGTTCGTCGGGGAAGCCGGAGAGGACGGTGGATGCGGGAGCTTCAGCGGTGGCAGCGGCGACACTTAGGAAGAAGAGAGGAATAGGATGGAATGAGATGAGAATAGGTTAGAATAGGATTGGAATAGATGGGAATAAAAGGAATAGGTGGTGGCTCTGATACCATTTTGTAACAGAGAAGAGAAGGGAGAAAATTTTATTTTTCATATATTGAAAGTCTTGGGATCATTCCCTTTTATACATGATTATAATCCTTCTCAAAGGAAGGTTGTGGTTTATTCATGGTACTTGCTTAATAAGAAAGGGGTGGCCATTCATGGTACATGCTTAACAAGGAAGGATTATAGATGGAAGTTGGACTGTCAACAGGAATCCCTAGTATTATTTATTGTATGTTTGGTGACATGAATGACCACCTTTCCATTAACTTCCTGTGGATAATGAAAGGTTTTTTGAGGGCAAGTTCTTTTTTTCATGGTAGACATCGTTTGTTCTGCTCTTGCTATATGTCAACTTGAATGAAATCTTTTTATTTGTGATTGTTTTTATTTACATGGATTGGCCAACTTTTAACTTCACGAAATTGAGATCCATGACTTGAAAAAGAGATTTTAGAACCTACGCAATCATTAAATAGTTTCCACCCAAACTCTCATTGTAGAATGTATGTGACTACAGATGGATGGTGTAATATCCCAAGCCCAAGCTACTTTGGGAGCACTTGTTCTTCAACGCTCAACATTTGGTGGCATCAGTGGCAAGATAAGCAATGTCAGCAGCCGACTTCCCACGGTACGTAATTAGTGTATTTCACCTGATCCAGAGTAAGATATGTAGTTGATGGCAATCCTGTTGAATGGACCATTTATCATTATACTGTGTGAATTAATTGTGCAGGTAAATCATATCCTTTCGGCAATTAGAAGGAAAAATCAATGGATACCATCATTCTTTCCCTTGTTGCTTCTGTTTGTACATTTCTTATCTTGATTTACTGGCTGTCAAAGTAAGATGCAGTTCGAGAAGTTGCCATTTGAATGATTTTGCTCTGTAATCACACATGTCTAGCTGCAGTGCTTATTATATTAAGATTTTTCATTGCTGTGTTCATCACTACTCAGTTTTGGTTTTTGAAAACTCTGCAGTCAGATATAATCTGTCTGGCTTTTTCTCCATAGATAATTTCTCGAATAATGTTTAAACGTATGTTTATTGAAATACATTGCGCATCATGGACAATTTCTTTGATGCATGTCTTCTGGTTTGGTAATTAGCCACCGAAGGCTTTGTGGATATCAACTGGTCAATTCCCTTCTGATCAAGCCAAAATTCCGGTGCTGATATGTAGTGCATTTCTTCATTTCATGCTGTACTATATTGTATGATAGCAACTATCTTCTTATTCCAACGACCTGCATTGTACTTGCCAAATACTAGTTTCTATATTGTTAGCCAGAAGAATTCGAACTCTTCTTTGAGGTGGAGCATTTCCGATGCAATGTTGTTTAGCTAAAAGTGTAGTTAAAAAGAGAGCCAAACTTTTCAGGCAGCCCACCAGGCAAGTTTTTCCACACGAGAAGTTTGTTCTGCAGGATCACGAGCATTGTTTAGATACTTCAAATATAATTGATGGCACTTCGTGAAGCCATCTCATATAGACTTGGAGGAAGGCGAGGTGCCAGTGCCAAGTATTGTCAATGCAGGGTGGCATGCTAGGAAACGACGCCCCACCAATATTGGATGGGGCTCCATATGCATATTTATTTCTTGTTTCAAGATTTTCTTTTAGAAATCGGAGGGAATGCTGCTTCTGGGTTCAAACCCGAAAGCTCTCCCTGATGCACGTTACCTATGCGATCAAATTCCTAGAGGCAGCGCACCGTGGCTTCATGGCTCATGGTCAAGCATATGGGTTCAAAGCTTTATCATCTTTAGAAACAGGGTATAATCCAAGTAGCACCTTCGATCCCTCCACGGCACCGAAGCAGCCCGAGTTGGTTGATGTCATGGTTGTTTTAGTTGAATCAGGTAGAATGTTAAGTGGAAATAGATCAACCCAATTATTAGGATTAGAATTAGCAATGTGAAGGTTTCATTAGGTTTTTGCCATGTCAAATGGCCATTTGTTTTTGGTTGCTGGAAGAGTTCCTCGATCTTCTTAATCTTGCCTCTTGGGTGGATTGCTTGGTGGCAGTAGGAGCTGCGAGACCTTTTTTTCACTTCGTGTCAGTTTAGCTGTTTATCAGGGTGTTTATTCATTCAAGGTTGAACCCAACATTAGTAATTTTTTTTTTTAAAGAGACTAATCCGGCCCTACTTTATCCGGTCCATACTTCATTCAAGGTCGATGATCAAAAAATTGTTTGAAGTTTGAGAACAGCAAATTTGTGCTGCATGCGGTGCGTAAAATAAAGTAGATGCAAGACAGACGGTCAGTGTTGTTTGACATGATCACACATCACTAATGGACCGTATGTTTTTTTTTGTACATAAGACGCAATTAATTAGATAAAATTGGCAGCTCTCTCTTTTAACAAATATCTTTTCCAACACAGGTTTGAATGCTACACTTCCACCTGTTAGAGCTAATGGGTGCAGAAGAACAAGTCAGAAGGCATAAATGAGAGCCTCCCGCCTGTCATTATCTGAAGATAATCAACCATGCATGTTGATCATGCACATCCGATGCCTTGGACTGTACCAGTCCAATGATTCAGTACCAGAACTTTGCCGGACCCCAGTGGCTGGAATCGCTTCCAACACCTTTGTTTTCCTTCTCTCATAACATTAAAAAGGACCACCGCCCACCACACCACAGGCGGGCGCTGCCAATCGATCGGTGCATCGCAGCCTGGACAGGGACTTTCAATGAATGCAAATTAGATGGAGTCATTCTAGTATTATTATCCTAGTAATCTTCCTAATAAATAGATGGTCCCAAGGTTTCTACCTACTGGATGGGCAATCTAAAAGGCGATGACGATTCCAAAGGGGGTCCTATTGTGGTCGGTGTTCTCGTTCATGCATATCTGCTGATCTCAGCCAAAGTTTCTTTTAGTGGAGTATGGATATATATTAAGGAAAGATGGAGACATTTAAGAGATCCCTATGAGATATGCTCCTCGTTGAAATAGACAATTTAGAAAAAAAGATATTCTCGCATCAGTTGTACGAGCTTTCAAGGCATTTTGACGAAGGAGTGGATATGTATGAAGCACGCCAAAAGAGGTCACTTGCAACCAATAATTTCTCTAGTTCATGACACTTGTCTTTTGGAGTGGGGGAAGGAGAAAAAGTGTGCTGCAGTGGACTTGAGTTCGTGACGACAGTTGAGCGAGGAAAGCAGTGCTTACCTCAAAGAGGGAGGCTGTCTCTACCTAGTATCCGAAGGATGTGGCCATACCATGCACCAAAAGAAAATGGGATGTGGCCATATAACATATTAGCCGCATATGTTAGCACATAAAGAGGTGGAGTTGCAGGACTGCACCTCTGATACTACAAGGTGGGATGGGTCGGTCCGCATAAACTTTACCCCTTACTTGCCGGCCACATGTCGGCCGAGCACCCAAAATTTTACAAAGAGATAGAGTGCCCCACCTATGGTTTCCCAATATAGATAGTGTCCATCCCTGATGACATTTACTAACTATTGGCCGGATCGGTTCCACCGCCGGATCGGTCAAATCGCAAAGTAACGCGTGTATGATATTATACGTCATTTTATCCATGTGATCTGTCATTGGACTTGTCCATCATCCGAGCGGTGGACTTGCTCCAACCAATAAGCACTTCAGGGAAATAATTAGCTTTCTTGCATGATGTATCGTTCATCATGGGCTTGCAAGGTGGGATCCTTATGCTATCGGAATAAAAAATATACAAAGGCTTGAAAAAAATATAAATAATAAATAAATTTGTATTTCATAGATGATATTGTCTTTTTTTTTTTTTATAATAACCATATAATATTGATAAAAATAAATAGCTTAAGAGACTTAATACTGAACAAACTTTGGATGAGATAAAATGGCCTAACTAAATTTAAATTTAAAAGAGTTTCAAGTCAAAATTAATTTTGGATTATCATTATCATTTCTCCTTGATCTAAAATCTCCATGCTTGCTATGCCTATCTTCTTTTTGTACTTGATAGAGAACTCGAATTTTAAAGGTTTGGTCAAGATGTCGGCGATTTGATAATCCGATCAATAATAGACAAGCTCAATTTCTTCTTTATTGGCTTGATCTCTGAGAAATGAAATTTACAACTATATGCTTGCTTCTTCTATGAGTAATTGGATGCTATGCCAAGTTGATAGCAATAGATGTAAAGTGCTCTTTATATATCACGGGTCCTCTTAGTAACCTAAAGATGAGAATGCTTTGGTGCTTCCATCTAGACCAAATTCATGAGCAATATCGGGTCTACTATATATTAGGTATCTCAAACTTCCAACGATGCTTTTAAAATAAGTTAGATCTATGGTAGAACTATCACCTGCTTTAAATAATTTGGTATTAACTTCCACGGGAATTTGTATAGGATTGCAATCAAATATTTTAAGCTTCTCTAATGTTTTCGTAGTATATCTCTCTGATACATAAAAATCTCATATGTGCTTGGATTACTTCAATCACAAGATAGCAAGACATCAAGCCAAGATCTATCATCTCAAACTTTGACTTCATAACAAGTTTAAAGTATTTGATTATCAAAAAATTATTTCCTATAAAGATCATATCATCAATATATAGACAGATTAATAAAATACCATTTTTACTTTTCTTCGCATAGAACATATTCACCAAGGCACTTCTCAAACTATTTGTGCAGAAAATCATCAATCCTTTTGGTTCAGGCACTAGAGGCTTGCTTGAGGTCGTACAAAGCCTTCTTGAGCCGATATACCTATCTTAATTCCCTTGCTTGATGAAGCCTTTGGGTTGCTTTACAAAGACTCTTTATCAAGAGGGCCATTTAAAAAAGCTAACTTTATATCCATTTGATGGATTTTTAGTGGCTTTTTGTAGCAAAAGAAATATTAGTCTTACTATTTCAATTCTAGCAATGGGAGTGAATACCTCTTGATAGTCAATTCCTGGCTATTGCTTTTAGCCCTTTGCTATTAATCCTATCTTATATCTTTCTTCTTCATTATTTGGCTTCTTTTTAATTTTACAAATCTATTTCACTTCATTTACTTTCTTTTCTGCTGAATATTAGTCAGCTGCAAGTATTGTTTTTCTCAATAACCTTTATTTCTTTCTCCATTGCATTATCTACCTTTATCTTGTACTACTTCAAACCTGATTGGATCACAATCTGCAAACATAGTATAATAGACCGATTCTCTATTATTATCAACATTATTATTAAATATTATCGCAAAGTCTTGTAACTAATTAGAAGTAGTTGTAAGTTCTACAGGAACTTTGAATAGAAATTTGTTCATCATTTTTTGTATCTTGAGATAAATGTATTTATGTTGCATCTTCTTTTTTTTAATTAGTGTCTCTTTGAATCTAGCTCCTTCTCCATATTCCAATCCATGCATCTGTTTCATCAAAAATTATATCTTTACTAATAATTTACTTCTTTGTAGTTAGATTATACAATTTGTATCTACCAAGTTTTCCAAACTCATAACTAAAAAATAGCTTTCTCACTTCTATTATCAGGTTTGGTTCTAAGTTTACCTGGAACATGAGCAAAAGCAATAGAGCTAAATACTTTAAAGTGCCTAACACTTGGCTTAAAGCCACTCCAAGCTTCTTCAGGAGTTATATTTTACAAACTTTTAGTGGGTGATCAATCATCAAATAACTGAACAAGAAATTGGTTTAGCCCAAAAGTTATTAGGTATACCTTTGGCTTTTAGTATATTCCTTGCCATGTCTATGATGGTCCTGTTCTTTCTTTCTGCATCCCCATTGTACTTTGGCATATACTGAATAGTAATTTTATGCTCAATTCCCTACTGTACATAAAATTTTGTAAATTGATTGGAAGTGCACTCATCTCCACCATCAGTTCTCAATATTTTAATAAAGTGTCCAATATATTTTTTCATAAACATCTTAAACTCTTTAATACATAATTTTTTTTAATTTTTTTCAAGAAATAAGTCCAAATATTTCTTTGTAATCATCCATTAATGTTAGAAAATAAAAATTCCTCCAAGTGAAGCAGTATTCATTGGTCCACACATATGAATGCACAGTTTAAGTGGTTTACTTGTTTTCCAAGTTTTATGATTGGAAAACGACTTCCTATACTGTTTTTCAAAATGCATAATTTACAAAACTGATTAGAATGATCTAAAACAGATAAACATTTATCATATTATTTTGAGTAAGCAATTTTAAACTCCAATAGTTTAAATGACCAAATCTAAAATGCCATAGCCATGATTCATTATTTATAATTGCACTAAAACAATTAAAAATATCATTCTTGACATCTATTTGAATATACGATTGTTTGTCAAAGAAGATTTAAGAATGATTTTATCTTTTTAGTCAAAAATACTGAATAATTATCTTAAGTTGTATTTTGTATCATTTCTTAAGTAATTAATCCCATGCTTATTAAATTATTTTCATACTGGAATATAAACATATCTAAAAATATTGAGATCCCTATTCTTTAACTGAATATTCAAAATTTACCTTTTTCCATAACTGGCACAGTGCTATCATTCACAAACTTGACTGAATTCTTGATTGATTTATCTATCTCAACAAAAAGCTCCTTTTTTCTTATCATATGATCAGTGTAATCTATATTAAAATATCATGAATTATAGTTGGGCTCCTCTGGATTCAAAGATACGATCAATAGAGTATGGTCGGTGTTGCCGCCTGGATCGTCGTGGCCCGTAGCTCTGATGCGTCGGGTGCTTGGCTCCCCGCCTCGCGGTTTGCTCGCTCGCTTTGGGGGTCTTGCAAGACAGAGGAAAACCTTGGACCGGGGATTCCGACGAAGGCACTCCGACGATCAAGTCAGTGGGACGATTGAGGGAAACAAAAATCTCTGTAGCGAAGAGCTTGGGGGACTCTTCGCGTCGAGAGGGTGATAAGAAAAAAGATAAAATGCAAAAAAATTGCTTACCCCAACTTACCTTTTTGTGGGGGTCTTATATAGATGAGTGGCTTTTGTTGGCTTCCAGGTTCCCTCCTTCGAAGGAGGCTTTCCGTTGCCTACTGTCGCCTCTCTGTCAGACCGTTCTGTGCCTGAGCTTTTGGCCATAAGGGGATGTTGCCATTTCGAAGGAGGCCGCCTGGGTACCGCAGCGCCTAGGGTCTAAGGTCCAGGCCCTGTTATGGAAGTCGCAGTCTCTTAATTGTACAGTTATCGACGTGTCGGTACACCGCGGGGCTGAGAGCCTAGTGTCGTCCGAATCGTGTAGATCGTGTGCACGACGCACCGCAGGGGGCCTGCACCCATGGCAGGGCATGCACCACCTCTCGGAGGCTCTGCATGATCAGGTACTCCCTCGTCTTTATTTTGAATTCTGGCCTCTTTATGCCTTTGGCAAGAATTCATACTCCCGCTGGTAGGAGGGTCTGCTTTGGAGGGGTAGACTCGACCTCGACCGGAAGTTGACCTCAGACGGGGGGACCGTCCAATGAGCCCTTCCTCGATTGGGAGCTGACCTCAGCATGGTGGTCCATTCTGGGAGCATGAGCTTGGCCCTAACCGGGAGCTGTCCTCAGCCAGGGGGCTCGCCTTGGAGGGATGGTCTCGACCTTGACCGGAAGCTGACCTCAGATGGAGGGCCCGTGCAATGAGCCCTACCTCGGTGGGAGCTGACCTCGACCGGATGGTCCGTCTCGATTTTTTATCATGTAGCCTTGCCTAGGTGGCAGGTCTCTCGCCGTTGTGGCCGTCCGCAGGCTCCATGTCAGCGGATGTCACTATATCAGTCCGCAGGCTCCACATCAGCAGATGTCGCCATATCACTCGGGTTCATCTTCTTGGATAAATGGACTTCTTTTGCAGGTTGATTATGATTTTTTGACTTGTACTCACTGATATAATGGTCATATCTATTGCATTCATAATACTGAATATTAGACTTATCATACCTTCCTCTTCCATATCTATGGTCTCGACCTTTGTATGATCCTCTACCTCTTCCATTATAATTTTCTTGTCTATTATTGGATTTGCCTTTGCCTCCATAATTTTCTGTACTACCGCCATGACCTCGTCGTCCTCTTCTGCCACGAGATCTATTTATAGAAGATTGTTATCTACTATCTTCTTTCTGTTCATCTTTGATTGAAACCTAGGATTGGAAGGCCTTATCTAACGGCTTTTCTTCTGACTTCTTATCAAGCAGTTATTTATAAGCCTCTAAGAAGCCTGACAACTCATTAATAGTCATAGTATTTAAATTTTTTGTTTCTTCTATAGCAGTGGTAATAGGATTAAACCTGAATGTGAGGGTTCGTAGAATTGTTGCTACTAATGTGAACTCTTTCATATTCTCACCATTTTTTTTATTTGATTTGATAAAGCTTGGACTCTAGTCAGATAGACTGCTACAGTTTCTGTCTTCTTCATCCGCAGCAACTCAAACTGTCTTTGTAGAGTGTACAATCTTACTCTCTGTATCCTTTCTATACCCTTGAAAGTTTGTTCAAGGATGTCTCGAGCTTACTTTGTTGTGGTAGCTCCTACAATCTTTTCAAAAATCATATCATTAACTTCTTAGTGAATAAAGTAGAGAGCCTTACGATCTTTCTTCTTGACATCTCGATGTTATGGCTCTGTGATTTACTCTCCTGCTTTTGAAACTCCGTTCTCTATGATACCAAGTATATCTTGGAAATCGAAGAGCACCCATATCTAGATATTTCATCTGTTGTAGTTTTTTCTATCTAAAATAGATAGGGACAAAGAAGACAAACTATTAGCGATACTTGAATTTGCCATGGCTAATCTTTGGTTATAAGTAATATTACAATGGCTCTTACACCTCGCTATTTATGGTGGCCCTTACAACTCTCAATAATAAAGCTCCGATACCAATTATAGTGGAACAAAAAATATACAAAGGCTTGGAAGAGGAACGAAAATAAGTAGACTGGTATTATTACCTTTTCTTTTATAATAACCATATAATATTGATAAGAACAAATAGATTAAGATAGACTTAACAACTGAATAAACTTTAACTGAAATAAAATATCTAACTAAAATTTAAAATATAAAAGAATTCTAAATCAAAACTAATTTTGGATTACCATTACTATGTCATAATGCCGCACCAAGAAGAAAATGTCATGAACTTTCTAGAAGCACCTTTTTGAGTTGTGCATAATTATATCATTGCTAGTTTTCATTGAAGGGAAAGAGTTGAAAGAAGGCTTATTTGATAAGAAGACTTGGTCCATCTATGTTTCCTTGGTCTTAATATAAAAACACAAGCAGTCTACGGATCGATGTCATCTTTATAAGGTATATTGTGGTACCATAAAAATTATCTATCAACCTTCGCTTAGATGGTATTCAAATTGCACCCATGAGAGAGAGCTTTAAATATTGCTGTGTAAGTTCTCATTCTAGTTCTCTTTCCACCCTTTAACCTTGTATACCTGATTGATAAGCATACGAGCCTATAGTAACTGTAAACCAGGTCATCTTACCATACTCAGAAGAGGGCAACTAATCCTCATCATTAACCAATCTTTCTTTCCCTTCCTTGTAGTCCAACAATCTCTGTTTTTAAAGAGCACCAAACATCAATAGACAATCGATCCCAAGCCTGACCCCCTCTCCCATGGAATCACTCGGAGCCACCACCCACTCTGAGGCCACTTCAAGCATCTCAAACAAGGAGACCATCGTAAAGGCGAAAGAGGAAGGAGGAAGAGGAGAACAGCCAGAGTGCAACGAAATCTTGTTAGATCTCAGCCTGTCCAATAAAGACTCCGACGATGGCACGTCGTCGTCAGCCCAGCCCGTGCTCGAGCTCGACCTCATAGGATCCTTCGGCGTCGCAGCCGGCCCGACCGCCATCGAGGCCCCACCACCGGAGTCCCGGGAGTCGGAGCAAAGGGTGTTCTCGTGCAACTTCTGCCGGAGGAAGTTCTACAGCTCTCAGGCGCTCGGCGGGCACCAGAACGCTCACAAGCGCGAGCGGTCCCTCACCAAGCGGGGTCCCCGGCCGGGCCATGGCCTCGGTTGTTTCCCACCGAGCATGGCGGCGCTGCCACTGCATGGGGCTTTTGGCGGGAGGCCGTTGGGAATTCAGGTGCACTCCATGGTCCACAATCCTTACTTCGGGGCGGCGCCTTCGATGGCCGGGGGAGTGCTAAATGGGCGGCATGGGTGGTGCCGGCCGGCGGCCCCGATCATCGATCAGCGGCCAGCTGTTGGGAGGTTACGGATTGAGAACTTTTGGGCTGTTCCTTCTGCGAGGTTTGATGAGCCGGGTGTGGCGGCCGGAGGGTACCGGTGGAGTGGTGGAAATCGATTGAGTGCTGGGAAAGAGGAGGCCCAGAAGCTCGACTTGTCTCTCAAGCTTTAGAGTAGTATATGGTAGCTGTAGTAGCTTTAGATTTTTGATCTCTCTGGGATTGGCTATAGATTTTTCTCTGTTTTCGTCCTCCTCTTGTTATCACAGAAAACTTGTTCATTTGGGGTTCGGGAGATTTTTAACGTGTTAATGATGACAATGTTCTAAACGATTTCGATTTCTCCCGATGACTTGGATGTTTCTTTGTTCAGTTTGATTAATGGGATATTAACATCATTAGTTTATTTATATTATGTTTATTTCTTATACACCATAGTGTACTTTTATGATTTAATATGCTTTTTTAATATTGATGCTATATTTAAAGTATTAACATTATCGTATAAAATTTACAGTGACGAGTTAAGGATAGTTTTGTTACTCTAGAAAAAGCTGATAATTTATTCCAATTTTAAAATTTTTGCTACCATTTTGATGATCAAACAAATCTAGCATAAACTTCTGGCACAGCTTTCGATTTCCCATCTTCCTTATGCTCCTACCAAACGCCAAAGTGGAGAAGGTTCTCTAATAACTAATAAAGAAAGCATTTCTGTGAACAAAGGACAGTTTAATTGCAAAAGATTTTCCTTTAGATTCACTATCATTTTGTCCTTTTCACTCTAAAGACACAAATATTTATGATATTCAATTCGGGTAATCTTTTTGTTTGTGATGCTGGCTTAAGAAAGAGGCGAAGGAATTTTCAATTTAGAAAATCTGAAGTCCAGCAACCCTTTTGTCTCATTAGATAATGCATCATCTGAATTCTATATGATAAAGACATTACACGCTATGGAAAATAAAATATTTCTAACAACTGTTTCCATACCCGGTTTTATAGGTGTTTCCCCATAACTATACAAAACAGAGCATAAAATTCACAACTTTTACAATTATCACTCTAGTTTAGAGATATCAACAAACGAGCCATGGTAAAGTATTGCCAGTTATGATTTGCACTCTCGAAGTTTACTTTCTGTAAATTGTTTAATGGATCGAGGGGAAGAAAATTCATGAAAAAAAATGATTACCTCCCACATTGGAAGGGTAAGTGGGGAATTTCCAGACTAACAAAAAAAAGATGGCGACGGCTGCCCTCATTACATTACCCTCTCGGTTAAGCATTGTCTCAAGAAGCTTTTTTGGCATGCGAGCTATTTCATTGATTCCCAAGATAATGAGCGTGTAGTTTAAAGTCTTCGGCTAGAAGTCATCTAGTCCCATTGCAAATGAAGAAGTCGTCCCAAAAGTTGGGAGTTTGTGATCGTGTTAATTTGAGAAGCCAGAGAGGCCATGCTGGGTTAAGTTACAGTTCTGCTTCAAGGTAACGTGCCCTGTCCTTGGCATCTCTAATTCACACAAGTAAGTGATGCATCCATAAAGAATACAAGAATCTAGTAAAAGTATTGAATAAGGATTTGCGGTGCATGTATGGAGTCAAATTTCTATAAGGCTGTCATCCTAAGATACACAACGAGCAATGTAGAAAATGGAATAATATACCAAATAACTTCGATGAGATATGTTATGGTACCAACTATACTGATATTACTTTCTCGAAAAATTTTTCATGCATAATACGGATCTACATTTCCAAAATTACAATTATCAATGTCGATGCCACAAGATAAAAAAATATACAATTTAATTGGATATGCAATGTTTCATTATAAAAAAATAATATTTACATGATTGGAACTCTTGCTTTCAATCTCGTATAATTATCTCAATAAGAAATCCTAAATCTCCCTCATAATCTCTCAAATTTTGATCCCTACAGATTTTCTAGAAATCTTTCATTACTCTCTAAATCCTCACATACTGTTCCTGGCCCTCTGTTCTATTTTTGTAGCTTCTGATATGAAAAGCATCTCATCAAGAGTCCAACGATTCAAACCACATTCAAAATAGAATCTTTTAGTTCTCTCAACTCCTGTTTGAACCAAAAATCATCTCCTACTTGATCATACTGCAAATCATGCTGGATCAACTCCAGATCGAAGTCGAACATGCTCTTAGGCATCATATCATCTAGCGAAATATGCTCCGCCACTAGATCACGCACACCATGTGAGTCTACTGTGATTTCTATTGTATACCGTGCTATAAGGCCTGCGGACTACAACAAACAATTCTATTTACCGCCCAACCTTGTAGACCGCCAAATACTGTGACACGGAGAAACAAAAAGACCGCACTAGGTGGCGGACAGCCTGGGCCCGGGCTGACCTCTGCGCGCTTGTGAACAACACCTGGCCTGCAGGCCAGCCTAGTTCGCATCCTCATAGGTTATTTTCTGAGCTGGGTTGCTTCCAAGTCATATCTGGACTTGTTTTAGACTATTTTTAAGATCAAATTGAGGAATCTTTTGGACTTGTTTTAGACTATTTTTTAAGATCAAATTAAGGCATTCTTTTCAACAAATTATTCATTTAGATATATGAACAATGATGTGAACTAGTTTGCAAGTAGAGAGAGAGAGTGAAACCTTGCTTTCACCACGGCTAATGTTAGAGATATGGAGGTTAAGGGTTGAAGTGTTGGGTTGGCGTCCAGCTTGGTCCAGGTTTATTGCGCTGGGCGCCATAAAGGAATTATAGCACGACTAGCAATTTTTTTTTTTTTTTTTTGGTAATAGACTGAAACATCATTCAGTGAAAAGCAGCAAAAGTACAATAACAAGGCAGGGCTCGTAGAAAACGGACCAAAAGCCGGCTCCCAAGAGTATAACAGAAAATAATTACAGTTATGAGCATAACAAAATTGTGAATGTATAATAAGAAAAGATGCCCAGTTAAAGCAACCAATATAGCCTTCAGGAAGATGACAATAGCAGTGTAGAGAATCCAAAACCAGCAAAGGATGATGCGTGGATGAAGAGAAACAGAAATATTAATACAAACAACTAAGGCACGTGAGATGAAAAGTGAACTGCAAAGAACCAAAATTCCATCATATCCATAAAACGATAAGTAAAGTAGGTTGCAGCATGTAGAATTTCGAGGAGGAGCCCGTGAAAGTTTTGAAAGATGAACCACTATCCACCGCCCCATCCTCAAATAGAAATAACAACTTGAAAAGATGTCCAACAGATAGAACAGCTCCAGCAAATATTACAGATAAGAAAATTTGAAACCGGCAGTAATATCGTGAACAGCCGAAGAGAACACGAGAGAGAACCATGCATTTAACATGAGACCGACAGCTTTACACATCATAAATCTCCCTGGTGTTTGCCATTTGAAAAGAGATGCCCCAGAACTGGTAATGTCCAACCGACAACAGCTTGAAGATTGATGAATATGTAGAAAATAACCAGGCACTTCCATAGAGAACTTGTACTGAGAAATGCTTGTATTAGTAGAGAACCGAAGCAGAACATCCATCAAGAGTAGTAGAGTTCGACAGTAAAAGGCCACCCTCGCAGCAGTTGAAGGCTTCCCTAAAATAATATTCCAACGGAACACAACAACCATCACAGCAGCCCAAAGCATCGACGAAGAAAAACTAGTGATAACAGTATTTAGGTGAATCCCTGCCAAGGACACCCTGGTGATAAAAAGATGATAACAGTTTTCAGCGATGATAGCCCTGATGATACACAGTTTAAAGAAGCATGATAAAATATGAGTGAGTAGAAAATGATCATCCCGGACCATAAAGAGCCCAAGACCATAAAAAACTCTGCATAATGCCTGAAAAACAGGTGAAATGTGGCCACCCAAAGATATAGAAATCGAAACAGAAACATAGATCTGCTGAGAAACAGTAAAGTATATAGAGATCGAATAGGTGAATATAACAGGACAAGTAGAATTCCACTGTACAAAGCAAGATAAATGATGAACCTCGAGAATATAACCAGCCAAATCATAAAGAACCTTGTGATAAAACTGCGAAGTTGTTGGTAAGCAGTGATAAGATGAGAAACACATAAGCTTGCTAACTTGTGCTAATCCCCTTTGTTACCATCCAGATTCAGGTTGTTGATGCATTTTCCCATCCTGTTCTAGATGTGTGTTTTGATTGACAAATATGATTGAATGTTTTTTAGTAGTCTTCCAAATCTGAAACCATAACCCGCATTGCAAAATATAAGAAGTATCAGTTGCAATAACAATCTCGAAGACCATGGTGGCGATATAGTGCAGCATCACAGAATGCAGGCATTCAATTAGCAGAGAATAAAGGATGAATCGGTAAGTGACAGAATAAGCTAGCGTATCTGCTACAGCAATTAAAGAGGCATGATAGGGAGACTTTGCGTAGGCATTATTGAGTGTAGCCAATTGAAGGGAGCTGTGAATGTCCCAGCTCACATGTGATAAGACTTTGATGATTAGGTCAATTAAACACAGATTTGCATGTCGCCCTGCAAAGATACTACTATCATATTTGAAGGAGCAACAGGTAAGATAGTAGACATTGAAGTATGACTTTGGCAGTAGTAGTAATCACCTGCAAAAGAAAACAAGAAAGCAAGCAACCTCCTTTCGTACCTATTTTTCCCTCATCATTTTTTTTTCTCTCATGATCTTGTGCTGTTGATGTATTTTTTTTTTCTGGTTTTTTTTTTTCCTTTTTTCATAGTTTTTGTAGAGCATCTGTTAGAGTTCCTCCTGCGAAACAAAGAGGCAGCACATGTGGGTGCAGAATATTGAATGTAATGCAAGAGACGAAGGCAAACTTGATAGCCTTTAGATAAGTCAATCAGGACACCCTTCCCTTCATGAAGAATACACTTTCCTTTGATTAACTTGCATTGAGGAGTGGGTGTACGGTCCATTAAAATCAGAGAAGCCAAAATGTTGAAGTAAATCTTGTTTGTCATAGCCATTATCAAAGACTTCCCCTTCCATAACAGTCAGTCCACATAATTTTTCCAAGCTCAATCGAAATCCCTTCATCTTGGTGAATAGTAAAATTCCCTTTTCTAGCAAGAGAAGCTAAATAATCAGCTGCTCGATTAGCTTGTCGGTTAACATGCTGAAAAGTTAAGGTCGGATGATAATTTTCAATACAGAATATCTTGTAATATAGGATTGGTAGCAGAGGTGGGAGATATTTTGGGGTGATCCAATTTATGATCATTTCCGAGTCTCCTTCAACAATCAGATTTTGAGCTTGAAGCTGAAGTAACGATATCTTTAATCCATTCCAAGCAACAATGAGTTCTGCATTAAGGATTATAGTATGAGATATCAGCTTACCCCCAGCTTGGACCAGCAACCCATTGCAATCATGAATAATATAAGCAGTAGTTGTTACCTCCATTGTAATGGATGCATCAAAGTTGAGTTTAAGAGTCCCCATGGGGGGGAAGCCAACAAACAATTTTAGGATCCTTGAGATTGGATGATAGGGGGATTGGACCTTTCCAGTTCCATAATGGACTCTTAGACTTCGGTAAATTGAAGTTGGAGATGCTAGTTGTATGAAAATCTTGAACAATCCTACAAACATAGGTGTGAGTGATAAAACAATTTTAAAATACTCTGGCATTTCAAGCTTTCCAGATATGCCAAACAACATAAGCAACGATAGATTTAGAACCTTATCAGTCTGAGAATTAGACAGTATTTCTTCAAGGTCTGATAAGGAGTAAAAAAATGCTAGAAGCTATAAATAGTATTAATAAAATGCCAACAATCTTTCACAAAAGGATAGGTAATAAAGATATGATCTAAATCTTCAATCTGAGTCAAACAGATATCACAAAAGATATTATCCTCAGTTAGAATGCCCTTACCTCATAGGAAATGCTTAGACAGTAGTTTACGTTTAACAAGCTTTCACCAAAAAGTCTTGACTCTCTGAGATGTCTGCAATTTCCATATCCAAGTGTAACAGGGATTATTTACTTGATGAGCCTCAATTACAAAAGGATACATGTCTTTCTGTCTGACTCATGTCTGAGTTGTAGGCGCCCAAGTGAGATTATCCTTCCAACTTCTCACCGGAATTTGAATGAAGCTAATATGCTGCACCATATCATTAGAAGATAATTTATATAATAATTCAGAGTTCCAAGATCTATCCAGAGCAATAAGTTGGTTAAGTTTCCATCCTTGAACATCCATATCCATATTGAGGTAAGTAGGCCAGATAGCCAAAGGAGTTTGAGCCATCCAGGGATCAGTAAGCACAGTAATGCTATCACTTGTTCCAATAGAGAAGATAAAATGATGGCCAATTTTATGACCCAACTCAGGAATCCTGCACCAAGTATTAGAACTTCTGCGAGGTTTGTTATAATTGCACCAAGAAGTAGAAAACATGTATTTAGCTTTAACTATTTGACCCACATAGAATTAGGGTTCAGGAGAATTTGCATTGTCAATTTAGCAAAGGAGGCATGTTGTTTATCAACTAGGGATATAATACCAAGTCCCCCTTCATTTTGGGAACACAGATATTTTCCAGGAAACGAGATGCATACCTTTTCGGTCCATAGGATGTCCCCAAAGGAATGGTCTTATATCTTTTTCCAGGCACTTTAGAATAGAGTTTGGAATGTATAGCACTACCATTGTATAATTGACCAATGAGGATAACACTGAAGTAATCAAAGTTAATCGCCCAGCAAATGATAATGCTTTCCACTTCCATGTTTCAATGTTCTTGTTTACTGCATCAAGTAGATAATTAAATTCATTAGTTACTAATTGTTTGTCGAAACCGGAAGTCCTAGATATTTCCAAGTTTCATGCTTTTTCGGTATTTGCAAAATAGAGCAAATACAATTTTAGTATTTGCAGGGATAGATGGGCTAAAGGTAATATAAGATTTGGCTGGATTAATAGATTGACCCGACATCATTTATAAGCTTCAAGAATGGCTTTCAGGCAAATAGCATCAGTAGAAGTTGCACGGGTAACCAGAAGCATGTAATCCGCAAAGAGAAAATGCGATAGATGAGGCCCATTAGCACCTGGAATAAATGGTTTAAGTAAATATTGTCGAATGCATAATTCATAAGGTTAGAGAAAATGTCAGAACATAAGATAAATGAGGGGACAGTGGGCAACCTTGTCTAGGTCCTCTAACGGTTGGATCCAAGGCATCGGGGTTCCATTAATTAAAATAGTGTATTGATCATTAGTGACTTAGAGGAAAATCGTGTCAATGAATTTTGGATGGAACCCAAAATGATGCATTACTTTGTAAAGTAAGGACCACAACATTTTATCATACGCCTTCTCAATATCTATTTTCATGGCCATAAGACCTCTCTCATCCTGGGAGCCAGATGCAAAGAATGCATAATTTCCTGGGTAAATAGAATATTTCAGTAATACTACGACCTGGAATAAAAGCACCCAATTCCATCGAGATTAACGAGGGAAGGATGGTCTGCAAACGGTTAGCCAAAATTTTAGCTCCAATCTTATAAACATATTACATAAACTAATAGGTTGGTAATCAGTTATAACAGACGGATTACTCTTCTTAGGAACAAGAGTAATGAAGGTTCTTTTCCAGTTATAAGGCATATTGCCCTGATTAAAGACATATACCATCGCTTGCAAAACGTCAATATAAATGATGGACCATAAATTTTGGAAGAAGAGAGCCTAAAACCCATCCAGCCCCGGCGCTTTATCAGATGGCATCTTCTTGATGACATCCAAGATCTCCTGCACAGTAATATATTTAATTAGCATATCATTTTGAATTTGAGTGACTATGGAAGTTGCTAAGAAAAGATCCTCAGTGTCTTCAGATTCATCTGTCTGCCATCTATGGATGAAATGAGAATAAACAAGGCTTCGTATCTCCTCATCCTTGACTTGGTTCCCTTGTTGCTCCTCCAGATTATGAATAGTATTTTGTCTCTTTCAAATAATAGTTGAATGATGAAATAACTTAGTATTTAGGTTCCCTTTTTTAGCCAAGTTGTCCTTGATTTTTGATGCCAAAAAGTTTCTTGAGCCTGGAGATTTGCATTGTATTGGTGAATCAAAGTTAGAAGCTGATTATGGCCATCTTCAGAAAAGTCATCCGAATTAGTTCTTTGAGCTGTAGGTCATAAATACTTTGTTGCAACCACTAACCTTTCCTGAATATATTTCCTAAATATTTTTTTCATTTAGTCAAAGCAATCTTGGTTTTATAAAGAAGCTTAGATAACCTTACCGGAGGAGAACCCCTAACATCAGATTCCAAGCTTTTGCAATTGTATGTCAAACCCCTTCACACTTCAACCACATCTTCTCAAATCAGAAAGGAGTTCTAATTCTGCGATGCTGCGCCACTACCGATAATAGGATAGGGCAATGGTCAAAGGCAAACCGAGTTAGATATTGTAAAATAGAATCAGGGAATAATGCCAGCCAACTTAGAGACAAAAAATCATAATCCAAATGCTCCCACACCCTTGCATTGCCAATTCTGTTGTTACACCAAGTGTAAGCAGGACCCGTAAACCGGATATAGTGAGGCCTGCCTTTGAAATGAATTGGTTAAATTTTTTGATATCTTTGGTAAAATGGAAGGGTTTGCCACCTTTCTTATCTTCCCTATTCAAAATACAGTTAAAATCTCCAATGATGAGAAAAGGTAAGTTAATAGAGTTGGCTAACAAAAGTTGATCCAAAGTAATCTTCTTTCAATACCTTTAGTACTGGCATAAACAAAAGCCATCATCCAGGGTTGACCATACTAGGCTTCAATACCTTAGTACTGGCATAAACAAAAGCATCATCCAGGGTTGACCAATACTAGGCATAATAATCCCAAGGCAACCTGTTTATTGGTTAGTAATTATAAAAAAATATAGGTGATATTGCTTTAAAAAAAATTAGTATGGAAGGGATAAAAAGTATATATATTTGAAAAAATATACTAGAAATTTGAAGGAATATATATTAATCAATTAAGAATTACCAAATTAGTTATACATTAAACATTAATAATGGATTAATGAATTATAGATTTAAAATTAAATGTCCATTAAAAATCAGTGGAAAATATTAAACTTAAAAAATATATGGTAATGTATAAAAAAATATTGGATAATATTTATGAAGAGTAATAGTTGTGATTATTTAAATATTATTAGTAATAGAAAAATCCAAAGGTTATCACTTAGGAAAAAAATTACAATAGGAATTGTATTATAAAAAAATATATTAAAATTATAAGAAAAATTGTAAGAAATTATTTTGATGTCATCAAAAAATTCTTGATCTGGGGGTGGAGACAGTGGTTAGGATAAACTTTTAATATTTGTATAAATTTAATATAGATATGTAACATTCATATTTATTATTTTTAATATTTATGATATATTATTATTAGTGTAGTTTAATATCAAAAATATATATAAAATGATTAATCAATCAATTAATTATGTTTAGAAATTTCTGCATTGTATAAAATCATAGATCCGTCAATTGATTGGTGTGCATATTCTACGTATCTTTATATTTATATAATTTTGCACGGATACCTAGAGTTATATACATTGATCAATTGATTGTTCAATTGGATAGTTTGAGAATTGTAATTAATTTTGTAGATCAGTTGACAATAATCAAATGATATGCAATTGGGATCGTAAGGAATTTTGAATAGCATTTTTCTTTAGTTCTCCTTACATAAAATTTGTGTAGGGACAACTAAGGAGAAATGCTATCAAAATTTCTTTCGATCCCAATTGCATACATTTGATTACTACCAATTAATCTATAAAATTGATTACAATTCTTGAATGAGATAGGGCCCTTACCTATTAGTTGGTGATATGATGCATATTTTAAGTATGTCATTTTTAACTTCATATTTACGTATACATTCAGAATTATGATATAACAATATTTTAATATTATATGTCTTTTAGCTTCTCGTTGTATACTTGTTATGCTATAAATAGTTATATATAGAAAACATATTTATAGATTTATAGATTTTCTATATTAAATGTCAGCATGTTTAATATTTTTATAAATGTTATTAACTTTATATTTAATTTATCGAAGATAGCATGTTTCAACAAATATTCATTTATTTATTTTATAGTGAGAAATAGAAGTTATCATAGTGTTATATTATATTAATGGTTATTTGTTAATGGAGAATTTGGTATTGAATACAATCGGGGACCAGAAAAGGCAATTAGACTTAAATATGAAATTACACATAAAAAACTATAGAAGAAGTTGTATAGTATCTTCCGTATTGACAGGACAAGGTATAGATTGTTATTACATATAGATATCCATAAATTGTACAGTCGATATTAGTGAAGTACGAATCTATTTCAATCACCGATGATGAGAACATAGAGATAATATTTTTTACTATCAACGTACATCAATGTCTATCAGGTGTGGAGTTGTATGTAGATATATAATCTGTTGAAGATGCTCGACCCATTCATGAATCAAATGAATATAAAAGGTTTTTCAAAATTTAGCAACAAGTAGTATCAGTGAACATGTTGTTTCTATTCGTAGTCCAAACATTTATAATATTTCTCAAGTAAATATTGCTTCCTTATATACCGAGGATCACATTCGTATGAAGGAAAGTGATGTGCCAAAGAGTGTCATCAGGCATGCTTCACTATACATAGCTACTAGTGACATAATACATGCAGATAATGAACTTTTTAATCAAGATGATGTTCCTGATGAAGATGATGTTGATCATGAAGGTCAGGAAGCTGGCTCTTCTCATACTGCACAAACTTTATATGAAGTAATTGTACCGAACTATACTGTATTTGAAGCTCTTTCGATAATATTTACTCAATTTAATTGGGAAGCCACTAATGTGTCATGTACTATTCCCTTCAAGAACCATCTTTTACTTAAGAAGGTGGTCGGGAGTTATGCAAAGGACTTCGTTTTGCATACAAGGCTGAATTACAAAGTATTATGAAGCAGTATTCAATTGATAGACACCATGAATTCAATGTTGTTGAGTCAACTCTAAATTTATGGGCTGTGAAATGTAAGAATAAAGAGTCTGGATATCAATGGAAGCTTAGAGCAATTAAACGAAATGATTACTTCGAGATATCATGATACTATGGTCCCTATACATACATATCTAAAGTGATATCTCAGGATCATTTTGGATTAGACTTTACTTTAATTGCTAATGAAATACATGATTTGGTGAAAAAAGTACCTACAATTGCTATTTCAGGACTTAGTGTGGTCATAAAGAATAAATTTAATTACACTACCACTTATAGAAAGTTATAGAAAGCAAAGCAAAAGCAATAGCCATGGTGTTTGGTGATTGGGATAAAAAATATGAAATACTGTCCAAGTGGTTGCATACAGTAGAGGAATTTAATCCTGGTTCTTGGATGAAATTCATTAGCACTCCAACTGGTCATCCAACATGTGCTCATTTGATCGAGTCTTCTGGCCTTTGCACCATCAATTGAAGGGTTCAAGTACTGTTGACCGGTAATCAGTATTGATGCGATATTTTTGTATGAAAAATATAGACATAAATATTGATTGCAATTGCTGTTGATGGAAATAATCAAAATTTTTCATTATCTTTTGCTATTGTTGATGAAGAGTCTACCAATATATGGGGTTGGTTTCTTGCTTATCTGCAAACTTTTGTTACCTCACGATAGAAAATTTGCTTAATTTTTGATTGGCATCCTACATACTAACTGCAATACAAAATGAAATCTAGGTTGGCAGCAACCAAATGCATATCATGTATATTGCTTATGTCATGTGGCAAGCAATCTCTATACCAGGCTTAGGGATCCCAAATTAAGGGTTATGGTATAAAAGGCTGGAATGCAAACACAGATTAGAAAATTTGAGAGATATATAAAAAATATCGAGAAATTGAAACCAGAAGCTATTAATGGTTGAGCAATATTTTATTAGATAAATGGACATGTGCATATGATGGTGGCTGAAGGTATGAAATAATGACAACCAATCTATCGGAATGTTTTAATAGAGTGCTTAAAAATGCTCAATTCCTGCCTATAACTGCATTGGCACAGTTTACATTTTTCCGACTTGTATCTTACTTTGATGGTTGACTTGCCCAGGCAATTGATGCACTAGATAGGAACGAAAGATTTACTTCATTCGTCATGGGTCATGTAATCGCCAAACAAGCTAAAGCTACATCTCATATAGTTACAAAATTTGATAGAGCCAGCGGTATATTTCAAATCTAAACTACGATGCATGATTTGTATTTGAACAAAGGAAACAACACTCGGGTATAGCTTTAAAGTTAATAAATTTATGACATCTTTGTGTTATTTTACTTTCTAATGTACCAAATATTAAATTTTGTAATACAGATTGTTCGACTGTCGAATCGTATATGTACATATCAAAAATGGCAGCGCTACCATTTATCATGTTCACATGTCATGGTTGCTTATGCACGTGTTTCAATTAATTTTATAGATATGTTGATCGATGATGACTATCATCAGTCTTATGCACCTCAATTTCATCCCATTCCTCACAAAGCGTACTGGTCACAGCTTGCTGAAGATATTACCGTTATACTAGATAAAACACGGTTACTGCAAAAAGGTAGGCCATGCTCTACTAGAATTAAAAATGATATAGGTTTGAGGAAAAGCGGTAACAGACATAGATGCACGATCTATCGAGAGGAAGGATATGATAGAAGATCATGTCGAACTAAAAATGCAGATTAGTATTATCATCGAAAGGTAATTATATAGTTCATCCAAAACTGTTTTTTTGCATATAATAAAATTATTGTATATTAACAATTATTAAATTTTTCATGTTACGTTTTTAACATTGAACATCGTTTGATCTGTCAGGATTGGATTTTGTTGCAACATGAACAATAGACTTCAGATTCATTACTCCATGTTACTGGAATTATATTAAATTATATGAGGGCCATCATAATTCATTGATCATGAGACCAGTTTCCTAACTAATTTAGGATGTTTTTATTTTTCAGATAATTACCTGTATTGTTGCTAGTTGTACTTGGATTATTGTTGTTATCCACGTTTCGTATTTTATTAGTTGAGTACATGATGATATAATTCAATCCAGTTTCGTATTCATGTAGTTGTTTGTTCATGTTAGTGTTATGCATTTTATTTTCTGAGGTGTTGATGATTATTAAATAGATTTTCTTAATTACAGTTAAAGCAAACTTTTGTATATATGTGCAGCTTTTTATATATATGGATCCAGGGCCAGTAGACCGTTCAGTATTGTATGATCAGGATAGTCATCATTTTGAATTATATGGGATGGTCAGGAGGCAGCTTTCCTTCAATGTCGACGTAGGGAGCTTGTTACATGCAGGTCAACACCACTTAATAATGTATAGTATCGTACCTACAGCATGCTAGTTTTTATGGATTGGCATGTATAGGTTATATATAGTTGTTATTTGATTACGGTACTGATAGAGTGGTGGCATCTAGAGACTCATACATTCCATCTATCATGTGGAGAGTGCACCAGTTATTACACAGATCAATTGGCATAAGCTTTGTTACGGTTATTAGGAGTTACTCCACCGCAGGGTCGATTCCAGGGATCACGGTTGAGTCTAGTATGGTTAGCAGAGCAGTTTCATGAGTTATCCCATGATGCAGATGAGATAGCGATATAGTGCCATACTAGAGCTTATATATTATAATTATGGATGGATGTCTATTTATGGATACGTCAGTGAAGGGGATACATCTTATGTTTTTATCCTTACTATATGATTTGAGATGGCTGGACATTACAGTTGGGATGGGCGGGCTTAGATGGTTGTACAGACATATGTGTAGGCTAGCCGGAGAGATGCCCATGATATTGCTGACCATTGATATTGCTATAGCTTTGGGCATGGGATAGATTCCCAGGTATGGCACCACAGATTATTTCGGTCTGCAGACCCTATGATTGACTTAGATGACCATAGGGCTCCTTGGGGATGAGGTAAGTATCAAAATTTTTTATTATTTCTTGTTGAAACTTCTTTATTATATTAACCATGTAATTTATTATCTACAGATGGAGGATCAATTTTTGTTAAAAGAGATGCCATACATGTGGTCTCTTATATAGACTATTTTGATCACCTGAGACTGGAGCAGGTAATAAGTAAAATTAGTTTTTTGAATATTTTCTTTAACATCTTATTATTTAAATTATGATTAATAGGTGATATGGCAGCCATATACTCCTGACATTCTTGTTTATCTATCCAATTATTATCTCATGGATGTATGGTGTACTCGAGTGCCATTATTGTTTTCACATCGTAGAGTGGCACTTCGCTGATAGTGTTACGGTAGTTTGGGACTCGCCAGTCCATACTAGATCGATGTGATACAAATGCTGCACTGCACCTATCGATCTCAAAGGACGAGCCGATCAGAACTGGTTCTTTACTCATCAGCATTTTATACAGCTTTGGGAGAGCCGTCGGATCATATTTTAGATGGCCCTCTTATTGATGGTATCATGAATATTATGATATATACATGCAGTGGTATCATCGCATTACTAGGTGGTTCATCAATCATACTGGTACGATGCACGATTATCTGATAAGTATTTAAATTATTTATTAAACATACTTCATAGTTGAATTTTTTAAAATAAAATCTTATTACATGTATATTTCAGAGCAATGGTATGGTCATGATTCGATAGCTTGCTTAGCCAGGTTTTATATCCACATCATCCCAATCCATCGTAGATATATGGAATACTATCTTCATACTGTCTTCCATGAGCAGGCTCATATCCAGTTACGATGATTTGCTCATGATGATGATAGAGAGGATGAGACACCTGCACATTTCTCTTACGCATCATTATCATGAGCGGCTCCTGTACCTTAGCATATACGATGTACTCGCCGATGCAGTACCTCTCTATTTTCGATGCCTGAGTTCACTCCCTACTTACCTGAGAGCAGTTATCTACATGATAATGTCAGACAATTCACATCTGTGGAGGATGCTGCAGTACATTTCGACTATATTGTCGCGCTGGAGTACATAATGCATCAAGGATACTTAGCCCATGGAAAAGAATTTATTGATGAGGGATCGACACATGAGGGTGCTACACTGGAGCCGGTTCACATTGGGGTAGAGCTTCCGATAGGACATCAGGGACCGAGTGAACTAGAATTTTCACATCATCGGAAGCAACCTCTGCGTAGAAGGAGACGACCGTCTCATGGGACTTAGAATATATTTTTTACTTTTATTTATGTATTACATTTATATGTTGACCATATTATTTTAGAGTTCTGGCATTACAATGAATTTTATATTTATATATTATCTTTACCAACGAATATTAAATACTAAGTTCATGTAATATCATAAATTTAATTATTAGGTTTTTATTTAAATATTGGGCATACAGTACCATACATACAACTACGTATTCATATACTACATTACATTATTATTTAATTACAAAAACTATGTATTCATATTTCATAATTTATATTATTATTATTATTTTCAATAGTATTATTCTTTTAAATATTTAAATGTTAGTTAAGCCGAGTTTTTTTCGTAGGTTAAATCAATTTTATAATTTAACATAATAAAATTTAAAAAATATAATAAAATTAAATTAATATAATAAATTTAAAATAATATAATTAATTATTTAAACTATTAATATAACATAATAAAATTTAAAATATATTTTAAATATCAAAAAATAATAATTAATTAAATAATTAAAATAACTTAATAAAATCAAATCGATGATCAGATTGACTATCGAATCGATGGCCAAATTGGTGATTGAATTCGATTGGCAATTGGATCTGGTTGCCAGTCCGGTCGCCGGTCTTGCCACCGATCCGGTCGTCGGTCCTGCCACCAGTCCGGTCGCTGTTCTGGCCACCGGTCCGGTTAGCGATCTGGTCACTGGTCTGGCTATCGGTCCTATCATCGATCCGGCGATCGGTCACTGGTCTGGTTGCTAGTCCGGTCGTCAATCTGGTCACAAGTTCAACATCCTGCCCGGCTGCCAGTTCGGCCACCGACTAAATTATTGAGCCAGATCGCCGAGCTGGGGTTGTTCGATAAATTTGTTTTGACCTACACTATTTCAATATTTTTTTAAAAAAAACATTATTCAAAAATAAATCCTGGTTAAGCCATATTTTATTTTCTTTGGTCTATTTAGAAGATTCATGTCATTTTTTGTTTTTTTGTCTGGTTTAGAAGATGCAGATTGAACCTCTGTCTTTAAGCATTTTTTATTTTTTTATTTTTTTGGGTTCGTCCAGATGTTTTTTTTCAATTTACAATTATAAGGCAAGCATTTTTTTAATTTTTGGAAGATCAATTATTTTTTTTAGAAGATGCACGTAGAACCCGCGTCTTCAACTTTATTATTTTTAGAATTTTTAGAGGACGGGCTTTTTTTGGGGGGTTTTTTTTAAGCTTTTATTTTTTGGGGGGTTTTTTAGAAGTTTTTTTTTTGTTTTTTAGATGGCACAGGTTCTACCTGCATCTTCAATTTTTTTTTTGTTTGTATTTTTTAGAAGGCATAGATTCTACCTGCATTTTTAATCAGGAATTTTTTTAAATTTTTTAGAAAGTATGTTCAACTTATGTCTTCAATCATATATTATATATATATATATATATATATATATATATTTGGGTTTCTTTAGAAAGCGCATGTTTAACCTGTGCCTTCAATTTGGATTTTTTTTTTGTTTTTCAGAAAGTGCAGGTTTAACTTGTGTCTTCGATCAAAAATTATATTTTTGGGGATTAGAAGGCGCAGATTCAATAGGTATCTTCAATCAAAATTTTTTTGAGGAGGTTTTTTTAGAAGGCACAAGTTCAACATGCCTCTTCAAGTTTTTTTTTTTTTTTTTGTTGAACCGAAAAGGATGAGGAGAGGGGGAAACCTCCGATGTAGTTTTCATTCTGATGATAGCGTGATTGGTTAAGACATGGCTCAGCACTCAAGAAAAACTTTTTATTTTATTTTATTTTACTTTAATAATTTTTTTAGAAGGTGCATGCGGGCGATGTACCTCTCTAAATGGCAGCGACCAGTCCCATCGACACAACAGGTGGTAAAAGGTTTTTAAGAAAACTTTAACACGTGGCCACAGGACATTAGATTGATAAATTGTTTAAAACAACCACAGTTTGGTAAATTTATTTTTAAATAACATTATTTTAAAAAAAAGTTCCTATTGAGTGGAGTAATATTAGAAAGCTAGAATTGCAATAGAGAAAAAAAAAAAAAAATTCTGCACAAACTTTTGTGGTCCCAAAAAAATAAACGATTCAAAAATTGTTGTTTATGTTGTTATCTTATCATGCATTTTTCTCTGCTATGCCATGTTTTTTCGCCATGCAACACAAATACAGCTTCAGAACGAACACTGCCCAACATATAAGAATGCACATCCTAGGAATATACTACTGAATCTGATCAAGAGTAGGTTACAAATGGAGGAGCCATGTTGGATCCTGTTGCTGAATCAATACAATGTCATATTACTTTTACCATTTTAACTTCTTGGCATAACCTCGTGTTTTAAATTTAAAAATCTCTTGTATTTTTACAATGTATCCAAGACAATCTTTTTCTTTTTTTTTCTTTTTCTGTGTAGCTCTGAGAAAACACGTAACAATAGTTCCATGGAAATTTTAAGGAGTGAAGATCCCTCAAGAAAATACTGATTCAAAGCAAATGTGCATTAGATATCAATAGGAAACAAAGAACCAAATCTTATAGTTTGGCAGGTTCGCCTATTTGCATGCGAAGTGCTTTCAAAAACGATATATGCTATGGTAGATTAAAGATCCACAAAAGGATCGAAGATCTCTGTAAAAGAAAAATCTAGCACATATAGCAGGCTACCATCATGAATATGCTTTAACAAGGGATTATAACCATAATTGTGTCTGTATGCATGCACTTGGTTTGGAAGTTTGGTTTTGGCTCTTGCAGATAAGGTTTCAGCTTCCAATGATATGGATGCTATGAATGAAGCCAGGCTTTGAGGAATTCAAATTGCAGTTCATGTGGATTTCATGACTTTGGTAACCTATAGTGACAGCCATACATTTTGCCAACTTGTGAACAATATAGAACCATAACCTTGAAGATTGTGACTTTTCTTAGGGAAATAAAGATCGTGAATCAAAAAGGTGGTTTCTCCCTGTGACAACGTAAGCACCCTGAAATTGCTTAAAAGGTAATGTTTTCAATGGATCTCCTTTTCCAAATTCAATGATGTTAGTAAGTTCATGCTGGCATAGATGTCATCTAAACAACCTTGACATTCGCATCATGCTTCTGGGTTTGATACTCAGATTCTGCATTTCGAGGTGATTTTGAGGCATCCATCTTACTGAATCTTGACCATGGAGCCCAATATGAACTTCTCCAAAATCCTATAAACCTTTTGAACATGACAGTTCGTGATCTCCATCATTATAATGCAGATTCTTAGGGTATTGTTCTCAATAACCCCGCTTTGCATCTCCCTTTCTTTATTTGTTTCGCGATGCATAGTTTGCTTTCTTCCTCGAACTTGCTCCCTGCAAAGTGTATTTATGTTACAATTGACTAGGGTTTGTTCATGTCCTGTAAATCACACGTCCCAAAGTCTTAACACATATGTATATAAGGTTTAAAAAGATGCTTGGACTAGATGAAAAGGTCTTCCAATTGTAGATTTCATTGTTTGTGAAGGGAAAAATAAGTACATAAATAAAAACTGATAATTTGATAGCTATACCATGGCAATTTGAAATCAATTAATCAATCACCATGCACATAATTACAGTCCAATTGAACAAACATACAACATTACTTAGTCAATTGGGAAAAATATATATCATGCAGCAAACAAATACTATTGTTCACAATATTTGTTGTTTTTCATCTAAAGTTATCTATAACAGTTTTTCAAGATTCAGCAAGTCTTCACCTAACCTGTTGTGGCACATGAAGACCTTTATGCATCGCCAACTAGAATCTTATAACCAACTCTTCTAAAAATAATGGTAGAAGGTGTCGCCAATCATTTTAAACAATGATGCAATAATCTCTTATCAAGTACTTGATAAACACCTTACAAGAACGGGCATGTAATCCACTAGCCTATAGCCAAATATATATGCCTATTAAGTCACTTTTTTTTTTTGTCCACTACATGCAATCCATCATCATTTCAAGGTCAGCTAATCCCTCCATGTAAGAAGGTAACCTCAGATATTCACAGATATGATATGGATTAATATAAGAAAAAGACAACCACCGAGCAAGTTAAAACAATATCACTCCTTTTCACTTGGGCAAGAAAGTTGGAGTTCGGTTCTAGTCCAAGTAGTTCTATTCAAATATTAAAAAAATAAAAAATAAAGATTTGAATCGTACAAATCCAAATACTACACTGGCATCCCTTTGCTGCTTCAGGATCCTTCCACATGAACCGCTACATGCAAACATCATTCAATCCCATCCTTCCTTCCTTCCTTTACGTAGGCTTTACTTCTTCATAAACACCACCTTCTTCCCGGGTGAAAGAAGCAGTGCTTTTCAAGTCTCTCTCTTCTATCCCTAAACAGTTCCAAAATATTTCCCCCAGCCAGCCCAGGACTGCCGGTTAGCACAAGGTAAAGCAGATCTCAGTTTCCCAAAATTAAATCAGAAAAAAAAAAAAAAAAAAAAAAACGTTGCCCACGCGGCTCAACCGTTTTCTTTTTAATAGCTGAGATAATCGCAAAAAAATAAGAATCCACAATAAAATAGCAACTGTAACGGAAAATTAGCATTTCGGTAACAGAATAAAATGGGTCGCCGATATGAGACGGGTACCGGCCCGGAAAGCTGACAAAATCCACTACCGATGGGGGGCATTTCGGGAAGACGAACACATACTAGGCCTTCTTTTTTTTTTTTTTTTTTCCCCGATATCCAACACAAAACTAAGCTTTCGAAGAGATCGGATATTCGGATTATATCCCGGAGAAAGAATAGATTTATTAGGGAGCCGGGGCGAGGATAGAAGTGGAGAGAGAAGGCGGAGAGCAAACCGAGGCGGGACGCCCCTTAAAGACAAGCCCCAGTTGGAACAGGAGAACTTATTCCCTTACTCTAACCATTATTCTTCCCTAAATGCCCCTGCCCCTTCGTCCCCCGTCTGCCCCTCCAACTCCCTCTTATCCTCGCCGCAGGCTAAGAATAGTTCGAGATTATATCAAATCGGTATTAGAAAGTGAAATTGAATAAAGCCGTCGCCGTAGCCGCCGTTCTGATAGACTCCGTCCGGCCACCGCCGCCGGAAGATGTTCACCAGGGAGCGCTCCGGGAAGCGGAAGACGGGGGCGGTGCCCGTCCACCTCAACGTCTACGATCTAACTCCGATCAATGTCTACGCCTACTGGCTCGGCCTCGGCATCTATCACTCCGGCGTTCAAGGTGACATCTCTCTCTCTCTCTCCCCATCCCAAGGTTTAAAGTTGGGATTTTTCTTTTTCGATGGGGTGATTGAGCCAGGGTTAAGGTTTTTGTGTGGGCTAGTGCACGGGGTGGAGTACGCGTACGGGGCGCACGAGCACGCGACGCCGGGGATCTTCGAGGGGGAGCCGCGGCAGTGCCCGGGGTTCGTTTTCCGGAAGTCGATCCTGATCGGGCGCACGGATCTGGGGCCACGGGAGGTGCGGGCACTAATGGAGGAGCTGGCCACGGAGTACACCGGCAACACCTACAACCTCATCTCCAAGAACTGCAACCACTTCTGCAACGAGGCCTGCCTTCGCCTCACCAACAAGCCCATCCCCCGCTGGGTCAATCGCCTCGCCAGGATCGGTGCTTTTCTTTTTACATTAGATAGATCTCTTTTTTCGACCCAAAATTTCTACCTTTCCGAGGTTTCTGAGGTGTTTTTGATGAAATCTTTAGGTTTTCTTTTAAATTGCGTGCTGCCGGTGCAAGTGGCGGCGGTGAGGAGTCGGGGAGAGGAAGCCAGGGGAAAGCGAGGAGGGAGAAGAGGAAGCTGAGGAGCAATTCCGCTCGATTCCCTCCTCCCGCCACGGCTTCTTCCACTACCACTGTGGCAACCATTTCCTCTGTTCCCTCTTCGGGGACAACTAAAAGCCATAGAAGGAATCAGCGCTCTTCATCATCATCTTCTTCTCTATCTGGGGACTCGTCAACCTTAAAGGTCTAATCGCCGGCGGCCGCGGCGGCAGATAGTTTTCTCTTCAAAGAAAAAAGAAATTTCCTTTCTTTAAAAAACATACTTTCTATGTTTTTTTTTCTCTTTTTCTTAACTGCACCGTTAAATGCTACAGCTGTTTCCGTCTCAGAATCCCAGTATATACTAAATACTGGATTTTGTTTCACTTATTAATTTTGTAAAAAATCCAAGCTAATTTGTCGATCACCTATCGCGCTTATTTCCGAATCCACGTTAAATCCCAATGCGTGCGCGGATGACCTGCAGTTTGCGAGCCATAGAAGATTCGATCCCAAGCTGTAGTTCGGGGGTTCAGGTGGTACCGTTTCTCGTCGGTGGTTCCGCCACGGGAGCAAGAAGGGGCGGTGTGTCGCGGTCATACACACGTGTGCGATCAAAAAAGTTGGAGATGGGTGGCCCACGATGTCGCTCCCTGCGGGTCAACCGACCGTGCTTTCGGCGGTAACGCTCGAAGAATATTCTTGTAATAATAATTAAAAAATAAATAAGTGGCGCCCCATGGATTTTTTTAATTTCTTATCTTTTTTACAAGAGTTGCTGTCATAAAGGTAAAAGGTAGAGTACATTCTGGACAAGGTTCTCATGTCATTGATCAAGCGAATGGTCTAATAGACCTGAAGAGTAGACAGCTTGGTTTGTTTTTCTTTCAAAATGACAATAATATTTGGTTAGAAGATTTGTTGTCGTACACAGATCCCCTGTGATGCAATGTAAAGCATGATGCAACATGCACCCAATTTATCATCTCATAGACAGCCACCATGTACGGCCCACTACAGCTGCTCACCGTATAATGAATGGTGTATATGGTGCAAAGCATCACGCGTATACTTTTAATGTTATACACCTATGACCACTAATCATCAGTCCAGAATTGACAGAGTTTGATACTTTAGTATTAGGAAACTTCAGTCAACTTGGATCATGCATCATGTGCTAAGTTGGTTGGTTGGTGTTCGTTATCTAATTTGAGTAGGTTTGTGGAAAAAGATGGTCGAAGAAATCAAACAGTTCAAGAACCGTCACTTTTGTAGTGCCAGATATCCGTGAGAATGATCAAGCGTGACCGTTGGGAGCTGCCATGGTGAAATATTTACTTGTTAAGAGTTGGCGGTCGCGCACCACTAATCGAATATACATTTTGTCACTGTTATTATTTTGGTGCACAGGACCTGATCGTCTTTAATGACAGGCTGAAAAAAATAATTCAGAAGATTTGCATATGCATATCTTTGTTTTGAATCTATTTAGGAATATCTTGATAAAAATGTAATCACTGAAAAAGAAAATTGAAAAAGCAATGGAGAGTAAGCTAGTCATATATGTTGACAAGTTCCATTTCTAGTAAGTTGCAAACATTCTTAATGTACAGGGCTCCCAATGCATATTAGTTGTAGAGGGTGCCAACAGTTTTAGTTGGTATAATAAGAGCTCCACAGAGGGGTTTGTACATCATGCTCCCTCTAAGGTGACAACTAAAAGCATTGATGTCAAAATGCTTACCTTAGGGCAAGCTTTAGACCTGGATCACAATCCTAAGACCATTACACTTTTTCCCATGCCCCCTCTAATGTGGACTAAGCTGTAAACTCCTTTAGGGCCTGTATGCCCTGAGGACAAACCACCGCCAAATATGGCTACGGAGAAACAGCAAAATTGCAATGTACCAAATGGACAGCAGAGATAGAAAATGATACACAACTATCCAGCAATGGAAAGGGTCTTGCTGGTCGGATGGGCTCAGTTCTTCGGCCACCTTACTTATCCAACATGCAATTATCATTTAAGACAGGGCAGCTTCAGGCTGCCCAGCAGCTTTGGAAAATTCTAACAAATGTTCTATTAGGGAGAGCTTTTAGAGAGCCAGAAATACTTTCTAAGAATTTTTAAAATAAATGAGAACAGTTAAAAAGACCATTATTAATTATTAGTCATTATAAAGAAAAATACCAGGGACAGTTAAATAGTGGTGCTACTGGATGATAAAGTACTCGTTGATGTAATTATTTTAATAAAGACACATTTCATTTAAAAAAATAATTTTAATACGATGGAGAATGAAAAAAATAAACTACTGTCATCTCCCAATTTTAATTACCACTATAACAGGATAAATTTAATGATTAAAAATCCACAATAAAAGTAAAGAAAAACAAGTAAAGTCTCAGATGATAGAGTTAATATCATATTAGCCAAAATCTAAAGACATTAATTTATATTAACAAGAGCAATACACACACATGGATGCAAGCAAGCATTAGCTCAAAACATATATATACTTATTCCATAGATATATGTATGCATCCATATAGTACAAGCAACATACCTATATATACAATATTATTTATTATTGATGCTAAGACAAACATAGGAGAAGTAACAATGATAAGCACAGGAAGTACACCGCTAACAACAAATATCATCACTAATTTGTCATACTCCAAGGTTCTTATACTAAAGCCATGAATAATTGAAATAAGTCAAAATATTTGCCAGCCATTGCATGAATCCCAATGTCGATTACCAAATAGTAGTTCAGAATATCATATGGTCAGTGAAGAAAACATGAATAATTCAAGAGTTATCCAATAATTGTTAACATGGAGGAAGCTGAGTATACAGTGGCAGAAGGATCAAACAAATTATAAGAAATTCTTGCAACAAAGCACCGGGAATGGTTGTATGGTAAGAGATTAGGAGCACTATAACATTGAAGAATAACAGCATTCCTCTCTGTATATGAACTATTTGATAAATAAAACAATATTTATACTCTTAAATCTCATTTAAATAAACAAATGGAGAAGCTTGCATACATATATTAATAATCCCTTATTTTTGAAATCTTCCCCATAGGAATATTCATCTTGAAAGCCTATATTATTCAAACCACTTAATATTGACTATGTTGGTCGGGAAGTCTAAACTAGAATTCTCATGGCCTATAACACACACACACACATACATACGTACATATGTATGTATGCATGTATGTATATGTACCACTTAATATAAGGCTATGTTGGTCAGGAAGTCTAACTAGAATTCTCATGGCCCATATGTATATGTACCACTTAATATTTGACTATATATACACACCCACACACATATACATATACGTATATACATACATACGTATACATATATATACACACACGTATACAACATATATACATAATACATGTGTATATATATACATGCATATATCTATACATATATATATGTGTATGTATATATATGTACATGTGTATGGTATGTGTGTATGTACGTATGTGTGTGTGCATGCTTTAAAAACCATTAATTGAGAAAAAATAAAAGTCAAATTTGTGATTTCAACAGTTATCTGGTTTCACTTGACAGTTTGCAGGATGGAATATTTTTTTTTTTTGTTCAGGGATTTTGCAATTGATTTTCTAGGAACATTGATGCAGCACCGTATGCAGTAGAAATTCTGCCTTCACCAATCACCATTCAGCTAAAAGGATCACTGGCTAAAGAAAGGTATTCAGAAGAAGGCTTAGAAATCGCAATCATAAAAGCAAAGTTATTGAAGTACAAGAGAAAGTATTGCTGGGAGGAGCTCAGAGGCATAAAATGATGTAACATCAATAGAAGGAAAGGTTGAGCATTTGGCTTCAAAGTAGTCCCCAATTCTTCATATCCCATCATACATCACACAGATCCATAAAGGATGCATCAACATAATCAGACCATTTATATAACTCAATAAAGTAAAAATTAGTACAAATGAAGTTAGAAAAACATAACTTAAAGATTCTAGGAGGCTCAGGCCTACCACTTTTATCAGAAGGAATTATGATATCCTCTTCCTGTGAACAACAGGTGGCAGAAAACAGTTGCATGCGGCACAGCAGTTCTCAACAAGCAGCAGAATGGCGTATTTGAGAATTGCTTTCCAAAACCGTAGCTCCTGTTGATGTAATAAAGAAAGACATATTAAACAGACAACATTTCAAGTTAACAAACCCAAATATCTATGAGCACATGTGCGCAAAAAAGAAAAGGAAGAAAATCTACATGCATATCCACCTTATGGCAACTCAAACATCAAGATATCACCACTAAACTTTAGCTAAAAACGTTTGTATTCATCAGCCATAGTTTTACGCAACCATTTCTAGGATTAAACTCTGCAATTAATCTTGAACAAGACAATGAAAAGATGACCTGTGTATGATACTTTCAGTTACCCTTACACAGGTTACTATACAGATAAAGACTGTATAATGAAAAGGAAGGTGTGCTCAAGGTGGGAGGAGAAAAAAAGATGAAGAAAAATTCCTACTCATATCTCTACACTTAAAGCAGATAATTTTTACAGAATGAAAGAATGTCATGTACTAACAAAAGGGAAAAGAAGTATGACATATCTAGTGACTCAAAGTAAACCATAATTCGGAGAATGACCTAACACCCAAAAAAAAAAAAAAAAAAAAAAAATCTTGATCTTGCATTAAGACCTGATAAGGGTGTATCAGTCAGTAGGAACATTTTGCCTCTGCAGAACTAACATCAGTGTGGAGTACCAAAATTCACATAAAGAAAGTTCTTAGAAGCTGAACTAGCTGAACAAACTGAAGCTTCAGGTTGCACCTATACATAAAACAAAAAGAAATGCAATTGTCTCAAATAGTTAGGATACGGCTGGATGATTGAACTATGTTCAAAATATTTATTCAAGTACACAAGGAAAATATTTCATGTGGTTAGATATAACTAAAAAGAAAATAAAGATAACTCAGCCTTGTAATCTGAAAGGGACCAACCTGCACAATATAATGAAAAAAACAACTGAGAGTTACTGCTACAATAAGAAAAGACATACTAAACAGCCAAACATAGAAGTAAACACACCTAGCTATATGACCACACACACAAAAGAAAGAAAGAAAATCTATATTTGTATCCACCACACACAACTCTAACATCACGAGAGAGGCAAATTTAACCAATAATATAGCATGACAATTATAAGAAATATAAATTTCTGCACCATTCTGTAGATAAGACTCAAAAAACTAAGAATCTCAACAAAATCCACATCAAAAATCCTTCATCGTTCATATTTTTGCACCATAATCAGAAGATAATTTGTTAAACCTAATGCATCATGTGAAATATAACATATGTTATATATGGAATGAAAGGAAAAAACAAGATTTTTTTTGACCATTTCAAAATTTAAGATCTAGTTATAAATGTTTTGACTGTTATGATCTCTTTAATTACATGTTTAAAATTTTGACTGTTGATAATTGTTGTATGTTGCTTTCCACAGTTGTGGGACCATCCTTCATGCATAGAACATCAACAAAGAGTAAGAAAAGTAAGACCAGTAGTGAAACGGTGAGGTATTATTACTAATGCCGCAGTCATACTAAGACTGATTTAATTAGCATCCAACATATTAACTTTTTAGAGTTAACAAAAGAAAAAGGAATAATAATTTTACAACAACTGTTGTTAGACTTCAGAACAGAGTGTATTTTCACCTTAATTTTTTATTTGATTTTCTGGAGTCTAATGCTGCTTTGATGTCAATTTCATCATCTTTCTCACGTGCCTCATCTCCACAACCTGCAATTGTTGGATTTCGAATAAACTTAGGAAGCATATTGAGTAATCATATCAACTCATTAAGAATATATCGACAGCAGTAATTATATCAACTCTAGAAGAACATATTATCAAAAACAGTAACTATATTGATTCAAGAAGCATATGCCAGCATCATCCAGTATTTAAACAGTGAAGGAATTTGTTACCTCATCTTCGCTACTGCCAAAATCCTCCACCATCCCACACCATTACTCAAATCTCAACAGGTTGTATATAAATTTATGCACTAGCTCTTGATACATCACCTGATAGCAACAGTGCCAGAATTATCCAGTATTTAAACAGTGAAGGAATTTGTTACCTCATCTTCGCTACTGCCAAAATCCTCCACCATCCCACACCATTACTCAAATCTCAACAGGTTGTATATAAATTTATGCACTAGCTCTTGATACATCACCTGACAGCAACAGGGAACATGATCCCGGTATCTAAAGCATATATGCATACAAGCAAAGTAAATCATCACTACATTTGCAAAGACAAGTAGGAACAGTAAGAAAAGTGAACAAAGCAGCAACATAAACAATTAAAGGGATGCATTAAGTATTAGATTAAGAACATCAACAACAGAAAGTAGAAGTTGATGAGCTCATCCAGTACCCACTCCAGGTAGGTCTCAATGCGAGATCCTGCAACACCTGCATTAGGGAATCTTAAAAATCGGTGATAACAAGATAAACCATAAGTTTGTTACAAACCCTTGTAGACCCTAGTAAGGTTAGTAGAGGAGCTAGAGAAACTACTTTATGGAACCAGGTAGGTATAGGAACGTAGACTGTCTCAAGTTGCCTCTGATGATATCATTGCTAAATAAGGGGAAGGAAAAGCGTAAGCAAAACTTAAGGAAAAGAAATCTATTCGAAACCTTCAAACAACAAAAAGAAAAAGAAAAGAAAAAAGAAAAAAAGAAAGATAGAGTCAAGTAAAACAAGAACTTGTGGTTGGAAGAAGGTAGATTCAAAACCTTTAAAATGTGATAAACCCAAAGACCATGCAAACAATCCCAAATTTTTCGAATATCAAAACAGAAAAATAGAGAATTGGGTTCTCCAAACCCAGCCGCTATTGATGCAATCCCTACCCCAGGCTTTCATCGGCCTCCAAATCCTATAAATTCTTAAGAAACCACAGGAACAACTCATTTGAATAATAAACAAACTTTAGAATAATAAAGTCTTGAAAAAGAAAGAAACGGACAGAAATTAGTAATCAAGGAACGGAAAGACCGAGAGGAGGCTCAGAACTGACCGTTTAATCCAGCATTGTATTGTTAGTCTGAAGACTATCTGCGACAAGAACAGAACTGTTGCAAATCGGTTGCCTGAACCACGGCAGCAAACCATCCAAGATCGCCTTGTGGTTTAAGATAGGTGATCTCTCCCTGATCCATAACGTAGCAAACCCAAATCCTCACCTCCTCTTCATGAAAACCTAAAAGCAATGCCAGTTTCCTGCTTAGATGAACAAAGAATTAAGAACAAATGCAAGATAGAAGAAAGAGAAAAGGACAACTTCAAGGCCAATACCCACCTGGAAAAAGAAGAAAAAGAGAGGGAGCCGTAGGCTTAGGAAGAGAGGGGAGCCACCCTAAACCCTTCGCTAACCATTAAAAGGAGAAGTTGAGTTCTTGAGGAGAAAGCCAAGAAGACTTCTGTCGCAACAACAGGAGCGCCGAGCGGCTAATGTCGAAAGCGCCGGCTACTCTTCTTTATGTCGCCTCCTCGCTGATCCTTGCATCGCTTTAAACCCGGAGCGTCGATTACGATCATGATGATCCTTGTGCCCGCTAAAAGGGCCCCGAAGATTACGTCTTACGCCACAACTAAATTCTAACGAGCGTTTTTTGGGTAACTAATTCTCTAATATCGAGCGTTAAAAGTGCGCGACCGCTTTTAATCTGGAGCGTCGATTCAAAGAGGCCCTGCGGACCCTCTCAGCTGTTGAACCGCGCGAGCCTCCTGCCCCTACCGAAATTTTGCATCTTTCGTGCGAAAGATTGAAATCAACCGTTGGATCATCCATCGCGCAGATGTCAAAGCACTCCGAGCTCTCTCTTTCATCTGGACGGATTCCCGTAGACCTTGGTGGCTATCATGCGATCTAAGGGTGCATATTGCTCCCGGGGGGAGGAGGGAATCATTGGCACGAAAGATGCAGCTTGAACCCGAATTTAGAACACTTTTGGTTACTGATCTTTATGCAAGGAACTGTCAAATGATGCTACTTCACATCGATACAAGGATAATGTTGGCGTGGAGTTTCTGGATCGACTGATCAGAGCCGCTGCATTGCAGATCGCTTCCTAATTCACCTGCAACACAGGTCTCTTATTGGAGTTGCTCCGGCGGAGGACACTCCGATGCCTAAGTCAGTGGCAGATCCCAGCCACAGATTGGGGAAAGTGTCGAGAGAGTGGAAGAAGAAAGGCTGGATTGTAAGTGTATGTGAGCGAAGATGTTCGTGTCCCTCTCGAGCAATCCTTCTTATCCTTATTTAAAGAAGGCCTCCGGCCTGCGTCCCGCTCTTTTTCCGGTGATCATGGAGAGCCAATCTCTCCCATGATTGGCGATCGTGGGTTGTCGTTGAGCGGTTCAGGCCAGATCGGAGGCGTGCTGCAGGAGTTGCGCGCCATGATCATGGCATAATGAGTGCCCATTCCGTTGGTTACAGTTGCCTTTCTGGAAAAGATTGTGGTCCAAGCTCTGGATTTCCTTTGCGTGGGCCGAAGACTTGGTATTTCCCGAGACTAGAGATCATGTCTACGGCGGGGACCGAAGCACGTGCCTTCGGAAGTCGATGAGTAGTTCGATTTTCGGCCAAGGCCGAAGGTGTTACCCGAAGGACTAGCCTCCGGATGTTATAGTCCGGTATGAAGCTTGGGTTGCCCGCAGTGGCCTGTCCCTTGCTTGGTCTGAAGTCCGTAGTCCGGAGAAACGGGCTTTGACCAGTCGAACCGGAGTTTGGTTTATAGCTGAACCGGGATATTCCAACAGTTGCCCCCATACTCTCAGTTTTCGAAGTGGAGGTCTGCCTCGAGAAGTGAGAGTATTGAGGCCTTGTCATTTTCCTCCTGAGAGACGTGCAGTGAATGATTACGGGATCCTTGATTGGACTGTCCATCACGATCTAAGAATTAGATGGTGGATAGGTGTCGCTCCCGGATTGGGGAAAAGTAGGTGGCCCTGGGGCTATCTTTTCTTTTCCCGCTGCACGGTGGTTGAGGCAATCTTTTGGTTGGGATTTGGATGGTTGTGGTGGCTGTCCTCCGTCGTTGGATGAAGAGTATACTTTATCCTGGCGGTCAGTTGCAGGTGGGTTACCTCCCACGGTAACCTTGAGTCAATTTAACCCCAGCAGGGCTCTAGAGACCCCTACTTTTCTTTTGGGGAAGGGCGAAGGTCTGGGCAAGGAAGCTTCTTCAACCTTGTCTCATCCTCCGCCCAAACTGTTTTGGACTACCGGTCTATTCCACAGGTAGAATATTCTTTCTGCTCCCTCATTTCATTCCTTGTCATGGAAGAGACCGTAGAAAGTCAGGGGAAACAGATTGGGCCCTCGGGGGCCGGAGACATAGTAGGCCCGGAGTCGGTTCCCAGCTCGGTTTCTCAGGGTAAGGCAGCCCTTCTTTGGGAACACTACCGCATCCCTGAGGAGTTTTCCTTTGTCCTTCCTGTGTCCGAGGAGCGGGTGAACGAACCTCCCCCGGATGTATAGCCGTACACGAAGATCATCTGAAAGCTGGTCTTCGGTTCCCATGCACCCCTTCTTCACCAAGATCTTCCATCTGTACGAAGTGGTACCAGTGCAGTTGACCCCGAACAGCATCAGGAACATCTGCGGGTTCTTGGTTATGTGCAGCATCGCGAACATAGTACCTAGGACCAATTTGTTCACGATCCTTTTCGTCCTCAAGAGGGATTTCCACAGCAACGGATGGTGGGTGATTGGCCCTAGATCAGGCCATAGGATTATCAAGGATATGCCCAGCGCCATCCACGGGTGGAAACCCGTTTTTGTGTTTATGTTGTCTCTTAATTCATGGGGCTTCGATTCGGTATGGAAGAAGCCTCGCCTGACCGCCAATGATGGAAAGAAAGTCTTGGTGGCCGATCAGTCGGACTAAACATCCTGGTCAACTCCGAAGTTGCCCCCATTCGGGAACTGTTGGAGGAGAGAAATCTCCACCAGGTCGAAATTAGCAGATTTTCCTTATTAGGTATAGCAATAGGAATTTTGCTCCTCTTTCTGGATTCATTGTAGCCCAATCGATTGAAGTGAAATCCTTTGCTTGCAGGTGGCGGGATGAAGCCTGGCTTGAACTGGCTCCGTCAGACTTCGGAGAAGAGGGTGGCGCAGGCCCCTCTTACCAGGTTTGCGATTCGGAGAAGGCTCGGAGGGATGGTCCGAAGGGGACCAAAACACTTCGTCTTCCCGGGGAACTTCAGGGGAAGATGTAATAACTGCGGAAGGGGCTTCGTCAAGACCCCATCCAGTCGAAGCTCCGCCAGCGACTGTTTCCCTAGTTCGCACAACGGGGAGCCCGCCTCAGGGAGTGGATGTGCCACGTTTTGCCCCTTGCTACTGATAGGGGCGGAGCGCGGCAAGTCGAAGGAGAGTTCACCTGCGGGGCTTCCTTATCCGGAGTCCGTTCGGCAAACTTCTCGGAGCTTTTGCTACGGGGGGACTGCTGGTCCCGGCCGTAGCCAGGCAGGTGCTGAAGGACACTCTTCTGCCTCACAACCTGGCTATTTTTGGAACCGGAGCCTTCCCAGGGTGTCCGATTCTGCCTTCTCCGCTCTGCAACAGGTATGATCCTGCCACCTCTCTTTGTCTTGAGAATTGTTCGATTCATGACCCTCTTTTTGATGTAGTTGGTCTATGACCTCACCTTCATGGAGGAGGGCTGGGGAATGTAGACAGCCTTATCCATGATCTTAAAGAGGAGCTCTATACTGCCAGGGCTGCCAAGGAAGTAGCTGAGGAGCTGAAGCAGTCCATGGAGGACCGTCTTGTCTGGATGAATGATGAGGTTCGCGAATTGAAGGGTGAACTGAGAAGTGCTCATGTGACAATGACATAGCAAGAGGCAGGGTGGAGGAGGAGCAGGAAGCAAGTCGAATCCCTGGAGCAGGCTGCCAGGGAGGACCAGGAGAAAATAGAGAGCCTGACCAAGACGGCGGAGGAGGCTTCTAGGAGGGCCGAAGAGGTGATCCTGGAGTCTGAAGCTGCCAAGATGGAGTCTGCATCCTCGAAGAAGCAGGTGGATGATGCCGTGGCGAACTTCAAGATGTCTCCGCAGTTCCAGGTGGAGATCAATGAAGTAAACTTGTACGGCTACCAGCACAGCTTCAACGACGGACTCTCCAGGGTGAAGGAGGCCTTCCCTCATCTCGACCTTTCCAGCATTCCACCTTTAGATATAGTTGGAGAAGAGGAAGTGGAGGGGGCCGAAGCCATGGTAGAGGTCGAGGAGGCGCCATGTCCGGAGGAGGAGATTGCTATCCCAGTCAAAATCCGTAGGTGACCCCAACTCTGCCCACGGTTCAGGAGGAAACTCAGGCTGGAGGAGTCCAGAGCCACCCGGTGAGTTCATCCTTGAAGGGCAGAAGCTTTGAAGTTTGCGACGGTGTCCGCCGCCTCCTTCCTTGCCTCCTCCGTCGCCGTGGTCACCATCGTGACCTAGGCCCAGGCCTCCCTCCATCAGGGGTTCTGGGAGTGTCGGAGGAAGGCCTCCAAGTTTTTTAACTTGAAGGGCCTGGACAACATCAAGCCCTCCATCCCTTTCCTGGCCATGAATTCGATTCCGACTTCGATGAGGGGTCGGATTCGGGTTCGGACGGGAACCCCGGGGGCCCTTCGTCGTCCCATCAGGTCTTCCCCGTCGGTACGGAAAAAAATCCAATAGGGAGTTATTGAAAAATTTCCCAGATCCTTCTGCTGCTGCTGCCTTTTTTTTTTTTTGTATCTCTCCTTATGAGAGTTTTTTTCTTTTTCTTTCTCTCTCTTTAGGAGAGTTTCTTCCCTTTTTCTTTTTTTTTGTGTGTAAAAATTGAAAATAATGAAAAATCTTTTCTGTTACCTCTTTCCATGTACTCTTTGCGATGTGTTGCATCATGATTTGTCTGTAATGTAGACTCCGTAGCACACTTTCGGTGAACAAGGGAAGAAAGTGAGGTCAATTGAACCATTCTGAGGATGTTTGTTGTTGACAGAAAGGACGACAACGGTTCTTTTAGGAACGTGTTCGAATTTTTCGTAGGGTAAGGTGTATAAACTGTCCCTGTGCACTTTCTGTCGTGATTAAGGTAGGCTGTTCAGGCTGTCTCAGCGCATGTTCAGATTCACCGTAGGGTAGGTTACGAGAACCATCCCTGCACCTTTGATCTTTTTGGTGGCCTGGTTAGACCATCCATTACGCTCGTCGGGCATACGATAAGGTGAGTGGATCAGACTCTCCTTTGCGCAGTTAACCGATTTTTCAGATCGGGTCACTCAGGCTGTTGTCGTTCAGTCAATGCAACTAGCCGTTCTGAGTTGAGTAGGGTTGAGAAGCTTTGCACAGGAATTTCAGTAACTCTTTCATTGATAGTATTTACGAAGATTTTGTACATTCCATGGTCGGGATAGGGCCTTCCCCTCCAGGGTCTTGAGTCGATATGTCCCTGGCCGAATGATTTCTTCGACTTGATATGGACCTTCCCAATTAGGGGAGAGTTTATCCTGTTATGTTGGCCTGGACACTTCCGCTCTTTGCAATACCATGTCCCCCGTGCGGAAAGTTTGCTCCTTCATCCTTGAATTGTAATACTTGGCGACCTTTTACTGGTATGCCGCCATCCTTATCTGGGCTTAGCATAGCCTGGTGCTTGATAGCAAATCCAGATCAATCCTTCTGCGATCGGAATTCTCATGCTCTTCATAGTTGTCAATTTTCAGGGACTGTAGAGAGACTTCGATTGGTAGTACGGCTTCGGTACCGTAGGCCAGGTTGAACGGAGATTCGCCGGTGGCCGTTCTCGGGATAGTTCGTACGTCCAAAGAATGGAGGTCAGTCTTCGGCCCAAAGCCCTTTGGCAGCGTTCAACCTTGTCTTTAGACCATGGAGGATGGTCCGGTTAGTGACTTCGGCTTCTCCGTTGGACTGTGGGTGAGCAACGGACGTCAGCCGATGTTGGATATGGTACCGAGCATAGAAGTCCTTGAACTTCGGATTATCGAACTGTCTCCCGTTGTCCATAATAATGACACGTGGGATGCCGAACCTGAATATGATGAAATTTTTTACAAAATTTTTCACCTGCCTTCTGTGATCTGGGCCAATGGTTCGACTTCTACCCACTTCATAAAATAGTCGATGGCTATTAGGAGAAACTTTCTTTGCCCCGATGCTGGTGGGAATGGGCCAAGAATGTCCATCCCCCACTGGACAAAAGGCCATGGGACTGCCAGTTGAGTCAGGTAACTCGTAGGTGTCTCTGTACATTGGCATACCTCTGGCATTGGTCGTACTTCCGCACAAAATTCGTCGAGTCTTCTGGATGGAGGGCCAATAATACCCCTGTTAAATGATCTTGTATGCCAAAGATCTGCTTCCCAAGTGATCACCGCATATGCCCTCGTGGACCTTCCTCAAATCATAATCTGCATCGGTGGGTTCAAGCATTTTAGCAGTGGCTGGGAGAACGATCTCTTATAAAGGGCTCGTCTAAGATGACGTACTGAGATGCCATCTAGCGGATCTTCTTGGCCTCTGCCTTATCTTCCGGTAGTTCTCCCTCATTCAGAAATCTGATGATGGGATCCATCCAGCTTGGCTCAGTGTTGATCTGGCGCACCTCTGCAGCCTCTTCGACTATGCTAGGAGTCTCAAGATGCTCAACAAAGGTGCGCCCAAGGGACTCTGGTACTGTAGTTGCTAGTCGAGATAATGCATCCGCCAGGAGTTCTCTGATCGTGGAACACGTATAATCTCAAAATGTTCCAGTTGGAAAGATAAAGCCAGCACCTTCTCCAGGTATTGCACCATGGTTGGATCTTTGGCTGCATATTCTTTGTTGACTTGATTCACAACCAGTTGGAAATTTGAGAAGGCTCGAAGTTGCCGGACTCCCAGATCTTTGGCGATCCGAAGTCCGGCAAGTAGGGCTTCATATTCGGCCTGATTATTGGAGGCGTGGAAGGAGAAACAGAGTGCATACTCTATGGTATGGCATCAGGTTCGGCCAACATGAGTCCAGCCCTGCACCCAGTAGCATTGGAAGCTCCGTTCACATGAAGCACCCAAAACGGACTTCGTCTCCTTCGGGCTTCTTCTTCTATCGAAGAGGCTTCGTCTTCGGACTTCCAGGTGCACTCAGCCAAAAAATCGGAGAGCACTTGACCTTCATAGCCGCTCGGGGTTAGAAGTTGATGTCAATTCACTCAACTTCATGGCCCACTTGGCTATCCTTCCAGAAATATCCGGAGATTGGAGAACGGCCTTGAGAGGTTGATCAGTTAGCACCACGATGGCATGGGCCTGAAAGTATGGCCGTAGTCACTTTGCCGCAATCACTAAGGAGTAGATCAGCTTCTGCATCCTTGCATATCGCGTTTCTGCGTCATGCAGGACCTTGCTGATGTAGTAGATTGACTTATGGGACTCGTCTTCTTCCTTCCAGACAAGAACCGAACTTACTGCTTCATCTGAAGCAGAGAGGTATAGGTAGAGGACCTCGCCTTCTTTTGGTTTGGAGAGCAATGGCGGGGCCTCTAGATACTTTTCAGTTCTTCGAAGGCAGCACGACAGTCTTCGGACCATTCGAAGCCCTTTGATTGTCGGAGTACCTTGAAGAACGGGAAGACATTTCTCGGCTGACGAGAGAATAAATCTGCTTTGGGAGGCAATCTTCCCTGTCAACTGCTGGACTTCCTTTTTGCAAGAGGGATGTCTCATATCTTTCAAGGCTTGAATCTTCTCAGGGTTCGCCTCAATCCCAGTTTGGTGACAAGGAAGCCCAGGAATTTGCCCGAAGTGACTCCAAAGGCATACTTTGCCGGGTTCAGCTTCATATGGTAGCGCCGGAGAGCACTGATGATTCCTCTAAGTTGTGGATGTGATCTCTCCGGTGGAGGCTCTGACGATCATGTCGTCAACATAGGCCTCCATATTTCTCTCCAGTTACTTTTCGAACACCTTATTGATGAGTCTTTGAAATGTCGCTCCGGCGTTCTTGAGGCCGAACGGTATCATCTTGTAGCAGTAGAGCCTTGTCAGTGATGAATGCCATCTTCTCCTCATCTTGCAGATCCATTCTGATTTGATTGTAGCAGGAGAAGGCGTCCATGAAGCTCAACAACTGGTGGCCGGCTGTCGCGTCGACCAGTTGATCAATCTTTGGGAGAGGGAAGCTATCTTTTGGGCAAGCCTTGTTGAGGTCTGTGTAGTCAATGCAGATCCTCCACTTGTCACTAGCTTTCTTCACCATCACCACATTGGCACCATCGGTGGTAGCGGGCCTCTCTGATGAACCCTGCTTTGAGGAGCTTGCCAACCTCTTCATCTACAGCCTGCTATCTTTGGAGGGCGCGAAGCTCCTCTTCTCGGCCGCACCGGCTTGTACCCAGGGATTACTTCCAGCCGATGAGTAATACTTCGGCAGAATCCCCGGCATATCCGAAGCCGACCAGGCGAAGACATCGGTGTTGTCCTTGAAAAAAGGATCAACTCCGTTCTGGTTTCCTCATCAAGTGCACTCCCGATCTGCACAACTCTGGAGGGATTCCTCTTTCAAAGGTATCGGGATGGTCCTCTCCATGGGAGCACCAAGATTTGTAGTTTCATCCCTCGGATCCAGCTGATCGGAGTAGTCGAATCCTTGAAATGCATGTCTTCAATCATCAGACACTGCCGTGCCGTCCTCTGGTTTCCTCTAACTTCTCCAACACCATTCCTAGTGATGAAGCATACCAAAGGTAGTGAGAGGAGATCACGGTCCGGAACTTGTTCAAGGCAGGCCCGCCCCAAATAATATTGCATGTCTGAGGGGATCCGGACTACCGTGGAGTTGATCAGTAGTGTCTTTTATCGAGGTTCGGTGCCGAGTTTACATGCAGCACTATTTCTCCCTCGGCATAAACTTGGTTGCCCCAAAAACAGAGAGCGGTATGGGAGACCTTTGCAGTTGATGTCTAGGCATACATATTTAGAGAATGCATCGTACATCAAGACATCTGTCGAACTTCCATTATTTACAAGGATCCGCTGTACATCATAATTGGCCACTACGACCGAAATATAAGAGGATCATCATGTGGGAGCCGAACTCCCGCGAGGTCGTCGTCGGAGAAGAGGATGGCGTTGTTGTCTTTGAGTCGCTTTGGAGCATCGTCCTCATCCCTTCTCCAGTTGGTGGGTCGGTGTATCATCCCTACACCTCCGTTGGTGGGCCTTTGATTTGGCAATTCGGCCTCTTCAGGAGGTGGTTGGGGAATAGTTGCTTCCGACCGGGGCCTTGGCAACCGATATACCGCCCCAGCTATCCTCTCTTGATGAGATCCTCAATTGCATCCTTCAGCTGGATGCATTCTTCTGTGTTGTGACGTGGTCCCGGTGGAATCGGCAGTATTTGATCTCGTTCCTGATGGAAGGGAGGCCTTCATGGGACGGGCCCGTTGGAGATATTTTCTTTTTCTATCTCCATGAGGATCTTCTCTCGAGGGAGGTTGAGGGGGGTGTAGGAGTCGAATCTTTCTCCCAACGCTCTGGGCTTGGGAGGACTTCTTCGACGGTCTGCACATCTGCCGTCATTGTTATTAGAATTTGGGGACCTTGTCCCCTATTATTCTTCTTCTTTGAAGGGGGTTTTCTTTCAATCAATTATCGATTTGCCGCCTGCTCTTCAGCATCGGCGTATTTTTAAGCCCTTAACAGGAGCTCAGCGTAGCTTTTAGAAAACTTCTTATCCAGGAAGAAAGTAAGCCTGGATGTACGAAACCCCTTCTTCAGTGTTGACATGGCCACGTGTTCGTTGAGATCTGGGATCTCAAGCGTGGCCGCATTAAACCTGGAGATATAATCCGCAGGCTTTCTCCTTCGTTCTGGTGAAGGAGGAACAGTGTGTCCGTATTCCGAGGAGTCTTATGGTAGGTCCTGAAATGCAGACAAACAGTTTTTCTAACTAGGAAAGGAATCGATGGTACCTGGGCGCAGGCTCGAGTACCACATCCGGGCGACTTCTTCAAGGTAGCAGGGAACGCCAAGCAGTACATCGCGTCCGAAGCTCCTTGAATCATCATATGGCCTTGAAGCTGTCCAAATGATCGAGGGGGTCGGTGGTGCCGTCGTAGGGCTCCATCTAGGGAACCTTGAAGTGCCGAGGGGTGACCTCGGCCATGATGCGATCGGTGTAGGGTGGGCATAGGTCACCCACAATCAGATCATCGGGATCCTTAAGATCCTGCATCCTGTGCTCTCGCGCCTTCGCCATCTCTGATTCGGTGGCTCTGAACCTCCCGTCATAATCGGGAGTTTGCTTCGGCGCTCTCTCCACAGAAGTGGAGTCTCCAAAGGAGGGTGAGGGAGTTTGCCTGGCCTTTTCCTTTGTGTGGGGAGTTGGCAGACCTGGGCAATCTCAAAGTTTGACCTTCAGAGAGGGCCGAGAATGGAGGGAGAGATGTGCAGATTCCTCCCGTGGAGCTCTCCTTCTTCGGGATCGAGAGCTGTGTCTAGAAGCAGCCGGTGGATTTCCCACTAGAAAGGCTCTGTCTTGGAATTCTTGAACCATGGCCGTAAGGTTGGTGACCTGGTTCATAAGAGCTTCAAACTGCAGTGCTCCCATAACAACTATGGGAGGTGGAGCACCGTTCCCTCCGGGGGTGCACCCTCCTGAGACGGAGCATGACTCCGGCTTGTAGAAGCGATTGGAGCTTTTCCTCTTGCCATTAAAAACTTTTTTTTTCCTTTTGTCTGGGAGGGAGCTTAAAAAATGTTAACGCATCCCCCTTCTTAGCTCGCCAATCTGTTGGCGTGGAGTCCCTGGATCGGCCGTCGGAGCCGCTGCATCGCAGGACCGCTCCCTGGTTCACCTGCAAACAGGTCCCTTGCCGGAGTTGTTCTGGCGGAGGACACTCCGATGCCTAAGTCAGTGGTGGATCCCAGCCACAGAATGGGGAAGGTATCAAGAGAGTGGAAGAGGAAAGGCTCTTGGGGATTGTAAGTGTATGTGAGCGAAGATGTTCACGTCCCTCTCGAGCAATCCTTCTTACCCTTATTTAAAGAAGGCCTCCGGCCTGCGTCCCGTTCTTTTTCCGGTGATCATGGAGAGCCAATCTCTTCCATGATTGGCGATCGTGGATTGTCATGAGCGGTTCCGGCCAGATCGGAGGCGTGGCTGCAGGAGTTGCGCGCCATGATCATGGCATGATGAGTGCCCATTGTAACCGTTGGTTACAGTTACCTTTCTGGAACAGATTGTGGTCCAAGCTCCGGATTTTTCTTTGCGTGGACCGAAGACTTGGTATTTCTCCAAGACCGGAGATCATGTCTACGGCGGGGACTGAAGCATGTGCCTTCGGAAGTCGATGAGTAGTTTGGTCTTCGGCCGGGACCGAAGGTGTTATCCGAAGGACTGGCCTCCAGATGTTATAGTCCGGTATGAAGCCTTGGATTGCCCGCAGTTCGTCTGTCCCTTACTTGGTCCGAAGTCCGTAGTCCAAAAAATGGGCTTCGATCAGTCGAACCGAAATTTGATTTATAGCTGAACCGGATATCACAACAGATAATATATTCGTTATATTTTTTTTTGTCATCATATATTTTCTCCTTGTAAGTAAAGGTGGTAATTTATTTTATTCTAGGAAATATTCCACCATTGAAGTGAATCCGGAATGAATATGATAATAATAAATCTACATCAAAATCAACTCAAATATATATCTCTAAACAAATTTCTTGCTCGAAAAAAAAAAAAATTATAACTTTATCTCATTTGATCAATCTAATCCATCCTCTCTAATCATATCTACCTTGTCCTCCTCCAAGAATTTACCTATCCAATCTTATTCCGCGGCAGATATAGGAAGGAAATGGATGACAGTCTTTTTCGACCGGCGGTCATCCCTATTTGCAAGGAACCAGAGGTCCCACGCTTGTTGACCCTCTGTGCCCTCCGGCCAACCCTGACCAGTTTTTGTGCATGCAACGTGTGAAATTTTAAATCTTATCAATCTTGGACATGGTCAGCAATGAACGGGTCGATAGCTACAGGTTACTAAACCACAACAGCGATTTGATATGTTTCACGAGAAGTACATCATGCATTATTGCACGATACGCAACTTGTCAGTTTGGCAGGAACTACTTGTAAAAGTATCAAAGCTCGTCGCCCAGGATTTTTTTTTAAAATAATATTTTTTTAAATAAAAATTATTAAAATAGATGTTTCAGGATATATTTATCGAAACAGGTGTTTTGCATCGCGACGTGTGCGGGGACATCTAAGTTCGGCTTTTCAAAAAATGAAATTGAATTTCATCTTTTGAAAAAATGAAATTCTTATAAATCAATATTTTTTTATTTTATTTTAAAATTTTGATTTGACATGTAGTTAAATGATGTGACGGAATTTGAATTTTGGGAAAGACGAATTTAATTTAAATTCGTATGAACGAATTCAATTTTTTTTTTTATAATTTTATAAATATTATTATTTTTTTAATAATAAATTAATAAATTTAATTTAAATAATAAATAATAAATAAAAATTAGTATTAGTTAAAATTTTATATATTTTTTTGATAATATTAATTTTATATTATTTTTAGATAATATTAATTAAAAATAATATTAATTACTAATAAAATAATATTAATTTAAAATTAATAATAATTTACTAAAATAATATTAATCGAATAATTTAATTAAAAGATATTATAATATATTTATATTATAATTATTATTTATATTCTAAATAATAATGAATATATTATATATATATTATATATTATAATTTTTATAATATAGTACAAAAAATTTTAAAAAATAAAAAAAATAAAAATAATCATCATGCGATACTATTCGATCGCTACCCGGTACCAGTTCGGTCGACAGCCCGGTGTCAGTCCGATCCTTGCTCAGGAGCGGTGGCAGGACCCCGACGACCGGACCGGCGATCGATCTGTGGCATGACTAGGGCTAGACCGGTGACAGGATCTTGGCGGTCGATAAGTAATCGGCCCGGTGTCGTCGACCGGCTGCCGATCGGGGGCCGCAACTGGGCTCGCATCGGGGCCGGACCGGCGGCCGGGACCGGGGCCCGCACCGGGGGCCGACTAGCGGCCGACCGGGGTCCCCGGACCGGGGCCGGATAGGAAGTCGGACCGGGTGGCCAGACTGGGGCTGCAACCGGGGGCCCGGACCGAGGGCCGATCGGCGGCCGGACCGGGGGCCGGATCGGAGCCCGCATCGGGGACCCCGTCCGGTCGCTATTCCGGCCCCCGATGCGGTCCCAGTCCGGCCGTCGATCCGGCCCCCGGTCCAACCCCAATTGGCGGCCCCCGATGCGGGTCCCAATCCGGCCGCCGATCCGGCCCCCCGTCCGACCCCATTGCGCCCCCGATCCGGCAACCGTCCGGCCACCCCGTGTCCGATTTTATCCGACCGCCAAGATCCTGTCACCCGTTTAGCCCAGTCATGCCACAGACCCGATCGCCGGTCCGGTCGTCGGGTCCTGCCACGCTCCGAGCAAGGGATCGACTGACACCGGCTGTCGACCGAACGGGTACCGGCTAGCGACCGATAGTATCGACATGATGATTATTTTTTTTTTTTATTTTTTTTTAAATTTTTATACTATATTATAAAATTATAATATATAATATAATAAATTATAATATATTCATTATATTTTAGAATATAAAATAATAATTATAATATAATATATATTATATATCTTTTAATTAATATTATTTTCGATTAATATTTTTAGTTAATATTATTAATTTTAAATTATATTATTTTTATATAATTTTAATATTATTTTTAATTAATATATCTTAAAATAATATAATAATTAATATTATCAAAAATAATATATAAAATTTTAACTAATACTAATTTTTTTTATTATTTATTTATTTAAAATTAAAATTTATTAATTTTATTTAAATATAATAATATTTATAAATTATAAAAAATTGATTTTGAATTCGTTCGTCTTTCCAAAAAACGAATTCAACGTCGCATCACTTACTTTCGTATCAAATCAAATTTTAAAATAAAATAATAATTATATATCAAATCAAATTTAAAATAAATAAAAAATATTAATTTATAAGATTTCATCTTTTCAAAAGATGAAATTCGATTTCGTCTTTGAAAAGCCAACTTAGATGTCCATCACCGCCATATCGATGCAACACCTACTTTGATAAATATATCCCGAAATACCTATTTTAATAATTTTTTATTTAAAAATATTATTTTAAAAAACGTTCCGTCCCCAGATGGTAGCGTAGGTGGAACATGTTTTTGTTCCATATTCAACATGGTTTCAAAAAATGGCATCGCAGCTGATTCCAATAATTTCAGAATCATTTAAAATATAGTCAGGGACTCAAGAATTGGTCATTTCTTTCTTTAATTGATTTACCTATTATTTTGATAGGACTAAAATAATATACTAATCCATAGTGTGATATGTCTAATATAGAAAAAAAATGGTTGAGCATCTTTATTATCTCCCACACTCTATTTATCTTTCCAATAAACAACAACAAAACTTGTCTTACCAATAAGCAACAAATCCCAATGGAGGGAAAAAGAAGTAGCAAATGATCTTTGGATGGCCACTAAAAGCTTTAGATCCATGACACAGGATCGAAGAAAGGTATCAGGATAAATTTTACTTATAATTCTTAACTATATGACATTTTAAAATAATTTTTAAATTAAATTTTAATTTTCAAAGTTTATAAATTATTTTAATGTTACTTTTCATTTCATTTTTGGTGACTTTTTTTCTATTAAAAATTTTATTTGATATTACCGATGCATATAACTAGTTTAACTTGAATAGATGATATGGTACTGTGCTGGTAATAAATAAATTTAAAAATTTTAATAAAGTGGCTCTCTAGTGATAATTTGATTTTTTTTTCTGCGGATGATATCATTTCCTCCTCCAAGCTATTTTTTTCATTTCTATTCAAATTTTCCTCATTCACTTCTTCACTTTTTAATTTTTTTTTTTTTTTTCAAAAATGGCCATCAGTTATCACTTTAGTTCAACATAGTTGGACACCAGTATGCATATTGTATGTCTTTTGTTGCCATTTTTTTCCATCCAAATTTTATTTTTTTTTAAAGAAAAGAGATAAGGAAATAAATTTGGTATAACTATCCGACAGGCCTCTATCCTATCTGATAATGTCATTAGACAAGACATCATTAAGCTATGGACTAGTAGAAGGGGATAAAAAGTGAAACCAAAAAATCTTTGCATTTAATGCAATCATTCCCTGGATCATGCCTTAAACCCGTGATTAGTCGATAACGAGTAACATCTCTACTAATTGAATTATCATCTTAGCAGTTAAATTTTAGTCTTTGCTAAATGTTGCTGCTCCTCCGCCCTTGACTGCCTTCTATGGGATCAACATCCCCGACATGCAAAGATTCCCACCAGTGGAGTTGTTGGAATCAGTGTGCTTTCCATTTCCAAGCACCACATAGGTTGGGAAGTCCCGGTCGAGAGTTCCAGCCCCACGGTGGTGATCATGGGGGCAACGTTGGAGAGGCTGGAGACAGAGGTCCCGGCATTGCCGGCAGAGCACGAGACCATAACCCCTTCTCCATCGCGTTGAAAGCCTCGATCGTGACGTTGTCCCTTTAACAACCCAACATCCCGCTGCCGCCATCCACCCCCTTCTCCCTCCATCGCGCGGATGTCGGAGTTGAAGCACCCGCCGGCCCAGCACACCTTGTACGCTGAGGCGGGCTTAGGTCGCCATTCTCCTGGTGGTGTCGGCGGCCAAACTGATCAAGCTTGCATCCATCATAGTGAAGCCGGCAATGGGGTAGAGGTGTGGGTCCCGTGGCCATCATTGTCGTGTGGAGACCACGACTCCTGGTCTCATCGATGGGGCCAATGCAGCCTGCAATGGTGCACCCATTGGGCTGTGTTTGGAAACGGAATATGAAGTGGAATAAGAAGATTATCCCTCTTATTCTGCCAAACAGTGCTAAAATCGATGGAGAATAAGCAAAAAAGCTTATTCTCGTCAACGCATTAATTACGGAATTGCTATTCCATGATTTTCCATGAATATCGTTATTTCTTGGTTTATGGATTCCGGGACATTTTTAGAATTTCAAATATAAAATTATTATTTTATCAAGATATTTACTTAAATATTTAATTTAAATATAAAATTAAAATAAATTTATAAAATAAATTTTATAAATCATTTTATCTTATATAAAAATATAAACAAATATTTACTTAAATATAAAATTAAAATAAATTTTATAAAATAAATTTTATAAATCATTTTATCTTATATAAAAATATAAAAAAAATATTTACTTAAATATAAAATTAAAAATGAATTTATAAATCATTTAATTTTATTATTGTATCAGGGATATTTTTGGGATTTCAAAAAATTTCTCTCCTATTCTACTTATTCCCGTATCATCCAAATACCATTTGGAATAACAACGCATTAATTACGTAAAAAACTAAATTTTGATCCAAACAAAAATAAAAATAATAATAATAATAGATTATTTTTAAAAAATACCTATTCCTATACTCATAATATTTTTTATCATCCAAACACTATCTCGGAGGAGAACCGTGCCCCGATCAGTTTCCAGTTGCAGGACGTCAACTTGAAGTCCTTCCCCTCCTCGCACGCACCCTTCCACCCAGCCAACGCGGGGCCGAAGCCCGTGTTATCGAAGCTTTTCCTCTCTGGCCATATAGCATGCAAGGAGGAAGGCAAAGCGCCTGCCCCAAGCGCTGGAGTGGACAAATCTGGTTAATAATTGCATATATCAACCAAGTCCTTAGACGACGCTACTAGAGTGGAGGAGGAGGAGCAAAAGCAGAGAATTCCTTCCAATAAGAAATCTCGCTTTTGCCGGGGATGGCTGGATTTTAATTGAGGGAGGGATTGGGAGAGAGACGTTTTTTGGTGCCTTCCCTCGCTGCTCGCTGATCTGAGTCGCGGAGTTTTCAAATCCAAGCGTTGGATTTTGCATCTGGGGCCCTTTTGGATGGAGTGTGGTCGGAAAGGTGGTTCCTTTTGTTGGTATCTTCTAGCCTGAAAGAGAGTGTGTGTGTCATCTGAGTTTATGGCCCAAGGCATGGTTGGTCGGACAGGTGACTTCCTGCAGGCCTCCCATGGCGGTCTTGGACTGAGAGTGCGTCCCAGTTTGGAATTAGCGAGATGCTTTTCGGGTGCGGGGTTGGTGAGGGTGCTGTCCTACAGGAACAACACGTTTTTTTAATGTTAAAAAAGTTTTTTTTTTTTTTGACATTTTAAAATATCAAAAAAATCTTCCCATGCCATAAAAAAAAAGCGTAGTGAAGGCATTTTTTTTTATAAATATTTTTAAAACTTTTTTAAAATTTTTCGATGCTTTAAAGCATCGGAAGGCCCTTCGAAAAAATCTTAAAATAAAAAAATCCTGAAATTCTTGATGTACTATACAAACATTGAAAATTCTATTTTTTTAAAAAATAATTATTTTTTTATTGTACTATACAAACATTGAGAATTCTATTTTTTAAAAAAAAAATAACTATTTTTAATTTAAAATATGTATAATTTTTTAAAATATGTATAGTGAAATAATAACAAATATTCCAATCCATTGCATGCATTCTTCGCATCCAAATATAAATTTCAAATATAAAATTCATTACAATCTAATATAATAAAGTTTGTTACACATATGTCTGTTTAATAAATTAAAAAATATATGAAATACAAGATATAAAATAACAAAAAGTCGATGTCAATGATCTGCAGGAGGTAGGCCGTCATCTTGTCCGTGAACATTTGATGCTCTAGAAGCCTATAAAAAATATTTAAAATGTTTAATTTCGAAACTAGAATGACAATATATTATATAAATTATTGATTTTATAAGAATATATATACATGTATATTTAATATCGTATTTGTTTACCTGATGTGGAACAAACATCTATACCATAGAAGTAAGCCGCTCAATGTGTTCTCTCATGCTCTCCATCGCTACTCTGTCAGCGACACGGCTCTATCGCATCTCCTTTATTTCCTCCTTAAGTATGCGAACACATGCATCTTGAGCACCCTCTGCAACATCACGTCTATATCTACTCATCATAGATAACTGAGTGGGGGGTGACTCCAACTCCATAGCCCCTCACTCGACCGTAGCACTTTGGTCCCATCAACTTTGTAAACACATCGATCTTGATGCGACTACTCTGCGTAGATACTGTAGAGTCATCGACATGCTTGGCAATAAAAATGTAGCTCTTTCCTGTATTAATTTAGAAAAATTAGTTAGATCTTAATGACTAACAAATCAAATTTAAATCGTTGCATGAATAATTGTAATAAAACTTTGCATGAAATAAATTGTAATAAAAACTTACACATATATCTTTTGTCTCATCTCTGACAAAAGTGCCGTCACGATGAGTATGAGTCATCCGGTAAAACTCTACCTAATCGGGTTCCCTCTCATGCTCATCCATCTATAAAAAAATTATAGTTTTAGTAAATAATTCAAGTAAATTTAAAAATGATTTAAGTATCATGATACATATGTATATCGCGATACATATATATGCATCACGATACATCATCCTTGATACATATATGTATCGCAACACATCGTCCACGATACATATATGCATCGCGACACATCGTCCACGATACATATATGCATCGCGACACATCGTCCACGATATATATATACATCACGATACATCGTCCGCGATATATCATCAGCGACATATATATGTATCGTAATACATCGTCCATGATACATATATGTATCATGATACATCATCCATAATACATATATATATCACGATACATCATCCATGATACATCGTCCGCGATACATCATCCGCGATACATATATGTATCGTAATACATCGTCCATGATATATCATCCACGATACATATATGTATCGGGATACATTGTCCACGATACATATATGTCGCGATACATTATCCATGATACATATATGTATCGTGATATATCATCCACGATATATCATCCACGATATATATATATTCGCGATACATCATCCATGATATATATATATTGTGATACATTTTTTATTATAAATAACATTAGTTTCATTAAAATGTATAAATACGTTAATATTAAAAATATAAGTTTATAGTTTAAGAAACTTACAAACTTTTGTCTGACTCGCGTATAACTTTTGGATCCCGATATATAGGGAATAGACAGAGCTTCGTGCAGCTCTACCAATATCAGAATATATCTACAAAATCAAATAGATAACTTCTAATATCTTGAAAGTAATATATATATATGTAAATGTACAATATAAACCAATATTTTAATAAACTTGCTTCAAAGAAATTAAAAGATACCTATCCCCTCTCGGAGAACTAGGACTGGAACTGGATCGGGCTGGCCCGATAGGCTTCGGGTCGGCCCGAAATCGAGTCGGGCTGGCCCAAAAGCTTCGGGCTGGCCCGAAATCGAGTCGGGCTTTGGGCCATATTTTAAATAAATCGAGCCATGCTTCGGGCCTTAAAATAAAGCCTATTCAATTTTTGGGCGGGCTAGGGCACCCCTTTGGCCCGGCCGTCCGGCTCGAATCCAGCCCGAAAATAAGCTCGATCTAGGGCCCGCTATATCTTTCTCTGGTCCCCACTCTCCTGTCTCCCTCTCTCTCAGTCTCTCTCTCTCTCGTTTCCATCTCCCTCCCGTGGTCAACCCTCAATGGTGGATGCCCCCTCGCACCCGACGGTCGACAGCCCCTCTTTGACTCCGAGCTGCCTCCTTTGGCCTCGGTACCCACATCCAATGACTCTACCCCGCCATGCGACTCCATGGCCCGTCACCGGCTCCGATATGCCTCCCCCGGTACCGGCGACCACCCGATGGCCACTACCCCTGGCACGACCTTGCGGCCCCCCCTCCCTGGCTCTGATCAGTCCCCTTCGGCCCCGGCGCCCGCACGCGATGACCCCATGGCCCGTCTCGATGTCTCCGACTCCGATTTGCCTCCCTCGGCCCCGGTGCCCCACCCAACATCCATCGCCCCGACGCGACCTCATGGCTCTCCCTCCTCGGTTTCGATCTATCTCCTCCGACCAATCAGGCAGTCGCGAGTCGATGAAATTTTTTTAATCAATAGGACATGCATTCAGGTCGGCTTGGACCGGGCTCGGGCTTGAGGTTTAAAAAAGTTCGAGCCTAAGCTTGGCCCGAAGCTCGAAATTTTTTTTGGGCCGGTCTCGGGTAGGGGTGTGGCCCGGTTCGGCCCGGCCCACTTCCAGCCCTATGGAGAATTAATAATGAACCAACTCCACCTACTGATGAGGGGGTACATTAGGAGGACAAGTACCAACTACCTGCTTCTCCGTCATACCTGGCAACTTGTACTTCATCTTCAACTATGCTTTATATTCTTTCCATTTTTGGTTGAGAGACTTCAGTTCAAAATATTAGCGGATGGAGGGAGAACAAACTTAGACTGTAAAAGAAAATCATTAGTTAGTCAAGTAAATGTTATAAATAATCATGCAAACACTAAAAAATAAAGAAATATAAAATCCACCAAGCCTCCATCTGATTCTATATCGATACAAAATATTGTTACTAAAAGAATATAAAACATAGCATAATATATCAACTATGCAAGATAATCAAAAATTCAATACCAATTTTTACCTGCATAACTCGTAGAATCTCAACTTTATACATCGGAAGCTTGTCATTCCACTTTGCATAACTCAGTGGACAAAGCTGATGTCTCCGTACAACTGTTCCTAAAAATAAACTCAATAAGCTAGCTGCTTTTTTAATTGGCTGCCCTAGCTCATTGCACTCAACCATTATCATATTACCCTCGTGCATCTACCAGACATCATGTACTATTATGGGCCCGTATGTACGTGTACCCTCCCAGATCCGTTTGCATAAAATAGTAAATAGATAAATTAAGCGATAATAAAAAGTATAATAAAATTTTATCTAACCAAGGATAAAAAATAAAGTATCCTGAATGTGTAGCTCATCATTTGCTACATCGACAGAAGGATCATGCTGCCTCGAGGATGAAGGACTTGCAGTAGATTGATATGCCGAAGGACTGGATGCAATACCCAGTACTGATGAATGACCGGCAAGAACCTCCCACATCGAAGAAGTACTGGCCTCAGCCTGCTGTGCCGAAGCAGAAGTGCCGGCCTCTGTTCATGAGTGTTGGAACTGCACACCAACAAATCATCGCGAGCATGGCATAATGTCACCTATCATTTACATCACAATCAGAATTAGTAAAGAAAATATTAATTTAATATAATAATTACTATAAATTATATACATTATAAAATTTAATACCAATAAGAATCAATCATTATCATTTTCTTCAAATTCCATCCTAACCAAGAATACTGTAGTATGTACGTCATCAACTGGTACAAAATTGAATGGCATGAAATGCATATAAGTATCATCATCTGTATCATCTTCCAACTATTTTTTCATATCATATAAGTTCCTAGATTTTGTTTTAATAACAATAGCCCAATCTTTATCTTTGTATCTTATACAAAAATACTTGACAAGCTTGAGAAGAAAAAATAAATCGATCATCCTTCAATAAGACACTAATATGTATCAACCTTGTAAATTTACAAGTATAATCCATTTGCATCGTTTTTCAAATCCCTTAATGAGTTTATATCTACCCAATCACATCTAAATAATATAACTTTAAAGATTCCATAGTAATCTAATTTATATATCTTTAAGTGCACCATAATAAATTTTTACATCAGCTTCCACCATAATACCACTATTTTATGTTTTTCTAAATTTCTCGCGATCTTAAGTATAAAATTTAAAACTATTGATTATGAAACCATTATATCTGATGACAACTTTGTTAGGTCCTCGAGCCAGGGCTATTAATACATCTGAATAATTTCTCTCTATCATTGTTGATACATAAAAAATAATAAGAAATATTAACAAGTTATTCGATGATAAATCTATCCATATATTGTTTAGATATATGTCAAACATGTTTTAAAAGCCATGTAGGAAATAACTCAACTAATCAACACTGCTTAATCCTTGAATTAGGTCGAGTGCTATGATTAGCTTGTCCTGAGACATTAAAAATTGCTGCATAAAATTTATATTTATTAATGTAGAATAAAAAATAAGATATGATATTTAAACTTGAAATGCTTCATATATATTAACCTCCAATAATCAGATATTATTTTACTATGGAGTAACACATAACGTTATGCTTGTGCAATTGATTTTTGATCCAATACAATACTTTCATTTTTTTCCATTACTCTACTAGCAGTAGAAAACTTATCCAATTTTGCATTTTCTATAAAATCACTATACCATTAAGGTCTATTAAATACAGTCTTTACACCTTGAAGATATCTTGAACAAAATATCAAACACTCTTCAGCAATATATCCTTTCGCAATCAAACCCTCTGGATAGGCTTTATTTCATATATATTCTTTCAATCGCACAAGATACATACAATATTTGAAAATTTATTTACACATCATTATGACGCTACTTTTATTAAAAAATATATGAAAATTAAAAAATGATAATAATACCTCTCAATAAGATACATCCATCTATAGTGTACCGGTCCACCAAGCTTGACTTCTAAAACTAAGTCAATGAGTAGATATACCATAATAGTAAAAAATTCATGTAGAAAATTTTTTTCCGTCTGATAAAGTGTAATTGTAATATTAGACTCCAACTAATCAAGCTCTCCAGGATCAATAACTTTTGAACATAATGCCTTAAAGAATGATGATAACTTAGTTATAACTGAAAAAACTTGTTTAGACATTGATGCTCTTGAAGCTATTGAAAAGATATCTTGCATCAATATGTGACCATCTTGACTTTTGAGATTAGATTTTTCTGGTTTTTAAGATACATGCATCTTGAAATATTTGACGCATATTCATCAGGTAATTTAATATTTTTCAATACTGTCAAAAATTATCTTTTTCTTGAGCAGACATTGTATAAGATGCAGGAGACAAATAAATTCTATTATTAGCAAACATTTTGTGATGAAGCTCCTGTCGGATATCCAATTCTTGTAAATCCAATCGTTTCTTCATATTATCTTTGATATTTTCATCAAGATTAACAATGTTCCAAGCAGATTATTACAAATATTTTTCTATATATGTATGACATCAAGATGATGCTGAATAAGATTATATTTTCAATAAGGTAAGTCAAAAAAGATACTTACTTTTCTTCCATAAATATTTGATGGACTGATTTATAGATGCTATCTATACGTCTTCCTCATTTTTATTTTCAAAAAATTATCTGGATCTTCAAATATCTATGCATCCATAGTACAAGTAATCACTTCTTCTGCAATCCTTCTTGATCATCCCTTTCTTTTTTGGAAGACTTTAAGAATTTACCATATATGTAACTGATGAAATCCATTTATCTATGAACATTAATTCCAGAAGTTAGAATAGGTGCACATTCCAATTCTATGGTACCATCAAATAAATTTTTCTGAAAATGAAATGGATGATTTGGTTCTAACCATCGATGATGTCCCATATAACAAAATTTTTCTTTATGTTTTAATCAAATTGAATATGTCGAATCTGCACAACAGGGGCATGCAATCCATCCTTTTGTACTCTTACTAGATAAATTGACATATATTGGAAAATCATTAATAGTCCATAACAAAGCTGCCTGTAGTTTAAATATTTTACCATTGGAAGCATCAATTACATCGATACCTTTCCATAACTATTTCAATTCTCTATTAAAGGTTGTAGAAAAATATCAATATCATTTCCTGGACCCTTATCATCTGAAATAACCATTAATAAGATAAGTGAGAATTGTTTCATGCACAACCATAGTGATAAATTGTATGGTATTAGAATAAATGGTCAAGTGCTATATATAATTTATAGTCGAAAAAGGATTGAAACCATCTGAAGTTAAATCTAACCAAACATTACGAATATCAAAGATAAAATCAGAATGCCTAACATTAAATACTTTCTATGCTAAACTATCTGTTGGATGTCTCAATATACCATCCTTCGTATGCCCTTCATGCCATCTCATCAATGAAGCTATTTTTGATGATGAATATAGCATCTTCAATCAAGGAATAAGAGAAAAGTAATGCAATACCTTCGTCGATTTCTTTGTACGCCATAGTATATTTGTTCCATTCACTATATCATCCTCATCTCCTTCATGAGTTGTCTATCATGAAGATATACATATATTGCATGACTCTCGATCAGCATTTTCATCATGATATAACATACAGTCTTTCGAACAACTATGAATCTTTTGATATCCAAGATCCAGCTTGTTGACAACTTTCTTTGCTTTATAATAAGATGATAGTAAACCATTGCCTTTTGGAAATGCATCCTTTAATAACCTGAAAAGCATGGTAAAACTCTTTCCGGACCATCCATTCATGTATTTTATATGGAATAATATATAAAAAAAAAAGATCTTAAAAATTTTAAACAACTCGGATATAATTGTTCATGTGCTTCTTTCATTAAATTATGATACCGAGATGACTCAGAAGTTGATGGTTGCATATGCTCCTCGATATATGTTCGTTCAATGAATGTAGAACCTTTACATATTCCAGTTGTTTCATGTGTATCAGTTGAACCTCCAAAGTTTTGAACACCATATCGAAAATATTTGTGATCAAACCCATTATATTATCATCTTCTATAGAATTTTCTTGCATATTACTGGATCCAAGATCAAACGAGGGTTGTTTACTTGATATTGGCAACATAAGTTATTCATGAAAAATTTATTCAGTATAACCTCTTGCAAAACCATTCTATATCAAATGTTCTTCAATGATTTGTGGATCTAAATAAGAACTGTTAACACATCATCGGCATGGATATAAAATCTTTTCATTTAAACTACTTTTGTCTATACCAAATTTAATGAAATTATGAACTCAATCTAAATATTCTTTGGTATTTCTTGATTTATTTATCTAGTTTTTATCCATTTTAGGATAAAATGATCCAACTTTCAAGTTATCTAAATACAATTTTTTTTCAGTTAATAACAATTTACCAAGTAATTTTTTTTAAATTATGAAAATAACATAGGTTAACTGATAAATACATCATATGATCAACTAATAGATAAAGATATGTCCTATCCCATTCAAAAATTGCATTAATTATATAGTCATTTACAGTAATCAAATGATACGTAATAAGAGTTCCAGAAAATTTTGATAGCATTTCTCTTTAGTTCTCTCCATACGACCAAGAGTGTATGAGAAGAACTAAAAGAAAATACTATCCGAAATATATCTCGAACTCTATCCATATTGCTTGATTACTGTAAGGACTTATAAAATTATTTAAAATTCTCAAACTGTCCAAACTGGACAATCAATTGACCATATACATAATTCTTCCATCCGTACAAAAAAAAATGATATACGGATGCTATAGAATATGTACATTAATCAATTAACGGGTCTATGTTTCTATGCAATGTAAGTTTTATAAAAAATATTTAAAAAGACATAATTGATCATAGGAAAGCTATACATGGTATTGAAATAAAAGATTTGCAATAATAAAAAAAACGAGTCAAATATCAAGATCTGTAGCATCATTCTTGCATGCGATGTTTTCAAAGCTAAGGGCTTGGATAATGAAGACAATGTTGAGAAGAATGAGGAGCATAAGAGCAGCAAGCAAAAGTTATCTAGTCACCCCAATGAGGGCATCAAATAAATGTTTAATTTTTATACTAGAAATAAAGCATAACATGCTGGTCATTTATTCAGAGAGATGCAAAAATTATTAAATTATTTTTAAAATATACTGAAAAGTGTCACGTCATTTATCTTATAAATATCAAAAATTCAGATAAGTTATTTGGTCACCCAAATACTTCGGGACCTAACAATACAAATCACAAGTATACATATTTACTCGATATCCAATAGTATTATTAAAATAATATTTAGAATTTTTAAAATGCTCAAATACCTAAAAAACTTCTAAGTTTTATGAGAGCAAAATGAATTATTAGCCTTACCATATTTCTTCTCCTCGAGTAGGAGTGAGATGAGACAATGAAGCCACTCAGGGGCGAGATCAAAGAGGAACAAGGAAGATGCAAGAAAGAGGATCATGAGAGAGCCACGGGGAAAGAGAGAGAGGAAGAGGGAGCATAGAGACCGAGAGAAAAATAGAGAGAGCCGTGGAAGGGATGGTAGCAGGAGAAGCCATAGAAACCATATAATGCATTTTTTTTAGAAATGGTTCTTCTCATGATGTTGTTACGGAGAAAATCTAATTATAATCTTTTGAGTGCTTGCTATTCCCAACATAAATATTATTTATTATTTTTTCATATTAATTTTTGCCATCCTCAATAGAAATTTTTCATCTTATCCCAAACTTAATTATGTTTGCAAATGAATTAGGTTGCACATTGATATTAAATCTAATTTAAATGGAGCTAGATTTTGATCAAGCCTGAACGTAGCTCGAAACATGTAGCCATGGTAAATACCAAAATCTAGCATCTACGTAATTTCATTATGGTTTTAAAAATATTTTACATGAATTTTCTGTAGTACATCTTTCTAATTTTATTTATGTATCTTAATTTTTCTTCATGATGCAATTTTCTTAACCATCTTTGGAGAACTAGAAGGGTAGAAGCTCGATCAAATACCAAAGTAAGGGCATAATCAAACATTTGCTCAACGTACAAAACCCTATCAATTTGGCAAGCTGGCATCTAGAAATTTTCTTAATTATTATCTTCCATTTCTAATTTTTTATGTTGCTTTTCGAAGCAGTTTTTCCTTATGACAATTCTGTGTATTAAAACCTTCCATATGAATCATGTTGGCTACTTGATCGAAGTACTCGACGAATCTTGGACGGGGCCCGTTCCAACAATATATTGATTCCTTTTAAACACGGAGATGGCTCCTCAAGCGAATCAAGTGAGTGCCCAAAAAAATGGGATCCTCGAATGAATCCTTGGGACAATGGCCCTTTCTTGTCCCCAAAAAAAAAAAAAAAATGTACACATGCATGCATGCACACATATGAATAAAATAATTATGAAACTCAATATTTATCTATTCAATCAAAGGTTCCGACATTCATATGATATTTTTTGTGCTCTTTGTTAGGTAAAGATCAGAACGTAATCTTGGATAAGCAAATAAGAAATGAGAGACAACTGGTGAAGAGCTTTACATGTGATGAAATGGTACATGGATTGGTAGTGTTTGAGTGGGAAGGGAATGACTGTGAGTTAAGATCTTATATAAAAAATGAGTTCAGCGGTATAGATTTAGAGGGTATTTACTAGTAAAATAATATATTGTTTTGTATGAGCTACCGGTGATTATTTCTATATTACTAGTCATTTGAGACATGAACTACACATTCAGAAGTCAAAAGAAAAAAAATAATATTATTTGATCTATATCCAAATATCTGATTCTATCTATAATATTATTTAATTTTTTATAACACTTATAAACTTTTAAGAAAATCATATATCTACATTAATAAGCTATTAATTTAATTTATCATCTACTCAATAATATCTTTAGTTCCATGACCATAAAGATTAGCTATCTGATTAACTATATCTATACTTTGAGTGTCCAACTTGCATTCATATATATTTGATATAATAAGAATATGAACTTTTGCATCCGACTAATATTTGCATCTAAATTTATATTCATCCAATAAAACAAATGGGATTTGGACATATTGGTATCCAATTTGATTTCATTCCTAATATATTGCAGTCGGAGATGAAAATAGGTTTGTGTCGGTCTAAGGTTCATTGAGCCAAACTAGCTTCTAAATGAGTCTCTGGCCATCCCCGAGACAATTTGGATCATATTTGGACCTAAAATAGGGCCATAATAAATTTCGACCAAGTCAGGGTCGATGTTTGGCCTTGGGCATGGCTCCGGCTTGAAGCATGAGCCTTAACTTGGCTTGAATTCATTATCAAACTTTTTTACCGGGACCATTTCCAGCTAGGCCAAGCATTTGGGCTAAGGTTTTTGAATTAGGTTGGCCAATTTAGCTTGGGCCAAATCTTTAATTATTTTTTTCCAAGCTTGGCTTGCTCATATTTTCATGTGGTTGATGTTTTAAACTCATTTTTTCATGTAATGTATCAAAATAATTATGGCTAGGTTAAATTCAGACATTTATTCTTCCCTCTCATGCACATAATTTGGCTTATCTAAAGACTGGCCTTCCCCTTGTACTTTGAGAGCAGGCAGTTGAAAGTATTTCTGTAATCTTTTGGTGGAAAGAAACATGATAAAGTGCTAGCAAAACACGGGATGGTACCCTCTTTTTGCTCATGCTGTATGAAAATACTTGCCTGATTGCTTATAATAAAACCTAGTTTGGAAAAGCTAATAGGATAGAAAACCTAGTTTGTGCTTTCTAAGAGATTGCTCCCTTGTTTTACTCAAAATAAAATTTTATAGTTATTGAATTAAATAAAATAGACAACCAAACATCCCAAATTTGGTTCTCGAAGCTAGCCACAGCTACTTAGTTGGTCCTGGTTTATTAAATTATATTCTATATTCACAGAACATGAACCCCCTCACCCAACGAGATAAACTCTAAATAGCATAAACTCCCCCACACTCCCAATTATTTAATCGACAAGCGATCTCAGATTGCCATTTGGGCCTTCTTACTCCCCGCTGCCATCGCCGGTGGGAGTGGAATGATATAGACGGAGAAAAGGTACTTACTGGTGAGTGAGGGAGGAAGTGAGGGAGACGAAGATTGCAGCGCAGAGAAGCCCCGATGACCGAAGAAGTCCTGGAGATGAAGATCGGTGTTCTGAACATTGAAGCGCCTATCCCGAAGATAGAGATCTGAACGACCGGAGAAATCCCGTCGGAGACAGCGAGCCGGTGAAAATGAAGGAGATGGAGGAGGAGGAGGAGGAGATGGAGAAGGAGATGAAGGAGAAGGGAGACAGCTAGGTGGCTGGGGCGGCGCGGTTCGAATAAAATTAAGAATTCAACGGAGAGGGGAATATCAAAGCCTTCCGACATTTTTAGACTCTACCATGATATGTCGGTTCAAGCATGAATGAATCGCCGGTTCGATTGCTCACGCACTTTCTTTTGAATCAGACTCTTCAAATCGGAGAGCCCAGAGGAAACCGAAGTGAGAACGGTCTCGACTAAAGATGCCGGCCCGAAGGAAGACGGTTCGAAGACGATGCAGGCTCCACCCTACGATTCATCATGAAAAGAACAGCCCCACCACGAACAGCAGAGGTGTCTTCGGACTATCTTAGGAAAACAAGATGAAGACACCTCTCCAGTCCAGTGACGGCCCCTCCTGAAGAAGAGACCTAAAGGTAGATCTCCAACTAACCTCAAACCCACGCGAACGTGGGCGCGACGGTTACGATCAACCATCTGGCTATCACCTTCGAATCATAACTACATCGAAGTGGCCGCATAGCCATTAACTCCAACCATAACGCCTCCAGCCTGACCGGTTAATGCTTGGCAACCGTCCACAGTTACAGGCAGAGGGGAGTCGATTAGCCTCCATCTTAACCACAGGATGGGAGACAAAACTATGCGTTGTACCAGCCATTATAATACTGGTAAGAGGGGACACTCCAAGTAAGCTCAGCAAATCCAAGAAAAAATAAGATTTCCTTTCTTCGCCATCTCCCTCCTCTTCAGAATACGCATTCTGTTGCTGGAACCCATCTCTGACTTAGGCATCGGAGTGTTCCCCGCCGAAGAATATCCGGCCAGGGACCTATTTTGTAGGTGAACTAGGGGAGTAAACCTGTGATCCAGCAGCTCCGCTCGGTCAAAAGGGAATTCTACGCCAACAAATTCTAAAGTGAAATATTATAATGTATGACCGTAAGGCTCCGAGAAATTGCGATATGAAAAATAATGGAAAGAGCGACATGCCAAGTGGAAGCCAAGAGCTATGTGATATGAAGGTCTAGCTTTGGGTACATGATCCTTCTAAGAAATGGAAAACTAGACTATTATATCTTCTTGATAAAAGTATTGTGAAATATATTCTTGGTTGCATAGAATACATATTTCTTTTTGGTAAGGTATGAAAAAAAAGTTTCTTCAATATGAAACGATTTGTGAAAGTGGGACAAATAATTGGCCACCTCTACCAATGACTTGCTCAAGATTCTGCCCATGCTAACTTGGTCCAACCTAGATTTAATGCACTCATATCAGCAGGAAAATCTCAAGCTTATCCTGGAGTGTGAAAAGATTCTAACTTTTAGCTTATAGTTCCTGTTGATGCTGAATCTCTCTCGACTGGATCAAGTGGTTCTTCCATCGAGCCATCATTGACCGGATCCTACAAAACAGATTCCTGATCGGAAATCTTCCGGCACGGGACACTCCGATGCCAAAGTCAGAAGGAAACTCAGGCAGCAGCAGAATGGAGAGTTCACAAATAGAGAGGGAAAGGAGAAATTTAAAATGCAAGATTGGATTCAGCTTCCCTCGAGTGTCCCCTCTTACCAGTATTTATAGGCTCCAATCGTAACTATTTACGGTTATGCAAGTTGACAAACGCAACTACTTCATAACTGTAAGTAGTGGCGATCGGAGAATCAGTTATTTCGGAGCTTATCAACTCAGAGGATTTCAATCATGTGGATGGTTGCAACGGTCGGAACAGGGTTGGCTGTTCTAACATTGAAAAGGCTCACATGCTTAATATGCCTCTTTTCTTTTAGAATAGATCCGAAGTGTAGCTAAACATTTCCTTTAGTAGCGCTCCTAAAAAGAATGTTAGCTACACGCCTCAGAAAAGACTTTTTGAAAACAACGAAAGTAAACACTTCAGTTCAAAAAATGAGATAATACACTCTTCGGATTAGACTGAAGGAGTAAAGCCGAAGACATTGAATCACTAGGCATAATCTTCAAACCAAGGTAATAATATGAAGCCGAAGACAATTAATAAGCTTGGCTCGAAACTATAGATGTGAAGATATTAGGTGTGGTCTTCGGACTAAGATAACGATATGAAGCCGAAGACAAGACTAATAAACTTATCTCCTGGATCCAAATAAAGACACGAAGCTATAGATATTAGGCATGGTCTTCGAACCAAAATATACGAAGTCGAAGACATAGAGTTAATAAACTGGGCTTCAAAATAAAGATACGAAGCCGTAGATATTAGGCAGGATTTTCGGACCAAAATATACGAAGCCGAAGACATAGTATTCTTTTGTAGATCAGAATCTTCATTAAGCCCAGTAGGCATTTACCCTTGTATGTTGATTTGACCAATAAACCAAAAAGAAAGAAGAAATTGAAATAGGTTCAAAGAATGACCCAATAATTAATTAAAATAAAGCCAAGATATCATAACATAGTTGTCTCCCACTCCCGTATTCGAAATGATTTAATTTTGAAAAAAGGGAGTATTTAAATTTTGTCTCTTAGTGATAACCGTCAAATGATGATGGCACCGAACCCTGACATATCTTTCGCCATAATTGCCTGATGGCGCGAGAGACATGGGAAGGCCACGTGTCACCGCCTTATTTGTCGTTTCAAAAGAAACATTTCAAATATGAAAAGATCAAAAAAACCTCTTTAGAAAAGATTTTTTAATTTACCAAGGCTGGACACTTGGTAGCCATCTGGAGGTTGATCACAGTTAAGAAGTCATCATAACCATTCATATCACTTCCACACGGATCGCAGCTACCATTTCATTAATGGGTGATTTTTAGAAAATCATGCATAGGATTGAAATTGTCGATACGGCGTACGATTTGAGGAGATTTCAGAAACGTCTCGAAAAACCATATAACCTTAGCTATAAAAAGAAGAGTTTTAGAAGAAAGACTTTCCTTGCATCTGCATCTCTTCTTCCTGCTCTGCTGTGATCGCCATTTTTGTTCCTTCAGAGGTTAGAGACCCTTCCTTCCTTTCTTTTTCCTTCTTCATTACAATGTTAGAATCCACTAGGAATCCTTCTTCTAGTTCTAGCAGAGGTTCACCGGGGGTGAAACTGATAGGGAACCACCAGAGAGGGAAACCAGTAGGAGTTCACCGGGAGGTGGGACTGGTAGGGGTTTGCCGGGAGGCAAAACTAGTAAGGGGAGAAGTTCCGGTAGGAAGAGAAGCCCGAAATGATCACCTGATTCTGTTACTAGTTTTTTTCCCTTGCCAAAATAGAAGAAGTTAGGTGTCGGTTTTATATTCCACGAACCTTCAAAATAATCCTCCCAAAACCTGAAGAAAGAGTAGATAAACCTCCTATGCATTAATTGCTATATACGAAGACCACCTTAAGGCTGTTCTTCGGCTTCCACTTCATCCTTTCTTTATAAAAATATTCAACCTTTACAGTGTAGTTCCGGCTCAATTAACTCCCAATAGCTTTAGGAACATTTGTGAGTTCCTAGTTCTTTGCAAACTTAGGAATATAGAGCCGAGGACATCCCTATTCACTTCTTTATTTATGCTGAAAAGAGATTTCCATGGCAAAGGGTGGTGGGTCATAGGTCCTCGGCCAGGCTGAAGACTTATGAAAGGGACCCCCAGTGCAATACACGGGTGGAAACCTTGTTATTTCTTTGTATATTATACTCATTGGGGATTCAATACTGATCGGAAAGATTTGCGTTAGGATGCAAACACCGGAAAAAGGGTTCTGAAAGCCGATCTCAAAGACTTCGAAACTTTGTCAGAACCAGAAATTCCTTCATTTAAAGAATTGTTGAAGGAAGAAAACCTTTATCGGGCTCACATCAGCGAAGTCCCAATGTTAGGTATAGAGATAATAGTCTTCGGATTTTCATTCCCTCCATCTTTCTTTTCTTTTTATATGATGAAATCTTTTGATTGTAGGTGAAAGAATGAATTCTCAACTTGAAAAAGTTCGTCATGCTTCCCGGAAGAGGGCAGTGGCTGTTCCAGCAACATCCGAAGTCCACAAGAAAAGAAGGACTGAAGAGGGCTCAAGCATTCCTCCAATGAGAAGTACATCGAAAGAAGAAATACCGCCTGTTTCCTCAAGTCCACCCAAACCTGCCAGGAGCCCATCCCCGAGGAGGCCTCCTCCGAAAAGTCCTTGATCGATGCCAACTCCGGATCGGCGTGACACAACATTTGATAGGGAGTCCGTCCTCGCAACTCCGATTGAAAAAAGAAAGGAACGATCAAAGTTCTGGTCCAATAGCGATCCCAGATGGAATGCCTCTTTGGAAGGGGGTTGCAATGTAGACTTCACAGTCTTCTCGGATAGAGAGGGCTTGGAGAACCCTGAACTGGCCAGGGAACTAATGAAGCGACTCTTCTTCCAAAAGACTGGGACAAAACTAAGTCCCGATGCATTGAAGAGATTTTAGACTCAGTGTTTTCATCTGTGTTGAAGGTAAGCATCGAACTTTGTATTTCCAAAGTAAGCATCGAACTTTTCTTGTATTTCCAAAGTAAGCATCGAACTTTTCCAAAGTATAAACTTTTCTTGTGTTGAAGGTAAGCATCGAACTTTGTATTTCCAAAGTATAAACATTGGAGAAAAGCATCTTCGATTTTAAGGATAATCATAAAAAGATGAAGGAGAAAACAAAATGGTTGAGATTGAGAAAGCAATAGCCGAAGAGCAGAGGCAGGTATGGAGGAGAAGCTTGCCTAAAGTGATGCCTTGGTTCAAAGTTTAAAAGTTGAGATAGAGAAACTTCAATCAAAAAATTCTGAACAGGAAGCAAGGCTTAAGAAGAGGAAAAACAAAACCCATTCTCTGGAAGCTCTTCTTAAAAAGGCTCAACAAGAATCTGAAGAGGCTACCAAGAAAACTGAGGAAGCTGTCGAAGAGACTCGATCTTTGAAAAATCAACTGAAGAGGACGGTAGAGGATTATATAGCATCTTCGGCTTTCAAAAATGAGATGGTTGAAGCAGGAACCCATAGCTATAAAGGAGGCTTCAATGATGGGGTGAAAGAAGTGCAAAGCCTTTACCCAGATTTGGACATTTCGGGGATTCAACTGTTCGATCCTGAAAGTCCAAATAAGCCCAATCGCAAGAGGGTTTCAAAGCTTCATTAATAGCTGAAGAAATGGCCAATCCAGCTGAACCTACTCAGATCGAAGACACTCCAGCAATGGAGAACTTGTAACTTTTTTCTCTTTTTGGAAGGGTGTAAAAAATCTTATCAATGAAAATCCTTTCCAATGAGAACTTTCCTGCGTATGTGAATGGATGAGAGTTTTTTCAAGTATAAGGTCTTCAGATAATTAAAAATTCTGAAGCATATAAAATGATACTAAGTCTTCTGACATAGACCAATTTCATAATAAGAGGATGCCAAGTTTTCTCATAATAAAGTTGTCTTTGGACTGATAAATATACTCAGTTTTTGGACTTAGAAATAATTTCATATATTGAAAAGAATTCTGAATTCCCAGATAAGGGCCAAGTCTTCGGATTTGAAAATTCACTAAGTCTTCGGACCCAGGAGAATTCCAGATAATTAAGTCAAGAAAAATCTCATAAATAATTCCAAGTCTTCGGACTTGAGAAAATTTTAGATAATTAAGTTGAGAAGGAATTTCATAGATAAGAATATCAAGTCTTCGGACTTGAGAATAAAATAGATCATGTAGGTCATCTGCCTTTTGATCAGGGATTAAGATAGGCTGATCAGGCCCACCTCGGCACTTAGTAGAGTAGATCACGAAGATCATTCTTATACCTTTTTGGGATATCATTAAGACAGGCTAATCATGCCCATCTCGGCACTTCGTGAGGTAGATCACGAAGATCATCCTCATGCCTTTTTGATTAAGATGGACTGGTTAAGCTCAACTCAGCACTTCATAGGGTAGATCACGGAGATCATCCTTATGCCTTTAGAAAAGAAAAATAAGATAGGCTTAAGCTTACCTCCTCGTATTTCGTATGGTAGATCGTGAAGATCATCCTTATACCTTTTAGAAATAGAATTAAGACAGAAAGATTAAATCTATCTTGATGACTTTGAATAAAACCTTTATTGATAATACTTGCGGAGGTTTTGTACATTCCAAGGTCAAGGTAATAGGACACCTTCCAAGGTTTCCAATCGATAAGTTTTAGGTCGAATAACCTCTTTGACTCAGTATGGTCCTTCCCATGTAGGAGAGAGTTTACTTTGTTCTGTTGGCTTAGATACTTTAAACTTTCGCAGAACTAGATCTTCAGGAAGAAAGGCCCGCTCTTTTACGAGAGTTGTAGTATCCTGCAACTTTTTGCTGGTACGCAGCCATTTTTAATTGTTCCTGAAGCTGTATGCCTTGTAATAAATCCAGGTCAACTCTTCGGCGTTCAGAATTGTCGGGCTCTTTAAATTGATCAATCCGCAGAGATTGTAAAGAGACCTCTATAGGAAGAACCGTTCGGTGCCATAAGTCAAATGAAATGGAGATTCACCAGTAGCTGTCCTGGGAGTGGTTCAGTATGCCCAGAGAACTGAGTTCAACTCATCATCCCATGACCCGTGAGCATCATTCAGCCTGGTTTTTAGACCATGAAGGATAGTCCTGTTTGTTACTTTGGCTTCTTCGTTGCATTGAGGATGCCCTACCGAAGTAAGTTTATGAAGAATATGATACTGAGTGCAGAATCCTTTGAACTTCGGATTATCAAACTGTCTTCCGTTATCAGTTATGATATAATAAGAAATTCCAAAATGGAAAATGATGAAGTTTCTTACAAAATTTTCAACCTTTGTCTCAGTGATCTGTGCCAATGCTTCGGCTTTGATCCATTTCGTGAAATAATCAATAGCCATAATGAGAAATTTTTGCTGCCCAGAAGCTGGAGGAAATGGACCAAGAATGTCCATCCCCCACTGTGCAAAAGGCTAGGGAGCTATCAAAGGAGTTAGTGACTTGCGGGCCATCTTTGTACATTGGAGTATCTTTAACAATGATCACATCTTCGGACAAATTCTGCAGAATCCTTCTAGATAGTTGGCCAATAATAACCTTGACGGATTATTTTGTATGCCAAGGATCAGCCCCCCAGATGATCTATACAAATTCCTTCATGCACTTCTCTAAGTGCATAATCAGCATCGGATGGACCTAGACGCTTCAGCAAAGGCTGCGTGAAGGACCTCTTATACAATGTTTCATTTAAGATCACATATTGAGAGGCCATCCAACGAAGCCGTTTAGCCTCGAGCTTGTCTTCGGACAAGGTTCCCTCTCTTAGGAACTTGAGAATAGGATCCATCCATGAGGGTTCATGCTCAAGTTGACATACTTCACTTATGGATTCTAATATGCTAGGATCTTCAAGATATTCTATATATGTCCTTCCAAGAGAATCGGGTGCTGTGGTTGCAAGTCTTGAAAGAGCATCTACCCGAGAATTCTCTATCTTTGGTACATGAATAATCTCAAAATGGTCCAAAATAGATGACATGCTTCAGACTTTCTCCAAGTATTGAATTATACTTGGATTCCGGGCTTCAAAATCATATTTTACTTGATTCACCACAAACTGTGAATCAGAAAAAACTTTGAGCCTTTTAATATCCAACTTTTAAGAGATTCTAAGTCCAGGCAATGAGTGCTTCATACTCTACCTGATTATTTGAAGCTTGAAAAGAAAATTGAAGGGCATATCAATAACTTGCCCATTCGGACCAGCAAGAATTAAACCTGCATTGCAACCGTTGGCGTTCGAAGCACCATCGACATGTAGAATCCAAATAAACTCCGATTGTCTTCGGTACCTTCTTCTTCGGCTCTTGGCTGGTCCTCTTCGGATCTCCACGTGCATTCAGCTAAAAAATCAGCTAAGATTTGTGCTTTCATTGATGACCTAGGTTGATACTCAATGTCAAACTCCCCTAATTTAACATCCCACTTGGCTATCCTTCCTGAGATGTCTGGACAACGAAGTATGGCTTTCAAGGGTTGATCTGTCAGAAATATAATAGAATGGGCTTGGAAATAAGGTCGAAGATGCTTTGCTGCAACCACTAGAGAAAAGATAATCTTTTGCACTCTGGGATATCGAACTTCAGCTTCATGCAGCACTTTACTAGTGTAATAGATTGGTTTCTATGAATGATTAGCATCTCTTCATAGTAGAACCGAACTAACTGTTTCATCTGTAGCTGATAGATATAAGTAAAGTGTTTCTCCTTCATAGGACTTAGAAAGTAATGGAGGATTTTCTAAATATTCTTTCAGCTTGTCAAAGACAATTCTGCAATCTTCTGTCCATTCAAAATTTTGAATATGGCGAAGAACCTTCAAAAATGGCAAATACCTTTCTGCGAAACAGGAGATAAATCGGCTCAAAGAAGCAATTCTTCCTGTTAACCTCTGTACCTCCTTTTGCAGGTGGGATGCCTCATCGTCCGAAGTGCTTGAATTTTTTCTGGATTAACCTCGATTCCTCGCTTGGTAACTAAGTATCCCAGGAATTTCCCAGAAGTTACTCTGAAGACATACTTGGTAGGGTTCAACCTCATCCGATGATGTCTAAGAGCATCAAAAGACTCCTTTAGATCTATAATATGGTCAGACTTATGAAAGCTTTTCACGATTATATCATCAACATAAGCCTCCATATTTCTTCCAATCTGATTCTTGAAGACTTTGTTGATGAGCCTTTGGAAGGTTGTCCCAGCATTCTTCAAATCAAATGGCATTACTTTATAACAGTATAGTCTTTTTTTTGTAACAAAAGCAGTCTTCTCTTCATCTTCAGGATCCATTTGGATTTGCTTATAGCCTAAAAAGGCATCCATAAAACTTAACAACTGATGACCAGCTGTAGCATCAACTAGCTAATCGATTTTTGGTAAACAAAAACTGTCCTTTGGACATTCTTTATTGAGGTCTGTATAATCTATGTAAATCCCCACTTGCCATTAGATTTTTTTACCATGACCACATTTGCCAGCCAGTTCGGATATTGGACCTCTCTTATGAAGTTGGCTTCAAGCAACTTGTTAACTTCTTCATCAATAACTTTTTGCCTTTTTGGAGCAAAATTTCTCTTCTTCTAACACACAGGCTTATAATTGGAAGAGACTTCCAGGTGATGTGTGATCATATCAGATAGAATTCAGGCATGTTCGAAGCTGTCCAAGCAAATATCAGCATTATCTCGAAGAAAGGAATTTAATTTTACCTTTGACTCCTCATCAAGTAAACTGCCGATTTGTAACAGCTTGGTTGGATCATCTTCGGATAAAGGTATGAAGAGTGTTTTCTCCACTGGCTCTCCACAATCTTCGGACTCATCCCTTGGATCCAGCTGATCAAGTGTTAAAACCTGGCTACTTGTTTGTTCTGAATCATCAAACATTGGTGAGCGATCCTTTGATCTCCCCCTTACCTCTCCAATGCTTGTCCTAGTAGGAAATCGTACCAAAAGATGGTATGTGGAAACAATGGCTCTGAATTTGTTCAATGCTGGATGCCCCAATATTGCATTATAAGCTGAAGAGGTTCTGGCCACAATAAAATTGATGGGAAGAGTCCTTTGTAGGGGTTCGGAGCCAAAGGTTGTGGTAAGACTGTTTCACCTTCCACTCTAATTTGATTTTCGCCAAAGCCAGTTATAGGAATGAGAGATCTTCGTAATTCACGTCCAAACAATCCCATTCGAAGAAAAGCTTCATACAGCAACACATCAACTGAACTTTCATTATCAATTAAAATTCTTTTTACATCAAAATTGGCTATAACAACAGAGACCACTACTGGGTCATCATGCGGGAGTTGAACTCCTTGAAAATCCTCATCAGAAAAGTGATAGAGTTTTTCCCTTTGAATCTCTTTGGGACATTCTCCTCAGCCTCAATATCCATGCAGATGACCGGTGAAGCATTCCAACATCTCCTCCGGTTGGCTTTTGATGAGGCAGATCGGCTTCATTGGATATTCTTGGAATAGTTACTGCTTCAGCTTGAGATTCAGGGCGGTTGATGTACTTTTTCAAGTATCCCCTTTTTGTCAAATCTTCGATGGCGTCCCGAAGCTGAAAGCATTCCTCCGTATTATGGCCATGATCCCGGTGGAATCGGCAGTACTTGCTTTTGTCCCTTGCTTTTGCAAATGTTTTTAGGGATCATGGCCTTTGAAAATATTTTTCTTTACAATCTCCAGCAGAATCTTTTCCCTTGGCAGGTTAAGAGGTGTATAAGTATCAAAACGGTTGTTCTGCTGTCTGGATCTGGGACTGCGCCTTGGGCCGAAGTTGTTAGAGGATGTTGGCATGTTCGGCCCTCTGGCATTCTTCTTCTCAGAAGGGAACCTCCTTCCGCTAGTCTTCGGCTTGTCGCTTGCTCCTCAGCAGCTACATACTTCTGAGCTCTTACCAACAGTTCAGCATAGTTCAGTGGGAACCTTTTATCCAGGGAGAAAGTAAACCTGGACGATTTCAAGCCTTTCTTCAAGGCAGATATGGCCACATGCTCATTTAAATTCGGAATTTCCAATGTAGCCGAATTGAAGCGGTGAACAAAATCCTTCAAATTTTTTTCTTGTTGCTGGAGAAGAAACAAACTGTCAATGTTGCGCGGCATCTTCTGGCACGTCCTGAAGTGCGAGACAAACTGTCGCTCTAACTCAGTGAAAGAATGAATTATTTTTGGGGATAAGCTCAAATACCATATTCGAGCAAATCTCTTCAGAGTAGCAAGAAAGCAAGGCAATAAAGAGCATATGTTGCTCCTTGCACCATCATATGACCTTATAGCTCTCTAGATGGTCGAGAGGATCGGAAGTCCCATCATAGGCTTCTAGCTATGGGATCTTGAAATGCCTGGGATGACTTCATCGATGACTTCATCCATAATATGATCAGAAAAAGGGGGCTGAGTGTTGAAGGTGATGACCTCATCGCCCGTTCTCAGATCTGAGATCCTTGCTATCTGTGCTTGCATAGATTTGAATTTTTCTTCAAATTCATAGTTGAACTCTCTCTGCCTAGCTTCTCCTAGTACAAAACTTCTAGAAGAAACAGAGGGAGATCACCGAACCCTCTTTCTTTCTCCATGATCCTTTGCTTGTCGATCTAGTGGAGAAGCATAGCGATTATGAGAAGACCGTATCCGTAAGAAACTGGGGTAATCTCTTGAAGTTGATCTTTCTCCTTCTCAGGTTGATGGCTAGATTGCGGAACAGGTGGTGGACATTGCTTTTGAGCTGCAGCCTCATGCAAATGCTGAACCAGTGCGTCAAAGCCTATACCCTGTTCACAAGGCTTTCGAATTGCTGTTGCCCCACCATTATCATGAGGGGCAGTAGTCCTTGATCCGTCGAAAGATTGCTGACTGGAGGACCGTTTGACGGAGGAGCCTGCTGCTCTTGACTCGTAGATGCATTCTTGGTCTTCCCTTTCACCATCTTGCTTAGCAAACTCTCCTTCAAAGCAGAGGAAACAGAATTTCTTCCCCTACCTGGTATACCAATCTATTGACGCTGAATCTCCCTCAACCAAATCAAGTGGTTCTTTCATCGGGCCGCCATCGACCGAATCCTGCAAAATAGATCCCTGATCGAAAATCTTCCGGCGGGGGACACTCCGATGCCAAAGTCAGAAGGAAACTCGGGCAGCAGTAGAATGGAGAGTTCAAAAATAGAGAGGGAAAGGAGAAATTTAAAATGCAGAATGGATTCAGCTCCCCTCGAGTGTCCCCTCTTACCAGTATTTATAGGCTCCAATCGTAACTACTTACGGTTATGCAAGTTGGCAAACGCAACTACTTCATAACTGTAAGTAGTGGCGGTTGGAGAATCAGTTATTTCAGAGCTTATCCACTTAGAGGATTTCAATCATGTGGGTGGTTGCAACGGTCAGAACAGGGTTGGCTGTTCTAACATTGAAAAGGCTCACATGCTTAATATGCCTCTTTCATTTTAGAATAGATCCGAAATGTAGTTAAACATTTCTTTAGTAGTGCTCCTAAAGAGAATGTTAGCTACACGCCTCATAAAAGACTTTTTGGAAATAACGAAAGTAAACACTTACAGTTCAAAAAATGAGATAATACATTCTTCGGATTAGACTGAATGAATAAAGCCGAAGACATGGAATCACTAGGCATAATCTTCGGACCAAGGTAACAATACGAAGCAGAAGACAATAAGCTTGGCTCGAAACTATAGATGTGAAGTTATTAGGTGTAGTCTTCGGACTAAATAACGATATGAAGCCGAAGACAAGACTAATAAACTTATCTCCTGATCCAAAATAAAGACACGAAGCCGTAGATATTAGGCATGATCTTCGGACCAAAATATACGAAGCCGAAGATATAGAGTTAATAAACTGGGCTCCAAAATAAAGATACGAAGCCGTAGATATTAGACAGGATTTTCGGACCAAAATATACGAAGCCGAAGACAGTATTCTTTTGTAGATCAGAATCTTCATCAAGCCCAGTAGGCATTTACCCTTGTATGTTGATTTGACCAATAAACCAAAAGAAAGAAGAAATTAAAATAGGTTCAAAGAATGATCCAATAATTAATTAAAATAAAATCGGGATATCATAACAGTTCTTTTTATCTTTTTATTAAGAAATGGAATAAAAAAAACTCAATGATAAAAAAAAAAATTAATCAATTAAATGAAATGCACAGAAAATAATTAAAGAAAACTTGTATTAAAATAGATTATCGCCCTGCATTTTTCAATTATATCATGTGCAAGGACATGCTAAATGATAATCCTTGTATACATTACAGATTTGACTTGAACCCCATCAAGTCCTAGATGACTAGAGCACCATCAGGAAGTCTGACCATTTTCTTAGAACTACCACTATCTCAAAACATTAGCGAGCTTATAGGCAAGACATGAGATTTGTTCGGTCTTTCTCCACAATTTATAGAATTCTTTAACCTTTCAAACTTGTCACGTACGGGAGGGTCTTCCCCAAGCCAAGCCCGAGCCAAACGTTGACCATAACTACCCTGTCGCCTTAGAATCCAAGGAAGAAATCCGCACCCACTTTCCGCCCATCCCATCTGCACCGTCCGCAGTTCACGTGTCCCCTTTTTTACGGCTGTCCTTTTCTTCCATTAACTAATAAGCAATTATACCTTATTATTATTCTAATTATATCGTTACCGTTGGCAAATTAATTTAAAGCAGGAATGCCGAAAGGAATAAGGCTCCAAGAAATTCTTGTGTAGGCTTATTGTACAATAAATATCGTAGATTAAATCAATGAAAAAAAATACCAAAACAGTATTTTGAGAGGTAAGACGGGTGTATTGAGGTGATTAGTGAATAAAGTTGCTGTTGTTTTTTCTACAGCATTTATTATAGGCTAAATCTCCGCAATCCGTGCGCCAGGGTTTTCTCCGTAGCGTGCCATGTTGGCATGTTTACGGATCTCAAAGCATCAAATCAAATCATCGATATGACTGTCCACCATACCGTGACCTAGGCCGCTTTACCTACCTCTCGCCGCCGTCATGCACATTGCCGGCGAACAGTGGCGGAGGGAAAGCGGGGAAGGGCCCGATCTTGTGCTCCGCCGTCAATGGCGAACTCCAGCTCTCATCCACCCTCAAAACCATCTCGGCACTAAGAACCAAAGCTGCCACCTTGACTTCTCTGACGGTAGATGCGACCGCACCGCACCCCTCGGCCACAACCAGATCTCGTGAACGAGAGAAGGCCCGGGGCACCGGAATCTCCTGATACCACCATCGTAGCTTGTACTCTCATGAGATTTATGAGCTCAAATTCCATCAGAAAGAAATTATAAACATTTTTTTTTAATGTAACGGTGTATTCAGAAAATAATACAAAATAAGTACAACACATAAAATCAGATTAAATAATATCATGAAAGGCTCTCTGGGCAACCCCGAGGAGGTCCACAAAACTTCGCCCATATGGTAAGGCAACATTGAAAGCAACCCAGTCCACTGTCGATTTCGCTTTCCGGTATACATGCCGAATAACAATGTCTGAATAGTCCTGAAAGAGAACTGCAATGTCTTGTAGAAGAGGATGTGAAGGGGAGACCTCAAAGCCTTTGGAATCCAGGTGATGACGATTGCAGAATCCCCCTCAAGAAAGATATACTCAGCTCGAAGGACCCGTGTAGCATAGAGCAAGCCCGCTCAGGCTCTCCGGAGCTCGGTTATGGGAACTGACAATGAGTAAAGGTGATACCCCCCACAACCACCAAGTAGAGACCCTGGCCGTAATAACAAAGCTAGCTCCTGCAGTGTCATCGACGACGCTCCATTAAAGTTGACTTTGACAAACCTCGGAGATAGGGGCTCCCAGATATAAAAATCTGAGAGGGCGCTCGATGAGCAGAACGAAAGCCCCAGATCTGGGAGATAGACAAAGTCTGTAAGGAAAACTCCTGAGCATGGGCACGGGCTCTTTCGACAACCATTCTAGGAGAGGGAGTCGAAGAGTCAAAAACAAGTGCATTCCGGGTGAGCCAAAGATGATAAGAATATAGACCAAAAGAGTAGTAGAATGATGAGTGGAAGGCAGTCGAATCAGGACAATAAATGTATCAACATGGTTAACCACATCCCAGAATAGGCTATAGAATCCAGCCAGCCTCCACACCTGCACAGCTCGAGGACAAAGAAATAATACATGATTCAATTTCTCACTATCTTGTCCACATATCGAGCAGTGAGATGGCAGCTGGATCTCTAGAGATGAGTAATGTTTAGTAGGTAGATGTTGCCAGGCTACCTTCCAGAAGAATAAGCTCACTCTAGGGTGGACTTGCAGCTTCTATATCTAGCCCAAGTCTAGTGGGCACTGAGGGGCCTGAGCATAAAGAGAGTACAGGTCCGATAGGGGGGCTCTGGGCTGAGTAGATGATCTCCAGACGCGGAGGTCAGCAGAGGCAATAATAGGTAGAGCGATGGCAAGAATTCGAGCTCCAAGAATGTTCCCAAAGAAAAGAGTCACCAGACCGGGATCCTAATGAGTGCCATCCATAGTAAATAAGTCTGAGATAGTGATGGACTCAAGTGTGTAAATAGAAATGAAGGTTGGCCATCTAACCAAGGGGATATCAGAAATCCAGGAGTCCATCATGAAGCTAATAGAGTGGTCATCACCCACCAGCCACCTGGTCTGAGCAAGAACAGCTGGAGCTCTGGTCACCATCTCCCTCCAAATGGATGAGTAATATCGCTCCCTACAGGGGGGTCAGTCAAAGATAACAGGCCATACTTGACCCTCATCATAGAAGACCACAAGCTATCAGGGCAGAGCAAAAATTGGTCACATGCTTGGCCAGCAAGGCCTCTCACAAAGTCGACAAGGAGTGAGTGTCGAGGCTCCAATTGAGGAGATGATGCCACGACCACCTGATCCAGGATCCCACAGAAAAGTATGAATAAGTTGCTCCAGCTTGGTGACTACAGAGATAGGGATAATAGCATTGGATAACATGTAAATAGGTAAGAAGGATAAAACAGATCGGATCAAGGTAATCCCCACCCATGAGAGAGAGGGCTCTCCTTGCTAGCCCTCCACCCTTCCTAAACTACCCGGATCAGTCATCACAATCGACCCTGAGAAGTCTTCTGCCAGTGATGGGAACCCCCAGATAGACGAGTGACCTCCCATGCTCAGGATTACCAAGAATGTGGTGGATAATGTGACGAGTCTGGGTCGGCATCTTGGGGCTAAAGTGGATGGTGGACTATGTAGGTTAACTCGCTGGTAAGAAGCTAAGCAATATCCCTCCATGATCCGATGATACCCCTGTGCATAAGGGATCATAGCTCTACCAAGAAGTAGGCAGTCGTCTGCAAACAAAAGATGCGAGATAGGGTGGGTTCCCGGGACTAGGACATAGGGAAGGATCTCCAGACTGGAAGCCACAACCTGTAAAGCACGTGACAGGGCATCAGTATAGATAATAAATAAATAGGTGATAGAGGACAACCATGGCGAAGGCCAATATTAGAGCAGAAGAAGTCCGTAGGAGTACCATTGATAATCAGGGCAAAAAAGGCCTGAGGACACAAGCTAGAATACAAGAAATCCACCAAGGATGGAACCCAAAATGAATCAGGGACTACTCCAGAAATCCCATCGCATACAATCATAAGCACACTCCATGTCCAGTTTGATAGCCATCAGACTACACCAATCGGGGCCCTCTGCAAGTCAAACATGAATTCCTAGACAATGAGCGTGTTATCAGAGATGCCCCGTCCCCCAACAAAAGCCCCTTGCTCGGGGCAGATAATATGAGGGAGAATATGCTGCATCATGATAACCATGAGTTTAGCATAAGTTTTGTATAATGTATTGCAAGGCTGATGGGCCTGAAATGAGCAGGTCCAGAAGCATTTTGCCGCTTGAGAATAAAGTAATGAAGGTCCGCTTCCAAACATCAGGCATATGACCCATGATAAGGACATCAGATCAGACATAGATTTCAAGCTCCAATTTTGTTCTCTAAGTCATGTGTCGGTCAATTTTGACTCCTGTATGGAATTTAATTTTGAGTCCCGTAATAAAATTAGTCCAACAATTGAGTCCTGTAATAAGTTGAGACAAGAAGTCCATTAAGTCCAGTGATTCTCTTGTCTCAACCTCATAAGTCCTGTAAGTTTGTTTCTAGTCAAGTTTTGTACAAGAGGAGGATTACTAGACCAAAACATTTACCAGGCCACTCCACCAGAACTGAGTTCAAGTACTTGGACCCCTCCCAGGCCCTTCAAGATGTGGCACCCTAGCCCAAGCCCCTTCAAGATATGGTGCCCCAGCCCAAGCCCCTTTTATGAGTGGCGCCAAATCTAGCCCAAGCCCAGGTCCAAGCTCTCAAGCCCATGGCGCCCTCCCCTTCCAGGCCCACTACAATTGGCACCCAAGCCTTTGACCCAATCCAAGATGCCCAGGCTTTGATCCAATCAAAGAAGATTTCATCCAAGCCCACCGGGAGTAGAAAAGTCAAACCTCCAAGCCCATGAGGAGACCAAGTCCCAAGAGGAAGAGGATTTCCCAATTCAATAAGGAGTTGTAATTCTTTTTTTATTTCAGTTTTGTAATCTTTTCCTACTCAAATTTTGTACTCCAATCCTAACAAGGAGGACCTGGGTGAGCCTATAAATATCCCACCCTCCTCTTGTAATCATAATCTCTTATTCATAAATTAAAGGTCTGGTGAATTTTTTTGTGACAATTGTGTTCTTTGGAAGTGTGTGTGTGAGACTTGAGTGCCCTAACTTTACAAACCCTAGCCGCCCCATGCTAATCTCTATCCTCCCTTAAGCCAAGCCGTCCAGCTTTCTTCCTCAAGCCAAGACACCCTCCTTGCTTCCAGGCCGCCCTCATCCAAACCAGACATCCATCTTCTCAAGCAGACCGCCAGCCTCTCCAATAGCCCCTCTCTTCCCCTCTTCCATCTTCTTCTAGTTTTATATTTTTTCCATCATCCTGGACAGTTACCCCTGACGTTTGCAGGATCCCTCCAGTACCACACCCTCTGGATGAATTCTTCTTTGCCCTTGAATGAAGCTGATAAAAAGTTGATAGATTCGCGGGAATGTGACCGGATCATCCAGGCGCCGATCTGAGCGGAGCGATCTCTTCCACAGCAATAGAAATCATTACCGGGTATGTTAAACCTAATGGCTAATTCCTATATCTTTTTATCTGATTTCTTGAAGTTGAACATGCTCCTAATAGGCCTTCTTAGACCTAGGATCCTGATTTTCTTTTCTCTTTGATTGATCTAGCATGTGGTAGGATGCTAATCGATACAGGATAACCCTAACCTAGTCTTGTCTAGTTTCGGGAATAAAATCATAAGAAAATATAAAAATATTTACTTGCTTTAATCTGATTTTTTCATGTTCATCACTTTATATCATCCTGCATCATATTAGAATCCCATCCCTCATCAATTTGGTATCAAAGCAGGATTAGGGCATGTTCTTGCATCATAGTTTAGTTATCTGCATGCTAAAATCTGCATACGCATCAAAACTTAGGACTGTTTACCCATCAAAATTTTTATTTTTTTTATTTTTTCAGTAATTAATCTTTGTTTAATCCTCTATTTTCTATATTTTCATGGAAATTTTTCTGATCTAAGAACAGGGTGAAACCGCATGAGAAATAGCCCTAACAAAATTTTTGCATGTTAACCTGCATAGTAGTTTGAATATAGGTCTGGTTTTCCATCAATTTCATACTGTTATTCTCTGAAGTTTGCATCACATCATGTCTGTCGAGTCCTCTGTTTTTCTAGCATTTTAGTTGATTTTTTATATATATAAAAAAATAAAAAATCTACATCTTAGAAACCCTAATCAGAAATCTATTTTTCTGCACCTAGATAGAAACTCTAGGTTTTGCATCATAAACTATTTTTGTTTTGAATGAATTTGGTAGAATCATCCTTACACATAACTCTCTGTTCTACAATTTTTTTAGAATTTTCTGCTTGAAATACATCTAAACTATAATCAAAATAGAAAAAAAAATTTAATTTCTGCTAATTCTGCATACCTGACTTTACTAAACCTAATCAACTACCAAACCCCACCCAATCCAAGCCAATTTTGATTGCTCCCTAACCAACTTGGAACGAAGTTTGCCACCTCATAAAAGAGAAAAAAAATATTCTTTGATTTTTTAATTTTAGATTGCATTAGGGTTTATGTGTGTGCATCATACCTAAACTCATTCTAAGGGCAATTTTACTTTGTCAGATCAGGGCAGGATTTCATCACCTGTCCGGGCCCAAAACAACTACCTTGCATAAGTACCCAAATCCTAATTAAAATTAACTAGCAACCTAATTGATTTAGGACACCCACCGGTTGGTTCCGAGTCTAGTGAGGGAACTAGTGCACCCACCCATCATCTATTACTAAAAGCTGGTGTTTAAGACTAGAGGTCCAGTGGCAAATGCCCTAAGTGGACTGGTGGTTATTTAATTAGGACCCTGTCACAGGCAGGGGGAGCCTCCCACCACCCCACCTCTTACCTGGCCAGTAGAAGGATTAGGTGTTGTGTTGCGTGAAAGTTGAGTTAACTCACTTGATTTTGGCTCAAGGTCTAGCAATACCTGACTCATACTGAGACTAATCCTAGGAAAGCCCAATACCTCCCATACTGAAGTCCAACCCTAAAAAGCCCAATACTCTGACTCATACTGGGATACTAATCCTAAAAGCCCAATAGTCTGACCCATGGAGTCCAACCCTAGGAAAGTCCAATACTCTGACCATACTGGGAGACTATCCTAGGAAAGCCCAATACTCTGACCCATACTGGAAGTCTAACCCTAGAAAAGCCCAATACTCTGACCGATACGGAGAGTTCAATCATAGGAGACCCAATTATAAATCATAAACCCGATGAGAGAACCACTAGGTACATTAGGCGAGAGCACATACATTTAGTCGTGATCTTGATTTTGAGGATTATCTTGATTGGGAAAGAGGTGTAGTTCTGTATTTTGAGAGAGTGGCTAGACAAAAAAGGTCGGTCCCCGTAGCCATATGGAAGGCCGTGAGAAACAGACTTAAAGAGAAGTACCCTTCACTGCACCTTGCATCAATTTTGTATGAACCTAGATCTTATGCACCCAGACCCTATGACCCTAGATCCTATGCACCCAGACCCAAAGAACCCATAACTCATATATTTGAGCCCACATCCTATAAGCCCAAAGATCCATAAACCATAGGTCTGAGCCCATGTCCTATGAGCCCAGGGAATCCATAACCCTTAGTCAGCCCAAACCTAATAAGATTAGTCCCCCTATGTATCAGCCAAGTATTAGTCAAGTACCCTTAGTCGACCCACCCCTACTACCCTAGACACTAGTCAATTTTTTCTTAGCCAACCCCCTCCTACCACCCCATTGATTCACAAGAAAGATATTGAAGAGGAGATATATGACTGATGTGAGCTTAATGGATGAGTATAAAGAAGAAGACGAGATACCTATAGATGACCTAGAATTAGTTGACCCTGACCCTACCCCAGACCAAAGCCAACCCATAATTAGTTGACCCTAACCATACCCAGACTGAAACCAACCCAGAGTTAGTGACCATGACCATACTCAGACCAAAACCATTTTGGAAGAACAGTTAAAGAAAGAGGACCATGAGGACCTGACCCTACTATTAGATCTTATCTGAGGAGCCACTAGAAGAAAGCCCAATTATAGAGCCCAGTCCTAAAATTCAAGAATCCAAAGAATTTATTAAGGCCTGATCTCTTTAAATCTGTACCCTCAGAAAGATCCCCTCCTATAGTTTTCATTGAAGATCTCTTTCCTGAGATTAGTAACCCATTCTTCCATTATGCAAACCCTGTAGATATACTTCAACCTCGTAAGGTTAACCTTATTAGTTTAGGACTAATCCCTGACATCCCTCTTATATCCTACTTTATCAGACTAACCTTGAACCTTTTTTCCTACCCTACCAGACTAACCCTGAATCCATCTCTTTTTCTTCTGCCTTTTCCAGAAGCTTCCAGCATTTCTAGGATCATTAGATTGTATTTTATAGAGGTAAGCATACTGCATACATTCATTGTGCATGTTAGGTTTGCATCTTATTTTTGGTATACTCTATGGCATTTAGTAGAAGTATATGCACCATTCTCATCTACATGTCACCCACCTGACAAAGGTTACACCCATAGTTGTAGTTTAGGGTTTAGTCAAATCTGCATATTGATAAGTGTTGGCATGAGTCATTTGCCTACATGTCGTTAGGTGTTATTATGCATCTTTGCACTGCATGATTAAAGATTTGCATGATGATTAATCATAAGATTAATATAAGCAATGATTTTATAAAAATCTGGTTAATTCCCGAAAAGAGTCTAAGAGTTCGCTAGAAAATATTGTAATAATTAGGCTACATACTTGCTGATCCATCAAGGTGAGAAAGAAAGTTGGACCTAGTGCCTGAGTTACCTAATTAGGCATTAAGCTCAACTTTCAATATCCCAGACTAGTTGAGTATAGGGAACCAGCAATGATACCCAGTGAGTTTGAGCCTAACCCTTTTCTTTGAGAGCGAACCCAACCCTGAGTGTCCATCATCAAATTTAGCCTGTGAAAGGAATGATTTGAGCATATCCTAGATGACAAAGCCATTAGTACCGGATCAAAGGCTACCATGTCACTTAGTTCGTTGGCAAGGTCGATCGAGATCTGAGGATTCATGGATCACTCGAGAGGATCCGCAACGCCTCAACCCAGACCCGTCAGAGCAGTACTTGAGCCAGATCGACCTTCTTACTCGAACGGGTCGAGTTCCTCTCACCCTGGAGAATTGATGAGGACATCATATTAGACATAGATTTCAAGCTCAAGCTCCAATTTTGTTCTCTAAGTCATGTGTTGGTCAATTTTGAGTCATATAATGGAATTTAATTTTGAGTCCTGTAATAAAGTGTCCAATAATTGAGTCCTATAATAAGTTGAGGCAAGAAGTCCATTAAGTCCAATGAATCCCTTGTCTCAACCTCATGAGTCCTGTAAGTTTGTTTCTAGTCAAGTTTTGTGCAAAAGGAGGATTACCAGACATAACATTTACCAGGCCACTCCACCAGAACTGAGTTCAAGTACCTGGACCCCTCCCAGGTCCTTCAAGATGTGGCACCTTAGTCCAAGCCCTTTCATGAGTGGCGCCGCATCTAACACAAGCCCAGGTCCAAGCCCTCAAGCCCATGGCTCCTCCCCTTCCAGGCCCACTACAATTGGCGCCCAAGCCTTTGACCCAGTCCAAGATGCAAGGCTTTGACCCAGTTAAAGAGATTTCATCCAAGCCCACCAGGGAGTGAAAAGTCAACCTCCCAGCCAATGAGGAGATCAAGTCCCAAGAGGAAGAGGATTTTTTCAGTTCAATAAGGAGTTGTAATTCTTTTTCTATTTAAATTTGTAATCCTTTTCCTAGTCAAATTTGTACTACTCCAATCCTAACAAGGAAAGGACCTGGGTGAGCATATAAATTCCCTCTTCTCCTCTTGTAATCATAATCACTTATTCATGAATTAAAACTCTGGTGAATTTTTTGTGACAATTGTGTTCTTTGGAAGTGTGTGTGAGAGACTTGAGTGCCATAACTTACAAACCCTAGCCACCCCCTGCTAATCTCTATCCTCCCTCTAAGCCAGCCGTCCAGCCCTTCTTCCTCAGCCAAGATACCCTCCTTTTGCCAGGCTGCTCTCATCCAGACCAGATGTCCATCTTCTCAAGTAGATCGCCAGCCTCGCCAACAGCCCCTCTCTTCCCCTCTTCCATATTCTTCCAGTTTTATATTTTTTTCATCATCCTTGATACTAACCCCTGTATTTGCAGGATCCCTCCAGTACCACATCCTCTTGATGAATCTTCTTTGCCCTCGAACGAAGCTGATAAAAAGTTGATAGATTCCCCGAGAAAGTGACCGGATCACCAGGCGCCGGTCTGAACGGAACGATCTCTTTCACAGCAACTAGAAATCATTACCAGGTATGTTAAACCTAATTTCCATCTCTTTTGTCTGATTTCTTGAAGTTGAACATATCTTAATAGGCCTTCTTAGACTTAGGATCCTGATTTTCTTTTCTCTTTGATTGATCTAGCATATGGATAGGATGATAATTGATACAATTGGATAACCCTAACCTAGTCTTGGCTAGTTTCAAAAATAAAAACTATAAGAAAAATATAAAAATTTTGCTTGCTTTAATCTGATTTTCTTTATGTTCATCCCTTACATATCATCCTGCATCATATTAGAATCACGTCCCTCATCAACCCATGATGAAGAAGGCCCGCACAGCATGAACAACATCATACGAAATAATCCTCCAAATTGCCTGAAGAACATAGGGGGAATCCGCCAGGTCGAGGGCTTTGTCTTTGGCCAAAGACCACAAGGCACCCCGCACGTCCTCCAAGACAAGCGATGTGAGCTATTGATTCTATGAAAGAGACACAACCTGCAAAGGAGGGGAAAGATAAAGGAAACAGGTGGATTGTTCCTAACAACCACTTGGACCTGAAGTAGTTAGTAATCTCCTGTCTGATGTCGTGGTCCTCCTCAATCCAATTCCCCTCAGGATTGCGAAGGGCTCTAATATGATTTTTGTTTCTTCTAACAACAGTTGCCTGGTAAAAGAATCTGATATTTCTATCTTCCTCTGTGATCCTGTGGACCTTGGACTTCTACCTCTAATAGATCTCCTACTACGAAAGAAGAGAATGATGCATAGCCAACTGACCTGCAGGGTAGACATGTCGGAATCATCCAGACCTCCATCCTTCTCTTCCTTCTCCTGCAGACCATTTATAGAGAGCTCCACCTTCTCCAGCCGAGCCAAGATATTACCAACCTTAGCCCTGTTCCAGGACCTCAGCCGTCGTTTAAGAAGCTCCAATCTACGAGTGACCCTGTATCGACCATCTCCTTAAACAGGGATAGACCATACCTCCCTCACTATTTCCTCGAGACGAGGATAGGCTAGCCAAAACTTCTTAAACCTGAAGGGGGGTGGCTGGGAACAGAGATATCAATAGTAAGGAGAATTAGATGATGGTCCGAAGCAATCCTGGGCAAGTGCTTGACCAGTAATAGGATGAGTCTGAATCTAGTTGGGCATTGTGAAGACCTTGTCAATCCTCTCTCAAACCCTCGCTCCACTGATCGGTTATTGCACCATGTGAAGCGGGTCGGCCAGCAAAGCCAAGGTTGAGCAGCCCATTAGATTGAGGAAACAACCAAACTCTCGAGAAGCCAAATCTCGAGAGAATGGTCTGCCCCCTCTCTTCTCTTCCTGATTTGAAATACAATTGAAATTCCCCGCCACAACTATCAGGGTGCCTTGGTTTGAGATTTATAAACTTGCCGAATAGTCGACCACATATGTTGTAAAAAAAATAATAAAAAAAATCATATCAATATTTTGAACTGCGAAATCCTGTAACCAGATCAACATATAACTACCTCAGTATAATTATTGAGACAATTATAATTTTTTAATTTAAAATACTTATATGATATTTTATATTGGCTTTGTCTACATCACATACTAGACTAAATCCATCTTAAAATTCTTGTATAAGATTGAATTCTGGATTGGCTGCCACAGATAGTTCACACAATTGAGAGGAACATGGAAAGGCTTATCTATGTCACTTCTATTTTAAAAATTAAAAAAATAGTTGTTGGGGTGATTCTAAAATCATTATAATTAGTTGAATCATGGGCATAGGATGCAACGTTCGATCAATGGGTACTCTCCTTCTCGTTAGCAATATCACCAACCATTATGGTCCTATGATTTGCGATTATACCATATATATTTCTACATCCATGTGTGATATTTTGTTGTTTGACTCAAATAGTTGAATGTAATGTATAATTTTATTACTCTTTTATAAGAGAGAGAGAGAGGGCCTTGTAAAATTTTATTGAACCCTTGTGTTATGATGATTGCTTACTTGGTCTCAAAAATTAGTTGGATGCCTGAATGTTGACTACTTTACCAACAATAGTGTACTCCAACTACCGGCTACAGCTAAGTACGTAGGAGACGACTACACCAAGTAGCACAGCCAGCCATGTTGAGTACTTATTCAGTACTGATTATTTATCTGTGACTACTTATCTACACCAAGTATCTATTCAAGACTGACTAGCTACTCAGATAAATCTAGTCGAACCTGTCCACATACAATACCAAGCTTTATCAACTCAGAGTAGCCCACCTACTCTAACCTACTCGGCCTGGTAGTATGTTATCCCACATATTCGGAATCAGCAATGTTGCGAATCTCTGGAACATAGTGTTGACTCGGGTTTGGCTCGAACAGGACTGGAACAGGAGTGGTTGCTGAAAAGGAGCCAGGATGCCTAGCAGGATTCTATCGCTGGGAGTTGATCCTGCAAAATAAAGAAGACCAGAAAGCCCGATACACCATGAATGGGTTCCCGGTGGTGGAAACTCTAATGCCTAAATCAGTTTCCTGAAGAGGCAAATAGAAGAAGATTGAAATCCCCTCTAGGCTTGGAGTGAGAGGGAGAGGAGCCGTAAAAGAAGCAAAGGAAAGAGAGAGAAATGGATGAAACGAAATCAATGAAATAAGGCGATCTTAGTGTGTTCGAGCCTCACTTCCCAAGGGATGACACATAAATGAGTGGAGTAATGGAGGTCGAGGTACTTCAAAGAAAATGGAAAGTGTATGTGAATAGCCCACGGAATCTCACTCAGGTGGCGAGTTTATGGAAGACTCAATCCAAGGAGCTCAAGGTGTACGTGAATAGGAGATAAGAAGATTCTCTTATGGTGGAAGGAGATGGCTCTTGAGAAGAATGGGCTCTCGATTCTGTCTCCATCATCTTTTTTATTCTTCTTATGTCCTTCCATGTTCTTGTTAGACTTTGGTCCTTATGGTCTTAACTGGAGGGTTTTCGAGAACTAAAATATAGGCATATACTTGACACATAAGGACATGAAATGATGGCTGGTATGTTCTCGCTGCTGCAGGCACACTCGAGTGGGAGATCATGCCCTGATAGGTGAGGCAGGGAATGGTAGTTGACACAGCATATCCTTATGACTCCATTTTTTAGGCGATGAATCAGTAATGACCACCACACTGGAAGCACGCACAGATGGATAGATTGTACAAGCCAGTGATGGTTAACGTGCATACAAGAAACTGATGGGCACGTACCTTTGAATCCACGTGGTGAGATGTTGGAAGGTAGTCTCGTCACTTGAACTAGCTGGCACGTATCTGAAGAGGTTGGAGCCTGGTTGCTATGCTGGACCATCGAATCATGATGTATCATGCAACATCTGAGTAGGCGATGAAGACCAATAATTTTCAATTATTTTAGTTGGAGATTGTAACGGACGAGATCTCAACAAAATCCTTCTAATGGAAGAACCCTAACTTCCTAATATTCTCAACTTTCCAATGGAAAGCTGTTATCCATGACAGCGAAAGCAACCTTCCTAATGGCATTTAATTACTTCGAGTAATTCTATAAATAACAGAGGACTCCCGACCAAGTATGACACTACCATCATTCCTAGATGCTCAATTTTTCTCTTTCATCGCTCTCAGCTCCGGCAGCTATAGCTCATCTCATTATTCCACTAACTTGAGCATCGAAGGATCCTCGCCAAAAATCCTGGCTTAGAGATTATTCTTGCAGGTTTGTTTGAAAGAATACAGGAGCAATATCCTTTTCCTGTCCGAGAAGACCGAAAAATTATTAGGCATCGTTGGAGTTTTAACAAGAAGTGATTTACCAACAACACCTTGAATTCAAGGATCCCTCTCTTCTTTTACCAACAAGCTTCGCTCTATGGCCACCATGGACACCCACTTTTCTAATATAGCTATTGCTTTACAGAGCACCTTTAGCATAACAAAAATCATATAAGGCGAGTATCAAAGAACAAAATATGGAACGGGTTTCTATTTTACCATATTTCTTTAGCACCCATCTTAAAGAAAAAGTTTGGAAGTCAAGAACTCCTTGCAAATAGAGTCATCAATCATATGATTAAAAAAGTCTTTATAAAAAACATTCATGGCAAACTTCTCTATCTATCCTATTCCCTGTCAAGCCATTTTTATCATCTTGCACGATGTTTCTTTTATTTCAAATCTCTTTATTCTCCGATCTCTCCCTTTTCTAGGATCCTTACTTTTTAAAACTCATGAGATCAATGAAATGTATGTATATAATTTTTTATATTAGATAAAGCTAAAAACTAGGTATTATATATTGGTACTAACAAATATAATATTTTGGTGACTGTGCATCGAGTACAGGAGCATGTATTAATTTATTAGATGACTATTTACTTGATATGCATTATTTGGTATGTAGTGTATATTGCTAAAAAGTATATTTTAAAAACTATATTGATTCATTTAAATATATATATTAAAATACAGTTATACATATATTAAAAATATTATAATATATATTAGAAAGTTGATAAGAAATATTATTTGACCATGTAATATGTATACATGAATATAATATTTTAAAAATTATATATTAATTTATTAAAAAATATGTATGAGATTGATAGGCGATTAATTTGTTAAGTACATCGCTTGCTGTCTATTATTATCAACAAACATTATATATCGATGGGTTAGATGATCAATTTATATGATATATATTATTTTGATATATATTAAAAAAACAAAAATAAAAAGTTATATAGATAATTTATTTATTTACTAAATTATGGATTGATAACTCCGTTAGGCGATGCGGTAAAGTATAAGCTCGGTCCAATAGGTTCACGAGGAGGGATTTTTGTGTACCATATAAAGGGCAAGGTTTTTATAGGCCGTTTACTTGCAGCGACGCATTCGATGGAGATATGGGAAAGGTACGCTAATAGATGAGCATACGATTTTGTTATTTTAACAAGAAATCGGCCATTCTGTCCGTCAAAGCCTCTCCTTTTCTCTCTCCGCACTTAGCTTTCTACCTTTCGCTCGCTCCTTTCTTCGCCGTTCCACCGGCTATCTGATCAGTTTTTGATAAAACACTAGCTTGTGCTAGCTCCGAATCCTTACGAATCTTAGAATTTTGGGGGTAATTGGAAGGGTAGAAGGGCCGGGGAGGAAGAGAGGATGCCGGACCCGATTCCGAGCTGCTTCCGCTGCGGCGCTGTCGGGGTGCCGCCGGCGTCAACGGCGACGGGGCCGAGCCTGACGACCTCGATCTACGAGACGCGCCTCGGCCTCGCCGCCCTCTCCTGGTCCCGTACCGTCCTGGGCCTCTCCCTCCGCGCGGACCTCCGCTGCGCCGACGGCGGAGCCGCGGCTTCGATGGAGGAGGAGAACGATGAGGACGAGGAGACCCTCCAGTTCCGGATCCGGCCTGGATTTTGTGGAAGCGGAGGGGGTCGAAGCGGTTTCACCTCAAGGACCACCTGCACGGACGGTGGAGTTCTCGTGGGACCTGACGCGGGCACGGTTTCCTGCAGGAGGCGGCCCCGAGCCGTCTGCCGGGTACTTCGTCGCCGTGGCGGTGGACGGCGAGATGCTCCTTGTCTCCGGCGATCTCGTTGACCGGGCCTGCAGAAGGACCAAAGCCGCAAGGGGAAAGAGCCCATGGAACTCGATCCTGATCTCGAGAAGGGAGCATGTAGCCTTGGGGGACTCCGGCGGCGGCAGATCGTACAAGACAAGGGCGCGATTCGGGGGGAGAGAGAGAGAGATCTCGATCGATCTGGGAACGAAGGAAAAGGAGAGGGATGTGGGGATGTGGTTGGGTGTCGACGGCAGGAGTGTCCTCCAGGTGCGGCGTCTCAAATGGAAGTTCCGCGGGAGCGAACGCGTGGAGGTGGAGAGCGGCACGCAGATCCAGGTCTCGTGGGATCTCTACAACTGGTTCTTCCAGCCCAAGGACAAGCCCCACGCCACCGCCTCCACCGCTGCGGCGGCGGCGGACCTTGGGCACGCGGTGTTCGTGTTCCGGTTCGAATGGGAGGCCGGGGAGGAGAGACATTTCGTGAAGGGGTCCAGTCGGCCAGCGGGGGGTGTACTATAAGGGGATCGGGGGATTTTTGGGGATGAATCGGAATCGGAGCCAGAGCAGCAGCGGGGACGGCGGCGGCGGCGGAGAGGAAGGGAGGAGGAGGAGGAGGGGAGGAAGAAGAGTTTGTTGAAGATGGGCTCGTCCTCGCCGTCGTCGTCGGCGTCGTCGGCGAGTAGCTTGACGGTGATGGAGTGGGCGAGTCCCGAGGAGACCGAGCTGCAGAGCGCCGACGGGTTCCTGCTCTTGGTCCACGCCTGGAAGAGCTAGCTGGGGCAGCGCCATTTTGGGAATGACGGGATGGTGAATTTTACTTTTTTTTTTTTTTTTTTTTTCTGGCATTTAAATTTCTTTAATATTCCGGCCGTTTGGGGCCTTCTCTTATTGATTTTAATGTAATTTGTGATTTTAAAAAAAAAAAGAAAAAAAAAAGTGACTAATTTATTTGTGGAAATAGGCATGAATAAATAAACAAAAGAGTGTGACGGATAATAGTAAATTTAATGAGAATACTGGCTCTTCGTAATAAACGAGAGAATAATATGATCGACTTGTCCTTTCCCTTCTTAGATATAAGATATTTCTTGAATGCTTATGTTGTGTTTCATTGCACTTGTTGCATGCAATTGGATTGCTCGCATCAGTGATTAGTACTTATCATAGTGGTATGTTCTGAGATGTTTTTATCATCCTGACAAGGAGTAAATTAAAATTATAAAGGCTTATCCCCTCCCCACCCAACACCTTTCCCTTTTTTTTTTTATCAAAAAAATATATATAAAGGCTTATCTTGTGTGGCCGTTGGCCCTGGCTGGATTGCTGGGTTAAGCAGCTTTTGCTACTTTGAAGGAAGGAAAATGTAATCGCTGTGCGTGTATGTGGGGCAGGAGGGGAGGGATAAAGAAAAACTTCTTACAGCTACAGTAGCATGCTGTTCCATCTTTATGAATAATCATTGGTACGAATTTGAAACATGACCTATTAGATGATTCGATTAAATTTCAAAAATTCTGAACAGACATGACTAAAAGATGGAATGGTTCTAACTCCAGCATTCTAGTAGGATTAGATTAATGTACTCATCAAGTAAAAAAGATACATAAAAATATATGACATGAATCAAATAATTATTTAATGGGCTGGGAGCTAAAATGAGAAGCTACATCGAAGATTTACCCCTCCTGGCCTTTCTTCTATAATATAAAATAAAAAAAACTGTTCTTTTATTGTTTTCATTATATTTGAAAAATATGAAACTATGACAGCTTCCCTATCACGGTCTCTCCCTGGGACACTACCCATTAGTTCAGTTTCTATTCTCGAGACTGCGTAAGCTCATTGTAAATTATTTGTTGATTTGGCTATTCTCGAGACTGCGTAAGCATCATTGTAAATTATTTGTTGACGCCAAATCAGGGCGTTCAAACAAGCCTAGGGGAGCGTCTGGGTGCGGTTGGTTGAGTGCGTCAAGAATCATGCTGTCGTTTGGGTGTTCCATCGAACAGGTTATGGATGGCTGTGGTTTTTCTGATGCGATAGCTAACGAGGAAAAAGGTTCGTTCGGGTGTTTCACCGAACAGGTTATGGATGGCTGTGGTTCTTCTGATGCGATAGCCAACAAGGATAAAAGGGTGGAGCGACAGCAATCGATCCGCAGCAGAGTTTGTTGGCGGGAAGAGATCTCGGACCATGGTTGCTCAAGGGCTATCAAGATATCCACGGTGGACAGAACACAAAGTCTGGCCATCAAGATAGCTACGATGGACAGAACACAAAGTCTCAGCGAGAAGAGGTACGTAGAGGAGCTCCAAAAGTTTTTCAAAAAGGTTCTTGAGTTTCTAAGGAGAAGATGGAGTCGCAAAAGCAGCGGGAGAATTGATCTATTTTCGTTTAAAGTCTCGGCTGGTAGGCTCGGAGTGGATCGTGAAAGAGTTCAAGCTTTGGGATAATCTCAAATAGGATCTGAAAGCTTTTTCCTAGCAGTAGAGGATGACCACTTAATCAGGCTTCAAATAAAAAGGAGAATGTGAGGTGGTTCTTAAGGATAGTCCATGGTTCGTTGCCGGCCAATTTTTGACGGTGAAGTCATGAGTTGCGGACTTTATTCTTTGAACTAAGATGGTGCAATGGATGGTGATTTGGATCGAATGCCTGGGTTGCCGATAGAATTTTGGCGGTTAGAAATGTTGATGGAGATCGTATCGAAGACCGGAAAATCAGTTGCTACGGATGATTTTACTACTTGGTATTAGAACATGGGGTTCACAAGATTTAGTGTAAAGATTGACTCGTCGAATCCCTAAAATCTGGGGTTTCAATCTGTGGGCAAGATGGGATATTCTGGCAACCCTTTGTATATGAGCACATGTCGACCTTTTGCTACAAGTGCGGCCGGTTGGGTCACGTCATCGAAGATTGCAAGATGGCCTGGGAGGAGGGGCGGCAAGGGGGACAGTCCATGGCGTTGGAAAACTTCTATGCTTCCCTGATGATCGAGGACGGCGGGGCAATGGCGAACAAGACGATGGCGGCTCTTGATTGGCCTTGGCTTAGACCATGGGTGGCAACCTCGAGAACCCTGCAGCCAAGGTTTTAAAACTCGTAAGATAGGAGCGTTCTGGGTTTTGTCCATAATAAAACGCCTTGCATTTCTTTCCGTCTTGGCGGCCGTCTTAATCGAGCATCGCGATATATACTTGTAATATCCTTTTATATAATATATATATATATATTAATTTTTAAATTTATTTTAATTTTTTATTATTTTATTTATTTTAATATATTTGATTTTTAAAATAATATATTTATGTTAAACTTATCCTGTTTAAAATTAACATTATAATGTATTATGATTTTTCAGATTGTTGGAGATTCTTTCTTGATTACCGAGCAATGATTTCTTGTAAATGATACTGCAAAGATGCTTGATAAAGCATAAATATTGAAGTTAGATGAAAAAATTACAGTGCATACTACTTGAATTTAGTTACTTGTATCAAAAAATATGATGATGCTAATATGTAATAAATTATTTTCAATATTATAAAATATGGATCACCAGTTTAACATAAATATATCAAAATCATTACTAATTTCAAGTGGAATGTCTATGACTCTCATAAATAGGTAGAGCTGTCAACGGGTCGGGTCCGGATCCGAGACCCGCGGGTCTGGACCCAATGGGTCCGGATCTGGATCTCAATCTAGACCCATTTACCCGGACCCGGACCCAATTAGTCATAGTTAAATGGATCCGGATCTGGATATTACATATCCAGATCCGACAGAACCGAAACCCGATTAAATAAAATAATATGATATATATTATATAAATGTGGGACGTTGGATCATAATCGAACGGTTAAAAAATAAAAGAATAGAATCCTCCACTCTTACAAGCCCATGGGCCATAGTGGTATTCGGGTCCAGGTTCGGGTCTGGATACCCGAGATCCATTCGGGTCCGGGTCTGGTACCTTAAAATTGGACCCGTCGGGTATTCGGGTCCGGGTCCGGGTTCGGTAGCTAAAATCGGGTCCGGGTCTGGATATCTGGGTTCCGACCCGAACCAGACCCGTTGACATCTCTATATCCGGGTCCTTCTTATAATTGGGACCTTGAATATATTACCAATTCTGATGCTGGGCGAATCCTTGTTGTTCATTTTGTATTTGATATTGTCCAGGATAACCCTCTTGATAGTATATTGGATAAGTGACATGCCATCCTTAATGAGGATAATAAGAGGCAATACCATACTATGATCCAAAAATATTTTCACAAGGTGGATGAGAATACTCTTCGGGATATGACAATTGAAAATATGTATCTAATCATTCGCTCCAACAGATTCTATTATGGTTAATGATGTGATGACCTAACTTGCTCAGACTCGAATCTGCGTTTCGCATCTTGCTCCATCCATACCATAAACTCCAGGTGTGCTTGACATCGATGTTCTTCAGTTATTCGCAACTCCTCATGAAAATGATCCAAAATATCTTTAACTGTGTGTCACATCCTGCAATATTTTTTTTCTCCTTCTATAGGCCAGCAACGCTTTCTCATTCTGATATCTAGAACTATGTCTGGCTCCATGATCCTGGTCCTGTGTAGCATGGCTAAAATATGCTTCTTCAGTAAAAGAACTAATTTTGCATGCTTCACCACATCTATCTTGATTATCATGATCATCAGATCCATCATTACTCTTGCTATCATTATCATCATCACTATTATCCTGAGATGATCTAGGTAATCTAGGATCTGAGAATTCATGTATCTCACTATTGTCATCTCGAACTGGCACATCATCAATTGCCGCAATTGGATCAATTATCACCTTCATTTTTAATTTGAACTTTTCATATCTATCTTCAATTGCAGCTCTTTGGCTTCCTCTTAATTGACTTGCTCCGCCTCTACTACTAGTCTCAATGCCTTGGCTATCTGTGAAAATCTGTGTTTGATGTCTAGATTTAAATATTTCACGATCAAATCGTTGATCAAAATCTTCAGATCACTTACTACATGATCTACCATCATCTCTAGCAGTATCTTGCATTCCACTCTGAATGGGAGATAAATGAGAGACTGTCCATCGATCTATATCTCATACTCTTGCCTCATGTGCTATTGTTTTGTATGGTCGGGGAGGATCTCCTGGCTCATCCAACATTGGTGGATCCCATGCTTCTTGATCTGCAACCTAGTTCAACATAGATCCTCCTCATCATGAACAAAGTCCTCGAATGAATCATTTTGCTTGGGCTCTTTTCCCCCATTGACATACTTGAGCTTCAATCTCATAGTGTACAAAGACTAGATCTCTCAATCTTTGTAAGATTAGGTGATTTCTAATTTTCATATGGATCAGGATAAATGTACTCCAATTGCGCTCGCATCCACATGATGAGATGGTCTATGATAGAATCCGAATAGCAATCTTTCTTAGATTTAGCACGGATGTGCCCCACTGGACCCACCATTCTCTTGTATTCAAAATATCAAATAAAATAATATATATTATTAAGCTTAACTTCTCAGCTATACATGGATGTATAGATAATAAAAAATAATTCTATATTTATACCTAGTGATATTTTAGATATAGATCTGTATGCTCTTGTTCTCTAAAACTTTCTTTCCACTCTCAAAAAACTTTTTCCCATCCAATCAATATAGACTTTTCATTAAAGGTCATCTAAATTAATAATTTAATATACTTCAAAAATATAATGACTTTCCTACTATGATAAGTATATATTTTTTTATTACCTCACTTATAGCTTCTGCAGCCAAGTCCAAATCACTTTCTAGCCTCTGCACGACATTCCTCAAGGCCATCAAAAGCTCTTCATCCAAGACAATGTTATGATCATACTGATATTTGGGATTTAAATAGCAGGCTGCATGAATAATAAGAATAGTATTAATGAAAAGCAAAGATATTCATTACTTATTCAACAAATGATACATGATAGTTATGCTTCAAACAAGTTTTACCTGTCAAGTGCAAGTCTATTTTCATTTGAGTATCCCCTGTCCACAATAATATGCAAATTTGGTGCTACTCTCTTTTGTCCTACTACTTGTATGATCTCTTCTTTGCAATCAGACATCTTGGGATATATATAGTCCATCTGAGAAAACTTCTCGATATCAACTATCCGTAGCACTACATACAAGGACTCTATTACCTTAATCACCTCTAAGCATCTGTACCAAAAAATATTACTCAATATAATGCCATCAACAAATTGTACATCATTGGTCCTTGCATATTTAGAAGTCCTTCATTCATCAAAAGTCATCATAGCCCTCAAACAAGCTTATCATCAAGAAGACTCTTCAATGCTATGCAATTAGTTGCAAATCTTGTCAACCCTGGTCTAAGCAGCTTCTCTTGTACATGTTTTCTCATAAAAATAAGTATCCAAGTATGATTGTAGATGTATTTGGATACTACCTGCCCGCTTTCTACTACAGATTTTATCTTTAGTAGCTGTCCAATATCCTTCATCATCAGATCTATACAATGTGCTGCACAAGATATCCAATATAGATGTTATTTTTTTAACATCAGATCCTTTCCTGCTTCCATATAGTTTAATCCATTGTCTGTGGCCACTTGGATGATGTACTCTTCACCAATTTCATCAACTACATCCCTCATCAAGCCCAAAATATAATTTGAGTCATGTATTTTATCTTAAGCATCAATTGAAGTATGAAAGATGGTTATCCTATCATAATATACAAGAAAGTTGATAATGCTCCTCCTAGTAAGGCAAACCAACCATTGCACATCAATGTCATCCCATAAGTTTTCCACTCTCTTCTATAACTTTCAATCCAGGGTTTGATATCTGCAATCTGTTTTTGCAAATATGGTCCATGAGTCTCATAGGATGTAGGAGGATCAATACTTGGATCGGCTCTTTGAACTGTACTAATCATCGATCGAAAGTACGTATTCACCGCTGTCCATGCTAGAATATGGCTAAAATAAAATCAGTTGGCAATTGCCATTCCTATTTATTTTTTCTTGTCCTTATTTATGTAGTCATCAATTCTCGGTTGCTTTGACTCTAGATCTGGATATGCTATAGGATCTAGATCATAGATCGTAAGACCTCTTGAGCTTTTCTTAGATTTCTTTTCAAATGCACCAAGCAAAGATTTCATTGAAGATGATTCCATTCTCATGGATTGACTCCTCCTTAATCCAGCAAATTATAAATATGAACGTGACATTGCTGCTGCACTAGAGCCACCACCCTTCTCAAATTGAGAGCATCCAAATTGTGCTCTATATCTCAAACCTCCTTGTTGCCACTAGTTCTGTCGAGAGGCCCGGATAGCCTCTTGTAGATGAGTTGCTTCTAAATCATCTAGATCAACATAATCATCATCATCATCCAGGTCTACATGAACAAATGACTGAGATGAGCGATGATTAACTACTTTTCTTCGAGCTCTAGATGCTATCTTCATCTCTTTTTCTTTCTCAATATGCTCCCTCATCATCACTCGAACCTCTGCAGGTACTTTTAGAAACTTCTTCACATCACTGAAGCCACCCACCAAGTATTGTTTCAATCGGGTGACTCCACCTTCTCTTTTCATGTCCAGAAATTATATTTCTATTGATGTCTGCCTTTTCCATTTTTTCCAAAATACCATCCAATATCTAGATCCTTCTGTTACTTGTTATCGGGCTCCATCTAATTTAAAATAAATTATAAAATTAATAAGTACGAGTATCTCGAAATTAGACTTCAGGTACTTATGCTATATCCATATTTTTTTAAATTTATTAAAACTTTTAATATTTTTTGTAATTCATATTAATAAGTAGTGCATTAGCAGAAAACAGGTACTTAAGTAAGTGCTTAACTAGAATTGTGATATAAGTACTGAACTTAGTAGCCAAAATTTTAAACCTGCTCCCACTTTTAACAATCTTATTAGTAAAGGTGTTCTTATTATTAAAGATATTTTTTAAATATCCTCTTGTCAATTCTCACAACTATGGTACTAAACCATGCATGATGACTGATGTGGCGAGGTCACTGACATGGAACACCTGTCAAATGCCATGTCAAAGTACGCTTCCATGGTGGATATCTCCTCCCGGCCTGAGCTCCCTAGAACACTAGGGCCGCCTGCCAAGATCGAGCATCGTCCTCCGCAAGGTCGGCTCCTGCATGATCGGGATGCCTAGGCTAGAGCTGAGCGACTTTTCCAGATCAAGCCCCTCGAAGTCGAGTTTCGCGACCCGGAGTCGAGCTCAGTCCTCCACCACGTAGAGCCCTTCCGAGGTCAAGGTCCCCGGTCTGGGATCGCGTGCTGCCATCCTCCGCCAGGACAAACCCCTCAAAGTCGAATCCCACGGCCCGAAGTCGAGTCCAAATCTCCTCCGCCATGCGGGACCCCTTCGAGGTCGAGCCCGGTGGAGCCTAGTCCTGCCCTCTAGCTCGGCCACCACCTCGGCCAGGGTGCCAACCACCAAGGAAGAGGCGCCTCCCTCCCCAAGGACACTAGCGGGTCGCCCAAGGGCCGCGAAGCAGTGCCCGCCATACCGCAATAACTGTTCGCCGCTGCCACTTACACCAGAAAGAAAGGAAGCTCCCTGAACAAGGCACCATACCCTCCACTAACCACCTGTACCACCAGGAGATGGGAGCTAGCCAAAAGGCACGAATCCCAGGGGAAACGGAAGGAATGTCAGGCGCATGGAAGCTTGCCCTACCGCATGTCAGAAAGGACATCCCGGCCATGGCACGGTACCCGTCGCACACGCCTGCCAATACAGGGGAGGTCCCGAGGCAAGCCAAACTAAAAACCCTGCAAGAGTAAGCCAAAAAAGGAACATACACAGAAGAACAAGACCATTAAGATGGGTAACGAAAAGGGAGAGAAAGGCCACACAGGAGGACCCTTCCACCTCGATCATCACCTCTCCCAACCCGGTCTCACTTCTATACACACCACACTCACTCCTCCTAGCATGGAGTCCATCAAGAGGGGCTCGACCAGGAGGATCTATTTCCTGGATCATCATAGACTTGATGGTGGGGGCACCAGGTTCAAAAGAAGCTTCAACTAATACCAAGTTCTTTATGGATTGAGACTAGGAACTCAAGTCTCGTATGAGTCCTGTATGTTTAGTGAGTCCTGTTTTATTTTCTTTTGGGGTTTTAAAGTTCAATTAGAGTCAATTAGGCTTTATACCGAGTCAAGTTCAAGAGCTACTTGAAATTGGGCCAGAAACTTTCATTGAGAGTGAACATATTTCCGAGTGTCCACCACCAACCCTACCTGAGTGGAGAGAGAGGATTGAGAGAATCCTGGATGACAAGACCATTACTACCAGGAATAAGGACTATCAGCGATACCTGGTTCAATGGCAAGGTCGACATGAGTCCGACAACTCTTGGATTACTCGAGAGGACCTGCAAAGACTTAACCCAGACTTGTTGAGCATTACCAGGGCAAAACTGAACCATACTCGACTGGGTCGAGTTCTGCCCACCCCAGGAGAATTGGTGTGGACACCAGAAGCAGAAGCAGAATAAAATTCCACTCAAATAAGGTTAACTTGATTCCACTTTGGATCGAAGATCACTAGGTTAAATTTTTTTGTAAAGGACAATTTACTTTCAAGAGTCCTGTAATTACTTAGTTTCAATTTCATGAATCCTGTAATTATGTCCAATCGAGTCCTGTAATTATGTCCTGTCTCCATCTGGGTTCAAATAAGAACTCAATTAGAGTTCCATTAGGTTTATTTAAATCAAGTCCAAGCTACTTCAAGTTGAGGTTCACCAAACCACTTGGAGCTTCCAAATCAAGACCTTGATCCACCAAGCTGGAATTCCACATCACCATGCTAACAAAGCAGCCACCAGGGATGCCACATCATCAGCCACGTCACCTTCAAATGGGCGCCTAAAGGGGAGATCGACCAAGCATTTTAAATTCAAAGAAACCGGCCAATCTCCATAAATTTCTCCCTATCCCATGTAACAAGGCCCCATATCCTCCAACCTCCCTTGTAATCCTCCACAATTTGGGGAGTTTTCAAATTTCAAAAGTTTTGTAAGGCTATTAAAAAGCCTTGGACGCCCCATTGTAAAGGGGATTTGATTTTTGGAGATTAATGAAAGTTGAAGTTGAATTGAAGTTTTATGTTTTGAGTGATTATCTCTAAGCCCTCTTCCACACCAAACTATTCTCTCTTCCAAGCATCCAACGCCCAAGTCAAGAAGAAGGCCTTGGAGTCGGCCAAGCCATCTCAAATCTCTTTCTTTGCTCACAAATTTTCCATCCCTTCCATATGCATGCCTTTCTTCTTCCTTAATGCTTATTCTTTATGTGCAGGGTCCTTCGAGGTTTTGAGTTGCAAGCAGGGTCTTCCTTGACAATGAACCAACAAGCTGAAGCCTAAGTCCGGGTTCTGATCTCTGTTATCCAGTTTCTTCAGTTCTGAGCGTTGGTAGTTTCAAGGTATGAATCAAAAGAAGGTTGGAAAGCTCATCACGGTAAGTCCACAATCATTAGCCCCTATTATCTAGATCTTCTTCCTTCTTAGTTTAGGATTATGTCTAATCAAGTAAAAGTTCCATTTCTTGTAATCCTTAAGTCTTATTTTGATGAGTACAATGCTAGTGTAATTAGGTTTCATTGCTCTACAAACCATAATCTAAATATTAATCATATGCTTGCCGCATCACTTGACCGTCGGAGTGCCCCCACCAGAATCCCTTGCCGGGTCTCTAACATTGTTTCCCTTGTAGGTCCCCTCGAACAGAGAGCTCTCGGGAAGACGGTTGGCGGTCCGACGCCCTCAGCAGCTACAGGCCACGGTGATCTTGGCGGCAACAGATTGGCGCGCTAGGAAGGGGGGACCGAAAGGCTAACTGCCAAAAAGACCCTCTTTGCTCCGAAGGGTTGGTCCCTCTGCAAGCAGTTCGACGGAAGGATGGTGACGACATGCATGAGAGTGGTTTTTACCAGCCGTGCAGGAGGCTCTCCTTCTCGGGAGAACCTGCACGACCCAGAGATGGAACCATCTGCTCCAGTTCAACCGCCTCCATCGGAATCTCAGCTGGCTGCACTCACCCAGCAGGTGCAGATTTTCGCCACGATAGTGCGCCAGCTTCAGCACCATCACCGGTCCTTAGCTACTCACTAGCAGCTAGGGACCCTCGCGGCCCATGCCGCAGCATCCCGCGATAGCCTGCATTCCTTCCAAGGAAGGCCTTCGTAGCCACGGGCCATTACTGACAACAGGGGTAGCCACCAAACTCCTACAAAAAGGCAACGAACCGGGTCTGCCGACAGGGAGAGCCGCTCGCCAAACCTCGAGCTGGGGGCATCTGAATCCCGCCAACGCTAAAAGAGCAAAACCCCCATCACGGACACCATGCACCCATGCCATGTTCTCCGTCTCCTTCAGTGGAGGGGCCCACTGATGAAGCTGTCAGGCGCATGGCAGAGAAGCGCCTGGAAGAGCATGACCGCAAGCTGGAGGAATTACCCCGCCGGTTTGCCAATCTATCGGGCTCCACCAGCGAGCCAGTGGGCTACGACACCAGCCCCCCATTCTCCCAAGAGATCCAAAGGGAGTCGATCCCGCATCGGTTCCGTATGCCGCAGGTAGATCCCTACGACGGGACCACTGACCTCCTGGAACACCTCGAAAGTTACCGGGCTCTCATGAGGGTCCAGGGGGCCACCGATGCCCTCCTCTACGTCGCCTTTCCTGTTACTCTCCGGAAGCAGCCCGAGTGTGGTTTACCTGCCTAAAGCCGGAGAGCATCAACTTCTTCACCCAGCTAGGGCAGAGGTTCGTGGCCTACTTCAATACTTGTCGGAAGATGCCACGAGAGGCAGACAGCCTCTTCTCCATCAGGAAGGATCACGAGCCACTACGAGACTACATGGCCCATTTTAAGGCTGTCGCGCTGAAGATCTACAATCTTGAGGAATCGATTATGATGCTGGCTCTGAAGCGAGGGCTCAAGACTTCCCGCCTGACCTACTTGCTCGACAAGAAGCCCCCAAAGACCTACTCCGAGCTCCTCCACTGAGCTCAGAAGTACATCCGTGCCGAGAAGGCAGATCGTACGAGGCGGGAACTCGACGGGAGGTTGCTGAAGAAGCCGACCCCCATCGAAGTGTCCGGGACGCGCAAGCCGGGACCGCTTGCTCCGAGCACCCGGCAAGGACCGAGGTCGAGAGGCACTCCCATCCCTGAATAGAGTTACACCCCCTCCTCGCCCCGAGAACAAAGATCCTCATGGAGATTGAAGGCGAGAGATATCTGAGACGCCCACCTCCGATGAAGCCATCCACTGGCCGCGACAAAACAAAGTACTGCCGCTTCCACCGCGACCATGACCACGACACCAAGGAATGCTGCAATCTCAAGTGGGAGATCGAAGAGCTCATCAAGAGGAGATACCTCGGAAGGTTCGTGGGAGGCAGATCTCAAGCAGAACCCCAGGCGCTCGTCGCTCTCCCACCAACTCCGGCGTGGACAACCGCCCTACCGAGAAACCGGTAGGGATGATATGCTGGGAAGCCGAGCGCGTACCCAAGAAGGCCCTGGGGGCATGGCATTTTGAAAATATACTCCCCTTTATGAGGGAAGGGGAAGACGGGGGGAAGAATGTAAATAATGATGTCGTGGTCGTCGTGATGATGATCACGAATCATCCTATAAAATGCATCATGATTGATAGTGAAAGCTTCATAGATGTGATTTTCTACGATGCTTTCTCCAGGATGAATCTTTCTCTGCTCAACTCAGACCTGTGCACACCCCCCTTGTTGGTTTCACAGGTGATTCTATAGGGGTGGAGGGAGAAATCACTCCCAGTCACTACCGGGATCCCACCTCGCTAGAGCACCGTCATGGTGACTTTCACGGTTGTCAGACTTCTTTAGCCTACAACGTGATCCTAGGCCGACCTGGGCTCAACCTGCTCGACACCGTCGTCTCCACCAAGAGGCTACTTGTACAGTTTCTAGCTCCTTACGACGTCGGGAAGATAAGGAGAACGCCCTAGCTAGTGCAGCATTGCTTCCAAACCCTCTCTAGGGCCAAGACTTCCGAGGGGACCCTAGGGCGAATGATCTCGACCAAAGGGCTCAAGACCCTAGGGGTGGCCCAGTCGAACATCTGCTTTCTATCTACTCGGAGCCGACCTGATGAAGAAAGTGCAAATCGAGGCCCAGCTGCCAAACGAGGAGAGGGCCCACCTGTTGGGGCCTGGACGACGGCAGGCATGCCAGGTATCCCTCTTGACATCATCACTTATAAGTTGAGCCTCGATCCAAAGCACCGACCAATTCAGCAGAAGAAGAGAAGTTTCATCTCGGAGAGGCAGGCGGCCATCAATGAGGAGGTAGATAAGCTCCTCGCTGCCGGTTTCGTTCGCGAGGTGCAGTATCCGAGCTAGCTGGCAAACGTGATGATGGTAAAGAAGAGCAATGGCAAGTGGAGGATTTGTGTGGACTACACCGACCTCAACAAGGCATGCCCGAAGGATAGCTTCCCCTTGTCGAAGATCGATCAATTGGTGGATGCCACCTCGGGACACCGCTTACTTTCATTCATGGATGTGTTCTCTGGGTACAACCAGATACGGATGCACCCGGAGGATGAAGAACACACCACCTTTGTCACCGACCAAGGGACGTACTACTATAAAATGATGCCCTTCGGTCTAAAGAATATTGGGGCCACATACCAGCATCTGGTCAATAAGGTCTTCAAAGACCAAATTGGCCAAAACATGCAGGTGTACATGGACGACATGTTGGTCATGAGCAAGCCGAGCTCCGACCACATCACCGATCTTGCCGAAGCTTTCCACAACCTCTGGAAGCACTAGATGAAACTCAACCCAATGAAATGCACCTTCGGGGTGGCGGCCAGGAGGTTTCTCGGCTTTATGGTCACCCAGAGAGGCATTGAGGCTAATCCGAAGAAAGTCCAGGCGATCGTCGACATGGAGCACCCGACGTCCAAGAAGCATGTCCAATGCCTGACGGGGCGGGTTGCAGCCCTATGCCGATTCATCTCGAGATCGGCCGATCGCTGTCTTTCCTTCTTCAAGGCACTATGCAAGATGCACGACTTCATTTGGACGGAAGAGTGCAAGATAGCCTTTGAAGAATGAAGGAGTTCCTAGCCTCCCCTCCTCTGCTCTCCAGACCGGAAGAAGGGGAAGAACTCCTACTCTATCTGGCGGTTACACCTAGAGCCGTCAGCTCGGTTCTCGTCCGTGCAGATGAGGATGGGTCCCAAAAGCCGGTGTATTACACCAGCAAAATTCTTCGCGATGCAAAAATCAGGTATACTCGCTCCGAGAAACTCATTTTTGTACTAATAATGTCTGCTAAGCGCCTCAGGCTCTACTTCCAAGCACACCCTATTGCGGTCATGACTAATCGGCCCCTAAGGACCATACTGAGCCACCCCGAAACTTCCGGGAGGCTGGCCAAATGGTCCCTAATGCTGAGCGAATTCGACATCACATATCGACAAAGGTTGTCGCAGAAGGCCCAGGTCCTAGCAGACTTCGTGGTCGAATGCATGGGACCCGCTGAGGAGCCAAAGCAAGTGGCCCCGGAGCATCAAACTGAGCAGGTCCACGGGAGGATCCCTGGATCCTCCACATGGACGGTGCCTCTAACTCCGACGGGGAGCGAAGCTGGCCTAGAGAGGGTTGGAAGCGCTTCGTACTCCTTGTAGTTTAGCTATCAGGTCTCTATCTTTATTGGACTCATGTTTGCCTCATATAAGGTGCTTATCATGATGTTGCACATCTATTACTCTAATCTCCATGTAGTGTGCTTCAACCCAAATTTCAAACTTCTGTTAAACATTTGCATAATTCACAATTGTGCAAGTGTGTGACTAACACTTGTCATGACTATGAGTCATTATCTATCAATGGAACTATCGAAGGGGTTAAGTCATCCTATATTTGACCCATTTTTATCCTGGATGCTTTTATAGGTATTTTTCATTCAAAGTTTTTCTTTGCTAGACACAGAATCACAAGCCCATGAACTAAAACTCTTATACTCGGAACACATCAAACAGGAACTGTGCATTAGAGTTTAGAGTTTAAAATTTTCACTTGATATGTTTGAGATTGTAGTAGTAGGTTGGATTGAAGCTTGAACTTGGAGTATAACAAGTTAAATGACTATATGGAAATATAACTCATCATATATATATATATATATATATATATATATATATATATATATATATATTAACCTGAAATTAAGGATTTGTCATTGAAACACATTTCTGGTATAAATTATTGTGTATAATGAACGAAGTCATACCAAGATCCACAGAGGCAAAGTCATTTCAAGTTTAAGATTTTTAGTAATTGATTAACTAATATATTGTTCCATTTTATTGTGGACAAGAAATCTCTATATATATAATTTTAAACTAAATAAAAAATTATATTTATAATTGCATGAGTTTATTTAATATTATCAAACAAGAACCATATTAAATTGAAATAAGTTTTTGTACATGTACAAGATCTAAATATAAAATTTTAGAAAAATAGGAATACCGTCCACAAATCTCATTAAAATTTTAAGAAATGAAGTGTCTGAGATGTCTCCCTTCTTTTCCCTCCTGTAAAATCTTCCAATATAAAATAAAATATAGTTAAAAAATAATGACAATAATTTAATAAATCATATTTTATTAATTAAAAAAATATTTTAATTTTAATAAGTAGTATAATATTTTGGATCAAGATCTAAAGAATTATTGCTTTCTATTAGAATTTTAAAAAATAAGTAGAGCAACCTTCTTCTTTAGACAAGCCTTCCTTCTTCCTTTTGTAAAAGCACTATTACTAACATATACGATGGATTTCTTCCTTCTGCATTCTGCCATCTATAAGACAAGCTTATCTCTATTTAACATTGCATCTTAAGTTTACCGTTATTTTATATTGATTCGATCGTTAAAAACAATCCATTTCATTTACCGTTGAATTGAACGTTAAAAGGAATTCGAGACCTATTTATTAGAAAATGGAAAAAAATTGATAGGTCCATTTTACCGTTAATTTGATTGTTAAAGAAAATCCAAGACCTATCTATTACAAAATAGAAAATAATTCATAGATCTGCAACCTATCTTATCCATGTCCATATAATTTATTTTATATATCTCGTGATCTATCGTCCGTTTCGATATATTTCAATCCACCATTGTTTAATCCGTATATTTTGACATATATCAATCGCTATTCAGTGAATATTTTAGTCTGTATTCTCCCATGACCCATCTCCTCGTGATCCGTATGCCCCCTGACCTATTGACCTATTTGTCATCGTAGCCTCTTAGCTTTTAAGTTAAAACACTACTGTTTTAAGGGATTAGAGAGCTAAGTCCCATGGCCGATGCTCGACGTCTTCTTCCTCCTTCTGTTCAACCGGTTGCCCATAGTTGATGCTCGACGGCTCCTTCTCCCTCCTCCCTCCTCGGACTCCTCTCTCCTCCCTTCGTGTTCTCGGGAGATCCTCCATCCTTGTCTTCTCAGCCCTTCATTTCCGGTTGTCCATGGCGTACACCTCTTACTTCCCAGCAATTGATGCCGGATGCCAATGCCGACGCCGATGCCGATGTCGATGCCGATGGATCTGCAATCAAGTAGCAAATAGGTTAGTACTCTCCTCTCCTTCTTCTTCCTCCCGAGTTCTGACATTGAAAATTTAAAAAAAAAATAGGGCTTCTTCGAGATGGCTGTACCAGCACCTAATCCAACCGGAATCAAGTCCAGATGCCGGGCGGAGGGCGGAGGAGTGTTTTGGGGTCCTGCACTCGTCCCCTGTATCGAGAACTCAGAGATATGGGACGGGATGGTCGGGATAGCCCCCATCCCGATGGGACTTAAATCCTTGCCTGCAGCCTCGCCCTTCTAGGGTTCTGGCCAACTTAAGGAAGGAGGTCGGGTCCAATCTGGACTTTTCTGATTCGAGCTCTTTCCATTCTCAACTGACTTTGCCTGCATTGGGAGAGACTTCTCCTAGCTCACCACTAGACTCTGACGGGTGGCAAAAATCAACCAAGTTTTCTCATCGATGTTCACCTGAGAAGGACGAGTTCAAGTTGGGCCTAGTTAAATTGGCTAAGTCGGGAAAGATGTTTTTGGTCTTTTCGAAATCGAGACCGAGGATGGAGATGGGCTACGAGGGGAGCCCAAGCCCAAGTGACCAATACATGTCAGATGCTAATGGGCTGACTCTGAAGTGGGCTAGAAGTCCTCCCAAGCTAGCCTTGATGCAAGACACCTCGGTGGCTATGGCCCACAGCCCAAATTAATCCGGTTTCAATGGGCTTGGTGATGTAGCCTAAATGATAGGTTGGAAGGGGTTTTCTCGAAGAGTTCTAAAGGGGGCGCTTTGGTTGTTGCACCCCAATCATTAATGGTGGAAGCCTTGCCAGCCACTCACAACCTCCCTCTTCTCTCCTCCGAGCCCACCGACAACCTGGTGCTAGTGGTCGGAGACTCACACGAACCGTCTTCATCGAGCTTGATGGAGGGAACGCATCAGGGCATTTGGCATGTGGGATTCGCCGACGTCATTTAGGAGATGATGTTTGGAGGCCGATGCCAGTGCTGCTAGCTAGCAAGGCAACCTAAACATGCTCGAAGGGGGTGTTTAACAAATCTATGGTGGAAAAGGGGAGTTGGGAGATGAGGGTGGTAATCTATGCCATGAAAGTGCCATGGGCTTTTTGAAAACGGCAATAGAATCTGCAGGAGAGACTATGGAAGCAAGGAAAATAAACGAGTCATCCAGGGAGGATGCAGGGTTGTTGGCTGATAGCCTCCATCATAATAGTGTATTTTTCAATGAAGCTTTTCTTATGGAATGTGCAGGGGGCGGGTAAGCCATCCTTTCATTCGACATTTTAAAGGTTGTACAACAACATCAACCTTAGTGTGTGTTTTGAAGGAGACAAGGTTCTCTGGCACAAGCTGGCCCTCATCTGACATTGATTCCTACCGAGTTGGGGTTTCTATGCAATGGAGTTTCAAGACTTGTCTAGGCAAATCATTGTGGTTTGGCATCTTGGTACAACTACCGTGGATATCTTTCATTAACATCTCCAGCAAGTTGTAATTATAATTTTTGAATCTAATGGATTTATTTAATTCTTGTCTGACATATATGCAAGCATGATTACAAGGAAAGGAGAATTTTGTGCCAGGAGATGACCACCTTAATTGATTAAGGAATCAGCCCTTCTGTAGTTGCAGGAAATTTTAATTGTATTGATAATCCAAAGGAGAGGAGGAGGGCGACCATTCCCAGAGAAGAGGGGGGGCAACCATTTGCGGACAATGAGGGATCAAGAGATTTTAAGGAATTCTACACTCCAATGGCCTGGTGGACCTTGATTTGTTGGTCCAAGATTTACCTAGTATAATAATCATCTTCGAGGGGCTAGAGTTTCGAAAAGGATAGATCAGGTTTTTGTGATAGCCAATTGGATCCAACAGCACCCCGCCTATCTTATTCGTCACTTAGTGAGGATTGCCTCTATCGTTGCCCAATATTATTCACTATTGACACTCCTTTTACTAGAGCTCCTTTTATTTTGAGAAGTTTTAGCTTACCTATCCTTACTTATGGGAGATAATGAGGGAGGTGTAGAGATTGCCGATGAGAGGGGATGCTAGATACCTGGTGACTTGGAGGCTTGAGTTGACTAGAAGATGGCTACTTCAATGGAACTAATTAGAGGTGGGCGATATTTCTAGGAGGCTTTGAGGTTGTTGAGGGATCCATTACCGAACTCCATGATAGGGAGGAGCAGAAAAGTGTTCTTTTGAAAGGAAACTTGGCTGAGCTTTGCAACCAACTATCCGTGTTTCACTCCCTTCTAAGACAATAGGAAACCTTCTGGAGACAAAAATCTAGAACCTAGTGGATCAAAGAGGTAGATAGGAATACGAGATTCTTCTATCAGGCTATAATCATTCAGAGGCACAAGAACCAGGTTCGGGCCTTGAAGGACATTATGAGGTAGTGGATGATCGAGGAGGATGAGATTTGGTAGGAGATAGTGCACTTCTTCGGATCAAGATGGATGATGTCATTTAGAGGGGCAGGAACCTTTGTGCCACCCCCTCCTAGTGACATGGTTTCAGAGCAGGAAAATCATGAACTTTTTAAAACGATGTTAGCGGATGAGATTCGGGGAGTTGCTTGATCTTTGGCAAAGGACAAAGAAAGTCCCTAGGCCTGATGGTTTTGCTCCCCTTTTTTTAGACGATATTGGCTTGTCATTCAGCTGGAGATGGTGGTTGCCGGGCAAGACTTCTTTATTCATGGTCAAATACCCGAACCTTGGAAGCAAATTTATTGCTTTGATACTAAAATGGCATGATGCTTCTAAACTAGGGCATTTCAAACCAATCGCTTATGCACGGCTCTATATAAGATTTGTGCAAAGCTAATGAATACAAGGATGAAGCATTTCCTCCAATAGCTTATATGTTCTGAGTAGGGGATATTTGTAAAAGGCTATAATATCTCAAATAATGTCCTCATTGCTCAAAAGTTCATACATGACCTGCATCGCATCTTTATTCATTGCAATCTTAGACGATCAAGCTAGATATGAAATAGGTATATGATCGCATGAGCTAGAGCTTCCTTGAGAAGGCTTTGGTGGATCTTAGTTTTCACCCCCGCTGAATCGGTGGATTATGGCATGCATTAATAGTCATTCTTTCATCATTCTAATCAACAAGACTCCATCGAACTTTTTCTGTTCCATAATTGGGCTACGATAAGGTGTCCCCTATCCTTTTACCTTTTCATTATTTATGTTGATGTCTTGTCGCAAGCTTTGTGTGCTGTGTCTTGGGGGCCGGTCTTAGATCCTTATGTTCCAGCTCCTAGAGCCCAGCTAATCTTGTATTTATTGTTTATGGATGACTACTTGCTTTTGGGGTAGGTGATAGTTTGAACCACTGAAGGCTTCAAAAGGACCTTGGAGGAGTATTGTCTAGTCTCAGGATAGAAGGTGAATTTTTTCAAGTCTGTTGTGCACTTCAGTCCATGAACATCAACTTAAAATTGACATAGGATCAAGGATAAACTTGGAATTGCCAAGCACACTGGGACACACAGTACCCGGGAGTTTCCATTACTGGATGTAAGCTTAAGAAGATAGATTATGGTTACATGGAATGAGCAATCTAAGAGCACTTGGAAGGGTGGTAGGCTAGAGCTCTCTCCATGATGGGCAGGGTTACTTTGGTGATGTCAATTTCAGTTCTATGCCAATTTATCTATTCTCGAATGTAATTTTGCCCAAAACCTTGGCATCGAGACTTAAGTAATCCTTCCGTAGCTTCTTGTGGGGCTTGCATCTTGGAAAGGGCGGTTTACATCTCTTAGCTTGGAATGTAATGCGCTAGCCTTTGAGGGATGGGGGCATTGGTGCTAGTCTTTGTCATAAGGAGGGAGGCCTTGATTACCATATATGCAGCTAGGTTGCTTCTTGGTCCAAACAATCTATGGAGCCTGATGATTGAACCCAAGTATGGCCTGTGGTATAGTGGAGAAGAGGTTCAGGCTACTCGAAGTAGCTCAATTTTAGGATGAGAGATTTGTGCTTGAGCCATTGATGTGATCTCTTATATTAGATGGATCTTAAAGAATGGATGGTCAGTGAATGTCCTGCTTGACTAGTGGATAGCCGACCTACCTCTAAACCGATGGCCACATTTATTAGCTTAGAGGCAATGACACGATGAGGGTTTTTGATCTTTTTATCCTAGATAAAAGAGGCCAGGACCAAGCAGCTATGACCTGAGTCTTTGGAGATTTGTTGGGTGAGCATGTCATATCTATGGCAATCCCTATACATAGTTGCCAAGATGTTAGGGTCTAATGATCCTCTTGTAATTTGAGAGTAGTGATGGCAAACCTTTATACCACATATATCAAAGTGAGCCATAAAGGTCCCTTGATATTGATTGGATATGGAGGACCGGTGCTCATCTGAGGGTAACTCTTTCCTCTGGAAGGTATCATGGAGATGACTTTCAACCATATCCATCCTAAAGGATGGGGAATGCATCCCCAATTGATTTGCCCAAGCTATAGACATGAGAAATGAAACTGTGGAGCGCATGCTCTTCATGTGCCCAAGGACCAGATAGGTGTGGCATCTAGCAAAACTATATGGGTAGATATTCCAGTTTGATGATCTAGTATCGGCCTTTTTAGAATTTCTGAGGCAAAGACAAGAGGTCAGAGAACCAGAACAAGTGGCATCCTAGCAACATATATTCCATACCATATATGATTGTTCATGAATAGTTTGGTCTCTGAATCAAAGAGGTGCCCGGCGAGAGATGTATTGGAGCGAGCATGTACTCATGCTTGGAGATATTGGATATGACTTCGAGGTCCATAAAGACATGAGACTTCTACCTTGTTTTTGTAGTGACCCGACGAGTGTTTATCTCTAGAAGCCCCCACCTCTATTGTACCTTAAGATCAACTTCGATGGCATTATGAGGGATAGTTGAGGTGGAGCTAATTTTGTTATTCGAGGACCAAGATTAGGGCTACTAGCGATAGGGGGAGCACCTCTTTGAGCCGATGGTTCCTATGATGAAGCTTCAAGGGGCATGGACTGGGATTAGTTATACTCGAAGGATCTTACGAGCTGATCACTTCATTATTGAGGGCTCCACCATGATAGTAGCATGGATTCAGGGGCTTACGCGGGGGACATGGGGCACCCCCTACTCTATGACATCGCAGTTTTGCTGAGAGGTTCTATAACCATAATTATCAGACATGCTCATCAAGAGACAAACTCAACAGCGGATTGGGTGTCCGCCTATGTTGTAAAGTATTCAAGAGACTTTTTGTATACTAATATGGGAGAGGCCCCTTGCTAGCTTATTGGTTATTACGACATTTTATTGATTATTATGATTTTCTATTATTTTATTATATTTAATTACTTTTTATGATTGTATATGTATTACGATATTGTTGGTTATTATGACTTCCTGTTATTCCTTAAGACATTTAATTATTTTTTATGATTTCCTGTATCTATATTATAACATTATGTTGATAATTATGACTTTCAATTATTACTTATGATATTCAATTACTTTTTATAATTTATGTGCATGTATTATAACATCCTGATGGTTCATGACTTTCCGTTATTTAGTATGATATTCTATTGATTAATAGCAATGGATGTCATAATGAATAACCTGAAATCATAATAAATAATTGAATGTCAGAATACAAATACAGGAAGTTATAAAAAATAATTGAATATCATAAAAATAATATAAAGTCATAATAACCGATGTGATGTCATAATACAAAAAATAATAATATTTTTGTCAGAAAAAAATTGAAAAAAATGTTCAGCTACATTAAGTATATATGATGTTGAAAATCGGTGTAATCCTATTATTAATTACAATATGTGATCCAATCCAACAAAGTGATGCCATTTTTTCCACCAAGGATGATGGACAAAGAATTTTTCATTGGTGGCATTTAGTTTTTTTTAACATGTTATAATGGTGACAAAAAAACTAAAATAAATCTGGCCACATTTAACTTAAATAAATATGGTGTTATCTTTAATGATTAATATATATATATATATATATATATTTGGTGAACAAATAGAACATTTTTGAATGGGTTATTGAGTTTGTGTGAAATTGGGAGGCTTCAGGTGACTGAAATCTCACCTGCAGCAAAAGAACGTTTCGACTGAAATAAACATCCCCCACTGTTTTTTTTTTTTGAAAATAATTTCAATAAAAAGTAGTATCATTATTTTCGTATTAAATATTTAATATAGTGTTGAAAATGTAAACATTTCTAATCTGTTGATAAATGTCCATTTCTTTCTTTCGCCCGGTCCATGTTTCATTTTGATTCAATAAAATTTTAAAATAAACCATGGCCAGTAAAAGTCTTCGAAAGCTCGTATAATTTTGTGTGGTTCATGGCAAGAATTTCGGGAGTTTGGAGGCCGAGGGAGAGGAAGCTATACCATGCAAATTTTTCTTCTCGGTTATCAATTCTTACCGTGAGGCGCCGGCGGCCACGGGTTTCGGGACCCACGCTTTGGCGTTTCTTGCAGAAAATTTTTTTAAAATAATTTTTAAAAAAAAAATTATGAAAATAGGTGATGCAAAATTATTTATCAAACTAGATGGGGGAGGGGGGGCTGACGTGGATGAATTCGTCTGTCGAAAAGATAAATTCAGTTAAACTGAATTCGTCTTACGGGAGGGGCTGATGTGGACGAATTCGTTTTTTCGAAAGACGAATTCTTGATAAATCGCGTAAAAAAAAATTTATTGAAAATAAAGATATTTTAAATTTTAAAATATTGATTTATTATATTAAAAAAAATTATTAAAATGAAGTTTTTTTAAAAAATCTAAAAAAAATAACCCGTGAATAACTGTATATAATACATGAATGTATCAAAATTTTATAAAAAATAAAAAATTAATAAAAAAATTGCAGGACCGATGTGGATCGATGGTCTGACCGATAGATGGACCGATGGTCAAATTGGTAGCAGGACCGGTAGGTAAACGATGATCGGATCCTGATAGTAACCGAACTTGCAATCGGGATGGTGACAGAATCGATGGTCGGATCCTTCCACGATTTTACTGAAAAAAAAATATTATTATATATTATTAAATAATTAATATATTAATTAAAAATATTTAAATATATTATTTACCAAATACATTAAAATTTAAAAAAAAAATTTATTAAAAAATTGTTAAAATTTTTATATTTCTTTATAAAATAAAATAAAATAAGAAATCGCCGATTATATCTACGATTTCACCAAATAATATTCTTTTAATTAAAATTTAATAAAAAAATTTAAAAATTAACGAGAAATCATGAATTTAAAATCGTAAAATAATTTATTATTTTCATAAATTTAATTTTATATTTTATATATATTTTAATTTACTTGAGAAAATAAATGATTTTTATCATTTTAAGACCGATATGTGGACCGATGATCGGATCAGTAGGTGGACGGATGATCGAATCAGTAGCAAGACCAGTAAGTGAACCGATGATCGATCTGGTAATCAGACTGGCGATCGAAACAATGATAGGACTGAGAACCGAATAGATGATAGAATCGACAGAAAATAAATTTTTATTATTTTCATATTTAAATTTTATAATTTATATTTTTTAAATTTAGTTAAGCAAATAAATGATTCTTATCTATTTTAGGCCAGAACACATATAAACACATATATAAATAAACACTTATATAAATAATTCTTATATATTTTGGACCACAACATATATAAATAAACACATATATTAAAACATAATTTTTAAAATTAACAAGAAAACATGAATTACAATAAATTCTAAAATAAATGACTATTCGGTCGCACATGGTGGCCGTCTCTTAGTGCGTGCAGGCTGTATTCGATGACGGATCGAAGGTGGCTGATGCTGCTCTGTCTTATGCTCTATATCGTGTGATGCCTGATATGCAGCATGCTCTACATCATGTAATGCCTGCTGTGCAGATACATGATGTGACGACGATGCTCCATGTCCGGAATAATCATGCTACCAGCCTATGAAATCCAGTACAGTAGTATAATCAAAATGTGCTGCCACATCCTTAGTAGATGTGAACTCGTGCATCGGATGTGGAATAATGCTATCTCATCTCGTACCTCGTATGTGATGAGATGACGGAGGTGCTCCGGATGAAGATGCATATGGATAATAAGGCGAAGGAGTATCGTCCTCCCTGTCTCCCTCCTGATAAAACTCACGTAGTGGATCCGTGCATGCTAGCCAAGAGTATGGAGGCAGAGATGACATATATCCTGTATATCCGGAAGGTTGTCGCACGCTCAAGTATCGTCGCAAAACTATTACCCTGTAAATAAAAAAATAATTAGTTTGACAAAATTTAAATGTATATTATAATTTAAATAATAAAATTTAATTACTTACCATGTAATCATATACGGCACCATTGCGACTGATGAATCGACGAGTGATCCTACGAGACCACTGCATATAAGGATCGTGATAATCCATGGTACCATCGAATGGATCACCATGTACAATATAGTCACGACGACTCATCCATAACTGTATATAATCCCGATGAATGGTGGACCAATCCTGATCAGATCGTCCTCTCATATCAATACGATGTAGTGTAGATAACGTATCAAACTGATTTGGCACGACCTGTCGCATCCCGAACTGGCGCATCACTCTATCGAGTAAATGCCACTCTACTATATAAAACATACTAGTGGCACTTACTACACCAAATCTCTTGACCCTGTAGACAGTAGTCTGATAACTGTGCAATCATAACGGCAGTATATGGCTGCCATATGACCTGTTTATAAATAATTTAAAGCATAATTTATTAAACAAGAACAAATAAAACAAGTCAATCATTACCAAAAATTCAATATTTATTACCTCGTCGGGTCGCAATCAATCAAGTAAATAACGATACGAAGAGACTACATGCATAGGTACCTGTGTGACAGAAAAAAAATCTCTCCATCTACAAAATAAATTAATTTAATTAATTAAATAAAATAGTATATATCATACACGGCATAAAATATTATGTAAATTCTAAACTCACCTCATCCCTAATAGTCCCTATGGTAAACCGGCTCCATAATCATCAAAATCGATCATCGGACCTGGAGCATGTCGAAGTAATCTGTGGAGTGCAAGAATCAGAACTCTATCCCATGCCCACAGCTGTAATAGCAACAGCAGACCAGCAATATCAGTAACATTTCTGTGGCTCGCCCTGCACATCTCTATACAACTAAGCGAGTCCAGCGCTACCCCAACTATACTGTCGCCGTCTCGAAATCCGCTAATAAAGGTAGAAATAATAGATCCATGTTGTCCGAACAGCTTCTTCGTAATCATCGTGTTCGCAATCAAGTTCAGGAGCTTCAATAGTTTGGATATCTATATATAACTCTGCACCCGATATACATGGATGTGAACCGATAGTTGAAAATATTATCTCCATGTCTTCATCATCGATTAATGGAACAGGTTCGTACTTTACAAATGTCGGCTGGACAACTTGTGGATATCCATATACAAATATTTATGTATGCGAAGAACAAAAAGAAAATGATGATCGAAATTTCATTCGGCCTTGACTGCATATCATTTGATTACTATAAACTGACCTGTAAAATTATTTGCAATTCTCAAACTGTCCAAACTGGACAATCAATTGATTAATATGCATAATTCTCATATCCGTACAAATATAGAAAAATGTACTGATACTACAGAATATGCATATCAAGCAATTGACGGGTCTACGGTTCAATGAAATGCAAATTTTATAAAAATATAAATAAAAATTTAAATGATTAACATAAAAAATTATTTCAAAACATAATTACATCACTGATATTAATATGTACATAATACATGCTATAAAAATTCATGCTGCACATTTATATAATAAAAAATATAAATTACAAATACGTAAACTTCAAATTTTATTCATAACTAAGTATTACTAAATAATTTTTTAACTAAATAATTATTTACAAGATAGACATAATCATATATTATTCTTATATACTTATATATTCATAATTAAATATTACTATAATTAATTAACGACAAAATAATCTTAATGATTAATCCATTTACTAACATAAATAAGTTCATATTTATAATATTTTTTTAATAAAAAATTATTAGTATATCATTATTCTTTTTACATTAATTAATACATTAATTAATTATTGAAATACAATACTAAATTTTTAAATTTTAATAATTGGAACTACATATTATTTAATTAATCATTATCAATATATATTATTTTTTTAATTCCTGAAATAATAAATATTAAACAAAATAATAGATAATCAAAACTTCTTATTATTTAATAAATTTAAATATCTTAAAATTTTTTATATACATCTTATTATTTACTAAAAAATTTATATAAGTTATTTATTCTAATCATCCCTCAAATTTTAATAATATTTATCAATTTTATAATTAACATACTAATTTAACTTCCCGTAAAATCAATTTTTAATATTAATTCCTAATATAAAAGTAATAATGTAAATTATTAAATAACAAATACTAAATAAATTTATCACAGAAAATTCAAAACACAAAATTTAATTACTCAAATATGTAAAAAAAATTAATTCAAAATTTAAATTAATATATACAAAATTTAATTTAAACAATCAAATAATTATAAGTTAATAAAAAAATTACCTTGAATCGGGATAATGAAATATGGAAGAACGAGATCTAAATCGTCCAATGAAAAGCCAGAAATTGAATCTATACAACAAAAAAAAATTATTAATCAAAAAAAGTTTAAATACTAAAAAAAATTAAAAAAAAATAAAAAATACAAACCGGAACGGACGAACGAAAACAACGAAGCCTTCGACCGATTTAGGATCCCACGCGAAGAAAAAAAATAAAAACTAGGACCACAGGAGGAGGGACCGGTGAGGGACCACGGGAAGGAAAAAAAAGGTGAAGAACCGTGAAAAAAATACAGGGGAGCGGGGGTTAAAGGGCTCTCTGCCTGAGTTCATCTTTCCAAACGATGAATTCTCAAGCGAAATTCATCTTTTGAAAAGACGACTTTAGATTCGTCTTTCCAAAAGCCGAACCACTAGGCCACGCATCACCACCGAAATGCCAGGATTGCCACGTGTCAACGAACGCGAACCTTCTGTGGAACTGGCTTGAATTCGACTTTTGAAAAACGAATTTAAGTTTGTCTTTCCAAAATCGAAATCAGAAGGACATGCGGCTCCAAGGGAACGCCCAATTGTCATGTATCATCGAATTAGTAAGCTCTGGAGGCAGAGATGAATTCATTTTTCGAAAAGACGAATTCGACCGTGCTGACGACCAAAATATCATTTTTTTTTTTTTCAAATTTTTTTTTCACGTGCCACCTAGATCCGTAAATATTTTATGGATCACCTACTTTTGTAATTAATTTTTTTTTATATTATTTTTTAAAAAAAATTGTTTCTTGCGTGCCCTTGCTGCTCTCTCGACCTTGTTCTTCACGAGAAGTTGGAACCCCCTAGAAGGGTGGATTTGACCGTTTGACGGGGAATAGCCTTCCCTGCCGTAGATCACATGCCGGATTTATTAATACTTAAAGTTGCCCTCTTGGTGAGGGCACGTCGGGCGCTGTGACGGATTCCACGCGCGTAGCCAACAAAGGACAACAGAAGGAGAGGCAATGGAGAGCGTCCCTCGGCTATAAAAGCCTGGAGTCCTCCCTCAATAATAATAATAATAATAATAATAATTATATTATTATTATTATATTTTTATGATGAATCAAAAAAAAAAAAAAGTGAGATAAATTTTATCATAGATATTTTCTATTGAGACCCTTCCCTCCAAGTCATTTCAATTCAGGTTACATATTTTATGCATACTTTTCTCATCTTAGATGAGTACGTCAGTCTGATTCTGCTAAGCCGATAGAGTAGTGCACTCTCCCTCCATCGCAGAACACGTATTTCAAAAAATATCCTGGATTTAATCGAGTGATCCACAAAGATCATACCTCGAATCCATGATCGATGGATGAAAGATTTAAATCCCTACCAACCGAGCTATCATCTTAGCGATTATTATTATCTTTATTATTTTTTAGAAAGGCAATGGAGAGCGTCCCTCGGCTGTAAAAGCCTGAAGTGCGCATTCACTTTTTTTTTTTTAGTTTGTTTTGGTAAATTTTTTCTATATAAAGAAAATGGACAAAGGGATAAATCCGACGTAGCTATCTTGCATGTCCCCATCCGATCAAAAAAATGTTCGGATAAAGACATTGAATTTCTGCAGCCTTTCTTCCATCTAGAATGAGCAGGCAACTCGACACCACTTAGATACCAGCTAAATCCTGGTTTATCTATTGATTATGAGATAAGATCCCAACCAACTAGGCTACGGTCTGACGATAAATTACCTTCACTTAATCATTTTCATAAATATTTGAACAGATATTAGAATGTTCTCGTACCTGCCCGACAGACTTTCACCAGTAAAAACTGGCAGTAGCAATTGGTAGATGAGAGAGAGATTTTTTTTTTTTCAAAGTTACGCCTTTTTAAAAAAAATAATTTTAAATTAATAATAGATCATGGATCTATGTTATATATATATTATATTCATTTTTAATAAAAAAAATATATATCGGAATCAAATCCATCCAAATATCAATCCACCCGAGTTGCTGCCTCGATAGTATAATTCATATGTTTCAATAATCTCTAACTTACATATCAAGGTGCTTCGAAAAAAAAGATAGAAACGTAACTGAAGGATAAAAATTTTTGGATCATAAATGACATAACAACTTGTTGACCTAGCACTCAAAACAAAGTCCGCACTTATGTTCAGCTACTAGGAAAAAAAGTTATTTGAATTCTATGAATTTGGCAACTTCAATCCCCAATATTTTACAGGGTTCACATCACTATATACAATATCTCATCAAGGAAACATGTACATAATAGCATTTGCTCATTTTAGTTGTCACAATTTGATCAATGACAATATTCACCAAACAAAAGTACATTGGCATTTTTATTCCAGATTCAAAAAAAAATCTGCTTGTTAATTCAATACCTGAGGGTGCCCCTATAAAATAAACTTATAGAAGGTACTAAAGCTGCAAAAGTAACATACTAGGGTTTCCAGGCATATTCAGAGAGAGAAAATGATCGTTCACATAAGGGGCCAGTACCCACTCTGACCAATAATTCCAGCTAATGTTCTTTAAGAATCTACCCAATTACCTTTATGCAGATGAAGTTTAATGAGGGTTGAACTTTCTATTGGTACATAAAATTCTCTCTAATAAAATTAAATCAAACTGCACTAACTTCCATACTGATGAAAAGGAAAAATGGTCTAGCTACCTTCTTCATGAAGCATTCTTTGTTGAAGGCAGCAACATCTACAGCATCTCAGAACAGAGAACTAACTTTGCCCACCATGCATCCATTCCACAAAATTGTCCAAAATCATGGGCCAAGCGAGGTCTGAGTTGAAATTCTCAGTTACCTGTAACAGGAAAAAAGAATTTTCAAAGCCAGCATTAGTAAAGCGGGCAAGTGGAAAAGATCGTTGAAAAACAACTCATGGGAAAACTAATAAAAGAAGATCAAAAGTGTAATAAAATCATCACAGAAAATGTTTCAGAATCATACCTCATTACAAATCAGAGAGAAAGCTCATCGACCGTTCCAAGTTGATCGCCTCGTAATCATATGTTGGTACTGCAGTGTTCAAGGTACAAAATTTTAAATTTGCTTTCCAAAAACTGCAAAGCATAGAATTACATATTAAGATGATAATTGCTGGAAATCTAGCAGGTCTGCTGACGGATGGTTTAATGAATTGATGATTGACCTCTAAACCAAGCTTTTTAGGTTGCAGAAGACACCTAAGCTGAAAGAAATATTGACCTTGAGATACTCGATAAGTTTGTCAACCTGCAGACTAAACTGGAAACCTAATACAAGATTCAGCAGTTCGCAGGCCCTCCTCAACGTCTATGCACTTTGCTTGTCCTCCGTGGAAGTATATGGCGTAAATTACAGTTTAGGAATGTAAGGGGAACAAAACCGTAATCCCGTAACATAAAAAAAAAGAAACAGAAACCCAAAAAATGGCAAACCTGTCAGGCATTAATGAAATGCATACGAACAGAAGTCCAAGAAATTTGATTGCCTTGTCACCTTCAGAATGTTGAAACAATACAAGCACATTTTCATGTGTTATCAAGGCATGGAGACAAGTACGTGAGAGCTTAAATCAGGCAAAAAGGTATGGAGAAAATCCATATAGAAAATAGGGGCTGAGTAGACTACAATTAGGACAGACTTCGTGCTGACCTCTTTCACCAATTAGGCAGTGCCTTTTTTATTTTGCTGACCTCTACCGGAACGGGTTTTTTTTTAAAAAAAAATTTAAATAATATATTTTTAATAAATATTTATGAAATTAGAATAGGTTGAAGCATATTTATCAAATTGGTATAGTTTGGTATGTGTGGCAGCCGCATTGAAAGCCACGGTTTTCAACCCATGACTTTAAATTTCAACGTAACAATATATAAAATATTTAAAATAGCATAATAAAATTAAAAATTAAAAATAATAATAATAAAAAGTTGCAGGTACAACTTGCGTGAAGTTTCAAGTTGTACCTGCAACTTTATCTTATTCCTGCATCTCCATTTTTGAAATAAAAAATTAAAACATATATAGGTAAAATCATAAATTATTACCTTAATAATAATAAAAAATATTAATATATAATATATATAATATTATTATATATATTTATTATAAAATATAATAAATATAATAAATATTTTATAATATAATATTTATAATTTAGTCGGTGTCAATTTAGCCGCCAGGCCGGTTATCAAATTGCTGTCAGTCAGTGCCAGTCTGACCGTCAACCTGGCAATCCGGCCGCTAGTCCGGTCACTAGATCGATACCAGTTCGGTCGCCAGCTCGGTGCCAGTCCGATCCTGGTGCCAGTTCGGTCCCCTGCCCGATACCAGTTCGGTCTCTAGTCCGAGTTGGACTGGCACCAACCTGGTAGTCGAATTGGTACCGGCCTAGCGGCCAGACTAGTAATTAAATCGATGACTGGAATGGCTATCGGATCGGTGACCGGACTGGCGACCGAACTGATGCCAGACTCGCACCGACCTGGTGACCAAACTGGCTATCAAACCGATGACCGGACTGGTGGCCAGACCGGAGATCGGACTGGCACAGTCCTAGCAGCCAGACTAGCTATCGGATCAAGAGCCAAACTAGCGACCGGATCGGCGATCGGACTAGTGACCATCGATCCAACAACCAGGTCGGTGATAATTTAGTCGCTGGTCTGGCTGCTAGTCTGGCCATCAGTTCAACAACAAGTCCGACTACCAAGTCGGTGCCAGTTCAACTATCAGGCCGGCCACTAGTCTGATAGCTAGTCCGGCCACTAGTCCAGTAGCTAGTCCGGCCACCAGTCCGACCTCTGGTCCGATAGCCAGTCTGGCTACCAGGTCAGTGCCAGTCCGACCATCGATCGGGTTGCCAATCCGGCCACCGACCCGATAGCCAGTCCAGTCGCCAGGTCGATGCCAGTCGGTCGCCAATTTGGCCATCGATTCGATAGCTAGTTCGATTGTCAGGTCTGTGCCAATCCAACTGCTGGTCTGGTTGCCAATCCAATCACCAATCCGAATCCAATCCGACCACCAAGTCGGTGCCAATCCGGTCATCGATCCGGCCCCAGTCCAATACCCAGTTCGACTGTCAGGTTGATGCCAGTTCGATCGCCAATCCGACCACCGATCCGGTTGCCAATTCGGTTCCTAATCCGATAGCCAGTCTGCTACCAGGACGGTGCCAGTTCGATCATCAATCTAGCCACCAGTCCGATCACCGGTCTGGCTACCAGTTCTGCCATCGATCTGACAGCCAGTCCGGTCATTAAGTCGATGCCAGTCCGATCACCAATCTGGCTACCGATCCAATTATCAATTTGTCCATCGATCTGACAACCAATTTGGTCATCGGTTCTGTTACCGCCAAGACTGTCGTGGCCCATAGCTGCTGCGGTGCCGGAGTGCGCTCCCTTCGCTGCCTGTCGGTCCGCTGCTCCTGGACCTGCGAAACAGGGGTTAGTGACCCGGACTAGGGTTTCCGGCGGGGGCACTCCGACGATCAAGTCAGTGACAATCCAGGAAAACAGATCCTCCCGGTCGGGCACCTCTTGGACTCCGCACTAGGAGTGAAGGATGTGAGGCGAAAACGTAGCAGGAGGAGACTAATAGCGGGACAGAGGGGTTCCCTGTCACTCTGTTTCTCCTTGTTTCCCTCGTTTTCCCTCAGCCGTGATTTTGGTGGCGGTGCTTCGCCCTCTTGGTCGAGCTTGCACTTGTGTTGGTGGTGAATTGTTGTTACCTCTCCCCCTTGTGGGGGTGTCAACTGTTCTTGTAGTTGAAAATTGGTTGTTTGGAGCTTGCCTCGGGATCCTCGTGGGTTGGCAGGCGCGTGCGGCAGGATTTCGTGCCATAGACGAGACGCCTTCCTGACAGGTGGTAAGGGAAGCTTATGTTCGTTCTGACATCCACTCCTATCGTTCCACTCCGGGAAGCTTGCCAGAGCCTTGATCCGGGGGTCGCCGCCCTAGGGGTTCGTGCTTTCTGGCTGGCCCATCCCCATGGAGGTACGGCCGGGCAAAAGTAGCATGGCAGCATGGGCGGCGCAGCTCCGTAGTCCTTAGGCAGCTCGCCGGTGTCCTGGGATGGTAGGGGCATGCTTCGGTCTGGGCGCTCCGAGCTCGTGCGATCACCTTGATGAAGAGTGCGGGCCCAGTCCAGAGGGCGCGCGCTCGGAGAGGCTCCACATCGACGAGTGAGCGCTGAGCTCGATCTCGACCGCAGGGCACTAGCCTTCGAGGGTCTCGCTCTAGAGGGCGGAGGACGGACCCACTCCAGAGGGCACGCGCTCGGAGAAGCTCCACATCGGCGGGTGAGCGCTGAGCTCGACCTCGACCGCAGGGCACTAACCTCCGAGGGTCTCGCTTTGGAGGGCGGAGGACGGGCCTGGTCCAGAGGCGCGCGTTCGGAGAGGCTCCACATCGGCGGGTGAGCGCTGAGCTCGACCTCGACCGCAAGGCACTAGCCTCCGAGGGTCTCGTTCTGGAGGGCGAAGGATGGACCCGGTCCAGAGGGCGCGCGCTCGGAGAGGCTTCACATTGGCGGGTGAGCGCTGAGCTCGACCTCGACCGCAGGGCACTGGCCTCCGAGGGTCTCGCTCTGGAGGGCGATGGACGGCTCCGGCCTAGACATCCCGAGCTTGCGGGCGCGACCTGGTGGAAGACGACTCCGGCCTTGGTGTCCCGAGCTTGCGGGTACGACCTGGCGGAGGACGGAGCTCGGCCCGTCGCCTTGAAGGGGCTCAGCTCAGCTCAGCCCGGCAAAGTGGTCTGGGCTGGGGTGTTGCCTTGGTGTCCGTCGTGGCGATCTTCTTCAATGTGGTGCCTGTCAGCTACCCACGTCAGCGGTCTCGCCACATCATTTGCCTCCCACTCCCGAGGCTCGTTAGTGCGCGGTGCTCGGGGCGAAGGGAGTAACTGTGGTGCTAGCATGGAAAGGCGAAAATTCGACGCAATGATGGCCGCGGTCGCCAGCGCTTCGAGGGATGGCCCTGCCGGCCAGTGCGAGGGTGCCACATGGCCACGTCCGAGGAGTAGTTAATGCTGGCACAGAATTCTGAGCGGCTGGGACTCCTTTTTCGTCGATGGGCAGCACGTGGCGCAGATCCGTTGGCGAGGGGATCGCAACAGCGAGGATTTGATGAGTCTTCTCGAAATGAAAAGAAAAAATTTTCTTACTCAAAGTTTCCTTTCTTTCAAATCTTTCGTGCTTGTTGCTGTGCCCAGATCCTTCCTTCTCTGTGATCTGCGTCCGTTCTTCTCTTCTAAGGTCCAGATCGGCTTTGTTCCTCTCCCTTCTTCCTTTCTGGGGTAGGCTCCTTCCTTCTTAGTCCAGCATGTCTCGTCCTGAATCTTTCGCCCAAAGGGTAATGCTCTCCTCCTCCGACGAGTCGGAGGGGGCATAGTTTAGGATTAGCATGAGACCGGCCCTTCCTGCCCCTCCTGTTCCTTCTAGTCCCACTTGTCCTCCCCTGCTGCTTGAATTAGCTCCTAGTCTGTACAGTCAATAGGTCCGGGCGGGGTCGTTTCGACGATTTCCACCGCGGAGCTGGGGGCCATCCGGGATGCTTATAGCATCCCGACTTCCGTCCGACTCATGATCCCCCCGCCACGGGGAGCGGTCACTTCCAGTGGTCCGGAGCATCTCGCCTTCTATGAGGGGACCTTCTCCGGAGGTCTCCGATTCCCTTTTCATCCCTTCTTCTTATCTGTCCTGAATAACTATCGCCTGGTCCCCGCCCAGTTGATGCCGAATGCCATCAGGGTGATCTTCTCTTTCATTGTACTCTGCCATGTCCACGGGTTCGTTGCCCGTTTTCCTTATTCAGGGCATTCTTCATCCTGAAACGCCACTCGACCGAGAACGGATGGTGGTCTTTACCTTCTCGTCCAAAGGGCATCAAATTCGAGCTCCCCTCTTCCATCAAGGGATGGAAGAGCAAATTTTTCTTTGCGGACGTCGAGGGGGTTAACTGGGCCTGGAGCGAGCCGGACCGATCCCCTAACCGGATCTCCACGATCGATGCAGCCGATCGGGACGATTACGATCAGCTTTGCACCGCTCAGATCCCCTCTCTGGAGGTCCTGCTGTCGGAGCAGAACCTTCTCGACGCCAGGGTCGACTCATCGGCGGGGCCAGGTGAGTTCAGCTCTCTTCTTCATCTCCATTTTCTCTTTTCTTCATCTTAGGTTAACCTTCTTGGCTCCTGTGTGTAGAGTTGATCCTCCTAGAGGGCGAGCCGTTACCGATCTCCAAGAAGAGGCCGCCCGCTGGGACGGTTGCCGAGCCTCCTCCGAGGCGGGCTCGGATTGAGGGCGCACCGGCGTTTGCCCCTGTGGTGCCGGTCGCTCCGAGGGAGGCCGAAGGACGGATGGGGCCGCAGGCTGGACTCCCTGTTCTGGAGCCTAAGGCGACCGCCCGGGTTGACACCGCTGCTACCGTTGCGCCGCCCCCCTCTCCGTGTCCGAGGGTGGCCGAGGCTGAAGGTGGAGAGGCCCGCCCCAGAGATTCTCCAGCGACGGGGGTTCCGACACGACAGTGCCGGATCCTCGACCGGTTCCTGGGGGTCCACTGCCGGAGGGACGGGCGCACCTGCTCTCCGGAGAGCAGGAGAGACGAGGCGAGGCACCGCCTTCCGTTCAAGCTGGGGCCGGAGAGCTCCCTAGCCGACAACCGTGCCCTGGCTTACCGCATGATGGACTTCTCCATCCAGCTATGCGACCGGGAGGAGATGGATGGGCTGCCGGTTGGAGCTGTGATCGACAGCATCTTCCCCCACCTCTACACGGTAAGCAACCTTATCCTCTTTCTCTCTTTTCCTTTTTTTTTTTTGACTCCCCATGTGATGCAGATGGGTGTCGAGGCTCTTTTCATTAGAAGCTGTTGCCGAAACTGGGAGCGAGCTGAGCAGCAGTAGGCGGCCGAGATCGCGTCGTTGAAGGCCGATCTGAAAGAGAAGGCCGACTCCGAGGGGTGCTTGACCGCGGGTCAAGGACCTCGAGAGGTAGCTCGCTGATTCTGAGGGGCGAGCGAAGGAGTTCCAGGAGAGCCTCGACCGCGAGCTGGAGCAGTCGAGGAGGAAATCCGAGGACCTTGCTGACGCTGAGCGGCGGTTGGGCGTGTCTGACGCCGAGGCGGCCCGACAGAAGGGGATCGCCCAATCCCTCCAGGCCCGGCTGGCGACGGAGGAGGAAAAGTCGGCCGCGGCCCAGAGGGCAGCCGAGGAGGCCGCCAGGTCGGTTGTGGACACCAGGCACGAGATGGCCGCAACGAAGAAGGAAGCTGGGGAGGCGGTGAAAAAGTACAGGGCCTCAGAGGAGTTTCTCGCCGAGATCCAATAGACGGCGTCGGACTCCTTCAAAGGCTTCATGTACCTGCGCCGCCTATTTGAGGAGTTTCGTCTCGGCCGAGAGCCACAGCCGCCTTGACTATCCCGGCGCTTCAAGACCAGGAGGCGGACGTCGAGGACGCCGTACCACCTGAGCTCGAAGCCGTGCGGCTTGAAGCCCCTGCTGATGGAGACTCCCAGCCCGACGATCCAGCCAGCAAGTAGCCATTTCCTGCTTCCTTTTGTCTTGTTATTTTCCTGTACTTGGCAGGGCCCCCGGCATGTCGGGGGCCCGAGGGATGTTTGTAATTGACACTTAATCAATAAAGCACAAACTTCCTTTAGTCATTTCTCTTGTCTGGCTCTTCCTCCCTCTTACTCCCCTTCTCCTCTTCTGTCTATTTTATGTATGGAGGTCAGAGAGGGGGCCTCACCTTGCATGGGGCTGAGTTGTTAGACTTCGGCACCAGCAAGCTAGGCGCAAGTTGATGGCACTCGAAGATTGCTGGACTCGAAGGACGTTGGTGACTGAGAGCTGCGTAGCTCGAAGTTCTCTTGGCCGAAGATCTGAGCTCGGTCTTGAGTGTGGAAGGTGGTAGCTTCGATGCTGTATTTCCTTCTTGTCTCTTTCTCTTTCCTCCCCCTCTCTTCTTTCTTTTTCTTTTCTCCCTTTTTTTTCTTTTTTTTTTTTTTTTTTTTTTTTTTTGAGTGGGGAGATCAGAGAAGGGGATGCTGGTTGTGCCCCCATTTGTTCTCTTTCTTTCCTTCCCTCTCGTCTTCTTTTCGAGTAGAAGATCGGAGAAGGGTTGCCGGGCTCCCTCCTTTGTTCTCTTTCTTTCCTTCCCCTTTCATTTTCTTTTCGAGTGGGGAGATCAGAGAAGGGGGTTACCGTCTTGATGCGAGCTAGGCTCGAGGCCTTCTTGGACGTGGAGCTAGGCTCGGGCCCAGGGGTTGCCTGAGATCTTGGCTCAGGTCTTTAGTGCCTTGGAGCTAGGCTCGAAGCGTTGATGGGAGCTACGTGGCCCCATGATCTCTTGGCGTCTCGGAGCTAGGCTCGGAGGTGTTTGAGATGGAGAGTGGCTTGGCTCAAAGTTTTCTTGGCCGGAGATCTGAGCTCCGGTCTTGAGCCGGCGTCCTGGAGTTGGGCTCGGGGACGTTGTTGAATGGGAGCTGCCTGGCTCAAGGTTCTCTTGGTCGGAGATCTGAGCTCCGGTCTTGAGCTGATGCCCTGGAGCTGGGCTCGGGGACGTTGATGATTAAGAGCTGCTTGGCTCGAAGGTGCCTTGGCATCCTGGAGTTGGGCTCGGAACGCTTTGAATGGAGAGCTACGTGGCTCGATGGTTCTTTGACGTCGTGGAGCTGGGCTCGGGGACGTCGTTGGTTGAGAGCGGCGTGGCTCCACAATTCTTTGGCCGAGGTCTGAGCTCCGATCTTGGGTCAGCATCCTGGAGCTGGGCTCAGGGATGTTGGAATTTTCCTGCAAGACAGATAGACACTTGTGCGAGGAAAAAACCATTATTATTATCATTGCTAGGAAACCTTACATTATTGATAGTATTTCCGCAAGTTGCAGGCATTCCATGTTCTGGGGAACCTGACGACGCTGAGGTCTTCGAGGTCGTAGGCCCTTGTGAGAGGGCTTCAGCCACTTTGTAGGGGCCTTCCCAGTTCGGGAGAGTTTTTGCCGCACTCCCTAGGCTGGGATGCCTCCGCCCGCCATAGCACCAAGTCTCCGAGCTTAAAAGCCTTTGTCCGAGTCCTTGAAGGATGGTTCGGTTGGTCACCTCGGCTTCCCCGTTCGTTTGGGGGTGAGCCACCGAGGTGAACCGGTGCTGGATGCCGTGTGCCGCGCAGAATCCTTCGAACTCGCGGTTGTCGAACTGTCCCCGTTGTCGGTGATAATACAACAGGGGAGCCCGAAGCGGCAGATGATTGACTTCCAGAAGAACTGGCGGACATTGGCTTCCGCGATCCGGCTAGCGACTCTGCCTCGACCCACTGGTGAAATAGTCGATCGCCACTAGCAGGAACTTTCGTTGCCCTGGTGCTGGGAAAACGGTCCCAGGATGTCCATTTCCCACTGGGCAAAGGGCCAAGGGGCCGAGAGCTGGGAGATCGACGCCGCCGGCTGACGCTGTATGTTGGCGTGGCACTGGCATTTGTCGCACCTTTTGATGAAGTCGGTGGCATCCTCCCTCATGGTCTCCCAGAAGTATCCCTGGCGGAGAGCTTTGTAAGCCAGTGTCCTCCCTCCCACGTGATTCCCGCAGAGGCTCTCATGTATCTCTTGGAGCACGAAGGTCATCTCGACGGACTTGAGGCATCTCAGGAGTGAGTAGGAGTAAGACCGGCGATAAAGCCGGCCCTCCATCAGGACGAAGCGGGAGGCTTTCTTCCTGACGAGGCGGCTTCTGCACGATCTTCTAGCAGGTGCCGTCGGTGATGTACCGGATATACTTGTCCATCCAGCTCGCTCGGGGGCGACTTGATGTACCTCCGTCGGGTTCTCGTAGCTAGGACTTTCGAGGTGCTCGATGTAGGCGCGTCCCAGAGACGAGTCCGCCAATGTCGCGAGCCTGGACAGTGCATCCGCGCGCGCATTCTCCCCTCGAGGGATGTGGAAGATGCTGAAGCGTTGGAGGCCTGCTGTGCTCGCGCGGACCTGCTCCAGGTACTTCATCATCTGGGCGTCCCTCGCTTCATATTCTCCGGAAACTTGTCCGGCGACCAGTTGGGAGTCGATGAAGACTTTCAAGTCTTGCACACCCAGCTCGCGGGAAACCCTGAGGCCCGCGAGGAGTGCCTCGTACTCCGCCTGGTTGTTGGTAGCAGCGAACTTGAATCGGAGGGCGCATTCCGCCATGACCCATCACAGTTGGTTAGGATGAGGCCTGCTCCGCTCCCGCCTGAATTGGACGCTCCATCTACGTGGAGGATCCAGGGCTTTTCTCTTGGCCCGAGCTCCATTGCTGTCTGCTCTGGCTCCTCGGCGAACCCGGTGCACTCGACCACGAAGTCGGCTAGGACTTGGGCCTTTTGCGACGATCTCGATCGGTACGCTATGTCGAATTCGCTAAGCAGCAAGGACCATTTGGCCACCTCCCGGATGTCTCGGGTCGGGTGAGGATAGCCCTCAGCGGCTGGTCCGTCACGACCAATATTGGGTGTGCTTGAAAATAGGGCCTGAGATGCTTAGCAGATATTATTAGTGCAAAAATGAGTTTTTCGAAGCGAGTATACTTGATCTCCGCGTCGCGGAGGATTTTGCTGGTGTAGTACACCGGCTTCTGAGATTTGTCCTCGTCTGTGCGGACGAGAACTGAGCTGACAGCTCCCGGTGTCACCGCCAGGTATAGCAAGAGCTCCTCTCCCTCCTCCGGCCTAGAGAGCAGTGGAGGATAGGCGAGGAAGTTCTTCAGCTCCTCGAAGGCTGTCTGGCACTCCTCGATCCAAGTGAAGTCGTGCATCTTGCGCAGCACCTTGAAAACGGCAGGCAACGATCAGCCAACCTCGAGATGAATCTACTGAGGGGCAACTCATCCCGTCAGGCGCTGGACATGCTTCTTAGAGGTCGGGTGCTCCATGTCGATGATGGCCTGTACTTTCTCCGGGTTCGCTTCGATGCTCCTCTCTGGTGACCATGAAGCCGAGAAATTTTCCTGCCACCACCCCGAAGGCGCACTTCGCCGGGTTCAGCTTCATCTGGTGCTGCCGCAGGTTGTGGAAGGACTCGGCGAGATCAGCTACATGGCTCGAGCCCGGCTTGCTCATGACGAGCATATCATCCACATACACTTGCATGTTGCGGCCAATTTGGTCCTCGAAGACCTTACTGACCAGGCGCTGATAGGTAGCCCCTGCTTTCTTCAGGCCAAAAGGCATTATCCTGTAACAATATATCCCTTGGTCGATGACGAAGGCAATGTGCTCCTCATCTTCTGGATGCATGCGGATTTGATTGTACCCGGAAAACACGTCCATGAAGGAGAGCAACCGGTGACCCGAGGTGGCATCCACCAGCTGGTCAATCTTCGGGAGAGGGAAGCTGTCCTTGGGGCAAGCTTTATTGAGATCGGTGTAGTCTACACAGGAGGCATTTGTCATTATTCTTCTTGACCATCACTACATTCACCAGCCAGCTCAAGTATTGGACTTCTCGAATGAAACCGGTGACCAAGAGTTTGTCAACTTCTTCTTTGATGGCTGCCTGTCTCTCCGGAAAACTTCTCTTCTTCTGCCGAACTGGCTTGTGCTTTGGGTCAACACTCAATTTGTGAGTAATGATGTCAAGGGGGATACCTGGCATGTCCGCTGCCGTCTAGGCGAAACATCCGCGTTCGCCCGCAGGAATCCCAGCAGTTGAGCCCTCTCCTCTTCGGGTAGCTGGGCTCCGATTTGCACCGTCTTTGCGGGGTCCTCTCTGAGCGGATAGGAAAGTTGACGCTCAACCGGGCCTCCCCTGGGGTATTGGGCCCTTTGGTCGAGGTCGTCCGCACTGGGGTCGTCCCGAGGGACCTTGGCCCCAGGGAGAGTTTGGAAACAATGCTGCACTGGCTGGGGCGTTCCTCTCATCTCCCCGACACCGTAGAGAGTTGGGAACTGTACAAGTAGCCTCTTGGTGGAGACAAAGCATCGAGTAATACAGCCCGGGTCGACCCAATATCACGTTGTAGGCGGAAGGAAGCCTTACAACCGTGAAGGTCATCATGACGGTGCTCTGCCGAGGTGCGTTTCCGGCAGTGACCGGATAGTGATTCTCCTACTCTCACAGAATCGCCCGTGAAACCAACAAGGGGCGTGTGCACGGGCCTAAGCTGATCGGGGAAAAGATTCATTCTGGAGAAGGCATCATAAAAAAGCACGTCTGTGGAGCTTCCACTATCAAAAATGATGCGCTTTACAGGTGCTTCGCGATCGTCATTTCGACAACCACGGCATCCTTATTTATATTTTTCCCCCCGTCTTCCCCTCCCTCATAAAGGGAGTACATTCTCAGATTCCCCTGCCCCCCGGGTCCTCTTGGATGCACGGGCACTCCCCAAGAGATCATGCCCATTGGCTTCTCGGTGGGACGGTTTGTCGATGGCCGGAGCTGGCGGGAGAGCAACGAGAGCCTGGGACTCCGCCTGAGGTCTGCTCCCCACGAACCTCTTGAGGTAGCCTCTCTTGATGATTTCCTCACTCCCACTTGAGGTTGCGGCATTCCTCAGTGTCGTCGCCGTGGTCGCGGTGGAAGCGGGAGTACTTCGTCTTGCTTTTCTTGCCTCGGTGGGGTCTGGGCACCTCCCGCCCGAGGTTTGGTGAGCGGCTCTCCCTGTCGGCAGAGTCGCTCACTGTCTTTACGCCGGAGCTTGATGGCTGCCCCGATTGTCGGTGGTAGCCTGCAGCTGCGACGACCTTCTTGGAAAGAGCGCAGGCTGTCGCGGGGAGCTGCGGCGTGGGCCGCCGAGGTCCGTGGCTGCTGGTGGGTAGCCACGGACCAGTGCTGGTGCTGAAGCTGGCGCACTGCCGTGGCAAGGACTTGCATCTGCTGGGCAAATACAGTCAGCTGGCTTCTGGTGGAGGTAGCTGGACCGGAGCGGATGGCTCCACTTCTTGGCAGTGCGGGTTCCCTCGAGAGGGGGAGTCCCCCGCACGCTAGTGGAAGCTTTCCTTGCCCTTGTCGTCACCATCCTCCCGCCCGGCCCGTCTGTGAAGAGATGGAGGGTTTGTCCCACCCCTACTTGGTGCGCCAATCTGTTGCCGCCAAGACTGTCGTGGCCCATAGCTGCTGCCGGTGCCGGAGTGCACTCCCTTCGCTGCCTATCGGTCCTTTGCTCCTGGACCTGCGAAACAGGGATTAGTGACCCGGCCGGGGTTTCCAGCAGGGGCACTCCGACGATCAAATCAGTGACGATCCAGGGGAACAGATCCTCCCGTCGGGCCCCTCTTGATGGACTCCGCACTAGGAGTGAAGGATGTGAGGAGGCGAAAACGTAGCAGGGGGAGACTAACAGCGGGGACAGAGGGGTTCCCTGTCACTCCATTTTTCTTGTTTTCCTCGTTTCCCTCAGCCGTGATTTGGTGGTGGCGCTTCGCCCTCTTGGTCGAACTTGCGCTTGTATTGGTAATGGATTGTTGTTGTTACCTCTCCCCTTTGTTGGGGGTGTTGACTGTTCTTTGTAGTTGAAAATTGGTCGTTTGGAGCTTGCCTCGGATCCTCGCTGGGTTGGCTGGCGCGTGCGGCAGGATTCCGTGCCGTAGACGAGACGCCTTCCTGACAGGTGGTAGGGAAAGCTTTCGTTCGTTCTGACATCCTTTCCTGTCGCTCCATTCCGGAAGCTTGCCAGAGCCTCGATCCGAGGGTCGCCACCCTAGGGGTTCTGCTTTCTGCTGGCACATCCTCCGGAGGTACGGCCGGGCAGGTAGTTATGGCGGCATGGAAGGCGCCGCTCCGTAGTCCTTGGACGGCTCGCCGATGTCCTGGGATGGTAGGGCTTGCTCCGATCTGGGCACTCCGAGCTCGTGCGATCACCTTGATAAAGAGTACAGGCCCGTCCAGAGGGCACGCGCTCGGAGAGGCCCCACATGGCAGATGAGTGCTGAGCTCGATCTCGACCGCAGGGCACTAGCCTCCGAGGGTCTCGCTCTGGAAGGCGGAGGACAGACCCGTCCAGAGGGCACGCGCTCGGAGAGGCTCCACATCGACGGGTGAGCGCTGAGCTCGACCTCGACCGCAGGGCACTAGCCTCCGAGGATCTCGCTCTGGAGGGCGGAGGACGGACCCGGTCCAGAGGGTGCATGCTCGGAGAGGTTCCACATCGGCGGGTGAGTGCTGAGCTTGACCTCGATAGCAGGGCACTAACCTCCGAGGGTCTCGCTCTGGAGAGCGGAGGACGGACCCGGTCCAAGGGCGCGCGCTCGGAGAGGCTCCACATCAGCAGGGTGAGCGCTGAGCTCGACCTCGACCGCAAGGCACTAGTCTCCGAGGATCTCGCTCTGGAGGGCGGTGGACGGCTCCGACCTAGGCGTCCCGAGCTTGCGGGCGCGACCTGGCGGAGGACAGAGCTCAGCCCTCTCCTAGAAGGGGCTCAGCTCAGCTCAGCCCGCAAAGTGGTTCGGGCTGGGTGTTTGCCTGGGTGTCTGTCGTGGCGGTCTTCTTCAATGTGACGCCTGTCAGCTACCCACGTCAGCGGTCCCCACATCAAGTTCAATTGCCAGTTTGGCCGCCAGGCCGATGCCAGTTTGGCCGCCAGGCCGATGCCAGTTTGGCCGCCAGGCCGATGCCAGTCCGACCGCCAAGTTAGTGCCAATCCGACTCGGATTGGCGATCGAACTGGTACGGGGCAGAGAACCGGACTGGCATCGGGCTACTGACCGATTGGCACCGGCTACGACCGGACTGGTATCAGCCTTGTGACCGGACTAGCGACCGAATTAGCACTGAACTGATGGTCGAATTGGCACCAATCTAACAAACGAATTGGCAACTAGCCTGGCAACTAGACGATACCAACGAAATTATAAATTTTATAATTATATAAATTATTTATAAATAATAATAATAAATAAAACATATATTTATAATATATAATAAATATTATAATATATTATAATATATTTATTATAATATTTATATTATGTATTATAGTTTATAATAATTTTATTTTATAATTTAATATTTTATATTATTATTAAAATAATAATTTATGACTTTATTTATATACTTTTTATTTTTTTAATTTTTATTTTTTTTTTTAAAAATGGAGGTGCAAGAATAAATGTTCTTTTAATTTTTTTATTTTTAATTTTTTAATTTATTATATTATTTTAAATATTTTATATATTATTATATTGAAATTTAAAGCCGTGGTTCAACCCGTGGCTTCTGATGTAGCTGCCACGCATACCAAACCATACCGGTTTGGTAAATATATTTCAATCTATTCACGTTTGATAATATTTATTAAGAAAATATTATTTAAAAAACTCCTCGCAAAAAACGTCCATTAAACAGCAAGACATTAAAGAATTATTTAAATAATTTTAGAAGGAAGGGAAAAATATCTTTCTTTTTCAGCTTTCATTTGCCTGATAGACTCATATCAGTTTAATTCGCAGATACCGGGAGGGGAAACAAAATGTTACAAATATGTGAAAGATGTCAATGCCAGCAAAGTGGCAGGTATAAAATATATAACCAGGCAAGCATAAGTATCCGGACATACAGTATGATCAACTTCCACATCAGAACAGAAGACACAATCCCTTCAGGGCTGTCGAAAAGAGTAAAGTAGTGTAACCAAAAATATGCAGCAGAAACAGTTACCCATAATTGATATCAAGCCTTTAAAAAAAAAAGAAAAAAGTATTGCTTAATTTTCTAAATGGAAATATCAGGATTTTTTAAAAATAATATAAAAAATAAAAAATTACCAAACTAGGTGTTTGAAACATATTTACCAAAATAGGTATTTTCGGTTGACATGGCACTGTAATCAGGATTGTTTGCTGACATAGCACTGGATCCGGACACGTAGAACGAGGCGAAGGGATGTGGATACGAAATCGTCGTTTGGAAAATGATTTCAAAAAGAAATCATTTTTCTCAAAGTCGATTTAGAATGGATGGATTGGTGGCAACAAAATCCTGAAATCGTCTTTTGAAAGGACGAGTTTAAATGATTGAAATCGTCTTCTCGAAAAACGATTTCAATACGAATTCAACTCATCCTAACATTACACATGAGCATTTTGGCAATTAAATCAAAAATCATTCATAAATGCACCATTAAATACCTGCACCCGCATAAATACTCTCTTTTTAATCAAATTTTAAATCTAATAAAATTTTAAAATATATAATAAAATTTAAAATAATATAATAAAATATTTAATAATATAATAAAATTAAAAATATTAAAAATAACATAATAAATTAAAATATATGAATATTTAAAATATAATAAATTAAAAATATTTAAAATAATAATAAATCTAAAATTTAAAAAAAAAGTTACAGGTGAAGTCGCATACACACATACGACTTTATCTTATTCCTGCACCTCCATTTTTTAAATAAAAAAATAAAACAATATAAATAAAGTCATAATTTGTTACCTAATAATAATATAAAATATTACTATTATAAAATAAAATTTATTATAATATAAAAATATAATGAATATATTAATAATATATTATATATTATATTATAAAATATAATATATAATATAAAATCTATAATTTAGACGGTGCCAGTCTATCGCCGTCCGGTCATCAATTCGTCTATCAGGTCGATGCCAGTCCGACCATCAACCTGGTGCTAATCTGGCTGCAAGTCCGGTCGACGAACTGGTGCCAGTCCGGTCCCGGCCCGATACCAGTTCGGTCGTCGGTTCGAGCGGACTGGCACCGTTCTGGTAACCAGATTGGCTGTCAACGATGGCCGGTTCGGTTGACAACCGGACCGACTACCGGCTTATTATCACCGATCCGGTCGCCCATCCATTCGACAGTCGAACGGTGACTGGACCGGCCACCGGTTCGACAGCCAATCCGGTTGCCAGGACAGTGCCAATCCGACTCGGACCGACAATCGAACTAGTAGCAAGTAAGGACCGAACTGGCACCGGTTCATCGACCGGACTTGCAACCAGATTAGCACCAGGTTGACGATCGGACTGAACCAACATGATAGACAAATTGACGGCCGGACCGGCGACTAGACTAGCACCGTCTAAATTATAGATTTTATATTTATTATAAAATATTTATTATATTTTATAATATAATATGTAATACATTATTTTATATATTCATTATATTTATTATATATATAATAAATTTTATTTTATAATAGTAATTGTTGCCGCCTAGATTGCCTGGCCTGTAGCTTCTTACGTGGCCCGGGTAAGTGGACTCTTGCCAGCGTCCACCGGGCTCGTCTGTGGACGACCAAGGGAACCTATTCGTATTTGTAGGGTGAAAGGGCTTGATACTGTGTCGTGGTCTTCGTGGGCCTCTCCGGTGGAAGAAATCTTCACCGTATCGTCCCTCTGTCGGGCGGACCTGCAAAGCAGGGAAGACCTGCGCCGGGGATTCCGGCGGAGGCACTCCCACGATCAAGTCAGTGGGACGATCGAAGGAAATAAGAGACCTCTGAGGCGGAGAGCTTGGGGGACTCTCTGCTGCCAGAGGGTGATAATAAATAGTGTGTGTTTTTCTTACCTTCCCTTACTCTGGACGTGGAGCTCTCCGGTGAAGAAATCTTCACCGTATTGTCCCTCTATCGGGCGGACCTGCAAAGCAGGGAAGACTGCACCGGGGATTCCGGCAGAGGCACTCCCACGATCAAGTCAGGGACGATCGAAGGAAATAAGAGACCTCTGAGACGGAGAGCTTGGGGACTCTCTGCTGCCAGAGGGTGATAATGAATAAAGTATATTGTTTCTTACCTTCCCTTACCTCTTCGTACCGGTCTTTATGTGGACGAATGGCTCCTGTCACTTTTGGGGAGGCATGCCGGTCTTGATGTAGACTTGTCGGCCTGTAAGACCATGATGGGCTTGTGAACCTTCTTCTTCTGGGTGGTTCAGGAAGTTGGTGCAAGGGTACAGTACCATGGGCATGGCACTATTCACTAGTTAGTGTAAACAATAGCTTATAAAACTTAAATGCAAACCTTCCTTGCAGACGACTGTCAAGCGGCGTACCATAGGACCAACATAGAGGGGATCCTTGGAAAGAGTGCCGGGCCCATGTATGTGGGCCCCTCGAAAAACGTGCCGGGTCCACATGAATGAGACCGAACTGCGCGGTGTACCCGATGATCGAGCCGGGCTGTGACGCCAAAGTGCTGAACTAGCCGGGACGCCGCTTCAAGCCGCCATGCAGGCATGTGGACAGGGAGAAAGCCCGCAGAACCTTCCCATGCATGTGGGCCGTCATGTGCCTGGTGCAACGGCTCCATGCACGAACCCATACGTGGATGAGTTGCAGTGGCTAAACTGGGCGCCGGTGGTGAACATGGAACCGGAGCCATGCGGGCCGGAGCCGGAGGAGCAGAGGAGCCGGGGTACGACATCGTCGAGCCGGGGTCCCGCCGGGCAAAGCCGGAGGGGGTGGAGGCATGCTGTAGGGTTGCGCGACGAGCGAACGGGACCGAGCCCGCTGCGGACGACCCAGCAAGCGGTCGAAGCTGGGCGCGTCGCGGAGCCATGGGACCAAACCAGCGGGTTCGTGCCGCCGGCGCGACTCTGGCGCGGGCTGACCTGGGCATGTCCGTGCCGGGCTAGGCGCGGCAACCGAGCTGGAACTGCTGAACTGGCACGTCCGTGCCGAGCTGACCTGGGCATGTCCGTGCCGGGCTAGGCGCGGGCAACCGAGCTAGCACGGCTGAACTGGGCACGTCCATGCCGAGCTGGGCAGTTGAGCTGGATCGTGCGGTCGAAGGAGCCGGCCTGCTCCCCCATAGGCGGAGCCGACCTGGGATGAGCGTGGCTGGGCTCGAGCGTGCCGCGGCCATCCGGAGCTGGACGCGGACGGAGCGGGGCGCGCTTCCCTGGGCGACGTCAGGCCGAGCCGGACCCGAAGCACGGCGTCGCCAAGCTGGAGCCCCGCGGAGGGCTGCCTTGACTGCAAGCGCGCCGGACTGCTCCCCACAACCGTGTGGAACCGGACCGGGGTGAGGCGGAAGCCTCCCATGGGCGAGGTCGGGCATAGCCGAGGGTGGCTAGACACTGTTCCGGGCGAGGTCGGGCGGTGTCGGCCAATCCGGACCCGGAGCAAGGTGTCCCTGAGCCGGAGCTGCGTGGAGCGCTGCCGAGGTGTCGGACGACTCCCCACGCCGGGCGGAGCCGAACTAGGGGAGGTCCCGCCGGGCTGAGCCGGAGCGGGCAGACGCAGGGCGGAGGCCTCCCTTGCCGGACTGGGCACCGAGCGAGAGTACGCGGAGCCGAAGGGGTGCGCGCACCTCCCATGCGCGCGAACCGAGGTGCGCACCTGCGGGTGCTCGCAGGGCGGAAACGTGTGGAGGTGTTGGGCTGGAGCATGCGGAGGCGCCGGGCGACACTTGGGCCGTGCGGAGCGAGGCCGGGTTGATTTGGAGAGCTTCGCAGGCCGAAGGGGGCTGGTCAAGCTGCTGATCTGGGTCGAGGTGCCAGCCCGTTTGGCAGCAGGTCAGCTGGCTCCAGGTCACGGGTCCTGGTGACCGTGCCGACCTGACCTGATCGAAGTGGGCGCCGTGGCCGAGCTGCCGACCTGACCTCCGCAGGGACTGATCTCTTCAAGTGGACCCACCGTTGTGTCAGGACTGAATGGGTTGGTTACTACTGTAACAGTAATATTTATATTATTATTAGGTAACAAATTATGACTTTATTTATATATATTTTAGTTTTTTATTTAAAAATAGAGGTGCAGGATTAAGATAAAGTCGCATGTGTGTATTCGTTCGCCTGTAATTTTTTTTTATTTTTTTAAAATTTTAAATTTTATTATATTATTTAAATATTTTTAATTTTATTATATTTTTAAATATTTTATATATTATAATTTATTTATGTTATTTTAAATATTTTTATTTTATTATATTATTTTAAATATTTTATTATATTGTTTTAAATTTTATTATATATTTTTTAAAATTTTATTAGATTAAGATTTAATTAAAAAGAGAGTATTTATGGGAGTGCAGACATTTAACGGTGCATTTATGAAAGATTTTTGATTTAATTTCCAAATGCTCGTGTAGTGTTATGATGAATTGAATTCGTATTGAATCATTTTTGAAAAGACGATTCAATCAATTTAAACTCGTCCTTTCAAAAGACGATTTCAGGATTTGCTGCCACCATTCCATTCCTTCTAAAATCGACTTTCGAAAAAACGATTTCACACTGAAACCGTCTTTCCAAATAACAATTTCGTATCCAATCCCCTCACCCCGCTTTCTACGTATCCGAATTCAGTGCCATGTCAGCAAAAAATTTTTGATTACAGTGCCATGTCAGCCGAAAACATCTATTTTAATAAATATGTTTCAAAACACCTAGTTGGGTAAAATTTTATTGTTTTTTGTATATTTTAAAAAAAATCCAAATATCACCATAGAGTTGGCTTCTTATTCAAAAACATTTTTTCTGAATAACACAAAAGGAGAAATATTCAAACACATTGTATACCCAAATGTCGAAATGAGAAAGGTACAAAGCCCAAGTATTACACTTAATAAGTTTTCTACAAAATACATCGCACAACTTCAAGGAGAACAAACATGCCAGGATAGTAGGTCAACATCGATAACAATAGGAGCAACAGCAATAAATTTATTCAAAGAAATGATGAAGCAGGTATCCTACGCTATTATTCTCCAACCCTACATGAAACCTTCTTAAGACTTAAAGCTCCACAGCCAAACATACATAGTGGGACAAGGCTTAGTTTGCTGTATTACTCTAGTGTTCCTCCATGACATGCAAATAAAATGATAAGAACCACGTATCTACCATTCTATCTTATCACTCCAATGTACAGAAGTTTATCTAGCTAGTTGCTGCTAAATATGTCAGATTAGAAGACATTTGACATGATATCTTTATATTTTAGTTTTGCCACTTACTGTCTGCACATTAAGTTTCTCATAGGTCACAATGTGTCAAATTGAAATTCAACAATTTCTTATCAATTCACCTACGGTGTGCTATAGAAAATCAAAAGAGTGAGACAGACCAGCTAGCTATGTTATATGGACCAAATGCCATGTAATAAGAACAGTGCATCTGCATAAGATATACAAGGTTAATATGCTCAGGAAATGGATGTGTAGTGAATGATGGACAGCAGATTTGCAAAAATTATGGCTAAGGAAGCCTAGCTGCAACACCATTGCAGAAATGCTGCTGCAGAACCGCCATTATTAGATTGATCATGTGAGGAAAAGATTTCCAAGGCAGTGAGAATGCAGATTTACATTAAAATGTCAAAAACAACTCCAGCATAGCTCGATTAGTCTGTGCTATACACATGATTTTTAGGTTTTTCCATGAGATTATAACCTAAACTCTCTGTATTCATGGCAGTATGCTAGAGTGTCTATAAGCTACAAAAGATCTGGTTCAACCCCTTGAAAAAATAATCAAAAAACATATCATAAAATTGATTACCAAAGTTTTAGGCACATGAAATTTGTGAGATAATGTTCCATATCTAATCATGGCAATATGCTTATTCCATTGGAAGACTAGCAGACAAGAGTTTATCATTTTATTATCTAGTTCATTGTCTATCAAATCTTTTTTCCTAATAAAAAAACCCTATCAATACTCCAAATTGAAAAACTTGGAGGTTGTGATAAATCTAATACCTATTGCTATGGTAAGAAGCAGCAAAAGGAAAAGGCGGAGATGCTTCCAATGAACATAGGGTGTTTGTGCCTTTTCCATGTGTGAAGCATTTGTAGGATGTTTCTATCTTCTCAGTTATAAAGGCAGAACTATAGTTACTTGCAACCTTAGCTAAAATAGACTAGGTCATTGGTTCTGCTTCCCATGCTCATCCAGCAACAGCTAATACAATACACATTCACCAATATAACTCTATAACCATAAGCTCCACTGAACCTAATCATATTGTTGCTTTATGAATCATTCTGCACAATTTTATGAACCAGAAGCTATTCTATGCCAATACAATCTTCTTCAGACCTTTCTACAGTGTCTGTATTAGTTTTCTTCATTTTTTTTATTTTTCTTTCATTTTTGTCCAAGCAAGTCTGAACCGCTCCTCTATCACAGCCTTCTCTGGTCTTAATTATTGCATGCACAAACTTTCTAAATTGATACTCCACATATATGAGGAAAATCAGTATGATTCACAAAAATTTGTAACTGTAGATTCTACTCATTTATTATTGTAACTGAAGATGGGCGAGGCCATGACGGGGGGCTAATCATATAACAGAGAGGAATTGCCTTAAAAAACTTAGAAAATGAATTATTATGACAGTAGCAGCTGATATAATAGATCGTTATAGAAGAGGCACTTTAGTATTTTCATGTAGAAAATATGCGAAGACAGTTAGCATTAAAAATTATTTTCTAGAATTTTTTTAAAAAATTTTTTCCAGTGCAGAACATATTCAGAAATATTCCAATATACTAAAAAGAATTAATTGTTCTTAAAATTCAAAACTAAGTCTATCACAGCTTGCTAAGAAACAATGCGTCCAAAGAAAGCTTAGTAATTTTTTTAAATCCTACACATAAAAGAATAGATATGATGGGTTATCTACGTCATATAAAATAAAATCAAGTAGCCAATTTCCGTGCATATCCCTAACAATCTTCAAAATTCTCCCCTCGTGCGACGGGCTTGTCCAGTCGACAAGAGAGAACAAAAAGAAACGCAATAATTTGAAGAGCTAGGGTTTGGAGACAGGAGAGAAAGATATTGCCTTGCGAAAGAGATCAGAGGAACAGAAGAAGCGCTTACCTATCTTCTTCGAGGAATCGAGACGCAACGCTGAGAGAAGGAAATCGGTCGGGATCCATTTTGGGATTTTTGTCCTTGAGAAAAGAAGGAATCCGATCAAGCCCTCGCTGTCAATAGCAAAAGAGAAGAGAGGGCTCGAGCAAGCTTCTTTGGCGGCTTGAAACGGCATTAAAGTAGCGTCGGGTGTGGTTTTTAAAAAAATATCAACTTTTATAACAAAATAGTATTTTTTAAGAAATAAGATATTTTTGTTTAAAAAACAACAAAAAAGTATTTTTATTTTAAAAAAGTGTTTATTACCCGATTCGGTATTTATAACCCGAGAGCTTTCATCCCGGCGTATCATAAGATGAATTTTGATGATATTTTAACGGCGATGATGCTAGAGGACATGTTAGATGCGTAATTAGAGGATCTGATTCTCATTTTGTTGGCAACTCACAGTATGAACTAGTCGGATCTTTCTCTCTGCGATACTGATTGGTTGGATCTTGCTATGTTCGTCTACAATAAATGGCCATCCATTTTTATTGAATATTTTGAGATTAGTTGGAGGGTGTATTCTATTGCAAGCTTCCCACAGTTATAGAGAGGTAAATGGAGCTACCGGCATATGTAGCTTCCATTTCTTTTTCCTTTCAAAATAGTTTCATTTTCAGATTTTGTGGAATGTATCCCTACAAATAAATAAAGTATTATTCATCCATTTCATCAAACCAATCAGAAAAAAAAAAAAAAAAAAAGGAGAGAAGTTAAAAGCTAGACTTTTTGCAGTTTTTTATAAAAAATATTTTTTTTTTTGAACTTTTCTTTTTTACAGTAGCATTTTTTATATATTTTTAAAAATATTTTTTCACTTTAAAGTTGTAAAAAGGTATTTTTTAAAAATAATATCAAATATGCTATTGTTTTTGGTAACATTATATTACATGAAAAGTGCTACCATGCAAACTCAAGTTAATAAATAGTTTAGAGGGAGCTAAAAAAAAAATAATTTCCAACTAGAAGTAATTTTAATAATTATTGTTTTTTAATGTTATGAGTGTGGGGGCAGTAATGTTCATTAACCGTATAACTAAATTTGTTTTGATGTTATTATCACATTTGGTGGCCATCAATGGAGCAAAAATTTTCATATCATGAAGCAGGGAGCTGATACTAATTCATGGAGCCTGATGGTTCGCAAAGAAAGATTCAAGGTGTCATAATTCAACATTCTTACGTGCTTAGGAGGCACTTAATTTGTCCAAGTACTGGAGGTTTTGTGTATGATGTATCCACCATCCACTGCATGAATTCCCTTCAGGTTTTATGATACAAAAGAAAGATGTGCGAGTCCCTCTCGCATGTACAGCTTCAACTTGAAAAATATCATGCGGAAGGCTAGAAATGGGTTAGCCTGGTAACTTTCAGCAGGGCCAGCAACAACAATAGATCAGGCCCATATATGCCTCTAGTTTTCCAGCTGTGTAAATAAATAGGCCAGCCAACCTTTACTATCAACAATGTTATATTAATATTCGCCTGCTTGAGTGCTGCTACCCACAGCTTTTCTTTCTGTTACCAGGGCCCATATAGATAGAGTTTCATCCATAGCTTCACCACTATTGAAGAGTGGCAGGCATTGAACATATGATTTATACTCTTTTCAACAAGCCAAATTAACCCATTGGCTTCGTGTGGGAAGTGATTTCCACCAGGATTCCAAAAAAAAGCAGCAGCAAGCTAGTTCTCTTCAAATTGGATACCTCGAGACTTACCTATTGATCCACTTCTTCTTAATCATATCTCATATTCTTCTAGTTTTCATCATGATTTTAATTCAGGGAACATTTTGAAGCTAGGCTTGAATGTATCATTTCCCATTGACCTTGGACCATTCTTGAAGTTCCTTGAAGAACCTTGATGCTGTTGGCTTCCACACTTCTTAAGCTGGTCTCTCTAACTGATGTGGGAGAGTGTATAAACTGTGTAGTGGCTTTCTTTTTTTGAGTGTCATCCTGGTCAAGAAAAGGTATAAGATTTATGAGTATACGTTTGTCCATTAAAGAGGCCACTGTCATTTAGGTGAAATTTGGTCTTGGTAGAGTTGTTTCACTTCACCTTTGCACCCCTCCAATCCAATTCATTAGATGGTTAAAAAACGGAACTCTAGTAAAGATTGTTGGTTGGAACCTATGTAATTAGGTTGGTTTGAATTTAAAATAAGGACCTATCATAGCCTTTCAGTTGTACGGAAAGTGATATAATGGATTACAATCATGAGGAGTTTTTGAGTGGGTGAACATGAGCAAAACAGAGCAAAGGAAGAGCCATTAAAATTCTAGACAGGGTAATGAATAAAAGCCAAGTTGAAATCATGAGGCATGAATTGCAAAGGTAATGAATGGCCTAAAAAAGGGTCTTTTAGAATAAGGAGGCATGGAGAAGAAATAACTCGAGACTCAGAACACAAGGCATGCTTCTGTCTTGCTAATTTTAAGTACCTAAGATCCTTGGGAGGAGGAAAAGCTCATAAGGAAAGCCAATTCCCTGTTCTTGGTTCTCCTACACCACGACTTCAAATTCGAGACTATTGACCATGTCACTGGTTTAGTGTGGATGCCAATGGGTAAAGTCCAAGTCCCTTGGTGACCGATTGGATTAAACTAGGTATTTGGTCTATGGTGTGCACCCGTACCCGCCTCACTTGCTGAATAGGTTTGATTCTGGCACTCTTTTTTCATTAGCCAACCATATTAAGGTAATCGTCTAAGATCAAATGCAAGCCTAACCATGCGTCCACACTCCACCTTTGGAGCCATAGGCCATCAGAAGATGGCCTTTCCAGTGATTGTAAAAGACGAGGATAAATATAGGTAGGGACAAGGATATGGTTGAAGGTAGTTCACAGAAAAATAAGATTGTCACCTTGGAAGATGACTATTGTAACTGCTTTGTCCATGCCCATTGTAAGAAGACCCCGATACGATATATGTCATGATGCAACAAAATGCTACCATAAAGCCATGTCCTTTTTCCTGAATAATAAGTCTAATTTTCTCCCTCCATCTACAATATTACTTACCAATTTGCAATTCATGAACTGTAAGTGGAAGTTTTGTTCATGTTATTTTTTTAAAATTTAAAAAATATATAATACATTGATAAAGTTTTCATAGAATATATCTGCATGAAAGAAAACAGATGAATAATCTTTAAACTTCACCGTGTAAGCAGGTGCACAGACCAATCAATGAAATCACACTTTGTTTTCCTACTCTATTGCCACTGATGCTTTCTTCAGTTGGGGTTCAAGGGGTGACACGTTCCTTGGTAATGATAACAGGCTTTGGCTGGAAAAATGGATCATGTATCAAAACCTTTTTAGGACAGAGTGCAAGACCAATCTCAGCCATCTCTCAGCATGCTAAGGTAAAGCTGTACAGCTTTAGGTTGTGTTTATATGGAGACCAGCCGGCGGGTCAAAAGTTTGGGCTTTTGTTTAGGGTCAAAGCTATAGTACTCTACCACCCCTTCTCAAAGGCAGTTCCAAGCTTCCAGCCTCCAATATAATAACAACAGTAATAGTGGCAGTAATCTGAAAGAAGCTAGAATTTTTTATTTTTACAATTATTGCTGTTTTCCATCATTATCTCGCGTTCCAAAATCTGGCACGGCTGCTAGAATTGAAAGGCAAGTGGAGGCGCATGCCGTGATGCATCCCAATGATCCACTGCCTATTACACACCAACCCCTTCTAAATCATAAAAAGTCCACCACCATCAATTATCCACTGGTCCTCTCTATCCCTCCCAAAAAAATTTGTGCACCAAAGCTTTTTCAGAGCTATACATATGTTATTAACTTCAAATATTTTCTAGAGCCCACCAGATTCCATGCTTTGCACCCAAGGAAAAAGGAACTATGTATAAAAAGAAAGATGCAAAGCTACTAGTCTGAATTGGATCATCCTTTTTACCATTTTTTCTGCCCCTTTATTCACGCCTTCTAGGGTGGGGCAATCCCATACCGGAAAGGGAATGGAAAGCAAGTTTGAATTGGATACCCAGCCTCCCAAGTATATTGCTGCCCTCTGTACACATGTTCCAGAACGTGGTTTCCATCAAACTAAACTCAGTTATGTCTTTATCCTTCAAGTCCAAACAATGCCAGCAGTTTATCACGGTTCCTTTTTTTACCAATTTTTTTTTTTTAAAAAAAAAAAGAAGAACCAATTTCCCATGCAAGTAATTAGCAAAGCTCTCGAACAGGGCAGCATCACAAAAGCTTATGCAACTTCCTATCACTTTGATATCGGCTTTGTATTGGGAATTCCAATAGCTTAAAGTTCGCTCAATGTTATACCTTCAGCACCATTTCCACCAGAACAAAAGGCGCATATATTGTGTAAATAGCACTGTACATCTACATGAGGGATTAACTACTCTAGTAGTGTAGTAAATAAAGCAGAAGATGGGCAGTGATATCATTGCTTCAAGGAACTTGAGTAGGTGGGAATTGGGTCAATCACCATATAGAAAATTAAAAAGGTTACATTAGAAAATGGGGTGACTGCCTACTGAGCAGCGCAGCAGAGCTCCATGGAGAGGTTAGAATCCAGAAGCTCCTCGATCATTTGTTCTATATGATGCTCCTCCAGATAAGTGAACTGCATTTCCCTGCCGTCATTTCTTCTTTGACGACCCGGTTGGTCTCCATCTGCTCTTCCATTGCTACTACCGGGTTCTTCTTCATGTGGTTAACAATGGACTCTGACTTCCTGTCATTATTGGTAGCCCGGCTCCTTACCGATAGGGGAGAATTTCGCGGTGCATCCTTAGCAGTGGGCTGGGTGGCTTGGAGTGATACTAGGTTGAAGTGGTGTAGCTTTGCGGTGAGAGCCGCCGATAGGAACTTGGAGTTTGTTGAAGGGGAGGCATTGAGATTGAGAGGGAAGTTCGTCCTTGCCCTCGGCCCGCACATTAATCTCGCCGCTTCATCGTATGCTTTGGCTGCATCCTCTGCTGTTTCGAATGTGCCAAGCCATATCCTCGTCTTCCTGCAAAATTTCGCAATAGTAGAGGTTAGACATATACTTCTTTAGCTATTTCAATTGATACCAGCACAGCACACGAGCTAAATGGTGGTGAGTTGGAACAAAAAGGTGGGGAGTGAGACTTATTGTTAAGAAAGACCCAGAGACTTACAACAAAGGGTGGCGGATTTCGGATACCCAGGAGCCCCAGTGCCTCTGGCGAACGCCACGATATCTCTTCTGAGGCCTAGCCATGGTGACAAGCTGTAATGGGGAGGAGGACAGGGGAGGTGCGGGAGCTCCGTTCTTGAGGGAAGAGGATGGAGTGTGGTGAGGGGTTGGGGGAGGGGGGGATTTGTAGTTTGTCGAGAGGTCGGGCCCCTTTCAGCCCTCCTGGCATCCAACTTAGGATTGGGACCCGCGAGATTGGTCATCCCTGCTTCCCTCATCACTATTATTATAAATTGATTTCCGTACCCTATTTTGCGCTTTCTCAAGCGTGGGGGTCGGTTTTTTGCTTGATTTAAGTTTGGGACTCGTCAAAGTAAACAAAAGAATACCCGTGGAAGAAATGGATTTGCCCGCCCCATTATTTTTCCCTCCCCCTTACTCGTGGGAAACGCCCTGATGACCAGGCAACTAGCTCCAACCAATTTCCATCTCAGACTACATGGGATCCCTAAATGGTCGCATTGGCTCACTAATATAGATGACATTGGTCAGAGGACCTGCATACCTGTAGGCATGATGTCCAACTCACATCAGCCATCCAGCAGATTATTATCGAACTGTAGCTTCTCAGCTAAATCCACCACTTGCAACTTGGGGTCGATGTCCATGTACTCGAGTCGAGATGCTTAAAAACCACAGAAATGGAAGCCAAACTGCTCTATTATCGTTTAATCAGTTCATAGTTTAGTAAACAAGGTTCACTGAGATTGAAACTCAAAATACATCCTATAGAGGCAGGAACTTTCTGATTCTCCAATAATGCTAAAAATTGAGATTATCCATCAATAGGGAAGCTTGTCGATTTGCTTGAAAGAGTATGGTCTAATGAATGGCTTCCACATTATGTTCAAAATATGATCGAATGGATGCCGAATTATCATGATCTATGATGCTACTTTACAACTCATATCCGAAATGATTATTTTGCTGTTTCAATTAAGCATAAAAGTTCAGCAATTGAAGACAATGTGAAATCAAGCAACAGCGATATGTGTGCATGCTGAGGCGCCTTCCAGTTAAAAATATGAATCCAGGGTATCACATAGGGACCGAGGGAAAAGAAACGCCCGAATTGCATCATTGTAGATTAGTACGAAGGACTCTCGGTGGTGAGAACGGACAGCCTGCAACAGGGATGGATGGAGCGAAAAGGATACATAAACAGTTCGCAATGATACTTAGAGCGTGCATTCCGAAGATTCGCAAGCACGTTTACCCGGGCAATCCGTTGAAACCGTTATTAATCATTATTATAATGGTTAAATTAGCCATTATTTATCCCAAAGAATATTGTAAGATTTTTAAATAATATCATCATTAAAATAACATTAATTATAATGGCATTATAACCAAAAGAAAAGGGGGATAATAATGAAAAAAATACTGCTGTCATTTTTTTGACTTTTTACATCTAGATAAAATAACGTTTTTTTTTTTTTTAATGTACAGTAATTTTTAAAGAGAATATCTAGATAAAAATTTAAAAAAAAAAAAAACAAAAGTAATTTTATTGAAAAAGTATAAATGAAAATAATGATTGTTATTTATATCATAATGGTTTGTTATAATAACAAATAATGGAGTCTACGTCATCTATCTCATAACATAAATGGAAATGAAATGATCAAAATTTGCGGATAGAGTAGTTATGGGTACCATTATTTAAAATTATTATACACGTCGAATAAAAATCAATAACAAACTCATTAATGAGAATTCCACTTGAGAATGGTAGGGTGGCAGGCAGGAGGAAATATGGCGAGTCCGTCCTCTACTCTTAACTCCTGAGCAAGCCATGGGCATCTCTTCTTCTGGCTTTATTCTAAGTAGAAAAATCCTTGTCCGGGTTCTTTTTCTTGCTCTTTCCTTCTTCCTTTGAAAGATGGGAAGTGGTATGTTTTCTTTTACCAATGTGCAATGCGTCATTCTCTAATGTCCACTTTGGCTTGTAGTGCAACTGTTACAGCTTGTTAACAATAATTGGAATGCCGTGGTGCGCGTCACGCGGCCTGGGGGTGAAACCTGAGCACACGCCGCATAATCTGGGAGAGGACTGATGATGGTTTTGTTGTTTTGGAGGGTAATGACCATGAACCATTGTCCCACATGAGAAGAGAGTCACCTACCCTTCGGGTGTGGTTGGTTAAATGGATTAAAAATTGGGATCAGAATGACCATGTTATCCAATGGGTTTGGATCCGGAATCAAAATAATATAAAATTTGAATATCCAAAAAAAAGATTTTAAAGATTAGGCAATCGTGTCTCCCATAAAATCGAAATTTGGTGAGATTTTTCTCAACTAAATTGATGAAATGGAAGTTATTTATTTTCGTTCCCATTTAAAGCTCAACTTTCTTCGACCAAATATGTGTTTAAAGTAAATAAATTTTCAAGTTGAGACTAGTTTTGAGGATGGCAAGAAATTAATCCTAGATAACGAGCATTGATTCCTAGTTGTGTTCCTTTCTGGATATAATACGGTTTAGTTAAGCCAAGATGAGTGACAGGATTACAAATATCGCTTATCAAATTTAGTTATCCAATATTCAAGGCCCAGGTTATACTTATGCACCTTGTACTCCAGAAAGCTATCTACTTGGTCATAGAGTATCACCACTTCAATATTGCTAGTCCATCTTTTGAGACTCCAGATTTCTATATTCCTCTATTACCCGACAACAATTTGAAAGATTCTTATCACTTCCTAGGAACCCTCTCCTCTAAGATTTATCAAGATAAATTTTGATAATAGTATTAGGAATGCCAGGAGTGGTCCAGGATAGTTATCAAGGATCTTGATGGTAGACTTCTGGCTGCCGGAGGCTCTAATTTTTGAATTTTTTATCCTGAAAGCTAAGCTTAGAGTGGGTTGGACAAATATTATCTATGGCAAACAGACGGAGAGGATCTTTATCGGAGATGATTCAACTATCTTCATTGGCTAGATTCAGATACAGAATAAGACAAAGCAATCCAAGAATCAAGACCCACCCACTATTTCATGATATTTGGATCTCATTTTGCACTATCGTTGTAGTGGTGATCCACTACGTCTTTCGAGAGGCAAACAGTGTAGCTGACTGAGTTGTATCTTATATGTTGAACACCCTAAAGACTGGACCTAAGATTATGGAAAGGACATTCCATGGATCATGTAGGATTTTTTATTTTTGTGCTTTTAGATTGTACTCGTGCTAGAATCATGTAATCATTCATTTGTATCAAAACTAAATAAATAAAAAAAATTTTTGCTTGGCAGAGGCAGGAGGAGAGCACCTTTCAAGTTTCTACCACAGTTTATGGCCCATCCATCCTCCATCCAATTGCCTAGCTAATGAATTCTAAACATGGAGGGCATCGGTCATTGGATACCCCATGCATTTTGTTCATACCTGCCCAAGTGGGAGGCTATCCTGATGTCTGGCCTCCCCATATACGATGCCTCCTTGTCTCGACCCCATTCACGATACTGTTTCTTGCGCAAATTGATGGATCCCCGGTACCACTTCAAGGTGTAGCCATGCTTCAATACCAGATGCCAAGGTGCCCGTGCCCATGGTGTTCCATTCCTAGTCTATGATACGGATTAAATGGCTGTTGTTTGTGCCCCAAGGACTATAGGTTCACTATCCTTGTCAATATGTTATTGGCTTTTTCTATAGGCCGGGTTAAAATATCATTGAAGGGTGATCTAGGTTTATTTTATTATATATATATATATATATTTTCAAGTATGTGAAATGGAAAATTATATTACGATGGATTTAGATTGAGAGCGTGTAGATTTGTTTTCAAGCCAATTTTTAGTTGATCAAGGACTAGAATCAGATCTAAGATATGGTTTGGATCAAAAACTTAGACCCGGATATCCTATTAGATCATGATAATGTGTCAAAATGCATGTGATTGATTGGATTCTAAGCTAACTTGACAAGACTAATCAAAGGTGGTTCTTGGTTCACAATCCCAACTCTCTAAACAATAAAATTTAGTCTTGCCAGTCTCCGTATGCACCCGAAACTCAAGCCAGAAATTAACTCTAACATACCATACAATCCAAGCCTCGTAAAAGAATTGTTGCCTTGGATTTCTTCCTCTTCTTTTTTTTTTTTGGCTCTTCTTTTTAAATAAATTAAAGGATGGAAAAGTGATGCCTTGTATTTGTGCTAGTCCACATTTCCAGGAATTGGCCATTGACACTCTTATGAACTTTAGATGGTGTGTCCAGTTGAACGTGGAATGTTGCTGGGAATTAAGTCGCCAAAAAAGTAGTTGGGGCGCGGTGCTAAATTTCACACAGGAAAATTGAACGTGGGTGCACATGACGGCGGTTGTAACCGGAGAACAGGGTGGTGGTCCGACGAGGGGAAAGGGTTCGCGGCCGTCAATCATGCGCCTTCAAAAAGCGTGAGAATCCTCGCGGCGGTTAGGTGCGAAACGAACGGTGGGTGATGGGAGATCAGCTTTGGAATTCAAAAGTACATTTGTGAGCGTTCCCATCTCGCCCGGCATAAACGCGGAATCCGGAAAATGACAGCCGGAACGAGTTACCTCTATATTTATTTTAGTCATGTCATGTGTCACGGATTCACAGTACAAAAAAAACCTAAACTTCTGAAGCAACTTGACCATAAACCGTAAAATTATGCGGCATATTTTTTTTTTATTAATTTATGTAGTAATCTTTCTCACCCAATCTTGTGATGCCACTGTTATGGCTAAGACCTGCTCGAGAAAGAGCCTGTCCATATATGACATTATAGGAATATTTTTGATTTCGGATGAAAAAACAAGTGACCATGAGATAGAGGAGGGCACTTAGATTTATTTTTTTAAAAAATAATTCAAAATTATTAGAGAAGACGGTCGAATCGATGGCCGGACTGGCAATCGAACCGGTGGCAGGACTAGGGGTCGGATTAGTGGCAAGATCGACGATCGAACCGATGGCTGGACCTTAACGGTCGGACAGGTGGCAGGACCGAGATGACAGGACCGGTGGCCTGACCCTAGCAGCCAAACTAATTATCGAGCCGGTGGCTAGAGCCGGACCGATTGTCGGATCGATGGCTGGATCGATGACCATCGCTAGTCCAGCCATCGGTTCGATCGCCACTCTAGTCGCCAGTTTGGCTCTTGATCCGATAGCCAGTCTGGCTTCCAAGATAGTGCATATCCGATTCACTAGTTAGCCACCCATCCAGTTGTGCTGCATTAACGGTACTTGACGCAACACCACCATCACCATTTTGATATACGTACATCAACAAATATACTATATTATAATGTATAATATATAATTTAATATATTATAATATATTTATTATATTTTTGAATATAAAATATTTATTATAATATAAAATATATCATATATATTATTATAATTTATGTTATTATTTTTTTTTTAAAACTTTTATTAATTTTTAAATTTTTTTATTAATTTTTTATATTTTTATTAAATTTTGATACAGGAAATGATTTATGTAAAAAAATTATGGATTGATTTCAACTTAAAATCGCGGTTACAACTCACGATTTATCATTAAATTTTTTTTTAAAAAAAATAATTTTAAAATAATTTTGTTAATTTTTTTTATTTTTTTAAATTTTAACAAGAAAAAAAATTATTTGATGAAATTGCGGGTACAATCCATAATTTCTTATTAATTTTTTAAAAAAATATTATTTTTAATTATTTTTATTAATTTTTTAATTAATTTTTAATATTATTTGGTAAAAATAATGGTTACAATCCGTATTTTTTTTTTGTATCTATTTTTGATAAATATGGATGGGATGATTCTCGTTTGGTAAATATTTAATAAAAAATTATTATTTAAAAAAAAATCCTCCGACATGAGCAAAGTTTTTTTTTTCTTTTCTTGTCTTTCACCACTAACACTGGCTTTTTAATTTATTATTAGCTGATATTCATCACGTGGCAAAAATATTTTTGAGACAGGGAACCAAGATGTACCTTCTTTTTTTTTTTTTTTCATCAAAGAAAACTTGTCAAAAAAAGTCTGTTATCGAAAAAGAAATTTTAATTTATTAATTACCTTCTTTTCGAAGTTTATACATTTTTTTAATTTTTGGTGATAAAAATGTTCCGGTCATTGTTGTATCAATATTTGTTGGTATAACAAATATTACACTTCTAAGTACAAATAGCATTTTAGGTTCATAATTGGTCTAATGGATGAGAACAACACTCTTACATAATTACATTTAAGCACACATGGACTGAGATATAAGAATTTGGATCTTAAAAGTTCACAAGGTTGAATTCAAGAATTTATTCGTTTTGGACTTGGATAGGGATGATAGTTGAATTACTTCAAGTATTCAACCTGTTCTGAGTTCTAATATATTCTATTTAACAAAATCTTATAGAATTTAGACTGAGTTTGAGATTTAAAATTTAAATTTATTAGAATTTAAAATAGATTTAAAATTTAATGATAAGTACTTATTACCTGAATCTAATTATATATTATATATTTTTAATAAAAATTTATAAATATATATGGTATTCATTTATCATCATTCAATTTTGAATTTCTAACCCCTCACTTGGACTAAATATTTTGGTTCAGGATGAAAACAAAAGTAAGGGATATATATGTAAAATCGTGTTTACTCACCTATCACCGGTGACAATCAGGTTAACGTACTCATCTTCGGATGGAGAACGACTGCGAAAAAAATAATATGCGCCATGTATCGAATATTTTCTGATTGGGATGGAGGCCGTCTGGGGACAGCCACTCCTGGGCTCATATCCCTCCCTTTTTATTTTTTATTTTTTTAAATGAAAACAAAAGTGAACATAAAAGGCAGAGGTCACCTACATTTATTTAAAAAAATAATCAAAGCAATCATAGGAGAGAGAAAGAAAATTAGTACACATCCTCAAAGAGTGTCCGTGTCCTGCATGCAGCTCACCAGCAGGAGCAAAGTTGTTTTCTCTTTTATCACTAACACTAGCCTTTTAGTTTATTATTAGCTGATATTTGTCACATGGCACGGATGTTTTGAGGTAGGGAACCAATTAGTACTCAAGATACGTTACTCGTAGACTGAAAACAGTTCAGTTGGTTCAGTTTTAAAATAATTAATTAATATTATTTTTGCAACCAAATCAACTTTTTAGTTTAAAGATTTTTAAAATTAAATATTTAATTATATATATTACCGATCTTACCGCGGTGGCCCGTAGCTCGTGAGCCAACGCCAATTCTCGGACTCTCTTATCTCGAGATCTCCAAGCTTCCGATCCTACAAAACAAAGTCATAGACCCGAGCCGGGGATTCCAGCGGGGGCACTCCGACGGTCAAGTTAGAGAGCGGCGAGATGGAACAGATCCCCTAAGATGGGTTCCCGAAGGATTCCCGTGCTTAGAGGAGATGTAGATAAAAGAAGTATGGGGAAGAGAGGGGTTGAAGCCCGGCTCCTATGCTGGGTTTACCGAGCTCACGCCTGAAGACTTCTTGAGGTCTCAGGATCGCTCTCTCGATATTCTTTTTTCCTTTTCCCTCTCCGACTTACATTTCCATCCGCTTTTACCGTCCTTTTTATACCACCGGACCACCTTTGACCCACGTCCCCTCCCGGAGGCTCCCGGAGATCTCTGAATCTTTTTCTCTCCCTTCTTCTCCAAGTCCGGGAGTTAAGTGGCCGGCACGCCTCGTTCGCCATATGTCACGAAAGGGAAAAACTGGCGAAACCTCGAGCCAAGTGCGGGAGCTCTCCTTTTGGGGCGTTGATGGTGGGCTTCTAGCATTCCAGGCTCCTGCCTGCGAGAGTTTTATTCCTTGATCGCGGGACCCTGCTTATTTGATATAAACGAGGTTTCGTGCACCGTTGCGGGCTGTACTGGTGCCCTGTACGGGATGCGGCGCACGCCGATTCTAATGGCGACCTCGTGGCCCGTGTCTCTGCCTCCTCGAGGCTTTTGCAGAGTAGGGCTGACTTCGGCCGAGGTGGACTATCAGGGGGCACCACCTGGCGAATGAGCAGGAGGGCCCGGCTTGACCTCGGCAGAGGTGGACCCGTCTTGGGGTGCCACCTGGCGAGGGAGCAGGGGGCTACCAGCTTCGGCCGAGGTGGACCCCTCCTGGGTGGACACCTGGTGGGGTGGCAGAGAGAGGCTCAGCTTCGGCCGAGGTGGACCCGTCTTGGGGTGCCACTTGGCGAAGGAGCAGGGGATTGCTAGCTTCGGCCGAGGTGGACCCCTCCTGGGTGGACACCTGGCGAAGTGGCAGAGAGAGGCTCGACTTCGACCGAGATGGACCCATCTTGGGGTGCCATCTGGCAAAGGAGCAGGAGAGCCCAGCTCGACCTTGGCCGAGGTGGACCCGTCTTGTGGTGCCACCTGGCGAGGGAGCAGGGAGCTGCAAGCGACCGAGGTGGACCCCTTTTGGGTGGACACCTGACGAAGTGGCAGAGAGAGGCTCGACTTCGGCCGAGGTGGACCCGTCTTGGGGTGCCAACTGGTAAAGGAGTAGGAGAGCCCGGCTCGACCTTGGCAGAGGTGGACCCGTCTTGAGGTGCCACCTGGCGAGGGAGCAGGGGGCTGCCAGCGGTCGAGGTGGACCCTCTTGGGTGGACACTTGGCGAAGTGGCAGAGAGAGGCTCGACTTCGGCCAAGGTGGACCCGTCTTGGGGTGCCACCTGGCGAAGGAGCAGGAGAGCTCGGCTCGACCTCGGCCGAGATGGACCCGTCTTGGGATGCCACCTAGTGAGGGAGCAGGGGGTGCCAGCGGCCGAGGTGGACCCTCTTGGATGGACACATGGCGAAGTGGCAGAAAGAGGCTCGACTTCGACTGAGGTAGACCCGTCTTGGGGTGCCACATGGCGAAGGAGCAGGAGAGCCCGGCTCGACCTCGACCGAGGTGGACCCGGCTTGGGGTGCCACCTGGTGAGGGAGCAGGGGGCTGCTAGCGGGCGAGGTGGACCCTCCTGGGTGGACACCTGACGAAGTGGCAGAGAGAGGCTCGACTTTGGCCAAGGTGGACCCGTCTTGGGGTGCCACCTGGCGAAGGAGCAGGAGAGCCCGGCTCGACCTCGGTAGAGGTGGACCCGTCTTGGGGTGCCACCTGGCGAGGGAGCAGGGGGCTGCTAGCGGTCGAGGTGGACCCCTCCTAGGTGGACACCAGGCGAAGTGGCAGAGAGGCTCGACTTCAGCTGGGGTGGACCCGTCTTGGGGTACCACCTGGCGAAGGAGCAGGAGAGCCCGGCTCGACCTCGGCAGAGGTGGACCCATCTTGGGGTGCCACCTGGCGAGGGAGCAAGGGGCTGCCAGCGCCGAGGTGGACCCCTCCTTAGTGGACACCTGGCGAAGTGGCAGAGAGAGGCTCGACTTCGGCCGAGGTGGACCCGTCTTGGGGTGCCACCTGGCGAAGGAGCAGGAGAGCCCGGCTCGACCTCGGCAGAGGTGGACCCGTCTTGGGGTGCCACCTAGCAAGGGAGCAGGGGGCTGCCAGCAGCCGAGGTGGACCCCTCCTGGGTGGACACCTGGCGAAGTGGCAGAGAGAGGCTCGACTTCGGCCGAGGTGGACCCGTCTTGGGGTGCCACCTGGCGAAGGAGCAGGAGAGCCCGGCTCGACCTCGGCAGAGGTGGACCCGTCTTGGAGTGCCACCTGGCGAAGGAGCAGGAGAGCCCGGCTCGACCTCGACAGAGGTGGACCCATCTTGGGGTGCCACATGGCGAGGGAGCAGGGGGCTGCCAGCGGTCGAGGTGGACCCCTCTTGGGTGGACACCTGGCGAAGTGGCAGAGAGAGGCTCGACTTCGGCCGAGGTGGACCCGTCTTGGATGCCACCTGGCGAAGGAGCAGAAATTTTGAAAGAAAAATTCACGTGGTACCGGAGGCATCCAGCTGGATCTGACACACGTTCCACGTCAGCGATATAGTAATATCAAGATACAATCAATTTTTTTAATTCAATTTGTTCATATAGTTTTTTTAAATATTTAAATGATTTTTCGATTAAATAGGTTGGTCAATTTTTTTTTAAAAAAAAATTAAAAATCAAAAGTCATTAAAAGAAAAAATATTATGAGCCAGAAATTAAAAGTAATAGACTTATACGATATTCTAACGAATGAAAATATAAAATATGTAATATGGATGTATTCTTGTATATATAAATATATAAAATAATATTGATTAATTAGTACGGTTTGGTTTTAGCATGTTACATTAATTAGTAAATTGATAATTGAATCGATATTTAATTTTTTTATTTTATTAAATCAAATCAAATCAGTTAAACCGTCATATACTTGATTTGGTTTATATTAGATTGAACAGTTTAGATGATTTGATTAAAATTTTTTTTAGACTCTTCATTATTTTTATATACTACTTTCCCCATCAAAGAAAAAATTATCAAGGAAAACTATTATCAAAAAATTATTAATTATTATTGTTTAAAAATTTTGCACCAATTTTTCAATTCATCGGTGACGGATATTTCAATCTTTGCTGTACCAATATTTGTCAACATAAAAAAATCACACTTCAAGTACATAAAAGCTTTTTAGATTTAAAATTGATCCAGTGGATGAGGAGCATCACCATTGCGTGATCTCATTCATGCACACGTGAAGCCATATCTAAGACTTTTGATCTTAGTTTATATGATTGGATTTAAAAATTCATTGGCTTTGAACTTGGTCATCATTTTCTAAACATTGTCCTCATCCTGCATGCAACCTACATCAAAAAATCCAAGTTGCTGCAAACAATTTACAAATGCAAAATACAAAACAAAATGTTCAATAAAGAAATAATTTAAATCATACCAATGAAGGGATAAAATCTAACAAAAAGATAAAAGAAAGAAAGAAAGAAAGAAAAAGACTACGAATGTGAAGGGCACAGGAGTTAGATATTGTTATACATAATCAATCTCTCTCCAAACTAAATCGGAGCCGATGGCCTTTCAGCTGGATCAGACCAGAGTCTATCATTTCACTGATCGACCCACCAGAGGTCCGACTGATCCACCAAAGATTCGACTGACCCACCGGAGTCCGACCGACCCACTTCAGCTAAGTCCATATCGGTCCAAAGCGGGTTCTCTAAGGACGGCCCGGAGGCTCCGGAGGCCCTTTCCAGATTGTACTAGAATGTTACAATAGATTCTTGACATCTCCACATCACTACTCTGCATATCCCACGATGCCACCCCATCCTGGTGCCACCTAGCCACTACCAAATTTCTTTAGGGCAAATCGACCATTTCCAGCCTAACCCCTAGCAGATTCCGGTAAAGTTTTGCGTCTATATAAGGTAAAAGGGGGACTCCAAGGTAAAGGAAAAGGCTTACCCCTTCTCACGAGCTCTTTTTTCGATTCCTCCATTCTGTTGCTCCGAGTCTCCCACTAACTTAGCCATCAGAGTCTCCCGCCGGAACATCACCGGCCCGTGGGACCTTTTTGCAGGAACCGGGAGATGCACACTCTAGCAGTCCGGTCGAGAGAACCCGGTCCGGGAGATTCAGTGGCAACAGATTGGCACTAGAAGGAGGGGCCTTGAACCTTTGTCCTTGTGTTCCTTCTCCAAAATGAGGGATCCACCACTAGACAAAACGATGGTGAAAGGAAGAGCTCAGAATATCTCCAATAGGAGAGGCAGCTCCCAGACAAGATCGGGAGAACCTCTCAGGGAGAACGACACCGCCCAGCCTACCATCACCCTGGGACAACAGCAGTTCCAGATCCTTCTGAACCGCATCGACACTCTTACCGCCGTGGTTCAGAACTTTCAAGATGCGGCCAACGACATACAGCATACTCTGCAGATCCCACGATGCCACCCCGTCCTGGTGCCACCTAGCCTCTACCAAATTTCTTTAAGGGCAAATCGATCATTTCCAGCCTAACCCCTAGCAGATTCCGGTAAAGTTTCGCGTCTATATAAGGTAAAAGGGGGACTCCAAGGTAAAGGAAAAGGCTCACCCCTTCCCACGAGCTCTCTTTTCGATTCCTCCATTCTGTTGCTCGAGTCTCTCACTAACTTAGCTATCAGAGTCTCCCGCCAGAATATCACCGGCCCGTGGGACCTTTTTGCAGGAACCGGGAGACGCACACTCTAGCCAGTCCGGTCGAGAGAACCCGGTCCGGGAGATTCAGCGGCAACATATTGGCACTAGAAGGAGGGGCCTTGAACCTTTGTCCTTGTGTTCCTTCTCCAAAAGGAGGGATCCACCACTAGACAAAATGATGATGAAAGGAAGAGCTCAGAATATCTCCAATAGGAGAGGTAGCTCCCAGACAAGATCGGGAGAACCTCTCAGGGAGAACGACACCGCCCAGCCTACCATCATCCTGGGATAATAGCAGTTCCAGACCCTTCTGAACCGCATCGACACTCTTGCCGCCGTGGTTCAGAACTTTCAAGATGCGGCCAACGACATACAGCAGCTGCTCACGGCGTCCAAAACCAGTCATCGACCTGCTATTGAGGGAAGTTGACAACAAGGAGTCCCTCGACTCTGCTCTCACATGACCCTGGAGCCCCAAAAGTCGCAGAGGACTCATGCTAACAGAAAAAGTGTAAGGTCCGCCTCACACTCTTCCACGGATTTGATCCCCGACGACGACTGACGATGCGATGGGGACCCGAGCCCAGCAAGCTCCAACATATGGAGTAAATTGTCAAACGGTCGATTGGCAAAAGGAAGAAGAGGTGTTAGAGTACGACTCTCGCCTGCCATTCTCCGCTAGAATTATGGAGAAAGCTATCCCTCGTCACTTCAAGATCTCCCAGATGGACGCCTACGATGGCACCACCGACCCTTCGGATCATCTGGGCACTTATAAGGCCCACATTATGGTACAGGGCGCCTCCGACGCCCTCCATTGCATCGCCTTTCCCGCGACACTCAAAAAGGCAGCTTGGATGTAGTTCTTCGCCATCCGACCATGTACGATCCATTCCTTCTTCCAGCTGGAAAAACTCTTTTTATCCCATTTCAGGACCTGTAGCTAGATGTCGAGAAATACAGATTGCCTCTTCCTCGTGTAGCAGAAGGAAGGATAAGCCCTCCGGGATTACATGGCCCTATTTAATTTGACAACCATGGAGATCCCGGACCTCAACGAGCATGTAGCTACGCCGGCCTTCAAGAAGGGACTGCGATCGTCCAGGCTCACTTTCTCACTAGATAAAAAGTTTCCGATAAGTTACTCCGAACTACTGGCCCGGGCTCAAAAATATGCCCTAGCAGAAGAACAAGTGGCAAGCCAATGCCAGGCTGAAGGGAATTCACTCTACAAAGAAATCAGATCTCAATCGAAAAGGCTCTAGTGCAGCCCATTCAAAGTCCGACCTTAATCAGAAAGGCTCTAGGGTAGCCCACCTCCAAGTCCAACCTCGATCGAAAAGGCTCTAGTACAGCCCACTCAAAGTCTGACCTCGATCGAAGAGGCTCTAGTGCAGCCCACTTAAAGTCTGACCTCGATCGAAAAGGCTTTAGGACAGCCCACCTCCAAGTCCAACCTTGATCGAAAAGGCTCTAGTGCAGCCCATTCAAAGTCCGACCTCGATTCGAAAAGGCTCTAGGACAGCCCACCTCCAAGTCAGACCTCGATCGGAAAGGCTATAGTGCAGCTCACTCAAAGTCCAACATCGATCAGAAAGGTTCTAGGATAGCCCACCTCAAAGTCCAACCTCGATCGGAAAGGCTCTAGTGCAGCCCACTCAAAGTCCAACCTCGATCGTAAAGGCTCTAGGGCAGCCCACCTCCAAGTTTGACCTCGATCGGAAAGGCTATAGTGTAGCCCACTTAAGTCCGACCTCGATTGGAAAAGCTCTAGGGCAGCCCACTCAAGATCCGACCCCGATCGGAAAGGCTCTAGAGCAGCCCACCTCTAAGTCCGACCTCGATTAGAAAGGCTTTAGGATAGCCCACCTCCAAATCCGACCTCGATCGGAAAGTACTTTGTGGGATCCTTAAACACTTAAGGAATTTCCCTACAAATGGCTAGTTTGAAGATCCCTTAGAAATATTTCTAAAAGGGACGAGTTCGAACTAAGCCAACCTCTCGACACTTGGAAGTATTTATTATAAATGGCTAAGTTAAAAATCGATTGGGCACTCAGCAACCCCAGAAAAAGTCGTTGGTCGGCAACAAAGAGATATGGACAGACTTTTACAATTGATTTTAAGTCTTGCCAAGTAAGTACAAAGGGGAGAGATCCTTTCTACTCGTTGAAGGAGCTTCGCCTTCGGCCTCTTGCACAGCATCTGAAGCCTCGACCAAAGCCTCCGCTAGTCCCGCATCAACAGCAATTTGGGTGTCAGCCCCGGTGTCGACCGGGCCCCCTTTTCCTTCTGGCGGTTGTCTTAGCTGTATCAAGGACAGATCGAGCTTTAAGAAAGCTTTGGCCACCTTCTTTAAGCAGTCGTCGAAGCCATATTCGTAGCTCGCTGCCCCAGCCTCCTCCATCTTATCACTGAAGCCGAAGAAGTTTTGTATTCCGCCACGGTGCCGGGGACCTGCTCCGCCGCCAACTCCTTCGTCTCTCTTAGTTCGGTCAAGTACCGCCAATGCTTGGTGGGCCTGCCCGCTCCTTTCGGCATTGGCAGACTGCTATTCTTCATCAAGCAACTGACGAGTTAAGGATGTGATCTTTTCCTTCTTCTTCTTCGACTTGGCCTCCCGCTCGGCCAGTTGAGCCGCAGGTCCTCTGCTTGCTTCCTCAAGGATTCTGCTTTGGCTAGACTGGCTGAAAGCCTTTCTTCTGCGGCCTTCTGCAATGCCACTGCTATCGCCCTGGCCGCCTCTAGCTCTTCGGCCTTCCTAGACGAGGCCTCTGCCATGTCGACCATCTCTTCAAGGTCTTCATCTATAAGCGAGATCTCGTGAAGAAGCTACAAGTAAGAGACTGCGTTAGTTATATACGAGAAAAGAAAAGAAGAGAGAAGAAAATGAAAGGATGACAAATTACCTTCATCAAAGTGAGGTAGGCGTCTCTCGCCACCTCATGCAGCTTGCTCTGACTCGACTCCTCCCAGTCAGCCTTGGTAATGGCCCCTTTGAGTAGGTTCCTAGCCTGCCTGGAGTTGTGAAGGGTGTGCCAATGCTGGAAGGTATCATAGCTAACTTATTCAGCATCTACCCCTCCAGCTACCCCTTTCCCCTTATCTGCGGGGCAGACCACCTACGTCGACTCAGTCGATGATGAGGCTGGGGCTATCCCCACCTCTGTCGGCTCAGATAGGTCTGGCTCTGATCAGATGACTGACTCCCCGACGGCAGGCGAAGGCCCTGATGCCTTTGCCCCAATCGCTCCGACATGGGCATTTTGTCCTCGTCGGAGTACGATGCTATGACAATCATGGGCTATTCCTCTGCATGCTGTTTCTTCTGCTTGCTCATGGTCGGCTCCGTGGACTGGACGACCCTCTTCCTTGCTGCTCACTCTGCTATCTTCGCATGATCGGGCTTCATTTTCCCTCCTATTACAAGAGCAAAATCAAAGTAAGGAAAGAATGAAATATACCCGACTGAATAGAAAAGAGACCAACGATAATGGTTTCTACCCTACCTAAGTGTTCGTGATGGCTAACTCCGGCCGAGTGGAGGTGTCCCCCCGAAGTAGCTTTGCCATCATTGTGATACCAGCTATCTCTAACTTATTAAAGTCGGCTTGGTCAGCTATCAAGACCGCCCTCCCTTCGTTGGCTGTCAGCCTCGATTCCCCCATGACGTGTTAAAGTCCCAAGGCTAAAGACTGTATACGAAGAAAAATCTTGATTTCAATCCATGGATGGCCGACGGAAGACCTCCGATTATCTTCCACCGGGGACGAGGGTTGAACACTCACCACTCACTCCGGAAATCTTTCTTCAGGACAAAAAAGGTTGTAAAAAGAGAAGTTATGGGTTCTACTCCAATCCTCTGGCACAAGACCATGAAAAAGTTGATGGCCCGAATACTATTTGGAATCAGCTGCGCAGGAGTGACTCGATACAAGTTGAAGACCTAGACGAAGAAGTCGCACAAGAAAAATCGAATGCCGGCCTTCAAATGATCCTCATACACTAGGAAGGCTCCCGGACTTGGCAGCCTAGTCACCCTCTCTTCTCGATCCGGGATGGTGAGGTGCAGAGTGGAAGGGATATTGAACCTAACATTAAGGACCTCTCCCAATCCTGCACTAACTCAGATTGGACGTGGTTAGGGCCTAGTTCCTCTGCCCTACGGCTAGAGCTCCGGCTACCGGAGGTCATTGCTACGGGGCTTGGAGGGAAGAAGGACTGACCTGAGGACTGGGTTTCCTAAAAGGATGGATATGATGGAATGAGACGAAACCTCTCTTCAAAGGCGATCTCTCTCTATGGGCGGATGCAGCAAAAGCTTCACCTAGAGTCTTAACGCCCCCCTTTTATAGCCCCTAGAGGAATCGGTTACCACCATTCCTCGAGCGCCACGATCCAAATGCCAGGCGTACAACTCCTCATGCAATGGAAGCCATGCGACGAGAGGAAATACATTGTAGCCGCGATCCGCGTGATTGCCATATCAGCGACGGATGGGTCGCCCCCAGCGCGACACTAACCGCTCAAATGTCGCCACATCACTCAAATCGCCTTCGAAGCCCAGGTCGATGGAGGAGCGGGCCAGGTTGGCCGCTCATCATTGCGCCCCTTCTGTATTAACTGTCGCTCCCTCTGCTTCCAATGTGGGATCGACACCTGTCCCGGGTTCGAGTTTCTAGAGTGAAAAATGACCAGACGTAGCACACCTAATCAGATCCTGAATCCCCTCAAGGACGAATGTATTCAATGCGAGAATGATGCTCTTGCCCTCTGAAGCTACAAGCCTTCCTGAAGGCCAAGAGCAAGGGGGTAACTGTTATACACAGTCGGCCTCCCTCCGAACCAAATCGGAGCTGACGGCCCTTCAATCGGGTTGGACCAGATTCTATCGTTTCGTTGGCCGACCCACCAGAGGTCCGACCAACCCACCAGGGATCCGATCGACCCACTTCAGCTAGGCCCATATCGGTCCAAAGCAGGTCGCTCCAAGGACGGCCCGCAGGCCCCAAAGTCCCTTTCCAGCTGGTACCAGAATTCTGTTACGACATATTCCTGACATCTTAGCGCCACTACTTTGCAGATCCCACGATGCCACCCCATCCTGGTGCCACCTGGCCACTACTAAGATTCCTCTAGGGGCAAATCGGCCATTTCCAGCCTTGCCCCTAGCAGATTCCGATAAAGTTTCGCATTTATATAAGGTAAAAAGGGGACCCTGAGGTAAAGAAAAAGGCTCTCCCCTTCCCACGAGCTATCTCTTTTCGATTCATCCATTCTGTTGCTCAAAGTCTCCCACTGACTTAGCCATCGGAGTGTCCCCGCCGGAACATCACCGGCCCGTGGACCTTTTTGCAGGAACCGGGAGATGCGCACTCCAATCAGCCCGGTCCAAGAACCTAATCTGGGAGAATCAGTGGCAATAGATATAATGTCTTCTTATCGAGAATTAGTGATCCATGAACCAAGGTGTATTACCTGGGAAAAGAAATCACTGTGCAAACAACATTACTTCAGCTAATTATAATTCTAAGTTCATCTATGATTATCCCTTTTATATCTATGATACTTCTTAGATTAGGAACCTCCATGCTAAGCAACCACCTACACATTTGGAATTACCATCAAGATAATAACTATAAATAAATCTTTATTATTGTCATCTTTTTTTAAAAAAAAAACATGATTAATGCCATCATTAAAATCATAGATGTGTAAGGTTGACAATGGATTCTAAAAAGCTCTTCTCCCATTCAATATTTTTGCTTCATATCTGGGGTTCGGATCCAAAATTTTGTATGTAGCAAGCTCGAACACAAAAATTAGGTTCAATAGTCATCAAATTTGGATTCAAACAGAAGCTTACTTTGGCTCCACGACAAATCCAACCCGCGGAGAAAATAATGCTAGCAAGTTGTAAGGCAACGAATCCCATATCATGGTTGGAAGCATATGGAATGAAGTGTTTTCGGAATCAAAGAGGCATCACTACTACCAATTGAAGGTTATGGTACGAGTTAGCAACGCGGTTTCATGACATATTAATTGGAGACTAACTTACTAAAGAATAAAGGTAGCTCTCATTCCATGTCTAGTCAAAGAAGTCCCTGGGCCCTATCATGGATCCGCACTTCATGGGATCCTGCTTCAAGATGGGAAAATAGGCGACATCTTATGATGAGGACGTTATCTTATAAGCTGTCGCCCACAACGATGGTGGGCCCAATCCCCCGTGGCGAGCACCGGAGGCTCGTTCTTTTACGATAAAAAACTTAACTAAAAATTTATATTTTCTTAATAAATATTTTTTTAAATAATATTTAAATAAATAAAATAATTTATTTATATTTTTTATATATAAAAATATTTTTAAATATATTTTCTATATTTTTTATATTCTTTATAGAAGAAACGATGATCAATTGTGTTATTGAACGATAAATTATTAAAAGTTAGAAAAAAAATATTTTAGAAATAAAATTAAATATGTATTTTATTTATTAACAGAAAAAATAATTTAGTTATGATAATTTTTTTATTAATTTATAAATAAATATTATTAAAAATAATTTATTTATTTTTAAAAGTATAGTAATATAGATTAATAAAAAAATTAATTATTTTTTAAAAATATTTATCCATAAAATAACGGTCCCGATGAATTGAGAGATGAACTTTGGAATAGAATCCATGCAGGTTTTCAAGAAAGTAACAAAAGAGGAGAAGGATAAAAAATTCGTGAACTTTTATAATAAAAGTATAAGGGAAGGCGGTAGACCTTCAAAAAAAAGCAATCGACGTCACCGTGACGAATGGGATTAATCAAAGAAATATGGTTGCATTATAGTTAACTTCCGTGTGTTGAAACGCGTATTCAGATTAAGGTTACGGAGAAAATGTAGTCATTCGACCCCATGTGGCCAGCTGTTTTGAGAGTGATGTGTTAAAAGATGTACTATTGCTTAATTTAGCACAGATGGGGGACTTAAAAGAAAGGTCGGGATAGGGGGTTATTTCTTTTGCGCCAACCAATGATCGATTCGCCTACCTTTCTATGAAATCACCGTTGGATCGTGTGCAATGATCACTCCCAGACATATGAAACGATGACTTTAAGAGTTGTAGCGGAGCATGATCCAGTGCTTGAAAAAAAAAATTGAACTTGATAATTATCAGAAACGATTTCGACCAAATATAGACTTAGACGTTAGATTAAATTTAGCTTGAACGAGATCCAAGTCAAGCTAGACCAAACTCCAACTTGACCCACTTAATTGTGTCTTGTGATCCCGAGTATTTGTTGTTTTTATTAGACTTCTGTGTAGGTTAAATGCAGCCTAACCCATTTAATACGTCCAGCCTAGCCAAAGATTCTTACGGTGACCTTTTTCTTTATTTTATTTCTAACAGCAAACGCCAAACATCTCAAAATTATGCCTAGCCTCGCCCACGGTGATTATAAATTCTAACCATATTCATCAATACTTACTAAACTTGATTGCTTCTTTTATGAGACATTATTTACGGTGCCTAAATAAATTTATCCTCGTCTAAATTTTAGTCATATATAATTTAGATGGGCCAACAATTTTAGTCCATTTATTTTTCTGAGATAGATGAGAAATTATTAGATGGACGAGACCTACTTTGTACATATATTAAAATCCTATCCGATAATTTTGTTATTATGCATGATAAAAAATATGTAGTAATTTCATCCTACATTTATATGGGTCTGATCTGTGAAAATTCGGAAGCATTTCTCCCGCTAACGTTGTTCATGATGGCTAATGCTGCGGGTGTGCTTTGCCAGCTAATCAGGCTGCTTTCCCGAAGTCAGGCTCGGGTTTGGTGGAAATAGCCTTCAGGTCTTGTCAGGCTGAAAGTTTGCACTAAAGTAGTTCTCCAAGGGCCTGTTTGGACGTCGGATTAAGCTGTCCTGAGCCTGATTTAAATCTGTTTGATATTTTGATTACAAGAACAACCAACACAACTACCCCACTGCTCTCCACTTCTGGCTGCCACCGTGGCTCTTGGCACCATAACCCTCTGCTCTCCAAGAATGTACCCTAGCATTTTTGGATCTAGTGCAGCTGGGCACTCCTTCGGAACTATACCTTGCTACCGGGGGTCCCGTTAGTGGACTTTGTTAGCTTGAATTCAAGGGGTAAACAATATATATGGAGTTCTTTGCTAAACCCACAATGTCCTTGATTTCGGATATTGATGTCCGGTGCCCTCCTTTGGAACTACGCTAAATCTTCACAGCCATGTAGATGGGAACATCCACATGCATTCACGTAATGTATCATATACTCCTATCTTTCTGGCCCCATTCATGTTATTTTTGTTGTGGTATAAATATCATATGCATGCAGGTGGAATTCTCCTCGAAATCATTTACTTAGTTCTTGCCAAGGTTATGGTGCATAATATTACCCATACATGCAGATAATTGCATGAACAAATAGCAAGTTGAAAAGGACTTTGTCAAGTATGAGCAAAGGTGCCATGGAACTGGCGGCCCTGTACTTGGTTTAACCAGGTATTTTACGAGATCCATGGCAATAGATGTAAAGTCCTTTTTTGTTTTTAAAGAAAAAAATATTTCGTAAATAATACTGGTTCCTTGAATTATAGGCTGCCAACTCTTGGCCTTTTTTTTTTTTTTTCTGATATATCCTATGCCACCTGTACCAGTGATATAGGATATAATTTCGCCTGTAGATACCTATCGTAGGCAACGGGTCGGGTCATTCAAAATTTATATCCGTCTCGCTAAAAAATTATCTGTCCTATATCCGTCCCATACCTGTCTCGGGTCGGATCGGGTCGGGTATAAAAAAATCGCGTGTGGATCGGGTCGGGTTGGATATACCCGGTCTCATAAAACTTAGTTAATTTAAAAGCTAAACGGATCGGATCGAGTCGAGTCGAGTCAAGTATATCCGTTCCATATCTAATTTACTTAAATATTTTATAAACATAATTTTTTTTATATATAAATGGGTCGGGTTCGGATCGGAGCATACTACTATCTGTACCCGACCCGAACCTGAATCAGATTTTTTTTTATATAACCAATATCCGTTTATAAATTAGACGGGTTGGATTTTACCCGTTCCATTAGGATCAAGTCGGGTCGGTAAAAATTGCCATCCCTGATCTATCGGAACCGTTTGATCAAGAACAAGGCAGGTCATACTCGTTAGGCTCGTTAGCCCACTCTAAACCGGTCTCGGGCTGCCATGGGCTAGGTGACATGGTTGGGCTTCCCGCTTCCCATGGGGAAAATTTGTAAATTGGGCAAGCTTGGGGATGGGTCGTAAAATTCGGCAATAACATGGATATGCACACACCAGTAGACAAGTTTTATTATCGCTATGTATCACTATAAACCTGTACTATTAATATCTTATCTCGTGAGACTGGGATAACACAATTTCTCTCATCTAAGTGTAAATTCGCTTAATATTGTGGTGACGTCCATGCTATTTTGTCTGGTTAAATTAAATTGGATTTTCTTTGTGATCGATACAAGAATTTGTGTATAAGAAAAACAACAACAGCATGGCTCCTCGAATAAATTGAAGTTTCCTACATTTACTAGAAAATGGGCTAGGGGTGGGCAATGGGCCTATGTGATGATTGTTGTTGGCCCAGGATCAGGCTTATTTAAAGCTTGTCACGAGGCAATTCCAGGTTTGGGCAGATATGAGGTGCAGACTAAGTTTGGGCTATTTAATTATGGCCTCGCCAAGCAAGATGTGCGTCTATCCAATTGGCACATTACCAAAAATTGACCAGGGTTATATTTGGGGCGAGTTCGACCTCTTAATTACCTAACATATGTACTGCTGAGTATTCATCTTGCATCAGAATTAGCTATCAATTGAGGCCCGTGTCATGCATGTACCATGAATGTTGTGCAGCACATTATGTTCTTGATGACAGGTTGGATTGGATGATCAAAATGTATGGACCTTTTCGCTTGTTGAATTGATAAAGGACACTTATTGTTACTTCTTTGGCCCTAAAGGCTGGACATAAAGGTCTATTACCTACTCAAGATAGAGGGAATGCAATTCTAGCACTGGATCTAATTCAAATAGGTTAACAAGCCTCTAACTACGTGACATCTTAAGCTAGAAGAATTTCACCCATGACAATTCAAGAATTCTTGACACTTCAACAAGGATCGATATCAAAATTTATTCAAAACACATCTTGAGTTAGGAGGCCAGCTGAGTCTAACTGTTTAAATTTCATAAGACCATCAAATGGTCCAATGCAGCAACACGTGTGATGTTGGGAGCATCAACACGAAAAAGCTGTTTTCTTATGTTTGGATTCATGATCAAGGATTCGAATTATTAAATAAGGATGGCAATGTTTCACTATCTAATCCATTTAACTGGTTCAATTCATCATAGATTAATTTTAATTATCTTTTTAATAAAATAGTTAAGTATGAATCTAAATTTTTGATTTATTTAATAAATAAATTTAGTTCGGATTGTTAGATTTTTTCATCTATCTTGTCTCCGATCTGATCTGATTGCTACACCTATCATAAAATGGTCTAATGAGAGTACGGTACCATTTGTTTTTTATTTGGCCGAGCCTCTGAATCTAAATTCAGTTGTCTGGATCTTAATTAAAGTATTTGTTTAAAGAATAATTAGACCGGCTAGAAAAGCTAGTGTTTTTTTTTTTTTGGGTTGGCCAGAACAAATAAAGGTACATAAATTATAGAAATTCATGGGCCGACGGTTTATCCAGCCCAATTGAATGGCAGTCCTGACCTACGAGGCTACGACTCCTTTCGCTCCGAATGCACGACGATGCATAAACTTGTCCACGCTTCGTCGTTTCGTATATACAACGAATAACTCTTGTAGTGGACTCGCACCAGAAACCGGCGGTGCCAACTACATGGCCGTGAAGGTGGGCTAGGGTTTCTCGAGCTTTATAGCCTTCAGTATGTGTCCGCCGCGGTCGACGAGCTCCAAACCATCAGCCAGAAAATGGTACATCTCTATGTTATATCTTTCCGATTCCTCATTCTCTTCTAGCTTTTCAAAAGCTCCAATTAGGGTTTCGAAAGCTTGGATCTTATTTTTCTCTCTTTACTCTCATTCTTCTTTTTTCTCGTAGCCGTCGCACAAGACCTTCAGGATCAAGAAGAAGCTGGCGAAGAAGATGAGGCAGAACCGCCCCATCCCCCACTGGATCCGCATGAGGACCGATAACACTATCAGGTGCTTACTCTTCCTTCGATATTTTGGCATTTTTTTTATGGGATTTTCATTGCTCTCTCCACGCTCTGATCTCTGAGATGGTGTTATTTATTTTTTTATTTATCGATAATGGTCAGGTACAACGCCAAGCGCAGGCACTGGCGCCGCACGAAGCTAGGGTTTTGAGAATGCTCTAGGTGGTTGCCCTTTCTTTCTATAGTAAAACTCATTTTATATGTTATGGCTCTTAATTATACTCTGTTTGTATTCAAATCGATGTTTTGGAGTTACGGCTATGGGTTTCTATGATGGTTTTATTGGGTATGTTAATGCAATGAATCAAACTATTAGTTCTGTATTCGATATTCTTATCTGTTTTATTTTGTTCTCTTGTACGGTAAGCATCTGTAATGGTATCAATTGTTACTTGTGCAGCCTGTTATCGGTTGTAATGTGCCTGGGGTTTTTTATTGCATGTTTCTATTTTTCCTTTTCCTGGGAGATGTTTATTATTTGTTTGGCTAATTGAAGGATATCAGAACTTAGAGTGCCTTATCATCTATCAAAAGAGGGTGAAACCCAGGAAGTATCGGCTAAAATTAGTAAGAAAGGGAGACAAGAAAACTAGACATGTTAAAAATTAGGATCGTTAAAATTAGGATGATGAAGATATATTTGGGAAGCTGTTAATTGAGGAGACCGACCGGTGTCAATTCCTAATATTGGTTGATTTGGTAGGCAGAAGAAATATATGACAGAGAAGCAAAAGTTTACTGTGCTGTGAATGAATAATTTATGCATGGAAGCATCTATATTTGTGAGGACCGGTTCTTTTGGGCTGAATTTGGGCTGAAGTCGGCGGCCCTTGCCGACTTCAGTTCAAAATTCCTATGGTTCGGAAGATCGGATTCTCCGGCGAGAAATCCGGACAAATCCGACGACGCCGCGGAGAAGGGGGAGATAAGGATTCTTTCTCGGGTTTATAGGGACTGGGGTTACCTCTGTTGATCCAGGAATATCTTCCTGTGGTGGTGCGTCAACGGTTCTTCGAGTGCCCCTGCCCTCGCCGGAACGCTCTTCGCCGGAGGTCGTGCGATCGGAGCCGCCCTCGCCGGTAAGTCCTCCCTCCCTGGAATGGGTAGTGGTGTTCGTGCGGCTCGACGGAGGGGAGAATCTGGTTGATTTTTCCTCTCCGTTGAAGCCTTGGGTTGTGGCCGGCAGTGAGAAAGCCACCGCCGGACTCCTCCTCTCCGGCAACCGTCTTGGGCGGCCGATCACGGGGATTGCCGCCGTCCCTTCGCTTGCTTGGGGGGGGGGAGAGTGAGGGAGGGAGAGATGGATTTTTGGTCGGCCGAGAGGTCCTGTTGCAGGCGACAGTCTCCGGCTCAGTGCTCGCTGGCTGTCGGTCGGACGGCCACCGTAGGAGTCGCCGGACCTTCTTCCTTCTCCGGCGAGGACTCCGTGATGGTCGGACGGGAGGATCGCCGTCGATCCTCCCTGCTTTTTCCAAGGGTTTGGGTAAATGCCATGGCCGTGGGGCGAGGCTCGGTTTGATCGAGCTTGGCTGGGCCAAGCCTGTTATGGGCCGGGCTGGGCCGGGCTTGGCTGGGCCGGGCCGGGCTGGGCCGGGCCTCGTTGGGCCGGGCTTGGTTGAGCCATGCCCTGTTGGGCTAGGCCTTTTATCTTGAATGGGCCAACCCAGTACCAGCAAGAAGGAAAGTATTGTTTGGGGTTGCCCCAAGAATTTTATTTTATTTTTTTTTAAATTAATGATATTAAATAATAAACAAAATAAATTGTGATGCAGGATCGTCATCCTCCTTGGAAAATCAGGATTAGTGCTGAGTTGGTGAAACTGTAAGTTATCACTCACCGATAAAATTTTGCCATGCACGTTGTGAACCCATTATTTGACATGTTATGAATTTTATTGTTATATTCATGCTACATACATATATTTTGATGCGTTATGAAATTTAACCATAAACTAAGATGTAACGAGTCATGGGGTGAGTTGGTTGTAATTGCTCCCTAGTCCGACTATGATCACACGAGGATCTAGACTCCTTTTGGGTCTCCAGCGGGGCTATCGCTGGCACATGACCGATGTGCGGTATGTGACACAGGAGTTGTTATTTTATTCTAACACATGCTGGGAAGCATGTCCCTCGTGTGATACTCAGAGCTAGATTCCTTTTGGGCCTCCAGCGGGGCTATCGCTGGCACATGACCGTTGTGCGGCATGTGACACAGGGTCTAGGCTCTTTTGGGGCGAGCCACGGGCCGATCGTGGCCATAGTATGAGGGACTAAGTGAGTGTGTACGGATGGCCATCCTAAAAATTTGTATGATGTCAGAAAAATAAATAAAAAGGTTAATAATAGGAAATGGCTTATATATTTTGGTTGCTCCTATGTATGGAATTACTCTAGATTCATGATAAAATTTATATTTGTGACATGTGATGACTTACTGAGTTTAAGGGAAACTCATTCTTTTCCCTTGCATTTTTTTTTCAGGATCAGAGGAACATGTGGGCCAGGGATTCAATCAGTGAGGCATAGGATCTAGTGGACACTATCATTTTTTTTTTATTTATTATTTTATGAAATTAGATCATGATAAATATATGACGGTTGGCTTTATGACAATTGAATCTACTTGCCTACTTTTGCTTTATTAATATAATGCCTGGTACTCATTTTGTAAGAAATGGTTGGTACAGGCCTGGTATGTTCCTGGGAAATATTGAATTCCCAGAACATACGGCCGTCTGTCGCACTTCTGGCCCTGGTCTTGGGTTTGGGGCGCGACAATATTAATGATAGAAATTGTTCAAGTGATTAGAAAACTTCAATGCATTGAAAATGCAAAAAAAAAAGGCAATTTTTTTAAAAAATGATATAAATAAGAATAGTGTCAATGTGGTCAGATTTTCATTAAAATCTGAAAGTATTGTGCCAGACGAAAAATTTTTGGAGAGTAAGGGATGGTACAGCAAACCTGCTCATTTTACGAGCTCCTTGTAACCTGCCAAACTGAAGCCTTTATCTCTTCTACTTGTTAAGATGGAATTAACAACTAGTGTTCGGGCAGAGGTTTTGGTTTGTGAATTATCAGAATGATGCCATGGAGAATATTTGGAATGCTTATTTGGAATTATTGACATTTAATGTGCAACACTCAAATTTATAAGGCAAGCAAGATCAGAGTATGTGGAACGTGATGTCAGAAAGCAATTGGAAAGATGGTTTTAATGACAATTTCTTGTGGGAGCATGCTGAAATAGCTTTCTTTGTTATCATAGGCTTGCAAATAATATGGAAATGAGTTTATGAAGGAACTCTTGATAGACAGATGGAAAGCCGATGATCCCAAAGTATTTTTTCTTATAAGTTAGTTTTGCTTTCCCTTAATGAAGATCTACAAGTCTATACTTAGGTTAGGAATATCTTGTATAACCAAATGGTTGACATTGGACAGGGTGTAGCCATATATAAATGAGTTGACTAAATGGCAGGCTTGCTAAATTTATGAGAGGCATAGTAGATATTAGTAATAACCGAGGACTAGTTCAGTCAGTAATATAGAAACTGTTTTTGCTTTTATATTCGTGCTGAGGATTGAAAGCACCTTTTATTGGCTTCAGGCCTAACATGATGGAAGGCTGAGGTGAAAGATAAGAAAACTTCTTAAGATTTAGTTTCCTATAACTTGTTCGTTGAAGTGGGCGCCAGTTTTTGACTAAAGGTTGAAATTCAACCAGCAAGGATGTGGTGTGACCCTCAAGTCCCAAAACTTGAAGTTTGGTGGGTGTTTCTTTCAGCTTCAATAATATATGCAAAAGAAGTCTGGAATTAATAATCTGCTTACCAATTATTCCTGTCTGCAATTATTCTGAAGTTAACCAATTGCTTATGAATATCATTTTTTCCTATTTCAAAGCTTAAATCTATGATCACTTAGTCTTCTGTCCAAAATTTTCCATTTAGCTTTATTTCAATTTTCAACCATTAACCTGCTTGAATAACAGAGTCCAACTTGCCTTTTTTCATGTTGATTGAATTTTTTTCCCCCCTTTATGATAATTTCCATTCTCTTATTTCCTCTGTTAATATCTCTGTGGATGGACATAGAATAGAGGGATTGAACCAAGAAATGCCATAATGGAAGTGACGTGATAGTGATAATTAGCAGTCAGCTGTTAGGCATCGTGTGCTTATTGCATGAAGTATCATCAATCAGTATAGTTCAAGTTGCTTAAAACACTTGATTATCGCTGAGGGTTGAAAATTTTTTTTCTAATTTTCTTCAAACACCCCCCCCTCAAAAAAAAGACCATTCCTTCCCACGCTTCCTCTTTCCCCCATGTCTAAGGAATGATTTCCTGAAAATGATTTCTGAAAATCATTCCGTAAATGTGGTGGAGGGAACATGGGGTTGGAATATCTAAAAATTAGATCTGAAAATCAGTTCAATTTTAATTCAAATTTCTGCTACAAGTTTGAATATCATTTCTTCCTTGGACGTGGGAGATGAGGAATATATAACTATTCACTTACTCCTATGTGCATGTATTGACTTATTGTTAAGAGAAAAAATACTTCAATCTTTTATTATCGCATCTCCTCGCTTAGTTTGTCCTGGTTTCTTCACTGGTTTATCTGGAATAATATTTATAGGTTATGGGAAAAATAAATTCTTCTTGACTGTATAATACTTCTGGCATGTCTCAATTTCCTTGTTACTTTCTCAGGACATGCTTCGCGCTTTAACGAATAGATTCTACACTCCAGTATCCGTCTTTGAATATAATGGGGGCTTGATTTCTTATTGAAATTGTAGTATTTATAAAGAACACCTGATTTGGCCGTTGCTCTTATCTTGGTCACTCATCTTCTAATTTCACCAGTTGCGATATGATAAATACATGAAGTGTTATCATCCTGAGTTGCGAACTTTGGTTGGTGGAATTATCTATTAAGCTTGCAGCATGGTGGAATTATGTATTATTATAAAATTGCAGTGCAAGCAGACTTGCCAAGCACGATGGGCAGCGTTTGGGGGTTATGTCTAATTAATGATCCACTTAATTCTCCCATTGCAAGCGCTTTTGGATTGCTGGACAATCATCTGTTCCAGCCTTTATTGAGATGTCGGGCTACCAAGATGACATTCATTGCGCTCGCGAAGTACATGGCACATGGCAAGCATTTTCCCATCCTCTGCTATGCTTCCGGCAACGTGAGTCGGAGAAATTTCCATGTCAGTAAATTTTAAACTTGCCCGTGTTAGCACCTGCCCTAAAGAAGCCCTATTCAGATTACCGCGGCAATTTTTAAATGCTCTTGCTTGGATAGCCATATTAACCCAAAAAAGAAAAAAGAGCCAAGGCCCAAAGTTAGAGGCGGAGCTAAAAAAGGGTGCTGGGAATGACCCCATTGATGGTTCGCTAGAATATAAAATCAGTCTTAAGCTAACCAAATCAATAATCAAACCTAGATGGAAGCCATGAGTAACTTTGATCGTTCATCTAGAATATACTTTACTTCTCGTGGTCCTGCCGCTTGCATGGATGTTGGTGTGCCTGAACCCTGGTTCAGGGTATCAGAACAGGCCTTGACAAACTCCTGTGACTTGCTAAGATTTAAATCTGTTGCGGGCATATAAATGTAGATCCGTAGCATGGGTGTTGATCATGCCTATATAGTTTTAAAAAATAATAATAATTACAGATTAAGAACCTTTGCTTCTACTCACAGATTAAGTGGCTTTAGATATGTCGTTCCGTATGATTAATCGCAATAGTATCCTAAGCTAAAAAAATAATAATTAAATAAAAGCAGGATGCGACAGGATGATCCCATTTCGGGTCGTTTTCGCAAAACTCCGTTTCGAAAGCGCAGCGCATAGACTCTTCGCAAGACAATGTGCCACGATCAAATTTGGGCCCCACCCCACTTCAATACAAGTAAGAGGTTATCCGTACAAACGAGCGACAACTGAGATGAATGAAAATCACGCGCGAGAAAGGAATGGATTCCCTTCTTCTCGCTCCGGACGCATAGCGAACTGTCCCTGCAGGGTCCACCCGTTGGGACGCCCAGACTGACACGTCACGGGTCAAACCGCGACCCCTCTAAGCGACAGCCCGCAATGCCAGTGACCGATTTAGCCGGATGGCCTCTGGACGCTGGCTCCACCTATCTGGCTGACCCATCGTCGCTTTCTTTTGTTTTACATCCTGTATAAGGGAAGGGGGAGGTCCAGGCCGTTTCCTAACTTCTGTTTTGTTCTTCTTCTGTCCATGAAGGCCTGCTAGGAGGGAGGGAGGTTTCCAAAAGAAAGATTAAAGAGAGGAGGAGAGGAGTGAAGGACATCACTCCCTCTCCTTCTCCCCCTGTTTCTTCGGTAAAATTGGAGCTCTTAGGTTTCTCGCTCTATTCACTAATAAAAAGCCCAAAAAGGGAAAAAAATGGCGGACATCTCGCTAGAGCAGATCAAGAACGAGACTGTTGATCTCGTAATAATACTGCACCTCATCTATGCTTTCATAATCTTATCTCCAAGAATCAAAATTGCTATATATATATATATTAAAACTGTTTCTTCTTTTGCTTTGTCCAGGAGAACATCCCGGTTGAGGAGGTCTTCGAGCAGTTGAAATGCAGCAGGGAGGGGCTCACCTCAGCCGAGGGGGAGCAGCGTCTCCAGATCTTTGGCCCCAACAAGCTCGAGGAGAAGAAGGTATGCTTTCCTAACTAAATTTTCTGCAATCTCTCTGGAATGTCTTGTGGCATATATCATGTAATATCAAGATCATATATGATTCGGATCTAAATACTAAACAATAATAAGACTAGAAAGAGATCTGATACCACAATGTGAGAAAATATCTCAAATAAATAATTATATATATATATATATATAATGAAAACATAAAAGATACGTACCTTTCATCATAATTATTCAAGTATTTAATTAGATTTTTTTTATTTATTTTTTTTACACAAACTTATTGGAGCAAAAGAACTTTAAAGAGATTTTTTTTTTTTAAACAAAAAAGTATTTTTAACTTATGCCTCCATAAAAAATTATTTTCCGATAGACCTCACACAGAGATGGTTAAGCTAGACTGGAACCCTCATCAGGTAACCGAAACGTCGTCGGTCTCCTTCCATAAAAAAATAACCATCTTTTACCTAAAGGGCCACGTACAAAACGCAATCAACATTTCTATCTTTCTTTCTCTCTTCACTTCATTTTAAAATATTAATAATACACACATTCTTTCTTTGTTATGGAACGCTGACAGGAGAGCAAACTGCTGAAATTCTTGGGGTTCATGTGGAACCCGCTCTCCTGGGTCATGGAGATCGCCGCCATCATCGCTATCGTGTTGGCCAACGGCGGAGTATGAAATTCTACCTCGCACGCACTGATTTATGCTTGCCAAATTTTCTTTCAAAATAATGACGACAACAATAATGATGATGATGAATCAAAATCATGCAACAGGGTAAACCTCCAGATTGGCAGGACTTCGTCGGTATCGTTGTCCTCCTGATCATCAACTCCACCATCAGTTTCATGGAGGAGAACAACGCCGGAAATGCTGCTGCCGCCCTCATGGCCGGCCTCGCCCCCAAGACCAAGGTCTCTATATCTTGTATCACCAGTTTGAGTGCCGATTCTGATTTAGCTTCAAAACCATACATGCACACATTTCTGATTTGCTTCATTCTCAAATGGATGGCCGAAATGGCGGCAGGTGTTGAGGGATGGCAAGTGGTCCGAACAGGAGGCTGCCATCCTCGTCCCCGGTGATATCATCAGCATCAAGCTTGGTGACATCATCCCGGCCGATGCCCGGCTCCTGGAGGGTGATGCCCTCAAGATCGACCAGTCTGCCCTAACCGGCGAGTCACTCCCTGTGACCAAGAACCCAGGCGACGAGGTCTTCTCGGGCTCCACCTGCAAGCAAGGTGAGATCGAGGCCATTGTCATTGCCACCGGCGTTCACACCTTCTTCGGCAAGGCCGCTCACCTCGTCGACAGCACCAACAATGTCGGTCACTTCCAGAAAGTGCTGACTGCCATCGGCAACTTCTGCATTTGCTCTATCTTGATCGGCATGCTCATCGAGATCATCATGATGTACCCGATCCAGCACCGCAAGTACAGGGATGGCATCGACAACCTCCTGGTGCTCCTCATCGGTGGTATCCCCATTGCCATGCCTACCGTCCTCTCGGTCACCATGGCCATCGGCTCCCACCGCCTTTCAGAGCAAGGTGCCATCACCAAGAGGATGACCGCCATCGAGGAAATGGCCGGCATGGACGTGCTCTGCAGCGACAAGACCGGTACGCTCACCCTCAACAAGCTCACCGTCGACAAGAACTTGATCGAGGTATACCCACATTATCTGCGCACCATTATATATGTATCTGATCAGAATATTTATGGACTGAGTGTTGATTCAACGTTCGTCATAACTGTTGCATTCATCATATATATTGGTCATTGCAGGTGTTCGTCGAGGACATGGATAGGGACACGGTGGTCCTGTATGCCGCGAGAGCATCCAGGGTCGAGAACCAGGATGCTATCGATGCTTCCATTGTTGCGATGCTGGCCGACCCCAAGGAGGTAATCGATGGTTGCTCGAGTCTACGTAATTACATTTTGCAATGTTAGGCTAGAATTTGATCCTTGTAAAAGAAGGCCTACCGGGAATTCATGTCGTGTTCACGATCTTTATGCACCCAGGCTCGAGCCGGAATCCAGGAGGTCCACTTCCTGCCCTTCAATCCTGTCGACAAGCGCACTGCCATCACCTACATCGAATCCGACGGCAAGTGGCACAGGGCAAGCAAGGGCGCCCCCGAGCAGGTTAACGGATGAATGCCATTGTTCATCGCACAAACATCTTCTTTAGCATATGATTGAATCATCCGGATCACGACTTGCAGATCATTTATCTCTGCAACCTAAAAGAGGATGCCAAGAAGAAGGTCCACGACATGATCGACAAGTTTGCTGACCGTGGCCTGCGATCCCTTGGTGTTGCAATGCAGGAGGTGCCCGAGGCAGACAAGGATAGCGCTGGCGGGCCGTGGCAATTCATAGGTCTTCTCCCCTCTTCGACCCCCCAAGGCATGACAGTGCCGAGACCATCCGCCGTGCCCTCAACCTCGGTGTCAACGTCAAGATGATCACCGGCGACCAGCTCGCCATTGCCAAGGAAACTGGGCGCAGGCTTGGCATGGGCACCAACATGTACCCTTCGTCCACCCTTCTAGGAGATAAGAACGCCGAAATCACAGGCCTCCCCATTGATGAGCTCATTGAGAAGGCTGACGGTTTTGCTGGAGTCTTCCCTGGTAATAATGTCCCTCTTGCTCCGCTACTTGGTTTCTGTTACCGTGGACCTGTAGGTTCCATGGTAGATCCTATTACCTGGTTCTGCCTTGGCTAGTAATTTGCTATCAATCCTTGGAAGATTGACTTAAGTTTTATGGACAGTCATGATTGTCTTCTCAATTAATCCTTTAACCGAGCCATCTCGACATAGGGTTGTGCTTTGTGGCTGATTCCTCTATAAATGGAAGAAGGCTGTGATGATGATGGTGAGCATTATTTTGATCCTTGTTTGATGTTTTGTGGGAAAACGCAGAGCACAAGTATGAGATTGTCAGGAGGCTGCAGGAGAGGAAGCACATCTGCGGTATGACCGGAGATGGTGTCAACGACGCCCCTGCACTGAAGAAGGCCGACATCGGTATTGCGGTGGCTGATGCAACCGATGCAGCCCGCAGCGCATCAGACATTGTGCTGACAGAGCCCGGGTTGAGTGTGATCATAAGCGCCGTGCTGACAAGCCGTTCCATCTTCCAGCGCATGAAGAACTACACCATCTATGCCGTGTCCATCACCATCCGTATCGTGTTCGGCTTCATGCTCATCGCCCTCATCTGGCGCTTTGATTTCTCCCCCTTCATGGTGCTGATCATTGCCATTCTCAACGACGGCACCATCATGACCATCTCCAAGGATCGTGTCAAGCCTTCCCCTGTCCCTGACTCGTGGAAACTAAGGGAGATCTTCGCCACCGGAGTAGTCCTCGGTGCCTACATGGCAGTCATGACTGTTGTGTTCTTCTGGATTGCCCACGATAGCGACATTGTCACTGTGAGTGCCAGCAATTCATGCTAAATTCCACAAACTGCTAGACTATGATCCTTGACATGCAACTAAATGATTATAATTAATCTGTTCGGTTCTCCACCAATGCAGCAGAAGCTCGGATTGAAGTCGATCAGCGGCAACACTGATGAGCTAACGGCAGCTCTCTACCTCCAAGTGAGTATTATTAGCCAGGCTCTCATCTTCGTCACCCGGTCCAGGAGCTGGTCCTTCGTCGAGCGCCCTGGTCTCTTACTAGTCCTTGCCTTCATTGCTGCCCAGCTGGTGAGCTTCATCTCTTTACCTCAGCAAAATCACAATCTCATAACAATTTCATGCAATAAAACGTTACATTTCTTCCTCAAATTCTACTGTATGTCACCATGAAATATATTTTAAACTGCTTCCATAATCTCATGCAAAACTAGCCCTTTATCTCGACATTTGTTAACAAGTTACTGAAAAAAAAAATCTAACTGCAGCATTGTTCCTCACCGATGACTACATGCTTGCATTGTTATCAGGTGGCTACGGTCATCGCCGTCTACGCATCATGGGGCTTTGCTAGAATCCAGGGCATTGGTTGGGGATGGGCTGCATTCATCTGGGTCTACAGTATTATAACCTACATCCCTCTCGACATCCTCAAGTTCATCACCCGCTATGCTTTGAGTGGCAAGGCCTGGGACAACCTCATCCAGAACAAAGTGAAATTCTTCTCTTCTATATATCTATCCTTCTCTGGACAAGCATTCATTCTCCATTAATGGAACTAATCCTCATTGTCGTTGAATCGCTTCCCAGACGGCCTTCACCTCGAAAAGGGATTACGGGAGGGGCGAGAGGGAGGCACAATGGGCCATGGCCCAGCGCACCCTGCATGGCCTCCAGTCCGCAGACACCTCGGCCGGCTTCTTCAACGACAAGAGCAGCTACAGGGAGCTGTCTGAGATCGCCGAGCAGGCCAAGAGGCGTGCGGAGGTTGCCAGGTGAATTAACAAGGGCAGAGCACGCTAGATTGAATTGGTGGTAGGGAGATACTTGGCAACAATTATGTACATGACATTGATGGATGGAATCCATGGTTTGTCGCAGGCTCAGGGAGCTGCAGACGCTAAAGGGGCATGTGGAATCTGTTGTGAAGCTCAAGGGACTGGACATCGAGACGATCCAGCAACACTACACGCTTTAGAGGAGGAACGAGGCGCCATGTATCAATTGAGAGACTGTGGATGGAGTGACGATGCTGTAATTGCAATTTTTTAGCTACGTCAACTTTGGGAAGAAGATTGTAGTAATTAACAAGGGTTTTTTTTAACTAATTCAATGGACATAGACTCAGCTTTAGATAATTCGACAGAAGGCAATCAGAAAAATTGAGCGCGACTGGCCGTGGCTGTTCTGCAATAATTATATATACATATATATTGACAAGTATTTCTTATGATACGCCTTGCTTGTCCCTCTTTTTCGTTCCTTGTTCTGTCCCTTTTCCCATTCTTGTCACTTGCTATTCCAATAGAAGGAATTTTGGCTGTAGTTTTGTTTTTTGGATATGCCGGTGTTGTGGCTAGTCTATTATATGCTATGGAAGCTACAGGCCTTCTTATCTTCTCCTTGCTCTCCCTCCCAGATTCTGTGTTTGGGCTCTTCGTATATCGTTTTACGTTCCAGCTTGGCTCACTTAGATTCGTGGTGCTGGCTTTCTTATTCAGTGCCTCTTGGCCAGTTTGGTTACTGGACAGTGGGAATGCCTTTTTTATTTTGAACGCAATGGAATGGATGTTGGTATGACTTTTTGTGGTGTTGGCACTCAACTCTGGTGGCTGTTGGTATGACAATGGGAATAATTGGGTGTAGATGGATTGAATGTTTGGATCAATAACTCTGGGAAACCTGTGAACACCATTGGTGTTACTAAACATGTGCTTGCTGTGGCTCACTATCTGATTGTGAGATTGTCTCTTTCTTGTGCAATCAATGGAGTATGGATGATGGTTTATTTGATTTGCTTGTGGCCTTGGATATCTATGGAGTGGATTATGGTTTGCTTGCATTGTGGGATGGTCTGATTATGGAAATGATTCGCTTTTGCACAATACTTAGAATGAATGTTTGGGTTGAATGTTCTTGGCAATCATTGCTATGATAGATGGATTGTTTACTCTTGTGGTGCCAGGTCTGAATACCTTTTTTGGCCATGGTTGTTGTGGATGCCCCTGCTCTAAATTATGTTTGAAAAATTATGCCGCATGGTCTCACCGGAGGGATGCTTCAGAGAATTCTTTTATGCAACGGACATTCATATAGTATGGTTGCTGTAACTGGAACATTAGGGGCTCTGTTTCACCCAAGAGAGGAGAGCTATCTAGGAGCTTATTTCCTCTTCTTCTTGTGATGTGATCGTTTCACATAATCAAAGATAGATCTATACCATCACAAAGATTTTTTCATTCATCGGGTGGAGCAAGAATTGATATTTGGAAAGCTTATAATTTTTTAAAATATAAACTATAATACTTATTATTTATTTTTATTTGATAAAATAGATTGATTATATGATCCATGTTGATGGACATGCATATAGTCCAATATTGTATGTGATCCTTATGTTTGGATTTTGAGCATCTTATGTTGGTTAGTGTAGTTGAAGCGATACAGTATAGGTCTTGACCCAGCTTGCCGTGATGGGAGGACTATTCGGCGTGATTGTCTATAAATAGACTAGGTCCCCTCTTCATATCTATCCCAGAATATTTTTTATCGTGAGATTTGTTTTTCTCTAACTTGGACATCGAATAGCCATGTTGAGAGAGAAGATGCCTGGAGAGAGAGATTTGGCTTTTGATGTTCGCAGTGGAGCATCTATAATTGTAGATTTAGAAAATAATGACGAATGCAGGTATGCATCCAAATCTAAAGATATTTTTTTTCTATAAGTTTTGGATCTCTTATGCTTGTCAAATCATTCTAAAAAAAATATTATTTTTTAGTATTTTATAAATCATATATAGGATTTGAATAAAAAAAATTTTTTAATATAGTTAGAGACGGTTATGTATGATCTAGAATCGCTTGCTATTTTAATTTTTTTACTCAGTATTTCCGTTCTCTTCCCATCTGGCCATCGTGCCGCTCTCTTCGATAATCCGTGAAGGAATGGCGAGTTCTCTTTATGCCTATGGCTTCGACATGCTTTGGATCCATTGTTGAAAGTTTTTTTGATCCGCCGCTATAGCTTTTTCTTTTAGCCCATGATGGATTGATGGCTACCAAGACAAATTGGCAAGCCACGGCTCCGGAGAGATCAAATTATAAAAAAGAAACTAAAAACTAAAAATAAGATCTTGATTTTGTTGAGCCCTCTTTTTCCTCCCATCCCATGGTGAATGTAACGGAGCGGCCTGGGCAAAAGCTGGGGATCCGGAATTGATGGCCGACGATGGCCAATCCTCTCTCTAAGACCCATAAATAAAATAAAATAAAATATTAGGGCTGGCAGCGGTGGGAACCGCCAGGCTCCTCCTCCCAATACGTTGCTTGAAGTGGCTGGTAAGGACCAACTAGCGACCGTTCAGGAGGTGGTGGCCGTTCTGGTGTTAAAGGATGGCGATTGATGGGCGGACGGTCAGGGATTGGTTTGACGGCCATCAATCCTCTCCTCCTCACTCTTAGACCGACAGAAAGAGGAGATCCACCATCGAATCTCCTGATCTCCCTCTATTAGTCGTAGGCTAGTGGCCGGTGGCCAACGGGCATGGCCATGGAGGACCGGGGCCCCTCATTATAGAAGAGAAGAACAAAAGAAAACATTGATCCAATTGGTCTTCCACAATCGGTGTCTGTTCCTCCTATTGCAGGCAAAGGGTTGGCGAGGGCGATGGATCATCAAGAGAGGTAGGCGGGTCCACCGATTTGGTCTTTTCGATAGCCGCCAGCTAGACTTTTGTGAGGAGGAGCATCAATCTAGGCTCCTTCTCTGGGATTTAAATGACTTGGTTTAGCTTGTCGACGGTCGAGAGATGGCGCGATGATGGGATGGGTGGTGGACCCACGATGGCGGCGGTGCAAGCTCGGAGGTGGACCATGGTGGGTTTGGGGCTTTATCATGGCTATAATCGATGGAGGAAGAGTTTTGGAAAGAAGAAGATAAGTTTTATTGGGCTAATGGATTTTGGTTTCGGGTTTTAGCCAGTTAAGACTTGGATTTATTAACATAACTAATTAGTTAGCCCATTTCACAAATCGATCAAACCCAATCACATTGAGTTTGGGTTAGTTTTAATTTGGTTAAGGGGACTTTTGCAATTTAGCTTCTTTGAATTATGAAATTGCAGAATAATACTCCTAGGATCTTTTGTGATTTAGACCTCTAAAATTTTAAATACATATGAATCAAAATTAAAATATATTTAGATCCCTGTTGTTTTGATTTTATTTTTAAACTATTATTTTATAGAAATGCCCCTTATAGTATTTGTTATTTACAGTTAGTCATTTATTATTGATTTTTGATAAAAATCGCTATAATGTGCTTGTTTTTTATCAATTTTGAGCGATTTTTGAATCATTGGATCGTAATAATTTATAGAAATTTGGTTAGGTTATCTTATATCCATAGATAAAATATTTAATAATTATAAATTATTTATGTATAATTTAACTTATTATTACTATAATTCAAGTGTGTTTTGTGTAGTTTTAAAAGGTCCAGAACACTTTATAAATTTAAATAGCTGAGTCATTGAGGACTAATTATTTTATTTTTTACTATATTTTAGAATTGTATATTGATGTATTTGTTATATTCGACTCAAATTGATTGTAATTAATTGCAATACTTATATATACGATATTTTTGTCCAAAGATATTTTTATAATTGTATAGTAAGTGTTATGATAGAAATGGCAGTTAGAATGTAATATTATCTCTATGATTTGTTGTTATAGTAGGATGCAAGTATTAAGATCCATTTTGGACTAATCTTTGTGGCATACATGTGGTTAAAATATATCGTTTTGTATTTGTTTGGATATTTATTTCTCTGTATAAAAAATTTGTAGGTTGCATAAATACTTATCATCAAAGTGATTTATTTAATCTCAGTTCATGAGATTTTTTATCATGAGAGGGATATTTCTAGTTATGGTATACAATCGCCTGCCCAAAGAGAGTAGTTTATATTTTTACTGGAAAATGTTGCATAGAAATTGTGTTGCAAGGATGCTCTAGTTTTTATTGGTCTGTCTGTCCAAAAAGGATAGGTTCATGATATATTGGATATTTTATTTACTGTGGCTTCATAAGAAGAGCACTTATGCATATTGCATGTTTGCCCAAAGGAAATTATGTAATATTGTATTTAGACTCTTGTTTGATTACTCATTAACTAATATTTTGCATAACTGTTATCTTTTGATTATACAGTTATTTTTTGTATTAACAATAATAATATTATTATTAAGGTTCTTAATTGGGTCAAATTATCAAAGGTGGAGGTATTTGGGCTTAAAAAATTTCTCTCCAAAGAGAATAAATTTTTGAATGCTCTTGTATCCTCATTATGTTAACCTTTATTTTTTTTAAAAAAAAGATATATTGGGGGCTAGAAGTTGCCTGTTAAAAGGGGGATAGATTTTTAAACATCTTGTTATCATTATATGACATTATTATTGAAGCTAAAACGTATGTCATATTCTCTGCCTAAAGAGGAGTTTATGATGATGCACATCTGCTTTTATAAAAATGTTTTATGCGTTATCATCTTTATTTATTTTTTATTTGTATCTCTAACATGCTACAACTGTATATGATCTTGATTGGTCATTATGTATCTTATGCCATCTTAAGTTAGCTTCTTATGACTTGATAATCTAATATGAAAGTTTACAAATTTCAATAGATGGTGACTACTAAAATGGCCTCGTTCATTGAGATTTACAAAAATCTTTATTAATAAATATTAAGATTCAAAGGATGGACAACATTATATATTGAAGAAATTACCTTATATGGATTACTTTCTTCCTAAAGAAGATTTATAGTATTGAACCAAGGGCTCTCATTAAAATAATACTTATAAAGATTTTCATATATATATATATATATATATATATATATATTTATCTATGTTTCTCTATTGATTAATTATATAAACATTATTTAGCAATTAGTATATTTATATTCATAGAGTTAATGCTTCCATTAGAACTCTGACTAGAATAATTTTTAAAATATGAAACTGAAATTATGATAGTACTAAAATATGATGGATTATCGATATTATATTGTATAATAATTTTTTCATTTTGGATGACTTATAAGAGTATCTAGAATAAAAACTGCTTCTAAAAATGATAAAGAGTGAATCATTTTGTTGTAATATATATTGATGCCGCCCGGATCGCCGTGGCTCGTAGCTGCGTGGTGGTGTCGAGGGTCGCGCGTCCGCCTACTCGGGATGCCTCCCGGTGCCTCGGGATCAAGAAGAAACAACGTCAGTGACCGGGCCAGGGATTCCAGCGGGGGCGCTCCGACGGTCAGTCGGTGACGATCCAGGGGAACAGATCCTCCTGGTGAGCCTTGGGATGAGCTCCATGCTAGGAGGAGTAAGTGTAGTGTGTATGGAAATGAGAGTGAGCTGGGAGAGGGGATGCCGAGATGGTCGAATCCTCCTGTCTGGCCTCCCTCCCCTGTTCTTTGCTTGCTTACTTTTGGCATACTATGGCTGGATTTTTTACTTTGGCTTGCCTCGGGATCTTCCCGTGTCGTCAAACGTGTGCGACGAGGTATCGTGCCATAGACGGGACGCCTCTTCTGTCAGATAGAGGGAAGATTCTATACGCTCTGACATTCCTTCTGCTTGCCCCTCTCCTGGAAGCCTGGTAGGACCTCGGTTGGCGGGTCACCGTCCTCGGGACTCGCGCTCTCTGGTTTGATCTTTTTTCTGGTGGTACGGCAGGTTGGTGGAGGGCATGGTGCCTTGATGTGAGTTTCCTTTCTTTCTGGCGTAAGTAATGGCCGTGGACATTAATGGCGGCATGGCGGGCGCTGCCGTACGACCCTCAGGAGGTTCGCCGTTGTCCTTGGAGAGGAGGCGCCACTCCCTTGGTGGTTGGCGCCTCTGCCTAAGCTGGGGACTGAGTTAGAAAGGTGGGGGCCCGCCTCCGAGGGGCTCGCCTCGAGGTGGCTCGGCTGGGTGGAGGAGGGTTGAACTCGACTCTAAACTACCGAAACTCAGCTTCGGACGAGCTTGACCTGACGGAGGTGGGCGGGGTACCGCCCAGCCCAGGGGATCTGACCTCGGAGGGACTCCTCGTGGTGGAGGAGACTTGAGCTCGACTCCTGACTGCGGGGCCCGACCTTAAGGGGTCTACCTTGGATGAGGACTTGTACTCGCTCCGGCCTAGGCATCCTGACCCAGTGGGAACCGATCTAGCGGAGGACGAAGCTTGGCTCCTACGGGCGCGACCCGTTGCTCTGGGGGAGCTTAGCCCGGCGAAGGGATCCATGTTGAAAATCCAGCGTGGCATCTGATGGGGACTCCACGTCAGTTTGCCCGCCCCCACGTCAGCGATCTAGCCACATCATTTGCCCCCCACTCCCGAGGCCCGTTGGCGCGCGGCGCTCGGGGCGAAGGGAGTAATTGTGGTGCTGATATAGAAAGGCGAAGAAATCTGGTATAATAATGACCGATATCGGTGGCGCTTCGTGCGTCGGTCCTTCGAGCCTATGCTAGGGTGCCACGCGGCCACGTCTGAGGAGCAGTTATGGTGGGCACGGAAGTCAGAGCGATCACGGTCGGATTGAGGCGCAGGCCCGTCGATTGGGACAGTGGCAAGCGTCTCTTGAGAGAGCCATACGATACGGTCGAGCGTAGGTTGCCTCGAATAGAAGGGTAAGTTTTTCGAGACTTACTTTCTTTCAAATCTTTCGCGCCTGGCATCGTACAGAGGTCCTCTCCTTCTTCTTCTCCGGCTGCTATCGTCCTCCTAGACTCTTAGTAGGTTAGCTCCTTCTTCCTCTCCCTCCTCGTCGACTAGGGATCATTGTAGGTCTTTCTTCGTCCTCTCTCTTCTTTCCATGGATGGATCGTTTTGGCCCGAACTTCCGTCCTTCCTGCCAAGCCGAGGCCGGATCTTCCCGGTCGAGGACTCCTTCCTCCGACGAGGAAAGGGAGCGGCACGCTATGAGTTCAATAGGAGACCTTCCTACGGTCATGTAGCCATTAGGAAAACTGGGTCTGCTCCCCCACCTCGCTTGGCTCTCCTTCCTGCTCCTCCCCCTGCTCTTGTTCCTGAACCCGAACCTTCTCGGTCAACAGGTCCTGGAGGGATTGCTTCGGTGATCACCGCCGAGGATCTTGCGACCATCCGGGATGCTTACGACATCCTTGAGTCCATCCACCTTTCTGTTCCTCGTCCGTCGGGGGGAGCAGGTCACATCTAGTGGCCCTCGATGGATTGCTTTCTATGAGGAGGCATTTACCGGGGTCTCCGATTTCCTGTCCATCCTTTCTCTTTCCTTTTTGGCCAACTACCGCCTTGTTCTCACCTAGTTGGTCTCTAATGCTATCAGAACGATCTTCTATTTCATCGTTCTATGTCACTTCTACGGGATCATCGCCTGTTTCTCCCTGTTCAGGGCCTTCTTTATCCTGAAACGCCATCCTACCGAGGAGGGGTGGTGGTCCCTTTCTTCTCATCCTCGAGGTATTAGGTTCGAGCTCCCCTCTTCCATCAAGGGATGGAAGAGTAGGTATTTCTTTGCCTCAGTTGAAGGGATCGATTGGGTTTGGAGTGACCCAGATCGGTCTCCCAATAGAAACTCCTTCGTCGAAGCAGCCGACCTCGACCTGTACGAGCTGTTCAGATCGACCGAGATCCCCTCGTTTGAGGTCCTGCTGTCGGAGCGAAATCTCCACGAGGCCGGGGTCGGCTCGTCGCAGGAGTCGGGTGAGTTCGACTGGGCCACCCCTTCTCTTTTTCTTTCTTCATTTTCTTTCTCTTTTTTTTTTTTTTTTTTGAACTTGGGATTGACGTGTCTTCTTTAGTGCAGGAATGAAATTCTCCATGGATGAGCTGCTCTCTCGTCTCCGAGGAATGAGAGCAGGCAGCTGAAGCCGGCGAGCCCGCTCCAAAGAGGGCTCGTGCCGATGACGGTGCGAGGTCGGTGCAGGCCGAGCCAGACGTGCTGGTCTCTGAACGAAGGCAGAAGAGGGCAGCCGAGCCAGTCCCAGAGCCTTCAGGGCAGCACGAGCCGGCCCCGGTGCCCGAGCCCGAGGTGGTCGTCGGGCCAGATCGGCTGCTACTGTCGCAAGGTGGGAGCGCCCCCTCCAAGGTCGTCGACATCGAGGAGGATGGGGAGCTGAAAGAGCAAGGCCGGCGCCCCAGGTGCGGCCCGAAGCGGCGCCGAGCTCGCAACTGGTGTTGAAGGCGCCTTTCGTCGCTGAGGGGTCTGAGTCGGCGGAAAAGAGAGACAGGGATTACCGCTGAGTTCCTTTCCAGTTGGGGGCCAACGTGTCCTTGATGAAGGACCCGAGCCTCGCCGAGCGGATGATGGACTTCTAAGTCCAGTCCTATGACCAGCGGGAAGGGAGCGGGAGACTTCTGGGCAACGTCATCAGCTCATCCTTTGCCAACCTCTATGCCGTAAGCTTCTCTTCGCTCGTCTTTATTACTTCTGACCCCCCCTTTTTCTTTCTTGTTTTTTTTTTTAGCACCGTAGCTAACGTGCCCTCTTTAATGCAGCAAGGCAGAGAACTAATCCTCATCCGGGACTACTGCCGTAACGGGCCAAAAGGGACAAGGAGCGGTAGGCGGAGCTCGAGTTCCTGAGGACTGAGGTGGGTCGGAAGGATGAGGAGACCCGGGATGCTAACCTGAAGGTTAAGAGCCTCATGGTCGAGGTCGCCGACGCTGCCCGGACCAGGAAGGAGCTCGAGGGGGAGCTCGAGTCGAAGAGGACCCGATTGAAGGAGCTCCGGGCCAAGTTGGAGGCAGCAAGGAAAGGGCCGCCTTTGTTGAGAAGAAGGTGGCGGCCGCTGAGAAGAGGGCCGTGAAGGTGGAGGAGAAGTCTACCGCCACCGCCCGTTCCATCGAGACTGCCGAGAAGGGGATGACGGTGGCGATCCGCCAGGCCAAGCATGTGGGAGAGCAGTTGGCCGAGGCGAGGCGCCAGGCGGAGGCCGCCAACGTGGTGGCCACTTTCAAGGCCTCCCTCGAATATATAAAAAACTTCAAGGAGGGGCGGCGATGGACTCCTTCGCCAAGGGGTTCGCCTACTGCCACACTCAGTTGCGGGGATCCTTTTCGAGGAGCGATTGGCCACGCTCTGGGCTCCTAGCAAGAAGGCTCCAGCTCCGGCTGTGGCTGCAGCGGGGCAGGGAGCTGCTCCAGCCGGGACTCTCCCAGAGGTGGCCCTGGAGGCACCTGGCAGTGTCGAGCCGACCTTGGTGGCGACGACGGCCAAACCAATGCCGCAGGTGGAGATAGCTGAGTCGGTCCCGACGGCGTCAGCAGCTGAACCAGCCCCTCCGGTGAAGGCCGCTCAGGAAGGTGCCCCCGCAACAGAGATGGAGGAGGGGGAAGTCCCAACCGTGCATCGCCCAGGGAGGAGCCGGCTCAATAGGGTAGGACTTCTTGTCAGAATTTTCTTCTTTTGTTGGACCGGGCTGCCTGGCTTGTCAGGGCCCGGGAGATAATGTAATGTATTTCTTTTAAGTAATGAAAAATAGTTTGGCCAATACGGCTTTTTCTCTTTTGTGGTGTGAATGTCTTCCCTCCTCCCCCTTCTCTCCTTTTTTTCTTCTCTTTTCTCTTTAGTGCGGGGAGGTCGGAGAGGGGAGCTCCATCTTGTATGGGCTCGAGCCTCACTGTCTTAGAGCTGGTCTCAAGACTCAATGCCGGAGAACGTGGCTCTGGGCTTGAGTGCCTGAGGGCTTCTCAGGTCTTGAATGTCTTGGAGCTGGGCTCGAGGCTTGAGTGCCTGAGGGCTTCTCAGGTCTGGTGACGGAGGACTTTTCTCCGGGCTTGGATGCCTTGGAGCTGGGCTCGAGGCTTGAGTGCCCGAGGTCGGGCTCAGGAAATGCCACCTCAACAGATTGACTCTCATAGAAGTAGCATTAGATCTCCATAAGAAAGCCCGAATAATTTGCTTAACCTTAAGAACAATAGACTTTGGGATTACATCATTGGAGAGCATGTATACCGGGAGTGAAGTAAGAACTGACCTGATCAAAGTAATCTTTCCATGAAGGAAAGAGCCTGACCCTGCCATCCCTCCACCTTCTCCTGAACAACCTTCACCATTATAGAGCAATCCTTCTTCCGGAGTCTCCCACCAGAGATGGGATCCCCAAGTAAGACAGAGTCCCTCCCCTCTCCTGAATCCAAGAATGCTCATAATCACATTTCGATGACGAACATGGATCTTTAGGCTGAAATGGATCTCAGATTTTTGAATGTTTATCCCAAAACCAAGCAATATGATCAGAGCACCCTCTTGAAACCCAGCACCGTAGTTGCAGAGGTCCTATCAAAGAGTAAACAATTATCTGCAACAAAACATATGCAAGAACAGGGGTGCAGTAGGAGCTACATAATATGGCTGAATAGCTGACTCCCGCACGAATCCGTAATGCCTGTGAAAGAGAGTCAGTACAAATGATAACATATAAGGAGAGAGAGGACAACCTTTCCAAAGACCAGTATTTGAGTAAAAGAACTTCGATGGAGAGCCATTAATGAGAATTAAGAAAGAAGGTCTGATGATACGTGACATAATCTTGGAAATCCAGAGGTGATGAAACCAAAGTCCCCCAAAGCTTTATCTAAGAAGCTCCACTGCATACAGTCATAGGCCATCTCCATATCAAACCTGATAGCCATCAATCCTCGCCTGGCAGGGGCTCTATGGAGATCAAACATGAATTCCTGAGCTAACAGAATATTGTCAAAAATACACCGACCACCAATGAAAACACCTTGCTCGAGAGATATCAGATGTGGGAGGATCGACTTCATCCTTTTAGTCAACAGTGTAGCACATAATTTATAAAGAGTATTACATAGATTGATGGTCTAAAGTGGGATGGCTCGCAAGCATCAGGTCATTTAGGAATGAGAGTGACAAAGGTCCTCTCCCAGATGTCGGGCATGTGTCCAGAAGAGAAGAATTCCTGCACAGCCATAGCAACATCATGCCCAATAATACTTTAAAATCTTCTAAAGAATAGCGAGGGAAAGCCATCCGGGCCGAGTGCTTTGTCCTTCACCAACGACCATAGAACTGCAGAAACCTCTGTCTCAGTAACCGGAGAGAGAAGACCATGATTCTACCCATAGGAGACCAGAACCTCGGGGGAGAAGCAAGGAAAGGGTGAGAAGATACAGAAAAATCACTCCACCTAGATCTGAAGAAAGATGTAACCTTTTGCCTGATATCCTCCTTCTCCTCAATCCAGTGGCCATCAACTGACTTCAATGCTTTAATCTGATTTCTATTTCTACAAACCAGTGGCATTATGAAAAAATCAAGTATTTCTATCTCCCTCTGGCAACCACTGCACCTTGGACTTCTACCTCCATAGAACCTCCTGATGAGAGAGGAGAGCATGGTGCAAAGAGAGGTACTTTCGCAAAGAGTGCAAATCTGCATCCTGTAAACCCCTTCCTTCTCTTCCTTCTAAAGATCATGAATAACCCTCTCAACCAATTCTAATTTTGAGAAAATATTCCCTACCTTCTCCCTATTCCACCTACGAATCCGATGCTTGAGAAGCTTCAATATGTGAGAGACTTTATATCGAGCATCTTCGCACACCGCATTCTCCAAACCAACCTAACCACTTTCGAAGATGAGGGATAAAACAACCATCTGAAAGGAACATGAAAAGGGCCTATGTAGAGGTTGTGAGAAGAAGAGGACAATGGTCAGAAGCAATTCTATCCAATGATGCACCAGATATTGAGGGTAAAGGTTGAGCCCCCGAGCAATGCAAAGATTCTATCAATCCTCTCCCACACTCTTTGCTCCACCAGACCTATTGTTTCACCAAGTAAATGAGGGCCAACAAAATCTAAGTCTAAGGACCATTGGAATCCAAAAAGTGGTTGAATTCCGTAGAGACCGTATCTTGAGCAAAGGGTCTGCCACTTCTCTTATCCTCAACTCTGGTAACACAATTGAAATCGCCAGCTACCACTGTATGAATTCCTTGGTCAATGAGGGAAGATACCTCATTCCAGAGAGTCTTCTCTCTATAGTTGGTACTAGCATAAATCCCGGATATAAGCCACGTAGGTCCATAAGTTCAGTAACCATAAGAGCTACATGCTAAGAGCATCTATGGAAGACATCAATTCTAACTGCACCCTGATTCAAGCCACCACTATCCCACCAGACAACCCATCAGAGTCCACAGCATAGAAGCCTCAATCCCTCGAAAAGCATCGATGGATCCGGAGCAAACTACTCCCACCAATTTGCATCTCCAGTGGGATACAAATATCTAGGTGATGTAACTAACCAATTCTATGAAAGGATGAAAAAAAAGGAGGTTTGCTAGCTCCCCTAACATTCCAAACCAGTATCCTCATTACAAAAGATTAACAGTCGTTGGAGGGGCATCCCTTCCCCTTCCTCATCAGTATTACCATCATCATCAGCATCTTCAGCATTCATAGCCTCTCCAGTAGAAAGCAATGCCAATTTCACCCTCCCCACCACCTCCTCATGAGCCACAGAATCCCTACTGCCTTTTCCAATACCCTACGGATGGGAAGTGGAGATAGCAGATAGTTCGAAGTAATCCTCCTCAATATCTTCATTCCATCGGAATGAGAAGTCCCTTCACCTTGGATAAGCGATGACCGGTCCTCTTGACAGATCCACTCGGAGGCACACTAGACTTCATAGTCCCATGGAGATGGTATGGTCCAAACCTTCAACTGTCTCTTTGCCAGGTACTTCCTCCCACAGCAACCACCGGCAAAGGTTGATCAACCTGGATCACTACCTTTCCATTCCACCTCTTTTCACCCCAGCCTGAATCAAGGAGTCCACAGCCTTGACCGAGTCACCCGATGAAGAAGCATCCAGAAGGGCACAGTCAACAACCTTGACAGACAGCGTGGTGGAAGAAAAAGCCTTCCACTTACCCCTCAGGTCCCCAACCATACAAGATAAAGAGGAACATACCTTCACTAGCACCGGAACCAGGAATGTGAACGCCGTTGAGGGGGGCACTCCTCTTAGGCTGGATGAGGGCGAGGCAGTAGAGCTTCGGCCACGTTTTAGTGAGACAGATCCAAGCTCAGCCATGTGAAGATCCTTTGGGCCATCCTCCTCCACTGGGCCAAAGTCCATACATTCACCAAGAGGGTCCAGGACTCTGAAACCAGAGGCCTGAGCAGCCCCATCTCTAGACAGATCACCGGAGCTTGCCCTCGGTGATCGACGACATGCCACTTAGACGGCTTCTGCCAGCCGTCGGAGTCTGGTGGCGAGCTTGGTGAGGATTGACCAGCGGTGGAGAGGACGGTTGGGGAGAGAAGATGAAATCAGGAGATTTGAAGTTGGGTACCTTATCCTTATTGAGCTCCTTCCCTTCGCCAGCATTCTGGACGGCTGTTGCTGGTGGATATGGATAGTTACCAACCAAGGGCCGAGCCTTGGCCGGACTACCCCCACTCACCCCTACCTTCTGTTGTCGCGGTCTTCAGAGGATCAGCAGCATCTTCTCCCCTAGAAGAGACCTAGCTCCAATAAATGCTAGGAGATTAGCACCTACACCGGAATTCTCCCCCTCCGAGAACCTACAACTTTATCTTCGTGCCCCATTCTCCCATACTTGAAGCAGACTCCTGAAAGGTTCTCGTAGACAAATTGCTGCCAAAAGGATCCTTTCCTCCCTCGAATCAAAACCCCTGGTTTGAGAGGCTTACTGGCATCGATCTCAACCTTGACTCGAGTGTAGCCGGTCTTCTTCATATGATCAGTGAACTCATCAACCACCAACAGTCTTCTAGCTTCAGTTGCAACCGCCAGAATGGCCATCGATGGCCAATACTCAAGGTGAAGACCTGGAAGTCTCAACCACACAACAACCTTCTGGATCATCCATCAGCTTGGAATGAAGTCTAGCACCCAATCTTCCATGGCTAAAAGCTAACCTCCAACGAACTAGGGCCCTCCGGATCTAACCAAGGAGCACTCCCGCTTCAATTTAAATCGGACAACGAGATGGTCCTCAGCAATCGAAAACACCTCTGGCTTGTAATCAAGCTTAGCCTTAGCTCTAGCCTCCTTAGAGACCCAATCCGCAGGAACCTGACACCCCAGACTCCTAACCACGATGGCTAGGCCCTCCCATTGTCGGCGTGATTCTTCAAGGATGGTCTCCGACAGTACCAACACCTTCGAAAAGAATGCCTGGAACTGGTCAATTTTGTCAGGTGAAATCTTGTAGGATGTCCACGATGGACCCCGAGACGGACCTTGGATTACCTTTGCCCATGTCCGATCACCGTCGCATGACCTCTGCGACACCTGACCATAGCCGATGGAGGGTTGTCTTCCTCCGTCATCAACCCACCACCCGTGCGATGAAACTTCTAGGCAAAAACTCAACCAATGCTCAGTTACCAAGTCACTACCTTGACAACTGCACTAAGCGAACTCAGCCAATAACAATCCCATTTTCAACGGCATCAAGAATCTTCTTTATTTTGCAGATGATACAATATTCTTTTTAACCGGAAAGCAAGATAGCTTATTAGTAGCTAAGGCAATTCTTTTCACTTTGGAAAAAGCATCGGGCTTACACTTGATTCCCCACCATGTTGAATTGTACGTGCCAGACTTGATACTTGAAAAGAGAAGCTCCTTCCATGAAAAGGTAGAGTTACTTTTACCAATGTTGTCCTCACCACCTTACCATCTTTATCTCACGTCCATCTACAAGCTACTAAAATGGGTAGCCAATAGGATCATTCCTCCTAAAGCCTTTCTCGGCTTAACAGAGTGCAGTCTTGATAAAGACTATACTGATCAATAAATGATTAACTTGTCCACTGAAAAAAAAATGATCAACTTATCCATATTTATATTGTCCAAATCCTGCATTGAGAAATCAATTATGGTTTTATCACCAGTTATCTTGTGCTACAAGAAGCCGAAGGCAGATGATAAGTTGGGCTTCTAAGCAGAGCTTTAGGTTTTGTGATTTGTGAGTGTCTTTAATTTCCTCTCTCTGGTCTTCCCAGGTGATCCATATAGGCAGCTTGTCAAAAACTAATCTGTTAAGGAACACATCTGTCATTCCAGTTAAAAAAAAAAAAAAAAGGAAAGCTCGGAACTTGAGAAATAACATGACACAAATACTTTCCTGAATTTTACATGTTTCTCAAACTCCATGAAGTAACAGAGCCAATCAAAGTTGAGAAGCAGACGGCAATTACCCATAACCAGATTTCATGCTAAATTCTAATAAAGCCACACTGTAAGGGTGAAAAGAAATTCTCGGGTTTAACTAAAACAGTCTAATAAAATACAGTCCCGATGGAAATCAACTGTCAGTTGTGCAACTGGAGGCTTAAAAATGCAGATTGAGAGCAAATATAGCCAGTATTTGGTTCGTATTGGACTTAATCCATCCGTCCCTTCAATGTTAGTTCCCGCACTTCATTTGGTGTCCTGCAGACACAAGAAATGCCAACTTTAGTAAACCATAAACTTGAGATGTCAATTATTGGCCAAACACATCGTAGTATTTCTATCATTAGCCAAACAAAATGCACATCTTGTGAAGCTGATATTTCAACAAGAGATGTATCAAAGGCATTTAGGGTCTGTTTTACCAAGAAAAGATATTGAAATTCAAACATTATATTCTTAAATTCTCGACAGAGTAACTATAGGTTTCTGTCCACTCTTCCAGGATACCTTTGCATTAAGAAGCAGAAAGAAATGGGAGTCATTCATGATTGTCACATACAGATTGAAAAGGACAAGCTTATCTTTGATAATTATCCCGCATGAAGAAAAAAAAAGCTGAAAGTTTGGATATTAACAAAAGCTGAACATTCAAAGATTTCAGTCACTTGATAGGCAATGTAGGTTACTTCTGATAGTTAATAAAGTGAGGATCTTGCAAATTGAAGATGCCGACAACAAAAAAACACAATAAATGTTTGTAAAATCTTAGCGATGATTTCTTAATAAATTCTGGTGCAGTTAATTTTAGCCCCTGGGTTGGATGAAATTGAGAATCTTGGAGACGCTTGCATCCTGAAAAAGGAAAAAAGGCACTGGTGGTTGGGGGGGGGGGGGGGGGGGGGGTGGGGTTGAAATAATGGGGTTTGCTCAGTGAAAATAATGGGTTGAAAAAACTACATTTCATCATTCCCCTGTTGACTTAGCAGACTTTCATGCCATAGAGGAAAGTTGAGGAAATAATTTTAGATATAAGGCCTGCAGTGCCTAGAGCATGATCTCTCTCTTCCGATAGCACATATTTACATTACCTTAATAAGAAAAGGTTACTCTACCCAAAGTCAAGAGGTTTAAAAACTGGAACAGATAGCAAGAGGTAAATGAACTTACACCACAAAAACATGTCCTCCCCAACACTCAAACAATCACGATCAACAGAAGATAGCAGTGCTTGGGAGACTGTCTCAAATAGTTCATCCGGTCCTAATAACAAGAAAAAAAAGCTTTAGTCAACAGACATAATATGGGAGAAAAAAGCAACATACAAGGTGAGTCATTGGCAATAAGAACAAAAATGAAAAAGGAACAAGGCACCATCTTTCTGGTTTCTTTCTATGCAACTCAGTAGCACATGCTAAATGGCTTGAGAGTCTTGATTTTCAGCTTTGCATGGTTGTGTTTGTTCGTTGTATAGTTTGCATGATAATTAGCATGATCCTTTTTTGCCTCAGTTTTCAGCTTGTTGAAGTTAGTAGTCATTCTGATTGGACATGCACACTTTAGCTTCACTCACTAACGAAGCTCATACTGAACATCTGAAATGTCAAGCACCAACGGTTGTTCAAGGGCAATGCACAAGCATGACCAGATAGAGCTTTCCATCATTGGGATAGTCCCCCAAACCTCATTATTGGAAGTGATGATATTATGAGCACTAAGCATGCAAGATATGTTATTACTTTTCATATACGTTTGACTGGAAACTTTCTATATAGATGGAACCAAATCAAGGAAGGGAAAGCCTACTAACCATGTTAGGCTTGTACATGGATTCACAAGCACCATAAAGAGACTCTGAGGCTGTACCAGAAACAACAAAGTCTTTGGCAAGCTCCCTGCATGCAAGATTAATAAACATGATGAGCATGAACACTAAACAATTACAAGTATACAAAAAATGCTAAAACATGCCCGACAGTTGGAGATTAGTAACATGAATAGAATTTCAAAATGATTTCACAAATGACGAGATATGGAGCCAACGGCCTGCAGATGATATGGTACAGTTCTCATGGATTTTACCTTCTTGAGCATAGGATGTCTTCTTTATGCATTCTAGCTGATCTTAATTCATTTGCACGCGTAAATCATCAAAAAAGCCATCCATATAGCTTTCTTAAATTTCCCTCTAAACCATGCTAGCATGAGATGTGATGATTGAACAAAAGTCAGGAAGCATACATGCTCAAATTTAGATGAGTTCATCTACTTTGCCATTCTTCAACCAAAATTATCACCCTAGGGTATCAGTTACCCAACAATATGACGAGACTTTCACTTTCGTTTAAATCACCAGTCTATGAGACAAGTGTATCATTTAAACTAAATTTAAAGCCTTAAAAAAAACAAAACACAGAATAAACATCCTCTGTAACCCAAAGTTTGCATTCGCTAAACTTCTTTTTGCATCACAGGATATCCAGCATTAAGCTATAAGTCTCCTCATAATAAAAGTAAGTTCATCCAGGTAGTTTTTAGTTGGCATTAAGAAAAGTTGTACCAAATATAAGAAGTTGCTAATTGACCTTAGTTTTTGACATCCATCTGCTTTGCTGGAAGAGTTGTGGTCTTCCCACATGTTCATATTCCAACACAGTAAATCACAGAACCTTTTTAAATCTCTGATTATCCAATCATAGTTCACTTAAGGCCAATTGCTGCTTCAGGTCCATGTATGTCGAAACCACCATGTGACTCTCACAACAGCTTCTTCAGAGTCACCATGCCCCCAAGAACCACACCTAAGTAGTACCATCACAATTACTCACTTGTCACCATGAGCACATACATGACCAGCCTGAACAGGAGTTCAGAGGGCTGGAAAACCTAGTGTAATGATCATAGTGCTCCCTAGTAAATCCAGACAATACACATTGTACTTTCATGCATTTAGGTCCAGCAATGGATCCAGACACGTCACACAACTGATCATTCCAGAATATTCCAGTTACACGATCTAAGCCCTCAAGTCTAGTCATTATACAAGAATCCTAAATACACTCACACTCTCTTGGCATGCCCTATGAGCAAATGTCAAAGCCAGCCTCAACTGGAAAGCAAAATCGCATCCCCAATTCAAAATCAACTGACGCACCCTGTCCTTTCAAATCTGAATGCTTACTATCAAGCTATGACGTGAATTTAATATGTATTCCTCATTTTATGTTGGATATTTTATGAAATTAATACGTGTAAGTGTGTCAGCCTAGTTGGACCAATAAAGCTCAATCTATCCACAAGACATGCTATTCTGGTCATTTGATCCGACAGATCAAATTTTCATGTCATAAATGAAACTGATCAGACAAATAGTAAAAGAGACAAAATAAGAAACTTTTATGAGACATTTGGATACACAGTAGAAAAATTTATCAGATACCAACTACTTTGGCCTTATGCTCCCACTTAAGGATTGCCTAATTTGCATCAGTTGGGAATGTCCCAATTCAAATGTGCAAATGACAAAGATATCGGGAACAGACACTTTTTTGCCTAGATGTTATATCACTCAAGTTTCTTAATTTATTAACCATAAATGTCTTCCAATATATTGCATTACATTAGGTTTAGGATATGTGTGACAATATGGACACAATACGAGCTGGATGGAGAACAAGAAACTTTTGCAACTCTTGTAGCAAAAACATTTAGAAGCTAAAAATTGCTTCCAAATCAATGACTTTAAGAATGACTGCCACACCATTTATAAAGGACTTGAAAACTTTCCATGCTGCGATAAGCATATGCTGATATGCACTTTGGTTAAAAAACACTGTATCACACTTTGTATCCATTTATTTGCTCGATAAATAAAAGGATAAAAAGATTGAGCTCTGATGGCCCCATGTTGTTGAAACCCAAACTTCTACCACCTAACTGCTCTGTGCTCCTATTGATACAGTAGATGACTCATCCATTCTGACAAGTCATACCAGCTCCACAGAAACATCTCTAGAGGCACAAGTTTGTCCTCGTCATATCATTTAATAAGCACCTATGTCACGTGCAAGTTTACCTTCAGCCGATCCCTACACAAAACTGGAATAACAGCACTTACTCCTAGTTCCATATTTTCATGTACTAAACCACATATCACAAAAAGGAACAGGCTGTTTAAATGGGAGCAACAGATAATTTTCTAGAACAACATCAGATCACCATATTCCTAATCTAGTATATGCTATGTTCACCAACTTTATTTGGTCATCTTTAAAATGCAAGGTGATATCCCAAGGTATGTCCCTACATGTAAGTTTCAACTTTCAAGCATGCACATATTGATGGGCATATGACAGCATATTTACTGCTCCCTGATATGCTACCCATATTCATTTCAAACTCATAAAAGCAAATATATTTTCATCTTCGTCCAACACATTATCATGGTATGATTCAATTACTGCCAAGGTTCCGGGTCACTTTGAAGTACATAAGTAAAGCTATCTATGCATGTTTATTGTGACATAGTGGAACATCAGCAATCAGAATAGAGATACACCATTGGCCCCTTATCACTCTCATACAGATGGATAAATTAATACACATAAGTTATATGTAAAAGCATGAAACAATTTTACGAAACAGTTTCTGAGAACTTCTGCATCTACCGTTCCCATAAAGATGGTGATTATAAGTTGAATGATCATCCACAAAATATGCAACGATTCCACATACAGAATATTTAGAGATGCAGCTAAATCAGCAGGTATTGTGAAGAAGAAATAACACAAAATACCATGTCAAACTAAGATAAAAGGCGAAAAGAAAACATACTTGGCACCGAGGCAATCCATGGTACAAATAAATGGCACGTTGTCATCTCCTAATCCAGCAATTACTGGCTGGCAAAAGATGAGTATGGACCAAACCTACAAAAACATCAAAATCATTGTGCCATGCCATCTAGATAAAAAACCAGGTATAATAAAGCAAAACATAACCCAAATACGGGTCATTATTTCCTGAAATAATTACACGAACAATCCATTACGCCATCAAGTATCCAAAAAAAGTGCTGGCACGCAAATAACATCATCAAGGCAACATTTATCAAGCATAAAGGAAAATCCGAGAGGTATTAGTCTTGTTTCTTGACAAGTTCTCGAATCAACAATTCAAATTGTGCGGCAGAAGTAGAGAAGAACGAAAGATGAAACCTCTTTTCATAAAGAAGAGCGGAGACGAGGCTGGCGAAGGTCTCGGGCTTCATATCCCTCTCCTCTCGCAGCTGATAGAGCTTGTGGCGGAAGGCAAGCCGCTGGTTCCTGAACCCCCCCCCCCCCCCCCCCCACCCGAAAAGAAGAAAAAGAAGAGCTCGAATTAAAATCTTCAAATCAACTCAAAAGAGGGGTTGACGGCTAGGGTTTTTTGCGGGCGGGGATGCTTACAGTGTTTGGACGTCGGTGGCCAGACCGGAGAGGCCAATATAGAGCTTATCGTGGATCTTGAAGATCCTCTGGAAGTCGGTGGCGATGGTCTGGAGTTGAACGCCGAGGCGCCGGTCGCTCGCGATCGCGAAGCAGTTCTTGCCCACCATTGCCACAAGGGCGCTCCCATTGTACTCGAAGATCTATACATTATAAGGGTAAAAAAAGGTAGAAGAAGAAAAGAATTGCCCTAAAATCGCAGGGAGAAGGGACAAAAGGACTTGATTTGGGGTTTCAGGACGTACCGACATCGGCGCGATGAAAGAATAAGCCGGCAACGTATGGTGCGGGATGGAGGAGAGTATTGGGAGGAGCAGGGGAGTGATGGAAAATATATATAAAAAAAAGTGGGTTTGCCTGACTTGGAGAGAAAGCAGGAAAAATAAAAGCGGCAGAGTTCCATCGTGTTAGACCGGACCGAGCCGGGCCGGATGTCAAGTGGCCCATTTGCCAAACTTCGTAGGCTGGAAGAAAGAGCTGGGGCGTTGTCACCTGTCAGCCTGCAGTCTTCCCGATCCCGGCCACGGTATATCGGAAGAGTAATCGAGGTTCAACCCTGGAACAACTATACTGCTGATTGAAAATTTGATTTCTGATTTCTTAATTTTATTATCATTTGTTTATACTATATATAGCTAATTTACATTTGTGCAAAACAGAAGCTTCGGTCCTTATGGAAATAAAATATAAAATACTGAATACCTTCATTAAATGTGCTTGGTATTATGTAAGCAATCCACATTATCAAACATAATCCGGATCATTGAACAGATATTGTGCTTATAGCATTGACGGGGGCCACAACATTGACCAAAATGATCCCCAGATTAATGTGGCTGATTTATGAAGAGCCACAGCTAGCACCATGTTAGGTTCGAGAGCCAATGTGCTAAACACATTGAGATGGTCCCACGATGATCAGGCTTAACCCACCTCACTTTTGTCTCTTCAGAACTAGCACATCGGACCGGGGCTAATTTTTCAAGTATTGAGAAATTTTTTGTCCACCATCTCTATGGAGAAAAAACTGAAATGAAGCACATTGCTTCACTGGATTGGACCCCACATAACCGGTTTTCAACACCATAGAAAGTAATGTAACCATTTTTTTTAGTTTTTCACGATAAAAATATCTTTCCTTCTCGTAAAATAACATGATGCCATACAAAATAATATAATATCATAGATAATAATATGATACCATAATAATCATGAAAATGTTAAAAAAAAATAATAGAATATCATAACAACCGAAATAATTTCATAGAAATAATAAGAAATAATAATTAATAAAATATCATAAAAATAATTAGATGTTATAACAAATAATGTAAAGTCATAAAAAAATTATAACAATCAACCAGATGTCATAAAAAATAACAAAAACTCGTAATAACCAATAGAATACCATACAGGAATAATAAGAAATCCCAGTAATTAATAGGATGCCATAAAAAATAATTTAATACCATAACGAATACATAAAATCATGATAGTCAATTGGTTAACATATAAAGATACAAGAAATCATATCGTATAATTAGAAGTTATAAATTTATTTTGAATTTTTGTTAACTTTTTTTTTATAAAAACCGATCATTAAATCTCTACACTATTAGAAATCAATGCAACCCTCTTAATTAATTACAATTATGTGGTTCAATCTGGTTAAGCGGTGCGCTTCACCACAATTTTTCAGCATCAAAAGCAGTGGAAAGAATTTCTTTAAAGAATTAGAACATGAATTGCTGTCCTCGTAAATTACTAGGTTCCCCTCATGGCATTACTCCCACGACAAATTATTACGTGCTAATCATCAAGAACAGCTCTGATAATGGCATGGAGCCTCCCAATCCTAGAATCCAACTAACCTCTGTATATTTGCAAAATTACCGAATCCTAAAAAATAAAGTGAAAATGCCACAAACCAGAAACATTTAAAACTTTCTTCCAAACTGAGCCGGTCAACTGATTCAAACAGTAACCGTATCCGAGCTTCATTCGCATCAACATTGAGCATAACTATCTCTGCAGATAAATAATGTTAATTGAAGTCCCATCACTTAGGAAAAAAAAGCAAAAATTTATCAGATGATGCACACAATAAAGATTCATCTTAGCAAAGTTGGAATTTAGGCAACTTTCCTATATTTCCAGTACATTCAAAAAAAAACCCCATTAAGTAGTTCCTTTTGAAGCAATCTTCTTCCATGAAGTGAATTCCAAAGGGAGAACTTTTTCATCAGAAGATATCACGGCTTGGGCTATCAATTTCCTACCAACCCATGGTAAAGAAGCCCTCTAGAGCCAAGGCCTCCAACTAGCCATACATACACCTGCCCCTTGTTCCAATGGCATCATTCACGCAACCCAAAAGTGGCAGTGATCCTTGAGGAGTCAATGGCGGCATGGCCCTCAGACCTGCCCTTGCCCAACAAAGGTCCATTTCTTTATAGTTGGATACACAGCAGAAGCTTTTGGTAAAAGTTCTTCCATTGCTCTTGAAGCTTCTTCTTCAGAGACGCTTGATGCATAATTCTTAGACCTCCACTCCCATGTTGACCCCATAAACACACTCCGTGGCCCTTGAAAAGCAAGCCATGCATCAGATAATATGGAGGGGCTCTGGTCACCATATTCCTCTGAAATAGAATTTTGAAACAGGACAACCAATAAGGAAAAATAAGTGAATAGATGAGTTTGACTGCAGTATATGACACAACAGAAGTAGAAAACCAGTACAGCAATGAAGATACATGGTCATACCCCATATTAGCGGGCAATTGGAACTCTGCAACAACACCTCTGCATGTCCTTAAAGGAAGCTTTCCTGACATCTCTGGAAGCATGTCCACTTTAGCACCAAGGCAAATGATCACTGCATCATATTCCTCTGCATATTTCCGTATGCTGTCATTACCTCATCAAGAGACAGCCTTGAATAGTTGACTAACAGACAAATGACAGTATATTCCGAAATCTACCAATTTTACAGCCACAAATGATATTAAGGGCCAGAAAAATTCAAATGACACTTCAACGGCATCACAATCTGATAAGGTGTTTATTTATATCATCATTCAACTTAATATATCTGAATATAAGTTGAATTTTGCAAATTATCTGAGTTCCAGGAACAAAAATCTTGGTGTATGCAGATCATCAGAATCACCATTTATTGTTTCCAGTAGCTTACTGCAAGATGCTGCAGTGACTATAGCCAAACAAATATGCTAACCAATTTCCATGTTGAACAAAAATTGGAAGACAATCAGAAATCAGTCAAAGTGCATACTGAAAATCGAGTTTGAGATTGAGAGCATATTTTACATATGTTGATTAAATAATGACTCTAATAATCAATTCAGACACAAAAGGTTCACGTAGATGATGAGAAAGACCTTGAAAAATGGGAATGAGCACATATTCTGCATTTTTCTATAAGATGCACCTGGCTGTGATCCACAAATTTGTGGTTGCAAGTGGAAAAGTTGGGGCATGACAAGCCAATATATGAGAAATCAAAATGGCTTTAAACAACATTCACCAGACCGTTGGCCTGCAAGTCCACAAACTTAGGAGCACAAAGGGGATACACACAGATTGTTACATTTTCTGCAAGCCAAATTTCAAGCCAAGGATTAACTCACTGAAATTGTGCAATATTAGAATGCCTCATAAGTAAGACAGAACAACTGAAGGAATTTCCACATCTGGACTCTAGGATGAACTTCAACATATGCAACAAAATAAGCAACTTCTGCTGATGGGCAACCAGTACTGGTTGCATTAAGTAACTTACCATCAAAAGGAATTTCCATGTTCAACTATTCCAAACTTAAATAAATAATAACAAAGTTACTAAACATCCTTTTGGCATAAATACATTATACTGAAAGATGTTCGTTGACCATATAAGTTTATGAATGATCATTCTACATACGTGGTGGTAATTATGGCATGATATTGATGAAAGGTATATTGACATTGAAAATAAATCAGACAGTAATGCGAAAAACTGCCTGATAGTCCATGGAGAGTTCTGACGGGTTCCTTGAACAGATTTATCTCTCTTTCTTCAGAACCTGCTATAGATTCCTCATCTGCTAGATTATGGCATGCTAAAAACAGTGCCTATTTTCAAAAAAAAAATATATATATTAGCATATATAGCAAAATAAGAATAAAAAATTGTAAACTTACAAAGAACAGAAGGAGAGAATATGCAGACCTCAAGATATCTCTTGGGATGGATGTTCATAGCTAGAGGCATATAAACAGCAAAGTTGAATGGCACACATAAATCTGGTATAAGACACTGGGCAGCATTCCTATCTAGAACTTCTAGATTGCAACTCTCGAGGCAATTTTGGGCATTCTAATCACTTGAGAGGCAGCCAAATAATCAGAACACATGAACAAATAGTAAAGCAAAAGACTAGATGTTGTCCATATGTTGACCGAATATACCTTTTTCAAAATCTCCATATTCTTCTCTGATGTTGCAGGCTTTAATATTCCCCTGAAATGCAACAATCAAACAAGCATTGGCTGCAAAGATCTAGGAAAGCTAAAGCATTTGAGCATCTGTAGCAGTTATGAGATGGTGCAGATCAGTATAGAAAATAACTGATTAGCTCAAATATTAAAGTAATCGGGACACTAAAACCCTGCACCTGCTCCTTAATATAAACCATGTATTACCAAATTTCTAAACATTTGTCCAATCGTTGCATCTTGAACATACAAATACATGGAAGAATGAACGCTAGTTATAATAGAATACCAACATATCATGCTGCAACCCAATTCATCAGATGGTTCACCGAAACCTAAAAGAAAAGCTTTAAAGAAGAGACAATTACCTTCTCCAAACCACCGTTTCATCAAATCTACATGATGAATCTTGCGTCATCCTATTTAAGGCTCCGGCTTCCATTTTCTTTCCACAATAGTTAACAGTTCCAAACACTCTTTCCAGCATTCAGAACCTCTCCATAGAAGCTTAGCTGAAATTACCAGTAACAACATATACAAAACAGCATCAGCTTCAAAACTCCAGCCTAAACTTGCCAGATTAAAAAATCATACAAAATGCTCATTAAGAAACACAAAGTTCCAGAAAAAAAAAAATTTAGACAAGCATCATCATCAATTTCGTGCAGACCTTTAGGGGAGTAAGGATGAAGGAGTCCTCCAGAGACACCAGATGCACCGCCCCCTATCCCAACTTCGTCATAGATATCTATGCGCATAGGAGACTCCTTCGGACCATGCTGCGCCCATTCAACAAAAACTTGTAAGAGGAAACGTCCGTCATGCAAACGTATACTCTGGATTAAAACGGAAAAAAAGGGGTAGCCTCAAAGTTTTGCCAGGCCTCGCTTCAAGAAGGTAAGCTAAGTAACCATTTTGGAACTTTTTAACAGTTATGCCCGTAGTGTACTTCTCATGAGCAACTGCAATTAGTGTATTATTCCCTTGCCTTAGCAAAGACTTATTCTAATATCCTTCTAGCGATTCTAATTTCTAAGGCTTTCAATTTGTCATGAGCTAAAGAAGATACCGGACCTTTAGAAGATGCCAAACCACAGATAGTCCAGCGAAGCCAGCGCCGAGGACCGCATACCTCAAACGACACTTGCTCATACGGGAAGAGCGTTGTAGGAGAGAAGAAGACGACAGGAGAGAGAGAAGAGGAGTTTGCGTAGCTTCTTCTGTGTGGAACCCGAGCTCTTTGGCGGCATCTCCTTCCGGTGGAGTTGGGGTCAGGGAAGTCGGTTGGTAGGCGATAGGGAAGGGCGGAGGTGGAGCGCTGGCGGCATGCGAAGCGCAAAGCCCACTAGGTGTTCGACTGTTTTCTTGCTGGAGCCCGCGCCGTTAGAAAGGCTTTGGCCTCTGCTCTGGTTCCGTCGCCTTCTCCAAGCTTATGTACTACTAGTAGTCACGTGCATTCACGTGGCTGACTCGAGGGAAAGAAGTTCACGTGCTTCACCTTTTTTCTTTAAATTTTAGAATTAGAGTATCTCGATCATATTTCTTCAGACCACCTGTAAGTGTTTCAAGTTTTTGCTGGTTTCAGGTTGCAGCCTTCCACCTCCATCTGCACCAGCCAGTTTTCAGTAATAATTCTCTATGAGGTCTGAATTGTTGCGAAGAAGATTGATAAGATTATTTTTAACAAATTAATTTATTTTTTCAAAAAAAAAAAAAAAAAAAAAGAAGGAATGCCGTGGTTGGTGATTTCATTGCTTTGTAAAACTGAATTTATGAACCTATAAATAAAATTCTTACTTCTAAAATATGAAATAACTTTTGCTCTTAATATTCTAGACCCAGTTTATTTTTCCAGTCTGCACAGGAGGATGTTCCGTCTTGTTGCATGGTTGTGTTCGAAACCGAGCTGGAACCTGTCCAACTCTAAAATAGTGAAAGGGAATTGTTGATGTAATTGCATCATTATTTAACCAAATTTTGATACTTAAAACGGGAGATATCTTGAGAGATGCAAATTTGCAAGCTGGGACGATAGAAAGACAACCATGACCAGCACATATAGCACCTAGAAACCAGAAGCTCCAAACCATGTTCAACAAACAACCTAATAGGATATGCATGTCCAACGAGGCTTCCATTGGCAAAGCCCTGCGGCATATCAATTTCAAGCACAAAGTTTTCAGAGCAAACAGTAATTTGTATAGAAGCTGCTCTACTTGGCATGGAACATCAAAGAAAGGGATACGGTTCTTCTATAAGAATTTTATGTCCCAATAGATATCCCACGGGATATCAGGATGGGGTTATATGTAGAAAGAATTGGATCTATTAATGTTGTGAGTTCATCCTCAAATGCTGCAGCAAGGTAGAGCATATGAAATTGCATGATGACAACGAGTTGGGTTGTTATGTGTGGCTTACAATGTACATCGGTTGTTAATTGATGCAGTATCTAAACATTCTTCACATGATCAGGGTGAAGAGCCAGCTGAAACGGCTAGCCCGAGCGATGCGAATCCTCCTGTTCACGGTGCTAGAATAGTTGCCAGTATTTTTGGAGATTCAACTCTCTTTAATGAATGGAAACAGAGAGAATTAATGGCTGGGTGTACAAAGAATGTGAGGCAGAGACTCTTAAGACCTCTTGCAAAAAGTTGATAGTGGAAAAGATTGGTCTATCATTCTCAAACGGATTCGCATGTTCTCCTTCACTGGCTTAAACAAAGCACAGGTACTCCTTTTGAACCGAACTGATGTCTAAATAACATATACTTGACCAGAGTGACGCATGATGAAAAATTGACACATATACTTGACCAAGGATGGAAGGATATCATTGGCTGGATTGTCTCTCTCGAAGTTTGAATACTTGCAGATGCCATCACCGATTCATTCCACAATGTCAGTTAGAATGTATTGGATGTTGAGTTACTGTATTCTGTATCAATAGCAATGCTGGGACGTTTTGATCTTGCTCCAGCTGTTACCTTGAGCCAACACTATTGAACTTTGCCAAAATTGGTTCATCTATTTGCAGACATTTGTGATGAGAATAAGATAATGCAATTTCAAAAATTATTTAAAAAACACTTGGTATTCGTCTATAATAATAATTATTGCCATGGGTGTGTACAAATGCCCTATTTTTTCGTAAATAATAAGAAATGTCCCTAAGATCAAGGATTTATGATGACAGGTTTATGGATTTCAAGAATTTTAATCCTTGGAAAGAAAAGAAAATGTGACTCCGTATGTGTGGTGATGATACGATCAAGTGGATAAATGGCTGAGATAAGTGTGGAGTGACGCATGAAGCAATCATGCCTTGGCACAGGACTGCTGAAACTGCATGGAGAAACATAAAGGGATGGATACTAGCGAGATTCAAGCAATCATGCTAACATTATCTTAGAAATACATCAGTCGTGGATTCAATGCAAGTGCTTGAACTGTTGATATTAAACAAACTGAGTATGGCACATGACATGCATGTGAATTGATGGGGAGCACAGTGTTTCAACATCCGTTTAATAAGATTAAATGATGATTGCTTAGATAGGTAGAACCATTAGAATGCATAGCTTCATGGACCGATTATTTTGATATAGTTCCTGAAGATTAGAACCATCTAGTGTTATTGACTGTAGTTGACCAAAAATTAGGACATCTTTTCTTCACATGAGAGGTATCAGAGAAGCACTGCACAAATATTTCCAGCCCACTAACTTTTAATAGAATGTTGACAGTAAATATCACTAACAGAATGGTACACAACACTGGTCCACATTGATGCATACCAAGCATACGGTACTGAATCAGTATGGGTTACAGAAGCATACTGATTGATACACCAAATCGATCCTGGCACTGGACTTAATGACACCATACCAATATGGTACCGATATGGGGTCTAATATCAAGATTGTGAATCTTGATCTATACTATCACATTTGATGCTAGATTCAACGTACTCAGACAGAAATTAGTAACAGAATAAGATGGTTTACTATTGAAACATGTGATGGAAACAATGCTTTCTCATTTATTGCCAAGGAATAGTACATACATGAACAACTGGCAAGCAAGTCTTGGGATACGACAACAGAAGACCACCAAAATACCTCAAAGCTTGGTACAAAGTGAGGACATGCCTCAAAATGGCACTGCAGAATCAAGCCTCACACGGTTCAACTGAACAGTCCCAAGAATGTACTCAGGCAGTTCTTTCTCTCTTTTGCCTGCAATAGATTCAGTTCTTTAGCATCATATATTGATATACTTGCTAGCAAGCTTAAATGGATCATTTCTACACACACTTGAGAAGAAAAAAAAAAACAGAGAGAGGCAGAACATAGCTTCCTGTTCAAGGCCATGACTTACTAGAATAAAGTTTAATTTGATATTACAATGTCACAGCAGAGAATGTGATTCACATTATCCAAAGAAAATAGCAAGAAATCTCATCAGCAAAACATTCAAGTCAAACCACAACCATATTAGGGAACACTCAAATAATCTATTTGGATGAAAGATATATGCATTATGGCACTTGCTCTGAAAAAGTCCAGAGCGGAACTACAGCTTAACATTTAACGCGTGCATGTATATATGTATGTATGTGCCCCACTAATGTGATGACACAAATAAAACACAAATATTAACGTTTTCCTCCAGAAGCACCCTTCCTTGCTTTTCTGATGAATTGGCTAATTTCTCCCCATCTCTTCTTGGGTATCTAAAGGCTTCAATATTAAAATTCTTTTAAATATAGAAACAACAAGAAGAAAGATGCCATGCACTAGACCTCAAAGAAGAACGAAAGATTCCACTTCCCAATAAACAAAAAACTGAATGGTGGATGCCTTTGACATCAATGACATAGCTATGCAGATATCCAAGAATAGGAAAGATTGAATTGTTACAATATCCAACTTACTGAGATAAAACCTTGAAAGGAAGAATTTGCAAAAATAATTTCCCATAAACTAAAAATGAAAACCCTATTCAGTGGTAACTAAATATGGAGAAGCAAAAAGCCCTAAAGGTAACATTAAAATTCATTTAAGCAATACTTACTTCAGCATGAAGCAACGTGCCATCACATGTATACGAAACAAAAAGGGGAGCAATACCAGAAACTAAAGAAAAGTTCACTAGAAGCATGAGGGGTCATTTTTTTATGATTACGTGTCTCACTCTATTGATGATAATATTATACTCTGAAATATAGAGATATTCTACTAAACTGATTGGATGATTTTCATGCCAAAAGACCAAAAGCCACTGAAGCCAAACTTATATATATCTATAACCACTTGCAACTGGTAGATTTTATTAAATGCCAGAAGGGAAAATTATCATGAGTATAACAGTGTTTTGAGGAGCATAAAGCACCTCAGCAATTGCCTCGCATTATGATTAGGTCTCCCACTCTATTGATGATACTGACTATTGTAAAGGACTGAATAAGGCAGAATAAATTTAAAAAGCCACAATGAGAAGATGCTTAGTATGTAAGTTAGGGATAACATTATGATTCCAGATGCAAAACAACATGATAGTTATCCAATGCAAATGAGAAGACTGGTGGGAAAATGCATCAAAATAAAAATCAGAGAAAAAATGCCTAAAGGGGATTTCACATTGAAGAGGCTCCAAAGATGCCTAGAATGATAAGTGGAAAGTGCAGCCTTGAGGGTTGTTGCTTGTAAGGTAGCACGAAATTGGATTACAAGATAGAGGAACAAAAGGTACTAGAAGATAAAGAGGACTTGGTCAAAGAGGAAGATGCATGAAAGGTCTTGAATAGAATGGTTGACGTAGCACAAACTCATAAGGTGATATGACATGGAAATAAAGGTTCCGAGTAAAGGAGATTAGCGTCCTAGATGAATCAATTAGCAGGCTAATAAGTACAAGCTAAACATGAGAAAATCCATGTAAAGATAGCATAGCGATACAAAAATAAGGGAAAAATTTGAATGATTATATAAAATTCCAAGGGCATTTACTTTCAAGTCAAGAAGATGTTTTCCAACAATTCCGTTTCTATTGGTTAGGTTTTGTATATATATGCCAATGTTAGATGTTCTGAGAAATGGTGTTGTGTTTCTAGAAATAGAAACTTATACACATATTCTGATGAGAGAAGTTTGGGGAATATTGATGGAAGCCCTGGGGGGCACTCATCTTAATGAATGCCCCCATTATTCACTAATGACATGTTTTGTTCTTATATATTTGACTGCAGTAAAAATATACCATGCAATTGTCAACTATCTTTTAATTGCTCCCTAAACTTCCTAAAGTCTCTACATCTCAATCATCAACCCCCGTTTTGCATTGATTCCCTTCGTCACCACGAGTGGTGATTATTTTTTTTTTAGTGAAGCATAAATGGTAATTGAAGTCATTAATATTGGAAACCTAAACCATACCTTTAAGGTGGACGGTTACATGAAAATGTACACTTATATTCATGTAAGATAATAAATTCTAAGATATTACCTTCTATCCCTTTCATAAGATAAGGATTAGACTTTAAAGTGTTCAGTTTTTGTATTCAATTTGAAGCTTAATTTGTATGTTGTTTGCTTGCATTAAGCTCTTATTCTGTTACTTGCAGACATATCAGTTTTTGATTGTGAAGCACTGATCTATTAGCTAAATTTAAGTGGTCGGTATAGACACCAACAGGAACTGGGAGATTAAAACAAAAGATGCAGATATATATAAGAATGATTACTGGATTCTCTAGATCAAGGATGGCAACTTTTCCATGAAAATCCTTTTGAATAAGAGTGCGTGAAAATTTTTGCATTCCTAAGCCTAGATTGTCCCCTTTTACCTCACAATTTTGAACCTCCACAACCCTACCATGTTTACATCTAGAACATAAAAGCAAATACTAATTTCAATGCTACAATGGAAACAAATTTTTTAATAGTTTTGCAAGCCACAACTTCTTTGTTAAAGATAGAACTTAAGCATTTCTTTGGAGTGACAATGCAAATAGTTATTGGAAGAATAGAACTCGTTTACTATGAGAAGATATACTAAATTTTTAATATGATTACTTGATTAATTATATTTTAATTCTATTTAAATCTACCAAACCATATGTGTGGAATGTATGAAGCACGTATAAATGTCCAAATGCCCCCCATTCTAACATGACATGATTGCCCTTGCAAGAGTTTTATGCTATCATATTCTTAACATCCTTTCTTAAAGGAGATAGCATCTGAAGTAGACTAAAATGCATGCCAAGTTTAAAAGACATAAAAAACTTCCACATAATCAGGCCCTTATAATCATCAGAAATCTTTCTGTTTTTTCCCAGATCCAAATTGTTATAGGACTATTGTTTCTGGCATGTTAAAACTGAGACTTTTACCAGGCCTTTGGTAATTTATTAATTGTCTATTTACATTAACTGGTACACCAGTTTGATATCAATTAGCAGAAAAAAGTCATTGCATGCACTTCCATGGACCGTCATAGATGGTAGAGGGAAAATACAATAACTGAACAACAATAAAGTTTGTGAAGTTAACATAAAAAACTTATCATTAAGTATTGATGATGATAGAAACATTTTTTAAAAGATAATAAAGAAACTTCTCTTAGGTCAACTGGGTTGCAGACCTCAATCAGGATGGCAAGGTCAACAACAATGCCTGTGATGTATCCAAGAACCAAACTGATTATACTCCTTGCAACAGATGAGGAGCCAATATCAACATCAATCTGCAAAGGAGATGCTACATTAGCATTCCTGAAAAGAGAGACTCGGAGGAGCTAACACTAAATTCTGCAGTGAAATATTATCAGCATAAGTCAATTAAAAGAATATTGTGGTCAAATGAAAAATCTTAGACAAGGGAAGGTTATAAAATCTAAAACTGGATTCACAGTGCATAACCAAATAGCCTTATTTCATCCATATATAATTTACCTAATTACTTGTTCACAATTCCACTGTATGAATTTTTAATCCAGTCATGGTATAGTGGTACATACCCTTGTATCATGCATGTTGGTCTATGCTAGTTTGTATTAGTCCATGCTCGTGCATGCCAGCTGGAATGCACCACCACTGACTCAACTTTAATGCTATAAGCAAGGTTTCAAAAACCGGTACCTGGTTTTCTGTTCGATCAGTACAGCATCTCTCCATCCGGTATTGAGACATACTACAAGGTTGCATACCAACATGGCAATGACACAGATTTCCTTCCCCCCCCTCTTTTTCAGCTTTTTGGTGTTTCTGTGTCTAATACGGTACCGGGGTGACTTTGGTTTGTGTTTTTAGTGTTTTAATCATATTTCAATGGATGTGTGATACCGAAGTGCCGATATTGGTAACGACAGTCATTGAGTCAACATATATCAAGAAACTAATACTTATAAGTGAAAATAAAGTATGGCTTTAAAAAAATAATGATTCACTTTACAGAATCAATCCCAAGTATCCATGGCTCTTGTAGAAATTTGGGTTGTTTGTAGCCCTGATCTTGAATATTAACTGGCCTGGATACTATCCCCAGCCCAGCTAGTCATATGATATCTCATATTGACCTGGCTATGGCTCTTGGTACTATGGCTGCATGTACATCTGGTAGACACAGGAGCCTAGCCATCCTTGCTCAGTGTAGTAAGAGGCAGCACTGTTCTCTGACCTCTTGTCTATACCCATATCAGGAGGGGTGTAATATGAGAAGTCAAATCCCTGAGTATATGATCATTGGAAGAATATACAAGGAATGTACGTGGAAGGAGCATACTATATCCATTCTAACCATCTGATGCATTGGCGGGTCTTTCATTATTACCCACTCCCTCCAATCAATGTCACAGCTCCTGAGTATCCTAACACATCTTCCTACATCCTTACGTCTCTTGTCCAATTTTTTCATCAACTCGGATTCTAATGTACTAGGTGCACATATAATTCTCTTATCCTTGATACAGCTTCTTGCAATTGTTTCCACAATCTCCCAACACCAAAGCCAATAACCTTGATCTTGTGTGCCTTGAGCTGCATCACCCTTGGATCCTATTCTCCTATATGATAATGTCCCTCAGCCACATTTGAATTTTGTTCAAGCCTCATGGTCTTGATCCAGTGTGGCATGAGTAATCTATCATGCTGTTGAATGGACTAAGTATATGAAATAACCACCACCACCTCCAGACTGATCACCCTGTCCACCAAGACCTCCATACCCATCACCAGAACTGTCATTATCATTGCCATTGGTGTTGCTAGATGATCTAGGCAAGATAGGACTGATATATCATCAATGCCTCAACTAGATCGATAACTGGCTCTTTTCCCTTGGACTTGCTTTCCTACTGCACTTACCTACTTGGGCTAGATGACTAGACCCTATGCCCTAATTGGCTCTAAAAGCCCATGCACCATGCCTCAAACCTGAACATCTGGTGATCAAGCTGCTGATTAGAATCCATTGATTGAGCTGCTGGTGGGTGGGATATTCTCCTCTGCCCATCTATCCACATTGTGCACACCTAGCTCCTTCGCAATGGTTTTATCCAGGCTTTTATGAGCCTGTTAATCTATAACAACCAAGCATAAGGTCCTCATTATCGACAAAGTCATCTATGATGCAGCACGAGGTACAGCCAATAGGTACTATGACCAACTAGACCAAGCCAAGCATCAAAGGAGCCAGCAAATTTGCAAGTGAAGACTGCAGTAAGCAAATAATTGATTTATATGCATTAAGGACTATCAAATTTTAGCCAAGTTTCCATATTTGTAATAGAATAATTCTAGCATATTTTCTTATTGTCAAGACCTATTTCGAGCATAACTTTGTAATGGGTTTAATGCCCGAATTAGGGTAAGGTATCATGTCTTATAAATATGCACATAATACATTGTAAGGGGCAACCTTTGAGATATTAAAAAAGTCTTTATGAGAGAATTTCTTTCACCAAGCAAAGAATTCTTTGATCTAGTTTTCTTCTATGTATGGGTTGATATTTAAACTAAGGATTCAAGTCCCGGCACAATAACCCATGGGATACGGGATAGGGAACCATCTCATGTGTTGGGGCAGGGCCATCCCATCATTGTCCTAGCATCACAATTGGGACATCCTAGAACATCCTCTATCCCAAGCATCAGGATGACATTGCATCCCATTCCATAGAAAAACCAGGACAACCCTATCCCACATGATTTTAAAACCTTGATTCAAAGCATATCTTATCAATCAAATCACTCCTACCTTTTCTTGCTGTGTCAATCCAGCACTGGGTCTTCCTAGTTGCTCTCCATGCCCCTCATTCAAGCACTTCAATCTTAACATAGTGTGAGAATACCAAGTTGTGAAGCCTTTTGCTAGTCAGGCAGCTTCACATTTGCTACAGATCAAGGCAAAGTTATTCTAGTTCTGCTTGCATTGGCAAGATAAGACAATTTGCAAGAGGAATCGAATGATAGTCTTCCTGATATTAGGTGCATTGTTGCCTCACTAGACTCATCACTCCCGTACAACTAGATAATTCAGGGTCAAATAAGGCTTTGAAACATCCTAAAATTTTTCAATGGTACCTACTACCTAGAGACATTGCAGAAATTGATTGACTTGGTCCCTATGCTTTGAAACTTTGGGCCTCTTGCAAAACATTTTCATTGATCAGAAAGTACAGAATTGCCATCAATGTCAATTAAATATTACCTCAACGATTGCTTTATTACCACAGTGATTGTTTTTGCATCTGATCCCTAATCCCTCAACATCTTCATTATTAATATTTTCTTTTTTTATAATTCATTATTAATATTCTAATCTAAAAAATAATAATTTTAAAAATAAATATACATAAAAAAATCACTATGTTGTAGAATGCTATCCATCCTATAACATATCTGAATGTCATGCTAAACAAAAAAAAAGGCATGAACTTCCCTATTTGTTCCACTTTCTTGCCAATTTTTGGCCATCAAAAAAATAAGAGGCTTACAAGATCCAAACTGCTTTAGCATGCATGCTGGAAAGGGAACCTCGCCTTACGCTCCAATCCCAGACAAGATCTCCCTCACCCTCCCCCCCCCCTCTCAAAATCTTTTTAGCTACTTGGTCAAAAGCAAGGTAGTCTCTCAAAGCTATCTTTAAAACATTGCGCCCCTTCCACACCCTCACATCTTTTGCCATCCTATTTGGGATGGCCCTTATACCAGTCAAACTAGGCTCAATGTAAGCTAATATTAACCCATTTCAATTGGATGCATGTTCAATGCATTATATCAGTGGAAGCAAACTCCATACCGGTCAGCACCAAGCTTATCATCTTGTTTGGCTTGAAGGCCCCAATTCCTCTTTTTAGCATCCAAGAGGCACCTTAGTCTTGTTGTCACACACACACATTGTTTGATTGCTATAGCAGTCCAATAAGCTTCTAATGTGTATTATTCATATACTAATAATGAATGTTCATCAATTAGTAATTTCTAAATTTGCACACAGTGAGAATGACCATATGCCAATCTTCAACATAATTGATAAGAGGTGAAAGCAAATTTTCTAAATTGATACCCATACCAATTGCCAGCCAATATGGTATGATACCAGTTCAATACCATATCGATACACAATACAGGCAATCATGCCGATCAAATCAACACGTCAATTTTTTTTCTTTTTCTTTTTGCTCTTTCTTGCTCTTTGTAATGCAAGATTAGAAAGAAATTCATAAAAAAATCTAGACATTTTTGGAAAACACATTAAAAAGAAAATCTATAGTAAAATGATCCATTTTTGTTAAAATTACATGCACATTTATTTATGTTAAAATCATATGCCCAAAACGAAATTTATGTTAAAATCAAACCATTTATGTTAAAAAAGTATTCATGTTTTATATTAAAATCACACGTCCAAGAAAGAAAATTATTTTAAAATCAATCCATCTATCTTAAAATCATGCGCACATTTATTTATGTTAAAATTATACTTCCAAAAACAAACTTATATTAAAATCAATCCATTTATGTTAAAAAAGTACGCATATTTATTTATGTTAAAAATCAAATACCCAAAAAGAAATTTATATTAAAATCAAACCATTTATCTTAAAAACATGATCACATTTATTTATGTTAGAATCACATGTCCAAAAAATAAAAATTATTTTAAAATTGATTTATCTATGTTAAAAGCATGTGCACATTTATTATGTTAAATCATATGTTCAAAAAGAGAACTTATTTTAAAACAATCCATTTATGTTAAAAATGTAGACATGTTTATTTATGTTAAAAATCATATTCCAAAAAAAAAATTTATGTTAAAATCGATCCATTTATGTTAAAATTGTATGCACATTCATTTATATTAAAATCATATGCACAAAAAACTGAAAAAGAATTTATATTAAACTCAATTCATTTATGTTAAAAACGTATACATTTTTATTTATGTTAAAAATAATAACCCCAAAACAGAAATTTATGTTAAAATTGATCTATTTATTTTAAAATCACATGCACATTCATTTATATTAAAATATGGACACAAAAAATAGTTTTTTTTGTAATTCATACATACAAAAATAATTCATGTGTACACTCATAAAAAAAATTTATGAATTTGTTAAAATCTACATTACCAATTTTATAAATACATGGTTCCCCTTGTTTTTTCATTTTCTACAAATTTAAAAAAAAAAGAAAAGAGGGGAAAAAGAGAGAGAGATGAAGAGAAGGATACGTATCTCTAGTCCTTGATTTCTTTGTATTTTTAATATTTTTTCTTTTTTTCACTATGGATCCAAGTCGGATTTTCATTAGAAAAGGAGAGAAGTCTCGGGCCTTCTCTCATCCCATTGTCTTTAAAAGACCAAAAAAAGCCGAACCATCCAATTTAGCTGAAAATTGTGCCGAACTGTCTAGTTCGATGCAATTTCGGTTGGCTTAGAAGCCAGATTGAACCATCCCAGTTCACCCTAGTATGGTTCGGTACTGGCCAAGCCAGGTACTTCAATCCGGTTTTGAAAATCCAAGGTAGAAGAAACATGTCACTCTTGCCATCTTATGCATCCTTCACACTCTTATAGTCCTGCATACAGTGTTGAATGTAAAGAAATCTGAGTGGGGAAATCACACAAGGTATCACATGTATTTTATAGCATGTCCAGAGAAAGTGGTGCCTCATAAAGCATAACTAGATAAAATCATGAATCAAATGCCATTCCACATGCACATTGGGGAAAATGAAGGAGGGATATTGCTGATCATTAAAAGTACAGAAAAGATGGCAGGTAACTTACTCAAGTTTTGCAAAACTGTTTATAACTTTATATGGTTAATTAGATGTATTATTTTCACCATTATATAAAAATTTTGCAGTCAAATAGTGGGGATATGTATGATGCTGAAGAGCATTCTGTAGCCTTGGACTCGCATATAGAAAACCAGAAGGCGCTAGCATTGGAGTATATTAGAGTTTTGAACACGTAAGCAGTAGGGTTTTATTTTTAATTATTGATATTAAAGGAAATTTAGTATTAACATAAAATATTTGTCTGTAGATCCTTATGAAGACAGATTTCAATATATAATCTGAAAGTTCATACACAATTCCAGGCAAGAAGAGAAACTTGATGCTCAGGTCGAGATGAGTCAATATTGTAATATTGAATGACGGGCCAATTCAGTGACCTATTGTGGATGAGGAAGATAATGATTTGGGGTGATGCATCAAAGGTGGCAATAGATCAGGTTGGTTCAGGTTTGGGTAAATCAACTTTTAAATTACCATCTAGAAGTTTAATGCCTTAAACTTTACCCAACCATGAGTTGTGATTGCCTAACCCAAACCAGCCATAAGTTGACTTTCAAAAGTCAACACCCAATCCAACATGATTAACCCAGCTTGATCCATCCCAATCCAACCCGATGATGATTTTGACAATTATATGCTACAGCTATAAACATGACATACAAAAAACATAAAACTTATGCACTGGCTATATTCCACAGGAGATTAAATACTGTCTAATGGAAGCACTAAATCAAATAAAAGTATGACTAGCATACTCAGATCAGGATTATTACCTCTAGAAAATTATCTTCACGGAGGTACTTGCATGTCACCGATTTCCCCAATAGGCAAGCTTTGGTTCCGACTGCTCTCTTGACCATCCAATAGCCCTATGTTTCAATCAAGGTACAACAATTGAAGCCTACATACGAATAACAGGATGTAAAACAACAGCATGCTTTCTGCTTAACAATACATACTTCTACAATACTTGGTATAAGTTTGAATCTGGCATCCCGAAACGTGTCAGTTCCATCTACAAATCTACCCAACAATGATTGCTTATTCACAGGCCTCTCCGCAGCATAATAAAGAATCAAGCTGTAATTTGGTTTTGCAGGAATCTGCAATTTAACAGAACAATCCTTGTTAGAGGAAACATACAATAGAAATTTGGAAAGCAACGTCAAAAGAAACTAATTTTATGGATGGAAAAGTAAATAATCAGTTAGCCTTAGGTTCAACAAATGTTATATCTAATATACTGTCAGGTTGACATTCTCGACAAATAGGCCAGCTGGATTTTACGAGGTTTTTTCAGTTTCAGATCAAGCTTCCTTTACAAAACTCTAAACTAAGGATTTTGATTGCAGATTCTTGCAGAAGCTTCTATGGTTCATTGGCAGCCAAAAGAGATCTGGCAACAAAAAAAAAAAAAACTTTCCAACTCAAGCTGTAGATTATCATATAGTTAGCTGAGTATATGGTTATACAGAACTGTAATGACTAGTACAGATACTCTCATCATGGTATAAAGTATAAACTATAAAGTCACAATTTAGGCCTTCTTTTGAAATCCTTCTAGTGTAACAATTTTAAACTTTCCAAAAGGCAAATATATGTATCAAATAAGACCAAGAAGCTAGGATAAGGGGCCATCATTATCATTTTATGGATATGAAATGATATATCAGCTCATGATGATAAAGCCAAAGTATGGAATTTGTAATATAAGAAAATGTCTAATAGGAGTCGAAGAAATACAATGAAATTGAAAACACTTACCTCTAAGTTTATAATGAGAATGAATGGCAGCTTTTTTCCAGCTTCCGACTGACAGAATAATGTAAAAGAAAACATCAGAATAGGTATTTACATTCCAAACTCTGGTAAATAACAACAGAATCCAATATATGAAAAAGTATTGCATGTAATTGCTGTACTAGTGTCAGAACTCATATCTTTTTCAGTTGATAGAGCCCCTGGAACCGAGATGGGAGGAGCAGAAATACATATTAGCCACACGAAGATCTCCTTATTCCTATCTTCTTCCACTCATCTAGTTATGACATAACAGGGTAGTTGTTATTGTTGTTGGTTGGGGTGGAGTGGCAGGCAGGTCTAAGTCTAACCACTACTAACAACTTGATGTTGAGCAAGAAACCACCACAAAACATTTGATTTTTGATTTTTTTTCTTTTTTGCCTACAGATTTTGGGTTTTCAATGTTTAAATCATGAGAAGAAATAGATATTCTCAATTTAGATAGCCAATCATGCAATTTGCATTGATATTATGTGCAAGCTAATCATGGAATGTAATAACACATTCTGATGTTCATACTTTTAACAAACAATGGCTGACAGAAATTTAATTCCTGCCTAACTTGCAGTCTCACACATTTGTGTTACCACATTGTAATTATTAAGTGATATGAGCGGTGAAGCTGAACATGAAAAAACCATTGTTTCGTTGTAGAGAAGCGAGATGTAAAACACCTTTCTTCTAAATGCATCATAACAAAATTATTTGAAATTTTGATTGCTATAAAGTTTTAATGGAGATTCATTTTTACCTGAACAGGCATTTGGGATGAAATGCAACTTTTTCAATGCTACAATCAGCCTTGAACCAGTCAACTGCAATAAGCGTCAGAAGAGGATCCTCCCACAACCTATTTTGCATTGCTACAGTATTAGTGATCGCTACAGAAGTTAACTATTAAAATTCTTGCATATATTGTGAAAAATATTACACATGTCAAGATTTAGCTCATTGCAGATAGCATATGTTTTAATGAAAATATGTTATCCATGTATTTAACGAATAAAATATCCATTAAGTTAGAATGTTTAAACAAAAATGCAGAAGCACTGTAGGAGCAAGTTAGGATAGTTAACACTTAACAGAACCAACAACTATACTTACATGGTAGCAATGAATGCTATTAATTTATAGAGACATAAATGGCATTGAGTTGCATGCATGTCTGGAGTAAAACATGTACAAAATGAAAAACACTGATTGCTTTTTCTTTTTCCTTTCCACTCTATGGTGACACTTCAAAATACCATCTTGCTAACCATGTAGGGATGGCATACTTTGTTATTACATTTTCTTTATTGATTACACTTCGCATATAAAAAAATAAAAAAATGTCAAACAACTATATCAAACAGCTCTTATAGAGCAGCTAGAACATCTATTCTGCATATCACGAAAGACATGGTTCCATAAAGCAGCCAAGTCCACAGCCACAAGATCCAACTAGTAGATTCCAAGCAATTCATCATCCAATTGTTCTAATTAACACAAAAACCCAAAGATCTTGTGCTTGAATAAAAGATAAAGTCACGATGGAAGTTGGTAGCCATGTTTTCTAAAGTCAAAGCACCATAACATTTTCTAGAACTTACAACATTAGTGCAGGGTAGCAACCCCAGTGATTAGATGCCAATACACTGATACAATAGAATGCCCTGTCCAGAACACATACAATTACAACAATGGATGCATCATGTTTTGGGTGAAAAAATATATCAAGTTATCAACAATTCAACATATGTTCATAGATTATGGTTCCTCATGTTTAACATGAAAAAAATACATAAGCATACTTAATATATGCTTTAAGTCAGTGATCACATGCTACATCATTATCTCTAACATGCATGATGCCAAATTCATGGGAAAACAAACCAAGAAGGTATAAAGATCATGGTGGTATTAAATTCCAAGGTAGATGAGTCTTTGTAATAGTCCTTTCTGTGTTTTGTTACATATAATGTAAATTTAAGAAGCTGTTCATTGTTCCTATGACTTCCAATGTTGAAACTTTTTCGGAAAATGCTTATAATCAGGGATTGCCAAATTATGCCGAATCGATCGGTTTGGGCCGTACTGAAGCAGACCGGCCACCAAGTGGCACAGTTTAGCCTGTTTTTTCAGTTCCTCCCCATTCCATATAAAATTCAGTCAAACCGTATCCGAACCAGGTCAAATCGGATCCGAACCGGCCCCAAACTACTTGTTTCGGCCAGTTCTGCCAATTTGGACCAGTTTGGCCTGGTTTGGGTCTAGTTTGGATCGGGACCAGGTGTACTATTAGCAAGGGTAGGAAGGTTGAGTCTTTTATATAACTGAAAGCCCTCGGGCTTGCAGTTTGACAAACAGTAGAGAGGCATTCGGAAAGCTTTGTTCTCCCTTTCAGGCCATCCAAACAACCAGAAAATCAAGGAAAAACACCAATTCAAGGTATGTAAATAAAATCCTTCCCCTTCTCTCTTTCTTCTTCTCCCCTCTCTTTTTTAATTCATAAAAAATAAAAAAAACTCTATCAAATTTTTTATTTTGGCATGATTTTAGAGTATATTATAGATCCATGAAAGATCTACACAATGATACTAAGATCATTATTTTTATTAAATATAATTTTTAAAATTAAAAATTATTTTCAGACTATCGAACTGCAGAATCATCTTTTATCATTCTAGGAAATTAGATGGAGTATCTATTCCTTTTGATAAGAAGGCACAGATTGAGACTACTATTCAAGCGAGTATACCAAATCGACACTGCCTGGCAAGGTTATAGCTATGCTTCAAAAATAAATCAAAAGAGGGTTGAAACAGAGCGCAAGCACGAGCGTACGAATTGAAAATTTTGGAAGAGAAGTGGAACGCAGAGATGTTGCCATTTCGTTAGTTTGCTTTCCAAATTTATTTTTGAAGAGCCCGCCTAGAAGGGAAAATGCCAGCTAGTTGCTCTGCCTGCTCTACAAATAGTGCGACATCAAAATATGGGTCTCCTCCGTGTTCCACCACCGGATGAGAGGCGAGCATTCCAATCCGAGGTACGAGCCTTCTCTCATCTCGTTCTCTAACCCCTTCACTTTCTTCTCTCTTTCTCTTTCATCTCTGGCATTTTGGTTCAATCCATCTTCCATCCATTGTCTAATTATGCCCAAGTGCTTGTTTTGTATCTATTTGGATCAAGAAATTAGTGATTTGGAATTTTAGATTTTGAATAGGATCTCTCTCCTCTATTTTTCTTTTTAGAATCTCCTGTATTTATACAAGAGAAATTTGGTTCACAATTGGAATTAGAATTGGAATATTATTTGAATACAAGGAAAGAGTAAGGATTGGGTTTTGGGATACTAGGACATTCCCATTTTCTCCTGGAATTGGAATGGGAAGTGGATTTACCTCAACGAAATGGCAGGAATGGAAGTCACTCATTTCCATTCCCATTCCAAACTCCAACTCCTCCAACTAAATATACCTAGGATTTTTCATGAATGAGGATCCATAAGCTAATCTCAAGTAATTGAGATGAGGGTTGATGCTAATGGTTTTGATGTCTGTAAAATAATAAAAAAATAAAGAATTATAGTAGAAAAATATTTTACCTCTTGAAGGCTTGAAGTGCTAGATCTAGGAAAATCGCCTTGATGAATTAAATACCATTTCCTTAGGTATCTTGGTCACATTTTCGATCACAAAATAGAAAGAAAACAATTATCACGGCCTGAATTGCCTTTCATCTCTTATTATTTTACATTATTTTCTTCTTTTCCATGGGATTTTGAATCTCTGAGAGAGGGAGTCCTTTGGATAAGATTCTCAGAGTTTTAACATCAAAGAAAACCAATTTAACATCTATTTGGACCTCAAAACAATCAAAAAAAACATTAAAATATAATTTAACATCAAAGAAAATCCAAAAAACCAAAAAAAATAAAAAAAATTGGCATGCCAGTTCAAAGTCAGTATAGTACCGATACCGTATCGGCCGGTGATCGATACAGGTCCTGGTACCGGTATCGGGAACCTTGCTTATAATGTTTAAGTCTCTGTAATGTTTTTATCAAGACAACAGATCAATTCACAAAAACAAAGTGAGGCATACTTGGATAGAACCAGCTTAGTTATAAGACAGGCATCAAGTTCAACACTTAAGGATGGCAACTTGTGCCATTTGCATTCAGATATTCTTCTCTAGGAATCCAATATTAGGGACTTGTTCTGCAGACAAATAATTTCCCTAAAGTTAACTTTTCATCATTTTTACGGAGTGAATTCAATATTAGTTGTTACATTCAAAGAAATATGTTGCATTGGTATTTAGTATTTACTTCAGCTGTTTCTTTATGTAAGCAGACTAGGACAAAAATGATGGTGATCTGAATAAATCATGTTGAAAGAATGTAGAATGAGAATATGCCACCAACCTTAGAGTAATCTTTCAAGTAGGTCTTCCCTCTTATCATAAACCCTTGACCACTTGGAGTAGTCCAACAGTTGGTGTCAGTTTCACCTTTTCTCGATGCAATGAACCATGAAACTCACTGGATCAATGGTGATAGGAGGAAAGTTGACATTCAACTCATTATTCTCAACTAAAGCTGCATCAATGAAGAATCTTTCTACTTCAGTATAACATTGTTAAACATTGACACATCATCATCATGAAGAAAATTATAATGTAGCACAAAACAATAATGATAAAACTAATTTTTTCTTTTCACCATGATAAATGAACAAGTAACATTAATAATTGATAAAAAAAGGAAGAAGTTTGGCTTATTATAAACAACAATTTTGTTGAGCATTGTGTTTAATAATGGTTAAGCACTAGAAATAGAAAAAAATAATAATGGTATAGCCAACGTTGAGTACGGGTACCAGTACTGGCACACTACTGGTATTGGGCATATTGAGTGCCATTAAGGTAATGCCAGTCTGGTATCTAGTCTTGGGAAAGGCGCTGTATCAAAAACTTGATCCCTACTAGTGAGATACAGTAAGACCTGTATGGAACAGTAAGGTCCTACCCTTAAAACCTTAAATAAAGCTAAAAGATGCATCTCAGGTATATAACAATAGCTTCAAGCCAGAAATGACCTGTACTTCGCTTCAAAGCAAAGCCTGCAATGGCCCATGAAACATTCTTTAGTCTGATTCTTCCATCCTGACAAAAAGTGTATTCAGAATTATATATTTGCTTCATGATTATGATGGATAATTTTGAAAGATAAAACATGGCATGTCATCAACAAACATTTTTTTTGAGGGGAATGTCATCAACAAACATTATTTTTTTTCTTTTTTTAATAATTGGCACTACCTTGGAGAGTTCGACATCATCGTCACTATCTTCATCTTCCAATGAGTTCATTTGCAATTGCATCATAGAAACTCATCCTTAAACTTCAGATCCTCAAATGCAGCATGGTCACTTGAAATGTAAGAGATTTTTGAATGCACAGTTGGGGAGGAAGAATCAGATATTGAGACAGGATTGGCTCCAAAATATTCTTTTAATCCTGAATAGTAAAAGAGGTCAATGAACTTCCTCAACAGAAGCAGAAGAATACAGTTCAATAATTCAAAACACACATTTCCAAGAGACTAATATCAGGCATCTCCTTTTACACTCAGGAGACTCCCAGAATTGAAACATATCCACATGCAAATACTTGTTCACACATGGACACATACATGCATGAAAATAGAGATGCACGTGTACATAATGAAATGCAGGGTGAAGCAACCTGCTACTTGGCATAGTAAAGCATAAGGAATGGTTTCTCAAACTTGGAGCTGTACTGTCTCTTCCATCTAGCCCAGACAGTTGAATGGACTTCCAACATCTGAGTCACGAGGCATTTTGCAGTTGAAGACTCTGATGTGTTTAGTCTTCTAATTTCCCAAATAGAAGCTGCAAAATGAGGCTCAGCCTTAGAGCTACTACTTTAAGAACCAATACAATTGTGAACTGTTACATATGGAAATGCCCAAAACAAATACCTGAATGGCTGTTATAAAGCCAGAAAGAAATTGGAATACTATAAGTCAATCATTAACAAGTTACAACTTAACAAGTATGGCATTACAATCAATTTAAAGATAATTTGCATTATTAGAAAGAAATGCATGGAAACCTCTGAGCATGTCTTGTATCAAAAAACATGTTCAAGTTTACAAGATCAATCATTGCTTAAGCCGGCTTTGTACACATAACCATGAGCTTCTTTCAAATAATTAATACATCAGATATGTGCAAAGTGCATGCGATTATTGATGAAGCAAAAATCAACTAAACCTTTATTTATGTAAAACTCCAAACAGTGTTAAATAATATGACAAACGGTAAGTTGAAACAAATAAACAAAACAAGGGAAAAGAAAACCGTCCTAACCTGAAAATCCATTATTAACTTCACAAACAGGATGAAAAACATGCACACTAAAATGACTATATTATAAACTAAAAGTTTTAAATTATGGGATGTGCTAATTTTGACAAGGTTTTACATACCAGATCACGCCCATTAGTATGAGGCATAATGTACTAAACTGGAACCCAATAGCCAACCATACCAAGTGTTGGTAGCAAGAGATGTACTGTATTGACACTCAGTGTGCTAATTGGGCACCGATGCAGCTTTGTGAACAGATCTACAAGAAAAAGTCTTTTTGAAATCCTATACAGCTGGGAAACCAGGTTGTTGATATTATGGACATATGAAACTAGCAGCTATTAAGGATGATGCTCTTGCTTCCACCAAAAATTTAAAGGAATCCAGGAGGAGGTTAGTCGAAAGGTGTTGGAGATGAATCAGGAGTTCAAGGAAGTTTATGGTTGATATAGGGCATTCAAGGAATACCAAGTTGGGGACTATGTCATGGTGTTTCTTTGAAAAGAAAGGCTTCCTGTTGATACCACCACAAATTGAAGAGCAAAAAGAAAAGCCCGTGAAAAATTTTGCACAAATTTGGAGAAAATACCTACGAGGTGGAGCTTCCCCATGGTTTAAACACATGTCCCATATTTATTATTTTGGATCTTTTTGCCTGCAAACGTGATTTAGGGGCTGAACTGAGTAGCATAGACCATGAAACATTGGATCAGATATGCAGCAAGGAAAAGGAAGTGAAAGTGTGTTTTAGTAAGAGAAATCAAGACTAGAGCTAGTAAATACTACTGCTTCCTTGTCAGGAGGGGAGGTAAACCTGATCATGAGGACTCATGGATAGATGAAGAATTCATGAAAATTGAGGCTGACAAGTGCCAAGCTGCAAAGCTCACAACCGGCATGGAGGCGAGTTCTCTCTAACCTAGAAAGAATGATGTAAAATAATAATAACTGTCGACAGATAAGTTGCCAAGACTATTGTAAAGGTCAACTAGAGTTTTAAGGTGTTCTAACAGTCTGCCCAGTCTAATGGCATTGGTCATCTTGATTTCCCAGCCTTAGTTAAGTCTTGTCAGGACAGATTTCGGGTAATTTGGTATCTGTCTTATTTGTAATAGTAGTATATTGTAGGGGACGAGGTGTTTGGTGGTGTTAGGCTAGAAGTGGTTTTTGAGGCAAAAAGCCTCTAACCTTAAAAGGGGGCTTGATGGTTCTTTGAGGGGACTTTTTGTGTGTGTTCTCTAGAGCTGCTGCTCTCCCAGTTAGGGTTCAACATTTGGAAATGAGGGTCTTAAGGAGTCATTCCCAGGGAACCTTATGGTCCTTCTTTCACTGTGTTGCATGTGAGAGGCTAGCAATATGCCACTTTTTTCTGATTATTTTTCTAAGCTGGGAAGCTCCATGCCAGGAACTCCCTTGGATCTAGGGAAATATCCCATCTTTATGCTCTAAAGTTGATATTAGCTGCTGTTACTAGTTGGAATGTCGATTTCTTTGCTATTTTGGACAAAATATACTCCCATTTTGCTATTTTGGACAAAAATACTCCCTGTCCTTTGCTGAAGAAAGAGCCTTGTATATCTATCATCTAGTGGAGTAATTTCTCTATTAAGTATAATTGATTTGTGTCAGGTACCAATTTTACTTCACTATGCCATGCCACACTCCATATCACTTTCCACCCTCCGTGTCTTGATCCTCCACTGACTAACAGCATTGCAACTTTGGCCTTTCCCATTCTATCCTAATCTGATGGTCTCCTTTGCTCCCCGAATTTTCTCCTTTACCCACCACTCTAAGTACCTCTTCCTCATCTACTGAACCTCAATCCTCCACCAATTCACCTCTCTCCTCCCCTGACCCTTACCTCTATCTTGCATATAAATGTGATCCACCATACCAACCACCACATCTAATGCAAACCCTTCATCCCTCTTCCATTCTCCATTGTGTCTTGTGACACCAATCACTAATTGACAAAGACTCTTTGGATAAGACATGTCCTTGAGTTCAATTTGGTGATTGCGAGGCAATCCTAAATTGCCAGAAATGTGAATTACTATGTTTTAGTACATGCAAATAATATTGTAGTAAAATTACTGAAAATCTTGATTGACCTATTTGGCAAGACAATTAGATTATTGATAATGTAAAATCAAATCCTAAAATATCCCTAAGTTAAATCTATTAAAATAATATATCTTATCAAAAATATCAATTACATGATTTATATTATTATATAAATATGTTAACCATCAGAAAGAAAGACTAGTAAAAAAAAATCAAACAACACAAAAGTTACCAAGCAAGAATAAAAAAAAGAGCGGGATATGAAAGACGACTTACTGGTCATAGAAGAGAAATCACCAATGACAACTAAAATGGTGACGAGAATGACCAGCGTGAGAGATAGAGTCTCTTGTGGCTACAATTTGTTGGGTCAAGAAAAAAAAAAGGGTAGCTTAGAGGGCTTATATGAGATTTTTTGGAAGGATAATTTAGTCTAAAATTTTAATTGCAAGATTACCAAAGAGGTGGTAATCTGGATAGCCATCCATATTCATGACTATCCAGATTACCAGATTGCCTCCTGGGAGGTAATCCAGATTGCCATCCAAAAAGTCTTACAAATAGAATAATATGATGGGACCCTTTTAAATTGTTGGCACAAACGCCCCTTGAAGGCAATTCATCTAACCAACTACTATCAATATTAAGGTGGAGTTTATCATTACCAACTTATCCCAATCTAATCAGGTTAGAGTGTGTGGTCGCTAACAATTTAAGGATGTTGTGGCAAAGCAGTAGATGGAGATGAAGGGTCATGCACGAAAAAAAAAACAAAAAGGACAAGGAGATAATGGGGGATAGAGCAAGATGAAAAGCTAATGTGCATTTTACAATGATTAGCTCTTAATAATGGATCTCTTGATTCCATTATTAATAGACTAACAGAATTCACACCCCACTCCTCTTTAAAGCAACCTCCCTTCTCTTTCTCCTCCCATTGCTTTCTCTTATGCATACACATGTGCATATTTGGTGTGCAGGTATAAGTATCTTATCAATAGAAATCATGAGTTAAAATTATGATAAGCCATCTAAATTTAAAAATTGTATTACACTACTCAAAAAACAAAAGAAAAAAAAATTCTTCCATCTTTTCATAGATCTAGCGGTTATAAATGGCAGCTTTTGTGGCAAGATACAATGATTTGATTTGATTTATTACTTAAGCAACCATGCTCATTGAATTCTGATTCTTGTGAATTTTAAGATGTACAAATAACATTGCCCATGATCAATAGTGTGGATCCTCAATTCACAAAAGCTCACTTTAACACTACCATAATGCAATGAACTCACTGCTAAAAGAGTCCAACTCTTAACCAGTTTCTAAAAGCAACCCAAAAACGATGTTGCAAGTATCCAAACATTTGATGCATATCTTATTTGGATATGTACCCAACATGGATTCCAGGAGTTGACACAAGGGTACAACTAACACAAAATAGAAGGGCTTGCAAATGCAACAGTCAATAACACTGAAAGCTTAAATCATGAACAGCTGTAAACTCTATTTGGTCAAATGTGTAGACAACAAAGGCAACTCAATAATATCTAAACATAGACAGACAATACATCATCAGCATAGAGGAAAAGAAAATTTAGTTATGAGAGAAAACATGAAGTAACATATAATAAAGAGAGTGTGTAATATATAAACTAAGACGAAAGCTTACGATTGATTTTTGTACGTGCATAACCAGATCTTGGAGGTCGATTCTTGCTGACAGCAGGAAACTGTAAAATGGCTGCAGATGTGCCCAGGAAAGCCATACAAATAAATGCAAGCAGCATGTAAAATATTTTGCCATAAGAACATAACAGATGCTTTTTTTACCAACAATTAATCCCTACAATTATGTAATTTTTTCTATTGCCTATGAATCTAAATTCCAATTACTGAAGTATTGCATGCCAGTGTCATGTTTTCTGTAATGAAGCATATGTATCATCTATCATGTATGCTATGCCATGATGTGATGTGTTGTGCCGTTTGGTGGCAGTTCTGTGCTGTGTGGTGCTGAGTTGTGTCATGCCAACTCATAGGACTGTGTCAAGGTTGTTATGTGGAAAGCATTGGCACCAAGATTTTAATCCTATGGGATGGCTATCCTGGTTTTCTTATGGAATGGGACACGCTGCCGTTCCGCACCATCCTAATACTTGGGACAAGGGATGTCCCAAGATATCTCAATTCGGATGCTTAGATGATGGTGAAATGGTCCTGTCCCGACACATGAGATGGAACCCCATCCTAATATCCCGCGGGACATCCTGCCAGGATTTAAATCCTTGATGGCACATTATGTATTGTGTCATGCAATTCTAACCAGCATTTAAGTCCATAACAATACCTCGAAAATATATCTGGATATAACTCGGCAATTATTTCCATTATAGTCCAGCAACTAAAATGTCTTCTCGAATGTTGTACATTTCAAAGATAAGTTCTTAATGGTGTTGCATAGACTGTGTGTAAAACTACGATGAAATAAGAAAAAGAAAGAAAGTCAGTATAATCTACTGACTAGCAACATCCTGTTGTACCTTGGAGGAATGTCATCAAGATCTTAACATCTCGGTCAACCATACTATAGAGAAGTACGTACAAGGATAGCATACAAATTCATAAATTAGAACAGTGGAAGAATTAAAAAGAAATGCTCGCTTACTATATGCCCCATCTTGACCACGAAACCACTGTCTTGAGAAAAACCTTCTTTGAGTGCCACCTGAAAAACAACAAAAAACAGATGATATTATAATTACAAAATGCAAAATCTTTTGTGCCAAAGTGTAGCTTTGATCCTGATATCATATTATATTAATCTAGCCATATACAAATGAAAACCATCATTAAAAACTACAAGTCAATGAACCCAAACATGATGTTTTGGTTTAGATAAAGAAGTTCAGATATAATTTCTGATCACCCTGAATCATCAAGCCACAAAGCTTACACAAAAAATAATCACATATGGATGACAAACTGTCTAAGTACAAGAAGTTGTTACTCAACCAAAGGGCTACCTTAATCCTGATAAACTTAGAAAATGGATTTTACATTCATGATTAGGTTCAGATGGTTGAACAAGGAATTTATTTTCAGAAGCTAGTTAAAGAACATAAAACACATACATGTAATACAATGTTTAACTTTTCTTTGGAGAAATGTGGGAATATATGACCAGAACTTTTATTCAATTAGAAGATTGTCAGGCCAAAACAAAGGTGTACTTAAGATGAAAAAAAAAAGACACCAAAACTAAACAAGGGAAAATGAAGCCCACATTAACCACAAAAATCTGTGAGTGAAGCCACTAGGTGAAGTCCAAGTGACCAAAAGAAAAGAAGATGCTTTCTGAACTCTCAAAAAAAAGAAATCAAAAGGGCTATCTACTTAAGATACCTAATCAAATAGGAAACCACACCCGAAGTATCCAATCTGGACTCCGATTTGATCCAACCCAAATTCCATGCCCAGCTTTCATCTGCAAAGATCATAACCTTCTCCAGAAGCTCTTATATGTATACCCTTGCAGAAAAAATCCTGTGGTTTTCTTCATTTCAAACTATAATTAATTCTGAGAGAGAACACCTGCTTTATAAACCTTTTCCATACAACATTCTCCTAAAGGAGGAGAACAAATGTGTGCACTGTGCACAATAATATACGATTCCAATAAATCCTGAGGCAGAGCTCCAAGCTGATTTAGATGGCACTGGATCAGTTATAATAAGAGGATTTTTAATACCCTCTTAGAGATTGGCACATCGAACTTGGTTAGATTTTACTTGATAATGACAAGCCTCCTTAAAATATAAGGTATGATTTGGTTGAGTGGAAGAGGACAAGTCCTTTGAACAGTCTCGTAAGGGAAGAATTTATAGTAGCAGATTTTCTTGATAATTTTTTAATTTTTTTTCTGAATTTTTCCATTACCTCTCATCACGGAAGGCACCATCAGGTAAGATAAACGCGGTTAGGCCAAACCTCACATATGAGAAATGGTAAATGAGTAAATCCTTGTATCATGCACTTTGTGGTTCTTTTGATTTTTGAGCATCCATCATTCTTTTTCAATAAATAGATAAAGATATGCCTAATCCCCACCTACGCTTTCCAGTATCCATTAAAAAAAAAGTGCATGATGATATTTCAGACTAAAGGATGTAGAATTTACATGCTACATGTTTTCCCACTTTTCAATCATCACAGCCATAAGAACTTGCATGCTTTCCAAGGGCAGGCATTGATTTGGGACATCTCTTGTATCTAATTACTCTACCTGATCACTGTATGCTTCATCATTAGCCAAAAAAACCTCATCAGTAGACTTAATATTAGGAGTTTAATTGATTTGGACAATGCACAGAGAGGACCAGGAAGGATAAAAAGTTGAGCTTTGTTGAAGTTTTAGGATCAAAAAGAGGTGCTCAAAGCCAAATTTAAAAGTTGCTCACCAAAACATCTTGATGAAGGGACAGGTTCTCAACTGGAAAGCGTATGTATTTCGATGGAGCCCACCTCAATTTTGGATCAGATCATAACTTGCTGAACCTTGCTGACTTCCATTATTTAGACCATTTTGAAAGGGCCATTTCTTAGTGGAGATTTGCCATCAATCACTGCAAAGTTATATAACCAAGAGTCGAAGACCCATTCTCCATTCTCTTGATAATGTTCTTTGACATTTGGGCAGTGTTATAACCACCTATTTGGTGAGGCATGGTTTAAGTCATTGATAACACTTTGCCCAAGCACTCTGATTAAGCAATATAGTCTGAGTGTTCTGAAAGTCAAAACATCGTTCCAGAGTCTTCCCAAGTTCTTTGCAAAGGAACCAAAATCAAGATGAAAGAGGAAAGTGAGTGGATGCCAAGAGACGAAACCTACATTAGAATGCCTAACTTTTTGGGCTTAGCAATTGATAGTCTGAAATCCTTTGCCTTGATTTTATGAGCTGAAGATATGTCATAGAAAACTATTCCACCATGGTTCCTACTTCCTTGGCTCTCAAAACAACAGGTATTGGATTGATATTAGCTCCCACCACTGATTGCTTAGAAGAATTTTGCTGAAACTTACATCTTGAAACAAGATAAAATCATCTTGAGGTCTGAAACTTTAAAGAGAGCCATAAGCATAAAAGGCAAGTGTCATCCATGTATTTCAAATTAAAGATCATGAAATCACAATCCAGATAAGTCCAAAACAAGATACATTAACTTGTACCATGAATCATTTCACATAATTTCAACTCAACTAAGCCCTAGTCCCAAACTTGTTAGGGTGGCTACATGAACCGTTGTCCTCCATTCTGTTTAGAAGCATTTCACAAAATTTATTAGTAAAATAGTGTTGCATATTGGCCCTATTCTACATCCCTATTCTACATCATCAAACTTATATCAAATTACACTACCTCTACCGCATTCATTTCTTGTAGCATGTTGAACCATGAAGAATAGAAATATATATTGTTTGCTTCAAGAAATTATTACTATTACCACTCCATTCCCATTCATGCTCCTTGCTTTTATGCTAAAAATGAGAGGGAAGCGGCATCACCAGATTGAAGGCTTCCTCTGGCATCAAAGTATCTACATCATTTCTCATTTATCATAATTGGGAAGTAAACACCAAAATGCATTGAAAGATCAATTTGCACTAAAAATGGGAAGACCCCTATCTCAAGAAAATGCTAGGAACTTTGACCACGACCCTTCATAGTTTGCACTTTGCAAATTGACCCAAGGAGAATATTGTAAGTGTAAAGTCATTAATGAACAAAAAGGAAGTGATCAAGGATGCTTCATCTCTTGAGTGAATATTTTGCTCGACTTTGATAAGCTTTTCTTCCAATTCTCTTAGCATTTTAGCTAAAGCTCATAAAAAAGTTACAGATAGCCCCATCAATCATACTGACATACTGAAATTTACCATGATTGCGCTGTTGGAGTTAAAAGCAAGGAAGTATTTGAACTTTTGGACACATTTGTATCAACATCTATTTAAAAGAGAACAGTTCAGTATTCTGCATCATCAAAATTCAAAATATCCGAGACCCCTTAATTACCATAACCATAACCATCTAGCCTTTTTCCAACTATCTGGGTCAGGTATCAGATAACCCTTAATTCTCAAGTGGAATTCATGACATAGCGCTCCTTTTCTTTAGTTTAGCTATTCCTTGTTCATTGAATGGAAGATTCATCGTTAAATTTACAACCTAATACTCTACAAGGAACAAAAGGAAATGCGAGAATCTTTGACATCATGTTGCGCTTTCCTCCTCGTTATTGTAGGAAAGACGCAATGCTCATGCATCCTTATTATAACATGGTTTGGGACACCTTAATTCTTCATCACATTTTCCAAGGACACCTTAAGTCTTCAATAAATGACCCTTTTGACATCTTAGATCTTCATCAAATGGTCTGGAGATATTTTAAGTCCTGATCAGGTGGTTTGCCAACACAATAAATTTTCATTGCACAATATGAAGACACCTTGAGTCTGCAATGAATAAAACCATTTGAAGAACATTTTCTTTACTAGATGGTTTACACACACCTTAATTCTTCATTAGACATTGGGAGGACATTAAGTTTGTTTTATCAAACAATTCATAGTGAGTAGACACCTTATATCATCAGATGGTTTGTGGATGACACCTTAAGTCTTGATGCATGATTGAGGGGAACCTTAGGTCTGCATCACATGATTTAGCAAAGCCATACATCTTTATTATTAATGTTCAGTTCTTTTGCATCATCAAAGATGTCTAAGGACAAATAGATCAACATGGTAGGTCAGCACCATCCATTAAAGGGCATTTCAGTGCTGATGGCCTAAGTTGAAGCTTGCTTCTCATGGTGGTAAAGGAAACAATTTTTGAGACATCAAGCTTCATCTATCATAGCCCATGAGGATCCACTCAAATTGTACAATCACTAGCAACACGCCCTCTCCCTGAGGTTGGCCAAATCTACATTATATGAAGCATTTTAATATCAAGAGAGCTCCATTTGAAAATATTTAAGATTGGGAGAAGTCATATTTGAAACCCATATCAAATTTAAAAATATTTAAGATTGGGAAAAGCCATATTAAAACCTGTCAGATTTAGTAGCAAGATTATACTCTCCAATTGTCCTTACTAGAGTCTAATTTATTATACACTCCAACCACACAGTCTGCTGTATTGCCCCGTACCATAGTGGCAGGAAACTGGTACGAAACTCAACTTCGAGTGAGTACAGCCCATACTCTACTCTGACCCGTACATAGTATATTGACCTGTACTGAGGTGAACCAAGGTGCGTACTAACCCACATTGAAGTGTACTAACTTGTATTGAGGTACATTGAGATAAAAATTGAAAAAATGATTACAAAACTATTTTGTACAGCACGCATACTATTCCGTACCAAAATGATACCCAATACTGAGATCGCAGACCTTGACTCCAACAATCCTCTATCAGAGTGCATCTATGCTATCCAGCACTCCTTGATTGGAGCTTAATCAAATTTATGCTTTGAATACCCCTCTACTGAGATCATCCATATTTTTGCTTCCAATAGCAACTATTAACTAGAATTACAAGTTCATCATAAGCCACAACATTATTGCTTTGACTTCCAATACTCTCATCTCAATAGGAAAGTGTGCAGAGCAGACTAAGAGTATGTTTTCCCTTCAATACCCTTCATGTAGCTAAGGGGATTGGTGCTAACAACCTATGTCAGCACTCAGCTCTTAAAAGGACAAGCAGATTTGGAGGCATTTGATGTATTATCCATTATCTATAAAATTAATGCTCAAGATTATGATTTAGTTGCTTAGAGGAACAAATTATGGTTTATTTATTTGTGTACATTATACAGATGATATTAATGATATAGTGTATGGTGCATTTATTTCTCTACTTATAATCTTTGCCCATACTTACACTATAGCTAAGATTGGGTACAAGGATCTCAATCATTTAATCAAAGGTCACCTGATTGAATGATGGAACTAGATGTGGCTCTGGTGAAATCGTGCAACACGTTTCACTAGCAATCAACATATCTTAGATCATTGTTACCTATGGGGAAATTCATTGCATACGTTGAATCCTATTTACAAACCTAACAGAAATTTGGTTCTTAGACCTTGTACATGTTTTAGGGTCCACCTTAGATGCTCGAAATGTATTTCGCACAAGCACTGTTGTTGCTCAATTCTATAATTTTAGCTTAATGTATCTCTATCTATATCCCATAAAATATTGGTTATGAATGCCTAAAATGCATTAATGGCATAAAATTAACATACCATGTTAAAAATTTTGGATCATATGTTCCACAAACAACATCATAGTGCCATCCACTGAATCCACCAATTCAAGGTCACATGTTAACATATCCCACCTGTATAGAGTCATTCTCAGAAGGAGCTTAGTATAAAAAGCAGAACATACAAATTTAATCAACTTACTCATATCTCTTATGTCTATCAAGGCTGAGAACCACCTCAAAGACAGTATCCACATTTGCATCAACAACACCAACAGACTTAAGAAGGCAACCTTTGGCACCCTGCAAAAAGTAAGCACATACTGCATTTTAATATCATCTCTCCATTATTTAAAAAATAATGTGAAACTAAAGTACTTCACCATGGCCATTGAAATTGAAAGAAAAAAATGAATGTATTCACACAAAAAAGTATGAAATAAAACAAAAGTATATTTCAGATTACACTAATCAAGAAACTGTGAAGGCAAATATATTATACCAAATAATAATTACTATTGAGTAAACAAAGAATACTTTTGTTAAAATTTTAAAAAAACACATATGTGAAGTTCAAAAAAATGGGAAGTTTAATTTGTAGTCAAATCAACAGAACAAACGATAAAATGCATCTTGGATAATAATGTCATCTGCATGAATATTGCATGGCATGCTTACCATCACTTGTCCAGACTAGCTTCTTATGACTTATATTCTTTCTGCATATATTGTACTATATTATAGATAATATTCATGAATGTTGCATAGCATTCCTTCTTATATTATCATAATTTTTTACATTTAATATCAGACTTTATCTCTGAAACATTATTTTGTTCATATTAGAGATCTTCTTATCAAAAGGTCAATGAGTAGAGTGAAACCAAAACTTCCAATGATGATTCGGTCCCTTCAATCAATAGTCTCAACACACTCCTATTGATATCCTACCATTACTCTGCAAAACTCAGTAACTTGAAAATACAATGCATTTCCATTTTCAAGTTATATGAAGCAATGCCAATTTCGCTATTCTCACAACCAAACCACTGTTCTTGCTTTTTCCAGAATGGCTGTGCAAAACATCACCATCCTTGACTAGAGGGTAATTTTAGTAATCAATCAGTTTCATTGGTTGTAGCATTTAAAATGTGAAGTTACCTTCTACCTTTATGCCAAACAAATCACCAAAAATGCCTCAAAACTTATCCTTTTCTTACGAATATATATTTTCTTTTGAAAGTATTCTTGAGCAGCTTTAGACTTTTATAAATTGGCTATTCCAATATATCATGATAACAAATGCGATAGCTGATACAAATACCAGATTTCATTCATGTACAGTGCAGCAATTTACAAGTCAGTAATCTTACTAAATCTAACCGAATATCACCACCAATAACCCATGAAAGCAAGAAAAAGAGGTACCTTCGAATCAGCCAAATCCTCAAAAATTCTTATACCTAGAAACCAGAAAAACAGAAAAGATATTAAAAATATAACTAAAATATCAGTATGATAAAACAATTCGGGTAATATTTCAATTTAAGATTCAATTGGAAAAGGACATGCTTCCTTATTCATTTTGGCCTATTAACATAAAACATCAAGATACAAGTAATGGCTTAGCATGGCAAATTTTCATGAATAGTAAAAGACAATTTCCCAAGGCATTGAAGACAACAGGCCATTAGAAAGAATGGGCATAACCATAGACAATAAGCCTTAAAACTAACCATTTGGTTTTGTGTTATGCATGTCCTTTTCATCCAAATAATCCTATACCGACTGATGACTTGATTTTATTTGTAGCTAAATGCAATGTCGATTTGACATGACCACGTAAATCATTGTTGTCAAATAACAGAACTGCTTAAATACTTGTATCTTAACTTCATAGAAGGAAAACCTTGATGCGAAATAAAAGATTACTCAACACCCATCAGCTACACGTGAAGTGTGAACTAAATTTTATATTCTGGAAGTCATGGGAATCTGATTTTGAGAATGAAGGTTGGTGTTATTGATTAGCAAACTAAGGAGGACATCACTTGAACATGATATTTAAGTTCTGCTACAAGAAGCTATGGTTGATACTTGATAGGATGATGTTAAGATTTCTATAGTACCTTGCCTACTTTTTATTTCATTTTAAGTGAAATTCCCTTTTATGGCCTTTGCTCAAGGACACTGACCAAGAACACAAAATTACACACTTTCTTATTGTAATCATTCTTTGATACAAGATACACCATACCATAGCGAACCAGGAGATACGGTGTATTGCATCATACTAGTTCACTACTGGTATACAGTACAAGGGTGTACTAGCACTCGGTACACTAAACTGAGCCCTGTACTGAGCATATCGATATAATGACAGGGTAGCACCAGTACGAGATCCGATATCAAGACGACATACCTTGCTTTGATATCTCCTTGTGTACATCACCTCCATTTAAAATTTAGCCAAATAATGGTTCCTTTGGCTTGGAACCCTTGCACTTGCACATTTAAAATTGTTACCTAAGAGAGGCTACTAGAAATCATCATGAGGATCACAAAGACATCAAGTCAGAGATGGGTTAATTTGAAAAGGAAATTTACCATACGGAATATAAAGGCATGTTTCGATGTTGTTTTGATGGCATTTGCAAAAGCCACCAGATAAGAAATCCAAGAAAGTGGTTACCATGCCTGATCAAAATCAGCATCAGGATTTTGATATAAAGGCCATGAACATGACTTATCATTGCTAAAGACTGAAGTACTACTTTGGAAGGATGACCCAAGAAAATGAGAAAGCCAGCAAGGTAGAACCTAAGTACCAATTAATCCTCTCTGTCACTGATGACAACAATGGCAAAAACTAGTCCCATGGAATGGACTTGAGATCATGGTGTTTCTGAACTAAGGTGCCCCAATGAGGATTTTTTTTCCATCATATTAGTCTATTTTGGTGGAACTGCCCTTTCAAAGGGAAACCATATCCTATTTGGATCCTTAATGCCCGGACAAAACAAGGTACAGTTCTCCTTAATTATTGTATCCATAGCATACTAATACTAATGAATTACAGATTCACAATATATAATCAACTATAACATTTTATCACTTGAATTTATTATTAATTAATTACTTGATAAATATAGTAAATTACATGGCTAAAGGTAAATTACAGGAGTACCGTACCGATCAAGAACCGGTACAGTTCAATCTAAAAAATGGTTCGGGACTCGAATCATAAAAATTGGCCTGAACCAGACCGGTACAGGTCAATTCGGTATGGTATGGGTCGGTTCGGACCGGTACGGCCCAATTCGAGCTCGATTCGGGTCCGTTCAGCAATCATTGCTTGAAAAGGGGGAGGAAGATACTTTTTTTCTCAATTTACCAAGACCAGTACATGTACTGGTGCGGTACGGTATGGACGATACCGTACCATACTGGTTGCTAACCGGTATGGGTCCCGGTACCGATTCAGCGATTCTTGGCTAAAAGAGTACCGCATGGTAAGAAATAGCTAGAATATTAATAATAAGGTTAAACCCATCTAACTGAGTTGAGCAAAATTTAAAAGAACCTTTTATGTTAGAATATCTAGTTAGAAAGTTGATGATATTTACTCATAATATCCATCATAAAACCAACAGAACTCAAAATTGCCTGTATTTCTTTATAATGACAGCATGACCAGCTATATATAAGTTAAGATTGTGGTTACTGGAAGTATGGACACCCAAGAACTCAAGGAATCAACACAACACCCCTTGACATTATATCTAATTACATGACGATAGCAACATCCTCAATTGCCGCAACCATAAAGGTGTATAATCTAATATTATTTTCATTAGTGCATTTAGTGTTTGGTTATGATAACAAAGTCAAAACAGGCAGTGTAAAAACATTATAAGAGACCAAAATTTGTTCTCCCAAAAGGTGTTCAGGCACCTATTTTGCTCAATGTTGCAGTATGGTAGATTCTAACCATCATCTGATGGTCTCCTATGCACGCTGCAGGCTGTTCAAGCATGCGTTACAAGACCTCATAAACTATCTACTTGAGAAGCTCAGTAGATAGTGCATACGGGACTAACTATAATACATGAAGCTCACCTTCCATCCATGTTTACATTTAAGACAAATCTACATGGACATGAGATATTTAGTTGTGACTATTGTTTCAACTGTTCCTGGATTTGCTGATTAATTTGTCAAAAATCAATCCAAAAATGTTAATATATGGCATAATATCTTTAAACCATACAACAATCTTTGGTTTGTATGTGCTACAAATGTGATATGTTTGAATATGGCAATTAGTTGATGACTCAACAAACCTGTTATTTTGAAATCTTAGATAGCCATGTTATACCTTGAAACAAGGTTCAACATTTTAATATCGGAGCCCAAATTGGTCGGCCAGTGGTACTATTTTGTATGCCCCCATGGCATTCCATGACAGGCCCAAATTAACACAATATAGAGACCAGGAAAGAACCGGAGAAAGGAAGAGAGAGAGAGAGAGAGAGAGGCAGGGAGAAAGGAGAGGGCGAGGAGGCTGGAGTGCCCCGGAAGGCCATGGAGGCCCCAAAATGACCAGAGGAGCTAGGGAAAGAAAGAACCAAAGAGAGAAAAATAGAAATAAAAAGTGGGGGAGGGAAGGAGAGGGTGGAGAGATCGGCGGGGGCCATCGTAGGGCCTTGGAGGCTCGAATGCACCTCCCCCCCCCCATCCTCACCAGTGTTTCATTCCGAACACCAGAATGGTCCTGGTCAACTGCTGGCATAGTTTGGCATGCCCCAAACTAGGCTATTTTCGTTTGGTTCTGCAAACCATGCTTTGAAATGCACTTGTCCAAATATCATTGGATAGTTGTACCATATACATAAGAATTTAAGAAATGACACCAAAACACAATTAAGTGATAGTTACCATTAACAATATGAACACATCTCCAATCATGAGCTTCAAAAGCATCTCCGATATTGCCTTCAAACGTGCTTGTCCTCACATTAGTCCCAAGATTTGAAGACTGCCGAAGAAGCATCTCTGGACCTGTAATTGCAAATAATCTTCAGAATTTTGATAACATCAGATCAGACATTATGTTAGACAAAGTTAGCGAGTGAACAATAAAAATGCAAGTGAAAGTTTCTTAAAGAATGAAGGTGACCCTAGGCTTAGTTCCTATACCACCCAGCTACTTAGCTAGGCACAAGAATTAAAGTATGATATATAACATCCATGCCAGTCAAAGGTTAGCATGTGTGCCAACACTTGGCAAACATTGGCACAAAAATATATGCAAGCCTATAGAAATATTTGGAACTAGCATACTAACATACAGTATTTTAAACATCTTAAAATATGAACCAATTTAAAATTTATCCATAATAGTCCAAAAAATGTTTTGAAAAAATAATAGTAGTTCCTCACCAATCAATCATCAACTTGGATAGTTGGATAAACTATCCAAGAGTTATGGGATTGCAGTCTAACAGGTGCATTACATAATTCTAAAGTAATTTGTCTCATAAATTATCATTACACAGCTATTTTATTCATGAACAAAACAACTAATTTTAAAGTTCATAATAAAACTATAGGCAAACATGTAATTATATGTAAGAGTTGTACACAATACACATAATAGAACTGAAGTCTGAAACTATGGAAAGTTCATACGCTTGTAGTACTTTAGGACTAGGTTTCTAGCCCTGTTATGCAGAATGACAATCATCTATTTATTAAGATGTCTAATCTGTATATCAGGCCTTCATGGCATAAGAGTGTCAAGCTATCTCGAGTAGAACTAAAAGTTTGTTCAGGATGTTCTAGCACATGTTTAAAACTAGAAAATAGAGTAAAAGCTCTTTTCACAATGTATTGGCTTGCACTGATGCATATCAAAGTGAAACACATTGACACAAGCCAGGTCAAATCAACATGTGCCAACACAAATGGTGTAGAGGCAAGCACCCATATATTGTATGGATGAGCTTCCAGCATGGTCTGTATTCTCAAAACAATACACTAAGGATGAGCATTTAAGCCTTACTTGGCATCTAAATAAGCTTGAGGGTTAAGGAGCATATCTTTACAACCAACCATCAAATCCATAATTACAAATGTGAATAGTACATAATTTTTGTACTTATGTTCTGGTTATTCCAATACCTAGCATTGATATCATTCGATCATAAATGCCAAAGGGAGTGCGAAGCATAATGATGATCTATGACGTATATCCCTGATTAATTTAATAGTTGTACGTGGACAAAATCAATAACATGAACTTTTGTGGTCAAGATGCTAGAATAGTTATCCCTAAAACCATTATCATTATCATGACCATGGAACTCTGGTTCATAGGTTAACACATAGCATGAAAACACAAAGTTACAAGTAAGGTTCTTACACAATTCCTCGGGCTAAGTCAAAATGTCATGCTATCTAAAAAAATTCACTTTGGCCAAGTCACAAGGAAGTTTGGAGCATCCTCATGCCTCAAATCAGGAATTCACGAACACTGAAGTGGGATGGTATTTTTAGTACTGTACCATTCCAATGCGAAACTGGCATCAGTACATGCACCATACTAATTTGTGCCAGTGCATAGCACAACACTATATACTAACCACCTAGTCAATATTGATTAACATCTGCAAACTTATACCAACCACACTAGTCAATATTGATTAACACCTGCAAAACTAGTATTGAGAACCATACTGATATATTACTGATTCAGAATGGTACGATACACACCTCATATCGAAACAAGCTTCCAATACTTTTTCCAGCTCCCAGCCATGATACCACCCGAAGCTGGGTAATACAGGTCAACACCAGGTGATATGGGGTGGTTCCACTGGTTTGGACTAATTCAGCTCATGCCAAATTGAACCAAGGTATCAATAGTTCAAGACAATATGATACGGTACAGTGACTACAGTCAATACAGGATGATACGGCAGAACAGGATGATATGGCAGAACATGGTACTGATAGTTTTTCATTCTTTTGATGCTGTCAGTTTCGATATGTACTGTACCATTCTAACAGAAACAGTACAGGGTTCCATACCCATATTTAAAACCTTGCTTGAAATAGTATTCACAATTATGGTGAGGTTGCATCACATGCTTAACAGCTGCCAATGTGTCTAGCATGCACACAAACTATAATGCCTATTTCTTTTCCATCAAGCCATGGTTTGCTCACACTAACATGTGGGTATAATTCCCATGATTGATGGTTAGAGAAACTTTTAGAAGGACCCACTTTAGGTGCTTGGTTCTCTTTGCATAAATCTAGGTTGGTCCTATATGATGAAGACAGAAATACTCAATGTACAACAAGTTATAACCTCTTTGGGGCTAAACTAGAGTATTGAAAGAAAGTACATTTTATGGAGCTGACTGGGTGAGCGGAAATTATGTACGAGTGCGAACAAGTTGCCAAAAATCTATTGCTTGGATTGATCCTTATCAGCATGGAGATGTGATTAGACAGAATTCCTAGTACCATGCAGCTTATGGGTTTACACAATTTCATAAAGACTGATTAGTCGGTCTGTTCTCTACATGAAAGGCATTTTGTGCAAGTTATCCTTTAGTAATTGCGCATTCAGATAAATGATCATTTTGCAACTCCTAGCTAGTACTCTTCATGAATCGGAAAATACATTTGGAGTTTGCCAAAGCACCATACAACAAAAAGAATGTGTTGGTTGATGTATGAACAATAGCTACCTAATTGACAAGACCGTCTAGAGTTACACTCTATGTCCTTAAGACAATTTCGTCCCGCAATGGTGCTTACGGTTTTATGACGATTGTCTTCCAGGATACAACGGTCTTCTTCTGGTGAAAGCAGCACTATAATTCACCAGAAATTCGAACCATGAATGCTTTTCTTTCTTTGTATACACTATAGCTATACTCTTTTTCAGAGTATGCAAATGCCTAAGAGACTTACGATGCACTATAGCTATATTCTGTTATTTAGAGTATGCAAATGCCTAAGAGAAGGAAGGAAAAACTGGATTGAATTGAATGAAATGAATGAGGAATGGGGACCTATTTATAGCCTTAAGGTGCCCTTTGGAAGCAACCTTCTGATTTCATCGGAGGGAGTTTCCGATGTCTTTTCGTAGTGAGATATGCCTTTACACGATCGATACGTTTCTTCAATCACGATCGGACACCATGATAAACTGATTCGTATCGTGATCTCTTGATCACACAATCAACGCGCTTCTCAATGCATCATTTCACAAGCCATCAATCTCGACCGTCTGATCTGTTTGATCAGGAAAAATTTAAAGGCTCCTCACAACGATGCGTACGTGCGAAGTGCAAAGTGCACCTACAAAACGCCCATTGCGTCCTTGTCGCCCGTCGCACACGCGCGTGCACGTGCGGGTGATGCTACGCATCACCCTCAAGATCTCCACCTATGGTGAGCCTCAAAGCAAGAGCTTGGAAAAGGTTTTCTTATAAAGAGCCTTCTCTTTTTCCAATCTTTCCATGTGGAACTAAAAGTTTCCATCCCACAGGATAATTTCCCTTCCCACAAGATAGTTTCGGAATAAAAAATTTCTATTCACCTTTTCCAACTGAATGATGGAAAGACAAAACAGTAAAAATCTTTTGTGCATGATGATGGAGGTGTTTCAGATATCCCCTTCTACCTAGAACCTAATTGTAGTTGGTGGATTTAGGACACTTTTCTTTGGTAAGGTAGGGGTCTCACTTTTGCAAACACTTGTGGTCTCTTGCCATGAAAGGGATTCCCAAACTGACCTTAGATTCGCACCTCCTTTTGTATTGTGGTTTGTATAATATGTTTGCAGTTTGCCTAAGCATTCAAGGATCAAGAAAAATGTAAAAACCAAACGGCAAGAATCGATCATGCATGATAGGGTTTAAAGAGATATTCGCCAAATTGTGACTATCAGATCCATGTAGGGGGCTGTATGTTAGCCTCTAATTGGATAAATTATGCTTATAAATGCTGTAATTGAATTGCTAGTGTTTAAAACAACTGTTTGGATGATTACAATTGCATCTGCAAACGGCATTTACAAAGAGTACAAAGCTTATAATTGGAATCATAAGCAAAATTGGCCACAGTTCCAAGTACAAGATTTGTTATAATTGGATGCAGCACTTGAAGGAGTCCCCTCCCACTAGCCATTGAACTTTAATATTATATAGTTTTAACCAGGATTTACGGTACCATCCTGTACCGCCCGGTATGGCAAGTACCGTACCATACCGGCCAAGTATGGTTCATGCATATAAAACGGTCCGGCACTCAGATCGTTAAAAAAATTTAAAAAATTAAATTACGTACAGTACGGTACAGTACTATAGCGTGGCGTACTGTACTGCCCGTTTGGGCTCAGTTCAGCCTGGTTCGAGTCTATTTCATGTTTCAAACAGAAATCTTTGCTTGAGAGAAGGAAAAAGATTGTTTTTTTTAAAAAGAATACCGGTATGCATGCCGGTATGGTACGGTATGGACATATGGACCGTACCGTATCGGCTGCTGACCGTACGGTCCCGGTACCGGTTCAACGATCCTTGGTTTTAACAAATTATAATAAATTAATTATTAATAAATATTATAAAATATAAATCTATTGTTAAATAATATACATAATTATTATGATATCAAATAAATATTGTAATATTATAGCAATTTAACAATTATTGTTATAAGTTATAACATTAATAATATCTACTATTATTATTATCATAATATATTTATTTGATTATTGTTGTATCATAATGATTCTTATTATAATCAATATATAATATAATAACCAAGGAATACTGAACCAGTACCGAGCCCCATACTGGTCACTGACCGACACGGTTTGGTACCGTACTATACCGGGCCCATAAAATTAAAAAAACTCCTTCCCTCTCCATGACAAAATTGTTTGACCTAAATCGGGAATGAACTGGACCCAAACCGAGTGGTACGCACTAGTACGGTATAGAATTTTTTTAATTTTTTTCAACGATCCGACACTCCGGACCATTTTAATAGCTGGATCGTACCGGCTCTCGGCGGTATGATACGGTATACTCCGAACCGGGTGGTTCAAGATGGTATCGAGATCCTTAATAATAATAATTATATTATATTGTAATTTGTTACATGGAAAAATAATATGGCAATATTTATACTATAATAAAAACATAATAACATAATAATAATAATTATTATTATGGTATAATAATGATTTAATAATATAACTATTTCTATTATGATCATATGATCATACATACACATTTAATTGTTATTGTTGTATCATAAGAATTCTTATTATTATTTATATATAATGTTAAATACTAATCATAATCATATTATATTAACTATTACATAAGAATTATTATTTATTATGATAATATATTATAAAAATATTTATATTATGATAATATATGATTATAATATCAAGTTATTCTATAGTGATAGAATTGGTATAGTAATTATTGTCATAATAATCCAATAATAATTTAACAATCATATTAAGTTTTCTGTTATAATTGTAGAAATTATATCATAACTATTATACTATAATAGAGGAAGTATACAGTTCACTGTTTTCAAGGGGTAACCTAACCGGATCATTTACAGAGTTACCATATCTCTTTTCAGCATCCTACAACCAAAGACCTACATTGCATTTGAGTTTTTGATTGCAGACAACCAAACATAAACAGATTTTGCAACTACAATTCCAATTGCAGGATTGCTAGTTATAGCCTATTCTGAATTGCAAGCAACAGCCCCTTCACAAAGTTTAGGTGACAAAAAGCTTTAACCCTAACTATATGAAAGTCAACAGAAACTCCATGGTGCATCAAGAAAAACACTATTAAACATAATAACAATCTAGAAACAAAATCTGCATGACTTCATAATACAGACTCATATAGTTCACCTTTTCCTATTCTTATAAGCTTTGTCAAACCGTGCATATCGCCTCACTCTAGGTCGATGCCCTTCTAGGTTGAGTCTGTCACAATGAAACTTCAAATGAGACAGCTTTACATTATTAAGAAATTGGCATGTCAGAAATGCACTGAACAAAAAATCAGTCACTTATAGTATCATTTAAAATTTTAAACATTAGAAATAAATCATACTCAGAGTCAATGTTTAGTCTGTTTCTGTCACTCCCTCTGAGAAGATCATACTCAGCCTGTTAGAGAAATTTATGAACCTAAGATTATCATAGGAATGCAAACAAGAAACTGCTATATGCAACATATAAAATATCGTGCCAATGCATGCCAATGCTTAGACCAAAAAAAGAGAAACAATCAGCTACAAATGTTATTGGGATTTGATTGTATAACATAATAATGGACATGCATAGATAAAAAATAACCAATGATGGCTCCACTGAAAAATGCTTAGGGATCATTAACATGCACCATAGGTTAACACAAATTCAGTTGCATATTGTTTATGCTCAAAAATATTCCTGACTCCACCTATGTGAAGGAGCCTGGTCATGTCCATGCACCTAAAAACTAATCATATTCTAGACTAATATTTGCATACCTGTTGCTTGGCCTGCTCAAATGCCTCCATCCATTTATGTACCTCCCCTGCAGAGGCACAAGCAATCTACCAGACAGAACAACAAAACTTAATCTCTGGACCAAAAAACCGTGATAATGCACATGCCTAGAACGTCATGATCACAATTCATTTTCTTTTTCAAAAGAATGCAATGAAGATCAAACCAAACAGCAAAAATTTTCCTTCTGAAATAAGTTTCAAAAGAAAAGGATAGAATGTCAGATGTTGCACAGTACATAGATTATGGTAGAAACGTTAAAGTAGTCCTGTGAACTTACATGGTAATAGATTACAACAACAAGGAAAAAACAAGTTACATATTTCACATCATAAATGCATTATGAAATTGGACACAAATCTATCATTGGGTTAAATGGATGAGATACTCATCGCATGATGTCGACATGATGTTATGTCTCAGATTATCAAGATGAATAACTTTTGGAGGGAGTTCATTTTCAGGAGTATAAGATATAATTATGGATGATCTTACAAAGATAAAATAGCTTTTGTTGTTTGTGTATATGTGGATGAGGGTATTTGTTGGTGAATCATGCATGCAAGTGTGGTTGTCAGTCAGTGTGTGGGCCACATGCATGTGTGCGAGTGTTTGTGCATGTAAGTGTGTGTGAGAGAGAGTGTGTGTGTGTGCATGTGCGTGTGTGTGAGAGAGAGTGAGAGAATCTCCTCCTTTAGGACCACTTTCCAAAAGAACAAAATATTCATAAATGTATGTATATGCAGCATAGTAATTCATTGGAAAACCTAAAACAATAAAATGTGTATGCTAGCCTGCTTGCTGCATGTGCATACAAGCCTGTGTACATAAGTGGTGTACATTTTCCAGCTACAAAAACTGAGCTTTAACATTTGACTCAATTGTCAATGCTTTATAGTCCTATATGTGTATCATTCTACAGCCACTAATACACAAGATATTGCAAATTGCCCAGCTAGGCTAGCTTTGTACAATTATCTGGGGACCACAAACCAATGCTGTGAGATATCCTAGCAGCCATCCAAACATACCTCTGAGGATAACAGGGCATGAGTTCTGCAGTATTAAATGACATTTAGTTGTTGTGATGCCCAATGAATGTTCCTCATATCTCTTGGATAACAACAGTCATGGTTTCAGGGAAAGCAAATTGCAAAATCATAACCAATCACAGAAAGAAAGCAAGCAGTCGGCATGCCTAAAATCTCTTGACAGTACATCAAATGAGTTGGTTTTGACTTATATGTGGGTAATTAACAAAATATTAGCATCAATAAGGTTGTTGGCTCAAACTCTTACCTATCAAAAATATATGTTCAAGTTAAAAAGAGCAACAAGTTTACACAAGAAACTTTTTTCAAGTATTGAATAGATCCTCCTATAACAGATTGAAAATAGTGATGCTGCAGCAATGAATGTAATTTTAAAGAAAAGAAGTTTAAACATTGACAGAATAATGAATCATTAAACTACCACTAACATAACATACTTACAACCTGACAATTTATGCAGAAAATATTCTTGGATATTTCAAAGTATAAGATTTTACAAAATATAATTTTTATATACTGTAAACATAAGATATCACCTTCCAACAAAATCTTACTAAAACCAGTTTGAAAGGAAAAATCACTTACTTCTCCTTTTTGGTCTGCCAATCGGTTATAGAACCTGAGAACATATTCCTAGAAATAATAGAATTTTCATTAGATCATTTGAACAAATAAATAGTACAACAAATCCATACCAAAGAGAAGAGGAAAGAATGATAAACCAATAAACAAAAAGCATACGAAATTTCCCATCTACTAATTTAAATTTAATTAAGTCTTTGAATATTACCCCATGATTGACTTTCCGACGCAATAAACAAAAAGCATGATAAACCAATAAACAAAAAGCATACAAAATTTCCATCTACTAATTTAAATTTAATTAAGTCTTTGAATATTACCCATGATTGACTTCCGACGCCCTAGCTCCTCCACCATGAGACTAGGACTTATCACACCTTTCCTAATGGGTTTCTGCAGAAATAGGGGAAAAGACTGCCATATAAGTATCTCAACTCCAGACAACATGCATTCTTCTGATGTTACAGATATCACAAATTTGGCCAACTACTATAAAATTTACAGTACCATATGTCAAAATTTATCGGCAAAAGTGATCAAGAAGAGAAAAAGGTATCTAAAATTAATAAAAGAAAGGAGATAAAATCAGAAGCATGAACAATTATTAAGAGCTAACTCAAATACAATTAAAACTAGGCCTGGGAGTAAGTTCACTGAATCCAACTGGAGGAGACAGGTCAGTAATTTAACCTAGGAAAGGCTTCCACAATTAATAGGTTCACCGATAAAATTAGGATGACAGTTTCTTGATTCAGTCTTCTATGTTACAGTAGCCCTTTTTTTCTCATCTGAAAATCCTAGACATTTGTGAGCATGAGGTCATATGAATAGACCAGGTCAAGAGTCCATGTCATCAGTCACAGGGTCAAAAGCCCGTCATAATATTTGTCTGTTGCCTTGAGAGAGGCATTACATGATGTAAACATGTAGTCTGTGTAAGCAATGAACAATTCTAAGCCATACGTGAGCCATGTTAGTTCAAGTGATGATAAAATCTATAAAATATTTTCCTCCGATGTAATATAACAAAAGAAATTTTTGAGATATATAATAGATGCTCTAGAGAAAACATTAGTGCATGATGGCCAACAAGAAAGTCCATGATTGGTTCTACTCTTTCTGCTTTTTTTTTTTGTTTCTTCTTTAAATCTTTACTTAATACTTCATTTTCCTGCTTTAAGTTCTGACTACTTGTATTGGACTACTTTCAATATCTTACGAATATGGTGGTGGACAACCCTCCTTATCTGCCCCAAAGAGAAGTGTTCTACTCTAACTTGTTATCATCAAATATTTCCTTCTTTTTCATGATAAAGATGACCTAAGACTCCAAGTTTTAATATCCTTATTTAACCACATGACAGTCATCCTGAGACGCCAGTTTGAATGAACATCCTTCTCCGGTAGAGCTAGTTAGGCCTTAATTGCATGCCATCAGACTTTTTATGATTTATGCCCTGGTTTTCTTCATCTTGAGTTCTTTTGCAGAAAGCCATATAGCTAAGGTCCTTAAAGACTTATCAACAATCCAGAAAGCAGTTTTGCAAACATATTATGCTATAGAAGATAGTAGCTTTCTTTCGTTTCTCCTTGGGCTCCTCCATGAAAGGGTTTTTCTGTTGGTAGGGCCTGACTGCATCAAAGATAATTACGGAGTATAGAAAGGAAAGTTGAAAAGGTTACATGTTGGGGCATCAGCCAGACTGTAAGGTACCTGACAAAAAGGATTAAAAGTGTGACAACGGTCAACAGTATTGAGGATGGCAAGGTTGAAGGAGTTTTTTTGCAGTAAACAGAGGAAGGAAAAGTATAGTGTTATCTAGAACATTGAATCGTTAAGGTATGGACTGTAGGGTGGAGGATTGGTAAAGTGGTGTTATGGACAAGGACATAGAATAACAGATGGTAATTGTGATTGATGGACTAATTAGAAGTTTTCAAGAGGACGAGGATCATTTACAATGATGAAGTTTTAAGGTTAAGGTAAGGAAGACCTGCCATATCTTGTGTAGTTTGGAGCAAAGTTTTAAATCTAGTAGGACAGGCCATTCTGGTTTCTCCACGAAACAGGACCCCTATCCCATCTCTATCAGCATTCGTCCTATTTGAGCATCCCAGAAGGTATACGCTATATCTCCCTTGACTTATTCTTTCCTTTTGTTCTTTCTTTTTTCTTTTATTTTTTTTCCTTTCTTCCTTCTTTCCTTCTTTGCTTTTCTGTGTCCTTCCTTTCTTTCCTTCCTTTTTTTTTTCCTTCGTTCTTTTCATTCTTCTTCTCTCCCTCCTTTCTTTCTTTTCTTCTCTTTCTTCTTCTCTTTTTCTTTTTTCTTTTCTTTCATCTTTCCGTCCTTTCTTTTCTCTTTCTTCTTCTTTCCTTGCATGGATAGAATTTAGAGTCCCACGGTGTCCAAGTTCCCATTTTCTCATAGGAACAAAACTGGACAACTGGAATGCCCCCAAACTTCCCAGGATTTAAAACCGTGGTTTGGAGTATTCAATGAGAGTAAAGATCGGTGAATTTGGTGTCAATGTGGAACAAGAATACACGAATGTAATTTCTTAAGTTATGTGAAGAATTCTTGAGCTTGAAACTAAATGAAATGACCTGAAACAAAGCTAACGATTAAAAACTACCATGTTGTGTTGTTCATGCTGACCAATATCATCTCATCAATAAGTAGTACTTACCTGAGTAAATCTTCAGGACCTCTTACTTCCTAGTCCTGCCAATTACTTGCCACCGTCATTTGTAAGTGTGATATATCACATACAAAAGGATATCGTGCTTCTAATTCTAAACATATATACTGTTCAATGAAGCGATTAAGCTGAGCATCAAAAGAACACTAATATAGTTCCTTAATTCCATGCAAGACTCAACCACCATTAGACTCAAGAAATTTGTATGAGACACGTGTTATGCAACTGATAGAGTCAATTAATTCAAAAGATCAATGACCAAAGTAGAAAATATAAAACCTAATTTTCTACTCATAATCACGTGGTTTTGAATTCCCATTATTTCATCACACAGAACACAAAATCAAAGGAGGTAGATCGAGAGAATTTGATTACCAAAGCGATATAGCTCAAACAAAAACAGGTTCAAGAAAATAATCAGTCTTTAGAAAACACCAAAGAAAAGGAAGGGAAACAAAGGTTTTTCTGCCATGTATTTCTTGCTTTCCAACCAATTCTGATCATTATTATATTGCAGTAACCACAATTCCAAAGAAACACATACGAAGCCCTAATACTGCATCCACCTAGCTCAAGAAAGACTCAAAAAGCAATCACTACTTCAAAGATCATAACAAAAAGATCAAGCAAAAAAAAAAAAGGCAAGAAAGGATCTTTTCTGAAGGATAGAACACTAACGATGCCAGGGTTCTCGTGAGGATCCCTCTTGAACATGGCGACATATTTGCCCCTTAGGTAGAGAAACCGGAGGTGGCAGTACTCGTAGCCGACGGAATTGACGCCGAGGTGGTAGACCCAGCCGGAGTACTCGAGCTCCCGGTCGCTGAGGCTCCGTTCGACGATCTCCTCCGCCCCGTTCTCCATCGCCATCCTCGACCCCTTCTCCCACACAAGAAACTAAAACAACCCAAAGAAAGAGAGAAGAGATCGATCTCTCTTTTCCTTGGTAGCGATCTCCAGAGGAGAGAGGGGAAGTGGGGAGGAGAGGGTCGTTGGTCCTTGAGAGCAGAAACGGTAGGAGGGGTAGAAAGATCTGGTGCGGGTGGAAGTTGATTTTGTAACTTGAAGTCGGCGACACGGCAACGGATCCCTTTCTTTACTATTTTATACGGGAGGAAGGGCGAGGAACCGCGGTTGTTTTGTTTATTTTTAGACCGTTTGGTTCATGAAAACTTTGAAAAGTGAAGGTAAAAAAAAAAAAAAAAATCCACGCTTGATTCTTGCTTGGTTGAAATTTTAAAAATAAAAAGAATAAAAAAATATTTTATATTTTATGAGAAATGAAATTTATATAGAGAGCTCTTTGGAAATTTTTTATGGATGGGTAATGATTTAAAATATCTTTCTAAAATTCATGGCTAAATTTTATAAAATATTAATAAATAATTAAATTAAAACACTGATACGTTATATTATTCTATTATTTATATTAATATATAATAGTATATTTATATATTAATATTATGTTAATATTTATACTAATATTAATATAGTATTATATTAATCTATGTTAATATTTTTGTATTAATATAACATAATATTTAATATTATATTTATATCTATAATAATTTTATTATATTAAATATACATATATTAATATTATATTAATATTATAAATTATTATATTATATTATATTAATAATAACTATATCATTATATTTATATAAAATTTAGAAGAAAAAAGTATGGTTTTATATCTAAAGATAATAGATATTTTATATATTTTAGGAAAATAAATGTCCAACTAACTATTCTATCCTAAGACAATTTTTTTAATGATGAATCAAATATATTAAAATTAATTTTCTAGAAAGTTATTTCTGGAAGAAAGGTTATCCCCATGAATCAAATAAGTTTTAGGTCGATGCTCGAATGGAATTTTCTTTTCTTTTCTTTTCTTTTCTTTTTTGAGTATAGGAGGTTATGGCCGATAATTTAGGGGATAGAACGAGGGGAGAACGGACGCCTAGGATAATAAAATTATAATGCTTCTCCGCGTCCTATTGTTTTCTTTGATTTGTTCTAATGAATGCCTCTTCGAAATTAAATATTTAGATTTTAATCGACTCCAATTAAACTATCCTTTCTCTAATCCTACATGGCCAACCATGGTTTTTTTTTCACAAGGTCATGTTTTTGCTCCATCTTCTCACCCTCGTTTAAATGAAGCATAATAATATATTATAATATATTTTATATTATAATAAATATTTTATATTATAAATATATAAATATATTATAATTTATATATTATATATTATATATTATAATATAGTTAAAATTTTGAAAAAATTAAAAAATTAGAAAAAAATTAAAATTTTAAAAATAATCACCAGGTCGATACCATCCGGTCACCAACCTGGTACCAGTTCGGTCAACAGCCAGGTATCAGTCCGATCCCTTGCTCAGGATCGGCAGCCGGATCGATGGCAAATGCTGATAGCCGGACCGGCGATCGAATATGTAGTAGGACTGGGGCTGGACCGCTAACGATGGCAGGATCGGCGACGAACCGACGATCAGATCGATGGCAGACTGGAGGCCGACTGGTGGCAGGATGGGCGAACAAACCACTGGTGGCAGGACTGGGGGCCGGAAAGGTTTCCAGGGTCCGATTGTCGGATTGGTCCAGCCATCGGTCGGTGCAGGGTCCGATTGCCGGATTGGTCCAGCCATCGGTCCGGTGCCAGGGTCAGGCCACCGGTCTGGCTCCCAATCCTACCAACGGTTGACCGTCGGTCCAATCGCCAAGGTCCGACCACCAGTTCGGTTGCCATGGTCCAGCTACCCGTCCGATCATCGATCCGGCCACCAAGGTCCGGCCACCAATCCGAACCACAGTCCTGCCACTGGTCCAACCGCCGGTCCAACCACTAGGGTTCGGCTGCCCATTTGCCATCGGTCCGGCCTCCAGTCCTGCCATCGATCCATCGCCAAGGTCCGACCATCGATCTGCCACAGATCCGATCACTAGTCCGCCGTTAAGGCCCTGCCAGTCCGGATACCGGTCATGAGCAAGAGATCGGACTGACACCGGGCTGTCGACCGAATTGTACCTGGTGGTAACGGATGGTATCGACCTGGTAATTATTTTTAATTTTTAAAAAACTTTTCTAATTTTTAAATCTTTTAAATTTTTATACTGTATTATAATACATAATGTAGATATAATATATTATAATATATTTATTATATTTTAAAATATAAAATATTTATCATAATATAAAATATATTATAACATATATTATAATATCTTTTAATTAATATTATTTTCAATTAATATTATTTTTAATTAATTTATTATAATTTTAAATTATTTTTTATAGTTAATTAATGTTATTTCAAAATAATATAATAATTAATATTATCAAAGTAATATATATAATTTAAATTAATCTTAATTTCTTATTTATTATTTATTTATTTTAAATTAAAATTTATTATTTAAATTTTTAAAAAAATTGATGGTATTTATTAAATTTTGAAAAAAAAAAAAAAAGGTTACCATTTGAAATCATTGATACAGACGATTTCAAATTGAGATCATCTGTATCAAAGACGTTTTCAATTTAAAAATGTCATATCAAATTTTAAATTAAATTTTTAAAAAATTAAGTTATTTAGAATCGTCGATTTTGAATTGAAATCGTCTTTGGCAAAGACTATTTTATCATACTTGGCTTCTACATCATCTTCCATGCTTAGTTTGATAAATATATTACCAAATATTATTTTTATAAATATTTTTTAAAAATTATTAAAAAAATATATATAACTTAATCCATCAAGAATGGAAAAAAATCAAGAATTTTCCCCCTCTCCATGTCTCTTTCTTTGGCCATTGCAGCGAAAGCTTCTCGCCTTTTTAACAATTGGTCCATACTCGGTAGGTCAAAAGGAATTATCCGGTTTCTTAAAAACTTGGAAAAATCTACCCAATTTAGACTAATTCCTCTTGCTCATTGGCAGTCTTCTATACCTTTTGAAGTCCCAGCAGCATTCACTCGAAAATGAAGGATGCAGCTAAAGCTTGATGCGGATCTTTTGATTTATTTTCCTAAAGCTTATCATCTTGGATTCCTCTCTCACACCACTTTGTACATTCTATCATTCTCTCTAATTCAATAAACTAGGTCTTCTTAGCCAAACAAAAATCATATAGGGCGCATTATAGAATATCATATATGATGGGATTCCTATTTTGTGACACTCCTCCTAATATCAATTTTTTAAAAAATATATAAAAATCAAAAAAATCTCAATTGAATTGTTAGTTTTTTATTTTTAAAAAAATATTATTTTTCTTTCTCATTTTTATATATAATTTTTATTAATATATATTATATGATCAAATTATACATACTAAATAAATCAATCATCAAACAAGTCAATACATATCTTTAAATACATTAATATATAATGTTTGAAACATTAAGTTTACCAGTAAATATAACCAAATGATACATACTGGTAAATTAGCCATCTAGCAACTTAATATGCATCTCTAAGTAATTAATATATAATTTTAATATATTATGCTTACTAGTACATATTACATGACATGATGATATATACTTATCAACTTCTTGATATATATTGTAAGCTTTTTATTACATACCTAGCAATGATCCAATACATACCTTTACATAGATTGATACATATTTTTAAGATACAAAGTTTACCGATACATAGTATAAGGCTAAGTGATATACATTTAATGAATTAGACATCTAACAACTTAATATACACCTTCAAGCAAATTGATACATAATTTTCAAGGTATTATATTCACTGGTATATATTATATGGTATGGTGATACATATATTGATTTTTTGATACATATCGTAACCTTCTTTGATATATACTTAGAAATCATCTATTATACATTTTCAAGTAAATCAATATATATTTTCAAGATATGCTTTTTACCTATAGATATATATTGGATTACTGGTAGATATATATCAAAGAAGCTTATAGCATATTTCAGGAAGTTGATGAGTATATATTATCAAGTCATACAATATGTATTTGTGAAATAATATTTCAGAAACTATGTATCAATTTATTTGGAGATATATATTAGATTATTAGATAACCAATTTGTTAAGTATACATCACCTATCTATGTACTGTGTATTGATAAATTTCATATTCTAAAAACTATGTATCAATTTATTTATAAATATGCATTGACTTATTTGATGATTAATGTATTTAGTATATCTCATATGATTATATAATATATATCAGTAAAAAATAATATTGAAAATGAAAAAAAAAAGAAAATGCCATATTTTTTTAATAATGAAATTAATGCTTCATTAATAAAAAAATTTTGATATTTAAATTTGTTCTTTAAGATTGATATCAAGAAAAACAAAATAAATTATAAAGCCCGCTCTATATGATATTTTATAATGCTCTCCATATATGATTTTTGTTCTCTCTGGCCACCTTTTTATCAAAGACAAAAGAAAACCCCGTTTCACAACACTAGTTCCACCCAGCCTAGCACACCCCAGATCAGCATCATCCCCCACACGAGTAACAGAGAAGGCAGCCTTCGAGGATTCGATTGACCTCCCTGCGGGGGTGTCGGGGAAGGCAGCCTTCGGGGTTTGGAGGGGTGTCGGGGACATCCCTGCCGGTGGTCGTGCTACTCTGCTTCTCCTCGGCAGGATTCGATTGACCCTGTGGCTACCTCGTTGTCTCCTGAGGGTGGGCAGTCGTCTCATGACTCAATCTCAGCTAAACTTCAGAGCGCTCTGGCTTCGGTGGGGGGGTCATCAGGGGGGTCCAGTAAGGACTCTGTCAATGTTTTACACGGTGCTCTAGGGCCTTCTATGGCTGGGAAACAGCCTGCTGCGAGTGTTGCTGTTGAGGATGGTGCCGGTTCGGGATCCGGATAATCCAAGTCATCCTAATTCCTAATGAAACTTCTAGTTTGGAATATTCGGGGGGCGGGGAAACCCGCCTTCCTTTCTACTTTTGGTCGCTTTATGCAACTGCATAACCCTCAAATCTGTGTGATTCTGGAGACTAGACTGTCAAGTCCTAGTCTTGAGCGCGTGCGACGTCGCTTTCCCCGAAACTAGGGTTTCTATTCTATTGACTCTCGTGTGTCGGGGGGGGTATTATTGTCTCCTGGGATCAGGGGACGGCTAAAATTACCACTTTCCATCGATCTTCTCAGATGGTTGCTATTGTGGTGTCGGAGCCTAATCGACCATCTTGGCTTCTGTGCGGAATTAATGCCTCTACCTCTGACATGGAGAGGACCATGGTCTGGGAGGAGGTTTCTGCCCTGATTGACCAGGATGTTCCCACTGTCGTTGCTGGAGATTTCAATGTGATTGATCGGGCTGAGGACAAGAGGGGAGACATGCCCTTCGTGGAAAATGCTACCTCCTTGGAGTTTTCCAGCTTTATTCATGACTCTGGCCTAGTTGATTTGGGTTTTCTTGGTCCCCGGTTCACCTGGTGTAATAACAGGTCGGGTGCCGCTAGGGTCTGGGAGAGACTGGATAGATGCTATGCTACCCCGTTCTGGCTCTCCTTGTTCCCTACCCACTCGGTTCGCCATTCAAGTCGTATTGCCTTCGATCACTGCCCTCTCCTCTTGATGGATGCCTATTTCCGGGGGCCCACCCTGTTCAGATTTGAAAAGTTTTGGCTATCTCTCCCTAAATCCAGAGAGATCATCAGGGAGATCTGGAGGATTCCTATGCATGGTGATGCCTCCTATCTGATTTCTAGGAGGTTGAAGCTTCTCAAGAGGCGTCTCCTCCACTGGAACAAGTGGAGGTGGGTAACATCTTTTCTAGATTGAAGTCTGTTGAAGATACCATAGCTCACCTACAGGATAAAGAAGACATGTTAGGTTATTTATCTTAGCCTGATCTAATCAGTCTTCGGGCCCACCTTACCTTTCACCACTCTCTGCTCCGCCATCAGGAGGTCTTCTGGAGATAGAAGTCCAAAGTATAGTGGTTATAGGATGGGAACAGAAATGCCCGATTTTTTTATCATGCCACTATTATCAGGAGACACAGAAATGCCATCCGAGTGTTACGATCCTCTGAGGGTCAACTGTTGGAGGACGAGGGTGCTATTCGAGAGGAGATCCTGTCCTTTTTCAGATCCAGATGGATCGACATCTCCGGTCATTCCTTCTGCTCCCCACCTCCTCCCTTCCATTGTTCTCCATCCTTTTCAAAATGCTATCTTGCTTGCTCCGATTCTCCGGGAGGAGATTCGTGCTGCCCGGTAGGACCTTGGGGAGGATAAAGCCCCTGGCCCTGATGGTTATCCTCCTTTCTTCTTTCGGAGGTATTAGGATATTGTGGGCTCTGACCTTGTTGCTGCTGTGCAGCACTTTTTGTTTTAGGTTCTATGCCCAACTCTTGGAAGAGGACCTTATTGTCCTCATTCCAAGCGTCCAGATGCCATGGAGCCTGCTCATTATAAACCGATCAACTTATGCACTACCCTCTATAAAATTTGTGCTAAACTAATGGTCAATCGGATGAGAGCCATTCTTCCTCACCTTATCTATCCTAAGCAGGGTGCATTCCTCGCGGGCGGAGCATCTCTGATAACGTGCTTATTGTCCATGAGTTTTTGTCTGATCTCAGCCATACTTCGTATCGTCGGAGTCTGATGGCCATTAAGCTGAATATGGAGCGAGCTTATGATAGGGTCAACTGTGACTATCTCCTCTTGGCCTTGCAAGCTTTCGGCTTCCACGGACTTGGATATCCAGGATTTTGGCTTATGTTATCGAACCCTCCTTCTCTCTGTTGATTAATGGTTCTCCTACTGACTTCTTTTCTTCGAAAGTGGGCCTCCGATAAGGTTGTCCTCTTTCTCCATCCATGTTTATTATTTGTGCTGACCTTTTGTCCAGGGTGCTGCGTGCATCGGTTGGGACTTCGGCATCCAGCCATTTATCTGCTCCTGGTGCTCTTCCGATCTCTCATCTCTTATTCGCTGATGACTGCTTACTGTTGGGGGGGCTCTATTCTTTCTGCCCAGGGATTTCATAGGGCCGTCGCAGGTTATTGTATGGCTTCTGGTCAGAGGGTCAATTTTCAGAAGTCTGGTATTTATTTCAGCCCCAAGACCTCTATGCATATTCGACAGCGGATCTTGGACACCCTTGGTATTCAGAAGCACCTGGGCTCTCTCACCTACCTGGGAGTGCTGATTTCTAGGGCCAAACTCTCTAGATCGGACTGTGCTCCGATGTTACACGCTGTGCGTGAGCGGATTGAGGGATGGCAGGGTCGGGTCCTCTCGTCCATGGGAATGATTACCCTTATTTGCTCAGTCCTGACTTCTCTCCCGATCTATCTCTTCTCTCATGCTGTTGTCCCTAAGACTATTATCTTGTTTGTGGAGCAGTTAATTTGAGCTTTTCTTGGAATTCTTCTCCGAATCATCGTAGGACTTATCTAGTTAGTTGGCAGTCTGTTTGCAGGTCGACCGACCAGGGTGGGCTGGGTATTATCTCCCTTCTCAGCAGGCATGAGGCTCTGCTCGGCAGGCAACTGGCCAGGTTCTTCCTGTGTCTTGACAGCATGTGGTCGACGATGCTTTCTGCCCGCTATGGGGGTTATTCCTCTGTCCTTGACGGTTCTCCTTGCCATCCGAGATGCTGCTCGGCTATCTGGAGGGAGATGATGCTGAGAGCCCTCTTATTACCCCTACCTATCTTGGATTATTGGAGATGGCAGATCTGTCAGACTTATGATGGAGCCCTGGATTTCTGATATCCCCCTTTGCAGATGGCCTATCTTTGTCTCGGTTGACATTCCAGTCACTATGTCTAATGCCGACCTCATTATTCCGGGGGAGTCCCGATGGGACAGCCAGCTGGTGTTGTCCTTCTTCGAGAATATCTTGGGTCGTCGGGTTCTCTCTATCATTATGCCTGTGGTCTCTGCCCCTGATGTGAGAGTGGAGGAGACACTCTTCTTTCGCCCGGGTACCCTTGTCTGATTTGCTATCCATATTTTCTCCGACCGCACCGAGGGACTCATCCTTCCACTAGATCTGGGCTATTCCAGTTCATCCCGAGGTCTCCTACTTGATCTGGAAGCTTATCCGACATCGCCTTCCAACCAGGTCTTTATTGGCTTCTAGAGGTATTCACATGCCCCCTAGCTGCCCTATATATGGATTGGATGATGAAATCCAGGCCCATGCCCTATTCTCTTATGACTGGGCCTCGAGGATTTGGCACCGTGCTGGCGTTGCCGGTTTATCTCCCGTTCTCAGGATGTCATTCACTCCTTCCTTTCTACCCTGAGATTTGCTAGGGAGTTTCCCCAGGTTAATCTCCTGGCTTATCTTGCTTATTATATATGGATTGCTAGGAACGAGCGGGTCTTTGCTTTGGTCACCTTTCTCCCCGGGGCACGTCGATAGGGCTACCGCTTCGGCCTACAAGTATCTTTGATCGACTGGGAGGTCTTTGGAGATCTAGGATCCCTTCTTTGCTCCTCGAGCATCCCGGGTGGTTTATATCTCCTGGGCACCCCTCTCTCAGCACTTCACGGTCAGCTTTGACGGGAGTCTCCACCACAGATCTAGAGGCGCTGCATTTGTCATTCGGGATACCCATCTGGGTTTCCTGGCGGCGGGCGGCTTGCCTCTCCTGATTCCTCCATCCCTGGGATGGAGTTGCATGCTGCCTGGGCCGGTATTAAGTATGCCCGCCAGATTCTATACCTGGACCGACTCATCATCGAGGGGGATTCCTTGACAGTCATCTCCTGGATTCGGCGATCTATGTTGGCTCCCCCTGCCCACCCATCCTGAGGGACATCCACTTCCTCTTACATGATTGCGTGTCCATCCAGATTCGTCATATCTATATGGAGTTAACTCGGCTACTGATTGGGTAGCCTCCTTTGTCGCCCACCATTCTATTCCGTCGGTCTGGACCGATTGGCATGCTGTCCCTGTACAGTTTAGGGATATTATTATCTCTGACTTTTGGGTTGTATTCACTCTCGTTCTCTTTAATGAATATCCCGTTCATCAAAAAAAAAAAAAAAAAGAGACAAAAGAAAACAAAATAAATATAAGGTAGGTATAGGCTAGAAGTCGGGTTGTGTAAAATAGGAGTTTATTAAAGTGGTTGGTTTCTATCTCTATCAACCCAAAGTAATAGAATTAAAAGCTTGCTCCTTTTTTTTTTTTTGGTGAAACGGTGTATTCATTAACGAAAATGAATACAACCCATAAGATCAGACCACAAATATGCCGAAGCTGTGAAGGAACAGAATGCCAATCGGTCCACAATACCGGACCAGAGTGATTGGCCACAAACGAAGCGACCCAGTCAGCCGCCGAGTTCGCCTCTCTATACACATGTCTGACCAGCGAACAAACACAACCCTGCAACAAAAGATGAGTGTCTCTGATAATAGGATGGGAAGCAGGCATCGAGGTCCTCCGATCAATCCAGGAAATAACTGAGATAGAGTCCCTCTCAATAAAAAGGCGGTCCCTCTGAAGGATAACCCGGGCATATCTGATCCCTGCCCAAGCTGCCAGAAGCTTAACCTGAGGGACCGAGGTGTCCCAGACTGGGAATCCCCCGCCGCTAAGAAAACCACAAGAGGAGTCTCGAATGATGAACGCAACAGCTCCACTACTCTGGCAGAGGCTACCATCAAAACTGACATTATAGAAGGATGGAGGGGGGTTCCCAAGCGATAGCCACCCGACGGGTCACTAAAGAAGTAGAAGGGGAACCCCAGGTCTCCACTCTTGAGACTGTCAATCCCTGATACTCGGTATCATCAGCCCTGGCTCTCTCCACTAAGAACCTGGGAGAAGAAGAAGTATAAGAGAATATCTGGTTGTTCCTGGATAACCAAATATAGTAAGCAAGATAACCGATGAAAGAGACCTGAAATGAAGCCGAATGATGAAGGGTGGAGATGAAGAAGTCGACAGCCTCCTGGGCCTGATCACCCCAGCCAAGAAACCCCGCCAATCTCCAAACCGTCGACGCTCTAGTACAAGAAAAATTGCATGATTCTAGGTCTCACAATCTGCATCACAGAATGGGCAGTCCAGAGGGATAGAGAGACCCCTAGACGAGAGCAAATAACTGGAAAGCCGTCCTCAGACGAACTTCCATATAAACAAAGCCACTTTGGGATGAACCGGCACTAACCAGATCCAAGCGAAAGAGCGAGGCGACGGGGTATGGCACCATAATCCCCATTAGATCAGGAATCGGTGCCTCTGGGAGGCAGTGTCGCCAAACTCTTAAGTCAGGGCCGGAATAGACTGGAATAGGTATAGATAGAACCCGGAGGCCAAGACTGTTGTCGAAGATAGACAGCACAGCTAGGCGATCCCAAGAAGTCCGATCAGGAGACATGATATCTGAGATAGAGATAGAAGCCGGTGTATATTTGAGATAAAGGTGGGCCACCATCTGAGAGGAATCTCGAAGATCCAAGGGTCATCCATAAATCTGATAAAAGCACCGTCCCCTATGACCCAAGATAAATGCGAAATAATAGCTTGGGCCCTCCTAATCATCTCCCTCCAGATAACAGAGCAATTCCTAGGAGGAGTCCTGGATACATTGAAATCAGTCAAAATATTACCATACCTGGCTCTCATGAGGGAGGACCATAGACCGTCCAGATTAAGAAGGAACCTGACGACATGCCTTGCAAGAAAAGCCTCACGGCGGTCAAGAAGAGAGGAAATACCCAAGCCCCCCAGCCCTAGACTGGCAAACCCTGTCCCATCCCAGTAAATGAATCCTGCGACGATCGGGTGAGGAATCCCAAAGGAAAGATCGCATCATTGCTCAATGTCGAGGATGACCCGCTTTAGGATGACAAAGTTTGATAAATATATACTGGAAGAGAAGCAAGCACCGCCCGAATAAGGGTGATTCTACCCATTGAAGAGAGAGCTCTACCTGCCAGCTATCAATCCTTTGACGGACACCCGCCAGAAGCGGAGCACAGTCAGCCCTGGAAAGTCTGGCTCCCGAGATAGGGATACCAAATAATACAAAGCCCCCTGCTGGTCGGTAATCCCCAATATATCATGAACTCTATGCCGAGTTATGATGGGTGTTTTTAGGACTAAAATAAACTCCAGATTTATGCAAATTGATACTTTGGCCAGAGACATAGCAGTAACCCTCCAAGACTCTCTGGATGCCACGAGCATTGGTAATAGAAGCCCTACCAAGGAGCAGACAGTCGTCAGCAAATAATAAATGAGAAATCGGCTGGGCTCTGGGAGCAGGAATGTACGGTTGAACAACCTCATTCCTAACAGCTGCAGATAAAGATCTAGAAAGATAATCACCCGAAATAATAAACAGAGATAGAGAGAGAGGGCAACCTTGGCGAAGACCCAGAGGAATAAAAGAATTCTGAAGGAGAGCCATTAACCAGGATGAAAAAGAAGGGGCTAGAAATACTGGCCATTAGCTTGGAGATCCATTCCTGATGAAAACCTAGATCCAGCAGGGCCCGTTGTAAGAAGGTCCAGCTGACCCTATCATAAGCCCTCTCCATATCTAATTTGATGGCCATTAAACTCCAGCACTTAGAAGCCCGATGGAGGTCATGCATGAATTCCTGAGCAATGAGAATATTATCAGATATGCTCGGGTGCGAACAAAAGCCCCTTGCTCCGGGCTAATCAGCTTCGGCAGAACTGCTGTCATCCTATTTGCCAGAAGTTTAGGACAAACTTTATAGAGTGTAGTACATAAACTAATCGGACGAAAATGAGCCGGCTCGGAAGCATCCTGGTGCTTGGGAATAAGAATAATAAACGTCTGCTTCCATTATTGAGGCATACTTCCAGATTAGAAAAAGGACTGGATAGCATTAACCATCGAAGCGGAGAATATCCCAACAAGATCGAAAGAAGAAGGGGGGAAAACCATCGGGACCCGGAGCTTTGTCTTCCCCACGATCAGAGAGCAGATTTAATTTCTTCCTCGGAAGCCTGTGCCAATAGCAAAGAATTTTGGATAGAAGTAATAGGATCCTGAGGAGGCAAATAATCAAACAATAGAGGAGGAGTAGGAGTAGTCCACCTGGAGGAGAAGAAATTGAACAATTCCGTCCTAATAGCGGCATCATCTTGGATCCACCCAGCACGATCTGAATAAAGAGCCCGGATTGTATTGGAATGCCTCCGAATGATTATAGCCCGGTAAAAGAATTTAGTATTTCTATCCCCCTCCTGCAGCCATTGAATCCTGGATTTTTGCCTCCAGAGAACCTTCTGTCTCGACAACAGGAAATGATGAGTAGAGAGGCAATTGCGGAGAGAGTTCATATCAGCATCCGAAAGAAAACCAACCGCATCCTCCTTAGCCTGCCAAGAATCAATAAAGGCTTCGACGGACCTCAACCGATCATGAAGGTTGCCCACCTCCACCCTGTTCCATTGAAGTAGTTGGCATTTAAGAATAAGCAGCCTCCGAGTAATCCTATACTGAGCATCACTCCTAACCGGCATCTTCCACATATCTCGAATGATATCCTTCAGTTTTCTTGGTTGATCGTGACTTTCAAGCTTGTTTTCCAAATTTATTGGCCATCTAGCATAGGCTATGGTAAAATGATCATATTCATACAAACACAAATTGGTCAAGTAATACATTAAAGCCAATAAAGCACTAGCATCAAAGAAGGTTAGACTCGTGATTGCATCAAATAGAGAGGTTATTGGGCACATGAAAAGTACATGACTATCAGTGGCACTGAGACAATTCCAAAATGATCTCTTTCCTTGCGATTATCAAACCTTTTAGCCTTTTTAAGGCTACATTCTCTTGGCACAACATCTAACAAATTTCAGTGGAATTCTTTGGGAGAACTCATGGACTTCCTTGCATATTCTTCCATTTTTAAAGCTTAGTGTCCAGAACAATGGACTTCAAAACGCTTCAATTAGTGTGCCTCATAGATTTGGCTACATGTTTGCTGCAAGTTTGCAACAGAAGCAATCAAAATTACAAATCATGAAAAAAGGTATTTCCAAAAACTTGATGATTACATTTAGCAACGGGCAATTCATCCAAATTGCCAGCAATTTAATGAAGCCCACCATATTAATGTGATTAGTACATTTTCTGGATGGCAATCTATAATGTAGGATAATCTGGATCAATGATCGCTAAACCGGTACCGGAGTCCGTACTGGTCAGCAACCGGTACCGGGGCCCATACCAGTCAACAACCGGTACGGTATGGTACTGTCTGTACCATATCGTATCGGTTGGTGTACCAATCTTAAAAAATTGAGAAAAAACTCTCTTCCTACTCCCTCAAGCAAGAATTGTTGAACCAAACATGAACCAGACCCGAACTGAGCCAAAGCGAGCTTGAACCAGACTGAATCGGGTAGTACAGTATGGTACAGTATGGTATCGTACCGTACCGTATGGAATTATTTTTTTTTATTTTTTTTAACTGTCTGAATGCCGGTCCATTTTATATATATGAACCATACCTGTTCTTAACCGGTATGGTACGGTATGCCCCGTACCGGGCGGTACGGGATGGTACCGCAAATCCTGATCTGAATATCTTTCAAGTGATAATCTGGATTACATTTGGGATAGGTGCTAATCCAGATTACCATCTTCCAAGTAATCTAGATTATCAAATTATCCTCCCTTCTCTCTTCTTCCTTCCATATGATATTATAAAATATATAATATAATATAATATAATATAATATAATATAATATATAATATTATATTATATTTTTAATATAATATGATAAATATATTATATATCATGTTATAACAATGTATATGATTTTTTAATTGAAAAAATGGGATTGAAGCTTGATATTCCTATCTTCTAGATGCCATAAGTTTCTACACTTTTTTCTTGGTATTTTTATAAGGGCAAGTCTTAAAGAAGCTTGATGTTCATCCTAAGAGGCCCGAGTTCTAAGATTGAGAACTGAAACAATGTAATAAACCTTTAAAGATCGGGGAGAGAAGAAAGAGAGAACTAGATGGTGATAAAAAATTATGGCTTTTCTCTCTTATTAGATAAACTTGATAAATAAAATACGCCCTAGCAAAAATTAAAAAGGTATATATATATATAATGCTTCAAAAAATATATATATATATATATATTACTCATGTTTGATTGTTTTGAGTATTAAGTATATACTAATTCCACGGCAACTAGATAATCAAGTATTCCAAGAAAGTTTGGCCTCATATCACTTAAATTTCATATATAAATAAATTGCTATCCATCCCTCTCAAATAGTCATTCATATAAATACCCTATACTTCTTAAAGTAGGAAAGAGGAAGAAACCAAAGAGATCTAAATGGGAATAGGCATGAAAATGGAAGAGAAAAAAAAGTGAGGTTGGAAAGTAGTCGAACATATGTTATTAAAGAAAAAATGTAGGTCATGATTATTTTTTTATCAATATTATTAAACCCAGCCCGGATATTGACCTGGACAAGATACTGGGTCACTGGGTCACCGGTTCAACCGCCGGGTTAATGGTTGAACTGGCGGGTCAATGCCTGATTTCTCTCTCTCTTTCTTTTCTAATAAATCAATCACGATGAGCCGATGGCAATGGCATTGTGGCAGACTGGCATAGTTGGTTTCTTTCCCTGTTAGCTATTCCCACTTCCCAGTTCCCCTAGGCCCTAATTGAAATTCTCTTTCGGTTCCGATCTTCCCAAATCCCAGTTACCTTCGGCCCTCCATTGGCACTCAACAGCCGGGGATCGAATTAGGATCAGGAACCCAAGCGGCCAAGCCCCAAGGTATGTTTTGATCCTCTGGACCTCTTTTTTTTTGTGTTTTGATCGGAGATGGGGGAAGGCCGAAAGGGGGGCGAGAGGGAGGCGGGGGGGAGTGGGGGAGGCTGGGAGGGGATGGGGTGGAGGAGCCGAGCCTGCCAGTGGAAACAAAAAAAAAAATCTTATCTGAACGACGAACTGGAGGAACTGAGGAAGAAGAACGGTGGAGTCGTGGAGTTGCCGTTGCTACCGTCATCGTCAGTGTCATTCCTGCTGGCTGTTAGGGATGGCAATTTTTACCGACCCGATGGATATCCGATCCGATCCGATCCGAATGGGGCGGGTTTTACCCGATCTATTTATATATGGGACGGGTATGGATTTTATATATAAAACCCGAAACGGGTTGGGTCGGGTTCGGTTAATGATATGTCCCGCCCTAAACCTGACCCAATTATATATATAATATAATTATATATTTGATTTTTTTAATTTCTTTTGCATAAGTCAGAATAAAGTTCAGACCGGTCTTCAATGTTCGGTGACCGTCGCAGAAGACGCATATTCCTAAAGGCTAAAATCCCAAATTCGAACTGGTCCGTTCGCTTTCCATCTAGCATCCTTTCCTTTCTTGAAATCATGATCCCTATTTCTTCGAGTCCTCGCTCCCTTGGCACGCCGCCAGCCCTCCGCCCTCGCCTCTCCCTCGGCCAGTCGCAGACGACGCCGTCGGCCCTCCGCCCTCGCCTCTCCCTCGGCCAGTCGCAGACGGCGGCCCTCCGCCCCCTTGCTCTCGCTCCCTTGGCCAGTCGCAAACGGCGCCATCAGCCCTCCGCCTTCGCCTCTCCCGGCCAGTCGTAGACGGCGGCCTTGCCCCCTTGCTCTCGCTACCTCGGCCAGTTGCAGATTGCACCGTCGGCCCTCCGCCCTCGCCTCTCCCTCGGCCAGTCACAGACGGTGGCCCTCCATCCCTTTGCTCTCGCTCCCTCGGCCAGTCGCAGAAGGCATCGTCGGCCCTCCACCCTCGCCTCTATCTTAGCCAGTCGCAGACGGCGGCCCTTGCCCCCTTGCTCTCGCTCCCTCGACCAGTCGCAGATGGCACCGTCGGCCCTCCGCCCTCTCCTCTCCTTCGACTTCGAGCCCTCGGCGACCCTTGCCCGCTCGGCTAGTCGGCCCTGGCCTTTCCTTCCGTCTTTCGAGCCCTCGGCCCTCGTCTCTCCTCCTCTCCTCCATTCGCGAGTTCGCGTAATCAAATCTCCGAGTCAAATTTTCAGGACAAAAGAAGCACATGTAAGTAAAACTTAAACCAAACCCCTAATTTTCATTAATAAATATTGTTCCTCTATCAGTTGTATGATTAATAGATTCCTTACTTCAATGCTGAGAAATAAGGAAATTAATGAAAATATAATCTAACTATAACAATGAATATATAATCTAACTTTGCATGCTTTTAGTTTGGTCAAAAGCTCTGCAGATTACTTTGTGTAGAATAAAATTTGTCTTATAGTTTTTTAAAAGTGCTGATACTTTTCAAGTGTGAATTTTTAGATCCAAAATGTCTTCACAAGAAAATAGTTGTTCCCTTCCATCACCAATTGGGAGTAATAGCCAACCTCTCTTAGTTGATACGGCTGCAGAATCACAAAAAAATAGCACTTCTACACCGAGTAGCAATGATCCTCCTTGTGATATTGTTGATATTGAAGAAAATAGAAAAAGAAAGTTAACATCTGATGTATGGAATCATTTTAAGAAGGCAAAAATTGATGGAAAAGACAAAGCACAATGCAGTCATTGTAAAAAATATCTTTTAGGAGTGAGCAAACAAGAAACATCTCATCTGCGTGAACATTTGAAAAGATGTTCGGGGTTAAAATATAGAAGTATTAAGGATATGAAACAAAACTTTTGGTGAGTGGGCAAGATAAGGTGGAAGGTAAAGAGGGCTTGAGTAGTTATCATTTTAATCAAGATGCAACTAGAAAGGAGCTTGCAAATATGATCATCTTGCATGAGTTCTCTCTCAGTGTTGTTGACTACATTGGGTTTAGAAGATATTCATATTCTCTCCAACCATTATTTAAGATGGTTTCTAGAAACACAATCAAGAGAGATATTTTCAAAATTTATGATTATGAGAAGTCAAAGGCATTAGCATCATCGAAAAATATTCAAAGTAGAGTTGCCATCACAACTGATATGTGGACTTCAAGCAACAGAAAGAGAGGTTTTATGGTGTTCACAGCACACTTCATTGATGATTCTTGGATATTACAAAATTGGATTTTAAGGTACATTTCCCTTTTAAAATATAATTTGCATTTGCATATATGCAATTTTATTTAAGCTATATTTTTATATTTTTTTTGATTATTTTTATAGGTTTATCTATGTTCCTTCTCCACATACAAAAGAAGTTCTTTCAGATGTACTTCTTGACTGCTTATTAGAATGGAATCTTGATAGAAAGTTATCTACGTTGATTGTTGATAATTGTAGTACTAATGATGCCATGATCAAAATTCTCTTGGAAAAACTTCAAAGTAGTTCCCTTATATTGCATGGCTCACTTATGCATATGCATTGTGCGGCACATATATTAAATTTAATTGTTCAAGATGGTTTAGTAATTATTGAAGATTGTATCGAGAAGATATGTGATAGTGTAGTGTTTTGGACTGGATCAACAAAGAGAAGGCAGAATTTTGAAGAAATTTGAGGCAATTGCGTATTACATATACCAAAGAGTTGATTCTTGATTGCAAAACTCGGTGGAACTCTACATATTTGATGCTTTCTACTGCATTAGTGTATAAATATAGTTTTTTAGATTGAAACAACGTGATTCATCTTATACCTGCATGCCAAGTGCAAAAGAGTGGGAGGTAGCAAAAGAGATTTGTGGAAAGTTAGAGTTATTTTATAATGTGACCGAGATATTTTCTAGGACTACTTATCCTACAGTTAACACTTATTTTACAAAGGTATGTGAGCTGAAAATAGCATTAATTACATGGCTTGAGTCTTCAAATGAGCTTATTAGAAATATGGCATCAAGTATGTTACACAAGTTTAACAATTATTGGAATGTAATTCATGGTATTATGGGAGTTGCAGCTATCTTAGATCCAAGATATAAGCTAAAGTTATTAGAGTGGATGTTCACTCAAATCTATGGCGATAGAGCTTATGATGAAATTGCAAGGATTAATAATATTTGCTATGAATTGCTTAATGTGTATAATAGAATGGTTCCTAATGCTCGCTCTTCAGGTACTTCATCTGCTATGATAGAGGCTACTCAATCAAAGAAAAATGACTTCCTTTTGGTTTTGATTTATTTGTTAGTAGTGACAACAAGGTTGAGAATGTGAAAGTAGAGTTGGATCACTATATTGAGGATGGTGTGCTTCCAAGGACTATAGATTTTGATATTTTAGCATGGTGGAAAAATCAGGGAATCAAGTATCCTACTTTGCGGTTGATTGCCAGAGATATTCTAGCTATTCCTATATCAACAGTTGCTTCAGAGTCAGCTTTTAGCACAAGTGGCAGATTGTTGAGCCCACACTGCAGTAGACTTCAGTCCAAAACATTGGAGGTATTGATGTGTGCGCAAAATTGGTTATGGACTGAACTTAAAGGTAAGTAGAATACTTGTTCATTCATTTTGTTATTTATGGTATATGTTATACTTTATACATTATTGAATCATGGTGCTTATTTTTTCTTTTTTATATTTGTTAGGCTCATCTGTGCCATTACAAGGTAGCACAATTCAAACAATTCTTGACGATTATGATGATAACGAAGAAGAAGATTTGGAGATGGATCATGAGAAAGATTGACAAAGTGAAGAAGTTTTTATATAAGCACTTGTTCGAGATAATTTTCTAGGAAATAACACATTTGTGTTGTTTCTATTACTCTTTTGTTATGTGTTTTTAGTGTTGTATATTTGGTTACGGGACTTGCCTTTAAGTATAATGCTTTGTTGTGAAGAATTTAAAAATGCTATTTTATGTGCATGGCAATCAGTTAATTTCAATATTTGTTAATCTTTTTATCTATAATTATATATTGATGTGGTTATAAGTTGTTATATGATTATGCCGTTGAATGCAGGATTTTTAAGATCCTAAATCTGAACCATTTCAAGGTATTCAATTTATTTAGCATTTTTCTCGGGTTTTTTGTCATATATTCATAAATGTGATGACAAGCTGCATTTATTTACTCAAAAATCTCAGTAAATGTGGGGTTCTTCGACCTCATTATCATACTTTAGGCCCATTTACTTGTAACAGGTAACTTGTTTATGTTATCAATCTGTTTCAGTTCATCAAGGAAGCTGAAAGAAGCCTGCATGATGCCATAATGATGTAAGGTATATTTGGCTACCTGATATGGTTTATAATATTTTCATGAAGTGTAATTTTCTTGATATTATTGCAGATGGAGATAAGCTGATATTTGAGACAGCATGCTTGGGCAGTTTGCTGGAAAGTCACAATTAAGGTAGGTGTTGATTGTTGAGTGTTGAATATGTGATTTATACACTAGTTTTCCTGAACAATCAAGGTTTCTTCATCAAGAGTGCTGTCTTTCTTTTTTTAAAATTTGCTCTGTATCATACAAAGTGCGATACAACCTTTAGATGGAATAAAGTTATAATTTATCCTATCCATTACAACAGTCGTTCCTTTGGCACTTCTTTTGTTCTATCATTTTCTAGGACCAATGTTCACTGCTCTTTTACGTATGTTCTCATCTCTGCACTTGCTTTGCATAATTATGATTTAGAAGTGCTTAGAAAGAGTCACATATCTTTTTGTGGATTGCTGGCATGCAACTTAATCATATTGTATTTGGTCATCTACTTTAGCTGATTGCATATGAAGCAGCAGGAAGCAAAGTTGTCAGGGGGTTGAATTACTAAAAGTTTTGTTCTTTCAACACTTATTTTCTTGAAAGTGAACCCTTGGCTGGCAGTATATATCTGGGACTCTTCCTGATGGTTGTGAATTGGATCGCATTGATAACCCTCATGTATGATTTATGTGCGGTAGCTCTTACCTGGCCTAGCTCTCTCTCTCTCTCTCTCTTTCTCTTCATGCACACATGCACCCATTCATTCTTTTCATTCTGGAGTAACAAATTCTATAAAAAATGATATTAATGCGGTTATATTATAAGTTCTATGACATGCAGTCAATTAACATGTTTTTATACATTTTTGTGTAAAGACTTTGTATATGTCAATCCCTGAATGCAAAGACATGAGGATCAGATGGTTCCTAGCATTACTTCTTCAATAGTTAGAGCTGACGAAGATGAAGTTTCTGCAGATTTGGGGAACGCTGCTGGAGATAGCACACTGGAAGGGCCATCAAACATAAATTATGATGCAGAAGATCATGGAGAAGAAATTGACAGAGGCTGCCATCAAACAGTGAGGGATCATGTTGTTCGACATTTCAGTGCAGCCATGCTGCAAAGTCCTGCACAGTCCACAGCTGACTCATCAAGCAGCCGGACAGACAGAGATGGTGGCGGGGTCCTGGTTTGGTCCCCTTCAGCAACCTCCAGCCGTTCAGAGCATTTTGTGGCTGATGACACTGGCATTGCAAGCAGAGGCATTTACAGAGGCATGCTCAGTCTCACCAACTAATAAATTGGAGGCAGCATTGACAGATATTGTGAGTGTAATATATATATAATTCTGTAGTAAAATAAGTATGATAATTTTGTAACATATCACTGCATAATTAGATGTCGCCTTTCTTATATTTTTGCAGAAAGATTTTCATAAATTTTATTTTTATGATTCAAAAGTGCACATTTAGTCCGATCATTAGGATATGTTTGTCCACATTTTATTTTTGTAATATCAGGAAGAAAGCAAATAAAAAATACCCGACCTAATTAAAATACCTAACCCGGCCGACTCAAATAAAAATACTCGACCCGGTCCAATTCACGCAGAAATACCCGATCCCGATCCAATATTTTTTTAACCCGACCCAATCCAACCCGAAATGGGTATGGGGTGGATTTTTTTTGACAGACGGGTATGGGTTTTGGATGACCCGACCCAAACTCGACCCGTTGCCATCCCTACTGGCTGTCGCTTGATCACTAGTCTGACTCCAAGAGGAAGAGGCAGTAGAAGGGGGATTGAAGCCAGGGGAAGCTAGAACGATGGGAGGAAACTCAGGAAAGGAAAGATCGGGACTTCGATTTGGTGTTTGGGGGTTTTTGATTTTCTAGTTACCTTCCCTTCACCAGGTTTCCGCCGGGTTTGATCCGAATGCGTCGGTCCGTGGTTGAACCAGCCGGGTCATCAATTTTCTGCCAGTTTTTAGGCACGGGTGGATTAATTCCAAACCCAAATCGACTTGTCCGGATCACCGGGTATTCGATCCGACCGGTCGGGCCAGGCTAGGTTGGGTTTGATAACAAATTATCTTTTTAGTTTTTATTTTTTATAGTTTTATATGAGATAAGGGATCAATTCATAAAATTAATGAAATCAATTTAATTTTTCTTCTAATATATTTACATATATTTAATTTTTTAATTTTTAGTGAAATCATTGATTCTGCGTTTATCTACAAGCACATGCTACTGTGTATAATATAGTATCTAACCTAGAACCACAACCAGATTGCAAATAAAACCACAAGAACATGATTACAGAAAACCATCACATATATCAACAAAATCCGAAGTGGAGGAAAAAATAACCAACGAGCCTAGCTTGAGGCTAAAGAATTAGCATACCATTCCCATTATCGCGACAAAAAGAGTCAAAGAACGAAACTTACATCCCGAGTGACAATTCAAGTAATAACCATTAAAAAAGTCATGATAAAAAAAGAAAAAAAATTCTCTGTATAATTTAAAATTTTTGTTTTTCTATTTTTCTGGATTGTATTGAGAATGCTTTGAATTAAATACAACGTTAAAAAGAAAAAATAGAAGAAGAAGAAATCAATGCCCATCAGCCAGAAGCGTGATTGAATGTTGATTTTCATTCTTGGACCATGGGTCTCGTACACACGTGTTGATCACGTGAAATGCTACTTCCTTAAAGTAGGCGTTACGTGGACATCGGAAGCCTTTTCCTGGCCCTCGCCTCCGCAGCAGCGTGCTTATCGCTAACGAAACCGGGCGAGCCCGTCACCGGCAACCAGCGCTGGCGGTACCCAAGTCCCGAATTTTTTTAAATAATATTTTTTAAATTAATATTGACGAAATTGGGTGGTAAAAAATATATTACCTATTTAGATTTTTTTTTTAACCATATGACAAGAAACTTGGGACGCGTGGAAGGATGGATGCATGCGTGGCATCAAAATCACATGTTTCTGTCATGTAGCTAGAATTCACGGGGCCCTGCTTCTCAATCAAGACTTTTAAATTAGTTTCAGGTATCTTTTTTTTCACTTCGGTCCTATTTTTTTTAAATTTTTTTATCCCTCTCTTATTTCAGTCCTATTCATTGTTCTTTGCCTCTGATATTCTTCTTTTCTGTTCTTTATGTTCAAATCCGATTCAAATCCATTTCGATCTAAATTGACATGGTTAAAAAAAGATTTTTTTATTTATTTCTTTTTATCTCGGGTATTTCTGTTCCATTTCAGCATCCCGGACATTTATTTTAATAAATTTATACAATAATACCTTATTATAATAAATATTTATTAAAAATATTAATTTGAAAAAAAAAAAAAAACTTTCCAGGTCCCACTTCCCGAACATTGAAAGCGGTTCGTCGGAACCGCCCTCCAAAGTCGGTCCACCAATCGCCCACCAGCTGTCGGTACCTCCACCTTCTCACGATATTCCAGACGGCGACTCGTGTCCTACGTGACGGGACTGGAGGTGCCTTCTAAACCGACCATCTATTTTAAAAAATCCTTTTTATTTTCCTTGCGGTTATTACGAAATTATCCTTACATCATGACCAAAATACTTTTCTCATCCGAAGACACGTATTCACTTCTGAATGGTATGTCACGTTGATTCTCCAGCTCCTCTCTGCGTTAATATCATCCGTCCAATCGAAGATAGAGGATGAATTATTACTGAAACGGTGGATCGCATATGATCGATCGTTCAGATCAGACGACCCTCATACTCGGTGGTTCTGATAAGGCTATACTGCCATCACGCGGGTTCCATGCCCCAGCACAATCACAAACCAGAGCCGTCACGTACTCACGTTAGTAGGCATGCACCACGCCACCACCAGTCCACCAGACTATACGGTGGTCGCTATGTAATTTTATCAAATGTGGGTGGGGCGTAAGCCTAGGGACCCTCCTGATAATTGCAAGCCTAGGGACCCCCCCGGATAATTGCGTACCCAGGTAATTTCTCTAATTCCAGACGCGGACGACGCTCCGGTCAAAATTCCACATAAATGTGTCTAAATAATAGCGACACCGAGTCTGCCATGGATATGCCAATAAGATGCCATCTAGAACGTTCCCGGCCAAAACGACGGAACCGTGATTATGTTTGTCACTAAATCCAACGGTGGATCATACATCCAATTGAATTCCTCAAACAATTTATACAGGGTAGTCTCTATATAGAATCTGCCATACGGAACGGGCCTCCTCTCTCCTCCCTTATATAAAGGGAGCCCAATCCACCGTTCCTCATCTCTCACGCCGCCCTATACCTTCTCGTCTTTTCTTCTTTGGCAGTCTTGCGCAGCTCTCCTGGGGAGTCCATGGGTACGGAAGTGCTCCGATCCCACGATTGCCTGAAAGATCGCCTCCATCTCGAGGCGTTCGGATCCCATCCTCCGCGACCGATGAAATCCTCGCGCAAGAAAACCCCACGCACCTCTCCTGCACTTAACCCGCCGAATGCCGGCCGGAGCCACCAGCCGCGGCCTTCCCCGTTGTCCCCGCCTCCTCAGTCGTCGAAGACCACAAGATCCAAGCCTCCGCGGCCCGGCCGGAAAACATGGTCTCCCGGCAAGGAGAACTCCGGGAACTCCGAGATCCGGCCGCGTAGGCCTCTCGTCATGGAGGAGGTCACGATTCTGAAGCGCGGGGAGGGGTTGAAGGCTTTCAGACCTCCAGCCGTGGATCGGCGGTCGGGCGGCGAGGAATCGGCCCTGTGCTCCGCTAACCTTCTAGGCCCCGACCCGGAGATTCTCCCGAAGAAGATTGGCTTCGCCGACCTCGGTTCGGTGTACGCCGGGCCGGCCTTCGTCGCTTCCCCGGCCCCAAGCTCTCTCCCGTTTCCTGCTTTCTTCCTAAAAAAGTCTGGCGACGAGGCGATCAAGAGTGATGAGGCCACGAGGAGCCTCCGGTGTTTGCTTCGGCTCGACGATCTCCCATGATGGTGAGTTAGTCGGCTCTTTTTTTCGATACGCTTCACTGTCGATGGCTTACGGTGATGTGGAATTGGAAAGTGGGCAATTGCTCAGCCACACGAAATGCTGGTATATTTGAAAGGGAAAAAAAAGGATTTGTCGGTGATGCTTGGTTGAAGTCTGGACACGAAGGCTCCACGTTAGGGTTTTCTCCGTTTCAATGATCTTCCTCTATTTTTTTCAGAAGGCGTGGAATTGGAGAATTAAAGGTCATGCTAAAGATGTTTTTCATGTTCTAGGGACTTGGATGTGGATTGTGGTAGTTGTGAAGTATGGAATACTTGTAATTTTGATCTGTTTAGATGTTACTGGGTTGTTTAGTAGTATTTTTGATGATAGAAATCGTTATCAGGTGGTTTGGAAATAGAATTTGGTAGATTTGGTCATTCCTGAATTTTTTGGTTTGCTTGCTGTGTTGGATGTATATTGGAATTGCCCAATCATATTCAAGTGAAATATGAATGGGTGTATGCGAAAAGACTTCTGTTAGTTACTTGATCATAAACATGAGATCTCAAAGCTATGTTCTAAAGTAATTGCTCTCTTGCAATTAAACCAATCAACCTGCCTGAAACCCTGCAACATTAGAGAGATTCTTGAAGATCGGAAAGCTGTATTTTTAATTTATTGCTCATCTTTTGCAAATAAACCAATCAACCTGCCTTAAACCTATGTTATTCATTTTACTACGGTAAATAGCTATATATTTTTTTAATTCACTTCAAAGGAATAGATTCGCAGAATATAACTAACCTCTCTTTGAACTATTCCAAGAAAGACAATTCGAAGAGACAGTTAGGCTTATTTCGAATCCTTTCTTAGACTCATTTCAAATTATGAACAATTCTAGACTCATTTCAAATTATGAACAATTCTAGGCTTATTTCGAATCCTCTCATTTCGAATTATGAACAATTCTTTAATCAAAATAATTAAAGATTGTTCTGGTTGTTATAACTATCTACATGATCAATAGCTTCTACTTGGATAATTATGAGATAATTAATTTTTTGAACGTCACTATCACCGTTGAGGAAGTTTAGCTAACTAATTTCCATAACTAAGTAGTTACAATCGATAATCATGTCTATAAATATTGGTAAGAGGAGCCAGTTTATGACTAGTTCTTTAAAACCTGACTTGATCTGATAACTCAATCTGACCTGAGAATCCGACTCTTCCCTCTTGATTGATCTTTCCGTTCCCGGTACTCTCTCGTCTTCCTACTTCTGCCTTCTTTATCTTTGCCCTTCATCTTCTTGCTCTTTGTCCTCATCGTCATCACAAAAATGAACACTTTCATGATAAACAACTAGCATGCGGTGATAAATATAAATCTAAGTAGCGGGTCGCTCTTGCTGCACTATGATATTTGGTTGACATAATTTTTTTCCAGAATAATCTATTATTTATAAAATAATTTATATATATATTTTTCCAGAATAATCTATTATTTATAAAATATTAATTATATATATATATATTGGTAAGGCAGCGGCTCCAACTGGGTTCACAATACCTGTCCCGAATGGGAGGCAATGAAGGAAGCCATTCGGTCAACAATTGTATTGGCCTCTCTGAAAATGTGCTTGACCACTATTGAACGAACAATCCTGTAATCAAAGCACGATGTCACAAATCAAAAGATGAGTAGAAGCAGAACAACCATCCCCTTTGATCCAAGAAAGATAATAGCAGAGCTTTTCTCATTAATCATATGATCCGAACCGAGACAACGACAAGTATACTACATTTCAGCCATGGTGCCGTAAGTTATCTGAGGAATAAAAGAATCGAATAGATGGTACCCTAGACATAATAATGTCAAGACTAGAATTCCGAATCACAAAAGCAGCACCATCATTAGCTTCTCTCACACTTTCATCAAAATGGACGTTAACATACCTCAGAAGAGGGGGCTTACAAGAAATGAAGATCCTCCAGGGTGCTCTACGAGCAATGCCAGATCCCAGATCTTCGTGGATGCCAAAGTCAGTGTAGAACTCCTTCATATGAGTCCAAGCTCTCTCAATCAGAACTCTGGTGAAACATCTCGAGGAGCTGAATACAAGAGCGTTTGAGAAAGCCAAATGTGATAAACCACATAAGTAGGAAGTTTAGAGCCGAAGGGGACAGAAGGAGATCTTAGAAGATCCAAAAAGACAGCCATCGAATCCTTTGATTGAGCACTCATGAAAATCCATCCCCATAGTTTCTAGATATACAGAGCCCTCGGACAAGTGAAAAGCACATGCTCCATAATCTCAGTATGTATATCGCAAGCTGAACAAGGGAGAGAAAGATTAATCTCTCTAGCATGGAGGAGAATTCTGGTAGAAGACGATGCCATGCAAACTTTCCACAAGAAGAGGCTATCCTGGGATGCATATTTAGAGACCATATCATCTAATCTAACAGCTCCTCTGAAGCTCCCCGGAACATATGATATAAATCAGATATAGAAGTCCTACTAGCATCGAAGATCTCCAGACCGGATATCCGTACAGAGATGTATCGACAAAGCAATAGATATGACCTCTCTTCAAGATAAACCCGAAGGTCTAAACAACCAAAGTATAACTCCAATGAGAACCATCAGAAGACATGTAATTAGCAACAATCCTAATCACTGCACCATCCATCATAACAAAGGTAGGCCATCGAGCTAAAGAGAACTTTGAGATCCAAGGCTAGTATAAGATAATATTTATAAATATTAATATTAATATTAAATTATAATAATTTATTATATTAATACAATACTAATATATATTGATATAATATCAATATTTTAATATAATAAATTTATTAATATATTAATAATATTATTATAATATTCATTTATATATATTACTGTTTATAAAGTTAATATTAAATATTTTTATAAAAAAATTATAAAATTTTATCCTGTGAAAATTCTAGAATCCACTATTCCACTTTCATCGTAGATTCATATTTCTGAAAAGAGAATGTATTCTATTTTTAAAAAAACTCCAATTAAACAAAAGTTTTTCTCTATTTTTAAAAATATTATTATTATTATTATTTTCATGAATAAATAAGCTCTTTCAAAAAAAAAGAAAAAGGATCATGGTAATGTGAGAGAGAAGGGGGCTAAGCATAAATAGACCAACCCGGTCTCCCTGCTTTTCTTCCCCGCACTACCTTCGAGAATTTTTTTTTTTTTTGGAACGAGAGGCCGGATGGCAGAAGATGTACGTGCCGTGACGCGATCGCCGTTGACGGAGTCTGGTCGTGCCACGCTGCGCCTCTGGTGCATCCGTTTCGAAAAAAAAAAAAAAAAAGTTGAGTAAGTCCGTGCGCTCCGGCGGTGTGCTATCTGTGACTTGATTTTCGCGTGCTTTCTCTTTCTCTTTTGGTTTTTCTCCAAACTACTTCCGACTCCATTGTTCTGTCTTTTGCTCCGTGTTCATTCTCTCCCCTCTTCGTTCCCTCATTCTCCTTGAGAGCTCTGATGATGACAATATATCCTTAAAGAGGGAAGCTAGCCGGGTTCCTTCCACTCCAGCGACGGCAAGCATTCGTGGGCTCATATAGTCCTGGGAATAGCTCATGGAGCTTCTTGGACTCTCACCGGATTTTTAAAGATGAGATCGAGAAGCTTAAAAGATACTTTTTCAGGGTTTCTCAGCTTCCTCGAACAATGATGGAGGAATCACGCCATCAATGAAAAACAAGTGGTCTTCGTCAAGAGTTTAGACCGTCGGGTGCCGGCGGAGTGGGTAAGGAAAAAGGTGGAAGCTGAAGATGAAGCTTGGCGAAAACCCGTCGCAAAGTCCGGATCCCACAACCTTCGACATTTAAGCCCGGAGCCCAGCTCTCCGGTACCAAAACACGGATCCCACGACTCCGGCACTCAAGCCGGAGCCCAGCTCTCCGGTATCGAAGCCGGAGTCCAGTCCTTCGGCACCAAAGTCTGGAGCCTAGCTCTCCGGTATGAAGCCCGGATTCCAGTCATTCGGCACCAAAACCCGGAGCCTAGCTTTTCGGTACCGAAGCCGGATTCCAGTCATTCGGCACCAAAGTCGGGAGCCCAGCTCTCCGGTACCGAAGCCGGATTCCAGTCATTCGGCACCAAAGTTCGGAGCCCAGCTCTCGGTGCTGAAGCCCAGATTCAGTCATTCGGCACCAAAGCCCGGAGCTTAGCTCTCCGGTACCGAAGCTCGGAGTCCAGTCCTTCGGCACCAAAGCCCGGAGTCCAGTCCTCGGCACAAAGACCGGTCAGCCTGGAGCCTAGCCCTCAGGTACCAAAGCCCGGAGCCCAGTTCTCCGGTACTGAAGCTTTGAATCCAGCTCGCCGCACCAAAGACTCGGCACCTCAGGCCCGGAAACTGCGAAGACCGGAGCCCCGCAATCACCTGGCGTTGCTAACGAGCCAACCTCCAAGCCCGGCTTGCCGTGCACACCTGGAGTTGATCCCGGCGAGACCGAAAGGATCTTATCAAACAGGCACTCGGAAACATTCATCCACTTTGCACACGAAGTAGAAACAACTCGGCAAGCCGAGGAACTTCTCTCCGACTTCATCACATGTTCAAAAAAAAAAGAGAGAGAAGAGAAGAAGGGAGAAGAAGTTTCGAGCCAAGGTGACTGAAAAGAGTTTACTTCATTGATAACCGATTTTTCATTACAAGTATCTCTGGGCCTCGACATGCCAGGCAGCCCAGGCCAACAACAAAGAAAAAGGAAAATGCAAAATGTTCTACCCTACTTTGCCGGTCTCTTCCAGTGACGGTGCGCCAGCGAGACATCATCCTTTGGAGCCTCAAGCTGCATAGCTTCGGCCTCGGCTTTGGCGACCACCACTGGCGGAGCAGGATTAGAGGTTGCGGCGGTCCTCAGTAGTGCTCAAACCCAGGGTCGCTTCCTCGTCCAGGACTCCAGGTACCTAGGAAGCGCTTGCCCTCATCTGAGACGAAGCCCGCCACCCTAAAGTGGAGGTACATAAAGCCCTTGAAGAAGGAGTCCGACGCCATCTCGTGGAACTCGGCGACGAACTCCTCCGAGGCCTGTACCTCGCCATGGCCTCCTCAGCTCCCTTCTTTGCGGCCTCGACCTGGCCGACCGCCTCGGCAGCTTGCTTCTTTGCAGCCTCTGCCGACTCGGCTGCCGCTGCTGCCTCCTTCTCAACAACGATGACCTCTTCTCGGTGGCGATCAACCTGTCCCTGGCCGCCTCCAACTCGCTTGGAGAGACTTGGCACGCCCCTTCTGTCGGACGGCTTCGGCATTGAGCTCAGTCAACTTCGACTCAGTGGCCTTGATGGTGCGGACACCAAAGGCACCAGAATAAGGCAGAGGCTTCTCAACCCTCTGTAATTGATCAATAATTTATGAGTCCATCTGTAATAAGGGCTTAGCTCATCTGAGTCCATTTTAGTTGTTATTTGAGTATTTTTAGTTGTTATTTCACTTCTGTACTAGTCAGCTCATGTTGAGCTAGTTCAGTCCAATGCTAGTTAGCTCATGTTGAGCTAATTTTATTTTTTGAGTCCTGTCCAAGCATACTGAAGACTCAAGACTATATATACAAGTGAAGACCAAGTCCAGCCAGATTGAAGACATGGAAGTTTAGCCCAAGTCCAACCCAGCTTGAAGATTTGAAGACCCCAGGAGAAAAATCAGAAACCCTGATTCCTTGCAGATGCCCTCTAGATGCCCAGATTCCCTTCTAGATGCCAAAGTATATTCATAAATAAGGGCATCCATGATTCCAGAGGTCCATCTGCATCCTAGCCCAATGAAATCAAGCCCAGGTGCCAAGCCCAAGCCCCTAAGAAGCAAGATACCAGGGAATATTCCTGCTACCTGGCTACCAGGCCACCCCAGCTTCCAGAGGCCCAAACCCATGCACCCGGGCCCCTTTGGGCTGGCCTTTTGCTGCTTCTAGAAGCCCAACACGCCCCCCTAGGCATCCTTGGAGTCTTGACCAAGTCAAGAAAATTTTTAGGGATTTTTCTACCTAATATTTCCTTATTTTCTAGCTAGGGTTTGAGAGGGAAAATGATTCTTATGTAAAGACTTGTGTACCCTTACTTGGAGCCCAAGGTTAAGGGTCTATTTAAGGGACCCTAGCCTCTTGTATGAGGAAATTTTTGATGAATGAAAACCTTGAGTTCTTCTATTGAGTTGTGTGATACCCTGCTGTGTGCATAAAGGGGTTTGCGAGAGTTCTTCTTCCCAGTGCTGCAATCATCTTCCTGCTACAACAAGCATCTCAGATCCCTGGATGCCCACTCCAAAAGAAGCCTTCCCTTGCTGTTTTTCCTTTATTTTCTTGTTCCTTTGTGAGTTTTCTAACCCCTGACAGGTCGTTTGCAGGTCCCGAGTTCCTACGAATCCAACGACTCCAGCCAAGCCTCAATCGGATCACCGAGCAGAAAGCCGGGTATCCGCGGGTCTTTGGCTCGATTTTCCAGGCCGCATCCGTCGAGGAATGAGAGACCCTTTTGCTGCGATCTTCACAGACGTTGTCAGGTACACCCCTCTACATCCAGTAGTTTTATTGTAGGAGAACTTGCCCTAACCGAGGCTTCTCAGCCCCGGCGATCCTTCTTTTCTACTTTTCTAGGTCCTAATCTGCATGCTGATCTTCTAAAATTCATATAAAATTTCCTATAACTTATTTTAATCTGAAATTCGGGAATTAATCACCCAACCCCACATATAAAACATATAAAAAAAATTGCATGCATATTAGTTCCGCATCATTTGGTATCAGAGCTTAGATTAGGGCTTATTTTCTGTAATTTTTCAGTCCGTATATACTCTGTTATTTTAATTATTTCTCCCTGTTAAAACTCTAAAAATTCTGAAATTTATTTTCATGGATTTATCATAATTCACAGTAATTTTAAAACTTTTTCAGATTTTATTATGGCCTGTGAATTTTCTGAAAGCCGAAATAGGGCCTGCAAATTTTCGGCTCTGTTTTTTTTAGCAAGACATGTTTGGAAGTTTTAGGGTTTTGTTTAGGAGTTTTGCATATTTCTTAATTTTAGTATATTTCCAGTATATTAGGTCATGATTTGCAAGTTTTCTTCTATTAAAAAAAATACCAAAAAAAATATATATATATATACATATTTTCCAAAAATACCAAAAAAAAAAATATCTAAACCCTAATTTGCATCCTCATCTGCCTGCCATCATTGCATAATTTACTTTTAAGGGCACTCTTGCTATATCAGATGGGGGAGGATTTGATCACCTCTCCTTAGCCCAAAACCACATCCCTTGCATTCAGTCCCAAGCCTTAACCTAAAATTAATTAGACTTAATTTGCCCTAGGGGCTAGGGACACCAACTGGTCGGGTCCGGGCTAGTGTTAGATCACTGTGTCAAGTTAACCTGTGTGTGCCTTGTGCTTAGTGTCTAGAACGGTGGTTTAGGGATTCAATCCTGAAGGGCTTGTGTGCTGGTCCGCCTACCTGGCCAATCTCTGATTGGTGTCTAGGATTGGCAATCAGGGACCTAACACTCCCCTTACACCTGCCTGGCTGAGTACAGGGTTACTATAGGCTAGTTTGCCACCCTGATTGAGCATCTAGTTTGGACTTTAGGTTTAGTCAGCTATAGTCGGTCTGATCGAGTCTTGCATGAGCACTAGATCAGGAGTTTCATATCACCCACCTCCTTCATAAATGTCTGAACCCATGGAAATTTACAAGCCCAAATAAAAGCCCTAGCTGATCAAATTGCCCAGATAACTATCCAGATGACCCAGTTAACTCAGTCTCGTATTCAAACCAATGATAGAATTGACTATCGTGCCAATAGGTTTGATCAGTTAAAAGTCCGGGTAGGGACCCCAAGAAAAAACCCATGGGTCACAGTCTGAGCCAGATCCTGACTCCCCTCAACCTAGGAGGACCCCAAACCCTGATCTATACCATGAGGTCGAACCTAGGAGAGTCCCTTATCCTGACCCGTACTACAATCCTCAACCTAGGAGGACCCCAAACCCTGATCCATACCTTGAGGCTGAACCTAGGAGAGCCCATCATCCTGACCCAATCCCTAAGGTTAGTCCTAGAAGACCCAATCAGGATTTTATAGACCAAGAAGATAGATCCTATTTACCCTCTCCCTATAAGCCTAGTATACCCACAACCTATAGATCTTATGACTCTAAATCCTATGAACCTAGAACTTATGAATCCATAACCTATGAACCTAGATCCTATGACTCTAGATCCCATGATCATAGATCCTATACACCCATACCCTATGAGCCTAGTAGACCCAACACCCAATATTCTGACCCATATAGGGAGTCAAACCCTAGGAGAACCCAATATTCTGACCCATATAGGGAGTCCAACCCTAGGAGAACCCAGTATTCTGACCCATATAGGGAGTCCAATCCTAGGAGGACCCAATATCCTGATCCATATAGAGAGCTCAACCTTAGGAGGACCCCATACCTTGATCCAACCTTAGAACCTGATCATAGAGCTGACCCAAAATCCTATGACCCCAGATCCTATAATCCCATGACCCATAGATCTGCACCCTTGTCCTATGAGCTTAGAGAACCCATAACCCCTAAGTATCAGCCTAGTACTAGTCATGCTTCCCCTAGTCAACTTGAACCCTATAGGATGAGTATCCCTAAATATGAACCCAATAGTGAGCCACTACCTCTTATACAACCTGAACCTACTAGGAGTGGTACCCATAATCAGAGACCAGAACCTAACCAATTTCCTGCTAGCCGACCTTCTCCAACCATTCCTGAGATTCGCAAGGCTTACATTAACGTGGAAGTGTATGAAGCTGATGTGAGCCTAGTGGATGAGTATGAGGGAGAAGAGGAGACACCTTTAGTAGACCTAGAATTAGCTGACCCAGTAGATACCCAGGTAGATTCCAACCCAGAGCTAGTTGACCTTGACCACATCCAACCTAAAGCTATAATGGAAGAACAAATAGAGGAAGAGAACCTAGGTACTGCTGCTAGAGCCTTACCTGAGGAAACCATAGAGGAGAGCCAAATTATAGAGTCTAGTCCAAAAATACAAGAACCAGAAGAATTTATTAAGGACCTGATCTCTTTGAATCAATACCTTCAAGATGAGTCCCCTCCTATAGTTCCCATTAAGGACCTCTTCCCCGAAATTAGTGACCCATCCTTCCATTATGCAAATCCTGTAGATATAGCTCAACCTCATAAGGTTAACCTCATTAGTATAGGATTAGTTCCTGACACCCCGTCTTTTATCCTATTTTATCCAACTAACCATGAACCTTTTTCTCTACCTTACCAAACTAATTCTGAACCCACTTCCTATTTTCTGCCCTTTCCTGACACTCCAGCATTTCTAGGATCATTAGATTGCATTTAGCTGAGATTAGCATACTGCATGCATTCATCACGCATGTTAGGTTTGCATCTTACTTCTGGCATACTCTTTGGAATTTGCTAGGAGTTCACTGTAAATTTTCATGTGCATGTCAAGCTAGGATCAAACCTAGAGAACCTATAATCTATTAGGTTTAGATCCAAAGAGTTCAATAAATTTCCTTCGATAGGAATAAATAGTCGAGTCTGTTAGGTGTCAGTATGAGTCCTTTGCATCATTTGTCTGCATGTGCCTAGCATGTTCACCACCCGCACTAATCTTAAAACAACTGGCTAATTCCCAAAGAAGGGTCAAAGAATTTGATGTAGTGGATTCTATCTTGGTTAGGCTTAGGCCTAAAAGAAGCTTCATGCTCGCAGAGCCGGACCTTTTAAAGTGATAGAGAAGGATTGGATCAAATGCCTAGGTGTTAGACTTGCCTTCGGATTTGGGCATTAGTTCTACCTTCAATATTACAGACCTGGTTGAGTATAGGGAACCGACAGTGATACCTAGTAAGGCCTTTGGACCTATCCTTTTCATTGTGAGTGACCCTAACCCAGAGTGTCCACTAACAAATTGGCCTGAGAGAGGAGAACGGATCGAGCGTATCCTGGACGATCAAGCCATCACGACCCGGGGCCGTGACTATCAATGCTTCCTGATCCGATGGCAAGGCCAGCCAGAGTCGGACGATTCGTAGATTTCTCGAGAGGACTTGCAATGCCTCAACCCAGACCTTCTCGAGAGATATGTGAGCCAGTCTGATCTTCACTCGACAGGGTCGAGTTCCTCCCACCCCGGGAGAATTGGTGCGGACACCAAAGGCACCAGAATAAGGCAGAGGCTTCTCAACCCTCTGTAATTGATCAATAATTTATGAGTCCATCTGTAATAAGGGCTTAGCTCATCTGAGTCCATTTAGTTGTTATTTGAGTATTTTTAGTTGTTATTTCACTTCTGTACTAGTCAGCTCATGTTGAGCTAGTTCAGTCCAATGCTAGTTAGCTCATGTTGAGCTAATTTTATTTTTTGAGTCCTGTCCAAGCATACTGAAGACTCAAGACTATATTATACAAGTGAAGACCAAGTCCAGCCAGATTGAAGACATGGAAGTTTAGCCCAAGTCCAACCCAGCTTGAAGATTTGAAGACCCCAGGAGAAAAATCAGAAACCCTGATTCCTTGCAGATGCCCTCCAGATGCCCAGATTCCCTTCCAGATGCCAAAGTATATTCATAAATAAGGGCATCCATGATTCCAGAGGTCCATCTGCATCCTAGCCCAATGAAATCAAGCCCAGGTGCCAAGCCCAAGCCCCTAAGAAGCAAGATACCAGGGAATATTCCTGCTACCTGGCTACCAGGCCACCCCAGCTTCCAGAGGCCCAAACCCATGCACCCGGCCCCTTTGGGCTGGCCTTTTGCTGCTCCTAGAAGCCCAACACGCCCCCCTAGGCGTCCTTGGAGTCTTGACCAAGTCAAGAAAATTTTTAGGGATTTTTCTACCTAATATTCCTTATTTTCTAGCTAGGGTTTGAGAGGGAAAAGGATTCTTATGTAAAGACTTGTGTACCCTTACTTGGAGCCCAAGGTTAAGGGTCTATTTAAGGGACCCTAGCCTCTTGTATGAGGAAATTTTTGATGAATGAAAACCTTGAGTTCTTCTATTGAGTTGTGTGATACCCTGCTGTGTGCATAAAGGGGTTTGCGAGAGTTCTTCTTCCCAGTGCTGCAATCATCTTCCTGCTACCAACAAGCATCTCAGATCCCTGGACGCCCACTCCAAAAGAAGCCTTCCCTTGCTGTTTTTCCTTTATTTTCTTGTTCCTTTGTGAGTTTTCTAACCCCTGACAGGTCGTTTGCAGGTCCCCGAGTTCCTACGAATCCAACGACTCCAGCCAAGCCTCAATCGGATCACCGAGCAGAAAGCCGGGTATCCGCGGGTCTTTGGCTCGATTTTCCAGGCCGCATCCGTCGAGGAATGAGAGACCCTTTTGCTGCGATCTTCACAGACGTTGTCAGGTACACCCCTCTACCTCCAATAGTTTTATTGTAGGAGAACTTGCCCTAACCGAGGCTTCTCAGCCCCGGCAATCCTTCTTTTCTACTTTTCTAGGTCCTAATCTGCATGCTGATCTTCTAAATTCATATAAAATTCCCTATAACTTATTTTAATCTGAAATTCGGGAATTAATCACCCAACCCCACATATAAAACATATAAAAAAAATTGCATGCATATTAGTTCCGCATCACTTGAGCTCCTCTGCCTTGCTCTTCGACCGGCTCCACTTCCGGTCCAAACTCTCCTGGAGCTCCTTCGAGTGCCTCTCAGCACTTGTGAGCTCCTTATGAAGCTCCTTGTTCTTTAGGCTGAGCTCCCAGGAGTCGTCGTTCTTTCGCCTTAGCTCAGTCTTCACAGACTCAAGCTCTGCCTCTCGTTGCCGATCCTTCTTTAACTAGTTCTTGTAGCAATCTCTGATTAGAAGAAGCTCGGCACCGAGCTGTACCAAACAAAATCTCAGCAACCCATGCAGAAAAGAGAAAAAAGAAGTGAAGCATATGAAGTTACTTACTGAGAAGAGCTGGGGGAATGTGCTGCCGATCGTATCCCCCAATAGTTTAACGGCCTTCTCCTGCCGGTCGCATGACTGGATCGCAAAATCCATCATGCACTCCGCCAGACCCTGGTCCCGGACCAGGGAGACATTGGGTGCCAGCTTGAAGGGGACTCGGCGGTAGTCCCTCTCCCTCCTGCTTACCTCGAATGCGGAGTCGCCTACTCCGCCTGCCGAAGAGGTTTCGAGGCATGGTAGGAGCTCGGCGCCTCTCCTCAGACGGCGCTTCCAATGCCGGCTCTGTTCCTTCTTGCTCCTCCTCCCCCTCGACGACACGACCTCCGGAGGAGGAGGTGACACCATTACGATGGCTACAGCGGCGGCCCTGGCCCGGTTGACCACCTCAGGCTCTGGGGTAGAGGCCGGCTCTTGTCACCTCGGCCACTTCAATGTGGCTCACAAACCCTCTAGCCCAGTTCGGGCTTCACCTCGATCGCCCTCCTCCCTGCTCAGGGACGGTCTTAGCTTTCCTTCTGCTCCTCGGACGGCACGGCGGGAGTAGTCACCGCGTCGCCTTCGTCGCGAGCCCTCTTCAAGGGGGACTCGTCGACCGCCGCTGGAGGACCCCTCTTCTTAGTGATCGAGAGTCAGGTCATCCAATGAAAACTTCATACCTGTACATAGAAGAAGGAAAGTTGCTCCAAGTTCAGAAAGACAAGATAAAAGACATAAGGGAAAAAGTTTCAGTCGAACTCACCCACTCCCTCGTTGAGTCGACCTCGGGCCTCGAAGAGGTCTGCTTCCCGACAACAAAACATCGAGAGAAGGAATTTGGACGGTGCAGAGCTGCTCAAAGACCTCTCGGTCAGCTGCTTCCACCACGGAATTTCTTAGGGGATCAATCTGGGTCGCTCCAAACCCAGTCCACCCCCTCGACCATTGCAAAAAGTATTTACTCTTCCATCCTTGATGGAAGAGGGGAGTTCAAACTGATGCCCTTCGGCGAGAAGAGATAGACCACCACCCCTCATCGGAAGGGTGGCGCTTCAGGATGAAAAAGACCATGAACAGGAAAAACGGGCTACAATCCTATGAAAGTGACAGTACTATGAAGCAAAAAATGGTCTTCACAACATTCGGGACAGTTGAGCAGGGACGAGACAGTAATTGCTCAGCAACTGAAGGAAGAAGGGATGTAAAGGAAACCGAAGTCCCCCTGCGAAGGTCTCTTCATAGAGGGCTATCGCCCGGGCCACTGGAGGTGACCTGGTCCCTCGGTCGAGAGACCGGAGCCGGACGGAGTACGGATGCCATAAACATCCTGAACGATTGCCAATTCCTCAGTAGAGATTGTCGAAGCAACCTCCCCAAAACCAGTCGACCGCCAGGTTCAGGGACAGTTCAGGTGAGGAGGAGGAGGGCTAGCTCTGGTCTCCTAATACTATCCCATGGGCGGGCGCATCTTACTTAGCTCGAAGCATGTTTCTTCCCCCTCCTTATCGGAGGAAGAAGAAATGGCCTCAGCCCAGAAGGCCCCACCTCACCCTGGTTGGTTAAGGGACGGAAGTTGGGACCGAAACGAGACATCTACAAAGATAGGAAGATGAAGGCTAAAGAAAAGAGGAAGACAAACTACTTCCGAGAAGACCCTAAGCTCAAAGAGAATCCTACTTTGCTGGGAACGGGGAGAAAGAGATGAACCTAGTCTCTAGAGAGTCTAAGATGGCCGGGGAGAAGAGAAAACTTTGGTACGATGGCGGGCACGCAAGATTGAAAGAGAAGGCATTTTGGAAAAATTAGCCTTTCATTTCAAAGTGACCCGACATCTAACCGTACAGTTACAGCATCTCCGCTGACGGATCTTGCCACGTGTTGACCATTAGCGAATGGGACACCCCGCACCGATCGTGATCGCTCGAATTCCGTGCTAGTAATAACTGCTCCTCGGACATGTCCACGTGGCTTATCCATACTGGCTTGGAGAACCGCATCACGAAGCACCGACGATCATGGCTATTATTGTACCGGATCTCTACCTTTCCATGTCAGCACACGCATTTACTCTCTTCACCCTAGCGCCGTGTCCAATGGCCTTGGAAGTGGGGTCAAATGATGTGGCAGGACCGTTGACGTAGGATCTCTATCAGACGCCATGTCGGACGACTGCCACGTGGGGCATCTCCGCCTGACTCCTTCACCCACCCATGCTCCCTCCGGGTCGAGACATCGAGACCGAAGTCGAGCTCCGCCCTCCTTTGCCCGACCGTGCTTCCTTCGGTTTGAGACGCCATGGCCGAAAGTCGAGCTCCGCCCTCCTTCGCCCGGCCGTGCTCCCTTCAGGTCGGACGCCGTGGTCGAAGTCGAGCTCCGCCCTCCTTCGCCCGGTCGCGCTCCCTTCGGGTTGAGATGCCGAGGCCAAAGTCGAGCTCTGCCTCTCCAGATCGACCCCAGCTCGAATGAAGAGATCTGCAGCTGAAGAAGTCGCCGCTCCCCCTGGATGCGGCCCGGTGCCCGAGGACCACGAGAAGATGCCTGCCAGGATGCTATGATGATCCCAGTTGCCACTTAACGCCAAAATGGAAGGATCCTTCGATCGAGGCTCTGCATTATCCCCAACCGACTGCACCCTCCAAAATTGAAGTCAGCCAGTGGATCCAAATCCAGAGGCGGCGGCATGTTGATCGAGGCTCTGCTAAGTTACCCAAAGGGGCGACCAGAAGGAATGCCAGCATGAATTGTAGCTTCCATATCACCGAAATGGAGGCAACCCGCCACGGCACGAAACATCGCCGCACGCGCTCACAAGCATGAGAAAGATCCCAAGTAAGTGGCGCGCAACACCCCCAGCTAAAAGGGGGCCTCTCAGATTCAAACAAAGTAAGCGGAAGTTTCTCAAGCATTCATTCAAGTGAAGATTCAATCGAGTGAGATCCAACGAGCAAAGGGGGTAGTGCACAGGAGATAACGTTCAGGCTACCGCGAAACTCCCAGGAGGGATCTAGACGAACATAGCTACCCAATTCGAGCTCTCCTCCTGCTGCCATTCCCGCACTCCGCGCTCGGCCCACTCGCACTCTCTCACATAACAAATTCTCCTCCTAGCATGGAGTCCATCTTCGAGGCTCGACCAGGAGGAATTTGTTTCCCTGGATCGTTATTAACTTGACCGTCAGAGTGCCCCCGCTAGAATCCCTGGCCTGGATCACTGACTCTGTTTTGCAGGTCCGGGAGATCGAGCAGGATCCCAAGTGCCAGGAGCGCATTCCAACCTTGACCTCAGCTACAGGCCACGACGATCTTAGCGGCAACAGTTACATTGATCAACTTTATTCTCCTCAAAACTAAGAGAGATTACAACCTCATCAAACTTCAAATACCATTGTTATGATGCTGCTTCAGACCATAGATGGACCTCTTTAATTTGCATACCAAATGTTCTTTACCACTTTCTTGAAAACCTTCTAGCTGTTTTCAGTAGACTTTCTCACTGAGATTATTTTCAAAAAAATAGTTCTAACATCCATCTAATATAGCTCCAGATCATAATGGGCTACTTGAGACATGATAATTCTGAAGGAATCCTTTGAAAATACTGAAGAGAAAGTTTCAGTAAAATCTATTCCTCCTCTTTGAGTGAAGCATTTTGCTACCAGTCTAGCCTTGAAACGCTCACTCTTTCCTTCGAATCTCTTTTGTCTTGTATACCCATTTGCATCCTTTAGATTTACAATCCTTAGAAGCTCAACAGCTCCCACATATCATTATTAACCATAGATTGTATCTCGTCTTTCATAGCACTCATCTACAATCAGATTGGGGAGAATCAATTGCATCAATAAGTAATTGGATCAATGGTATGCCCAATATCAAAATTATTTTCTCTGAGATAATATAAAAATTATCTAAAGTTACAGATCTTTTTTGTCTGACAGATCTTCTTACTTAAACTTCTTTCACTGGTTGAGATTCTGAATAGGCCCAGATGGATCAAGGATTTCATTATTCATTTCCTCCAATAAGAGCAGGGATTATATTTTCATTCTGATCGGATATGGAATAGACACAGTTTCAGCTTGTGTATTGTCATCATCAGTAATAAGGGAGATCCTTCATCAGCCACATCAAGTTCTTGAAATTTTGCAGTAAGAGATTCCATAATTGTATTACCTCTTCCTGGACTATAAAACCATTATCCTTTGGAATGTTCTAGATATCCAATAAAGTATAACGACTGATTTTGGGATCAGTCATTTTCTTTGTAGGATTGTATAATTTTACTTCCACAGGACAATCCCAAACCCAGAATGATTTAAAGTAGATTTTTTTTTAGTTCAGAGTTCAAAAGGCGTCTTCAATACAGATTTACCGGGAACTCTATTGAGGATATATAATGTAGTTTTAAGAGCTTCACCCCATAAAAACCTGGCATATTAGACCTACTCATCATGCTCTGCATCATATCTTTAAGGGTGCGATTCCACTTTTCAGCCACACCATTCTGCTCGGGACTTTTAGGCATAGTATATGGAGGAACAATCCCACAATCTTGTAAGTACTTGGCAAACGGACCCATACCTGCCCAGCCATATCATGTTTGCCATAACACTCACTTCCACGATCAGATCTCACAATCTTGATAACTTTTTTCAATTATTTTTCACTTTAATTTTTAAAATTTAAATTTTTTAAGGGTATTAATTTTTCTTTAATTAAATAAACATAGCCATATCGAGAAAAGTCTCAATAAATATGATAAATATTTATTATCATAAATTATAGAAGAATGAGGTCCACTAATATCAGTCTGAATGATTTTCAAAAATTTAAACTTCAAATTGCCCATTTCTTTTTGGTCTTAGTCAATTTTACTTTAATATAGTCACATAAATCTCCATTTTCCAAAATCTAATATATATAGGATGTCATCATTAATTAATATGGCTATTCTCTCTTTGAAATATGTCCTATGCTTATGACTTCCAGGCATGGTATATTGAGAAACAATCCCACAATTCTGTAAGTACTTAGCAAACGGATCCATATCTGTCCAACCACATCATGTTTGCCATAGTACTCACCTCCATGATCAGATCTCACAATCTTGATGATCTTTTTCAATTATTTCTCAACTTCAATTTTTAAATTTTAAGTTTTTCAAGGGTATTAGATTTTCTTTAATTAAATAAACATAGCCATATCGAAAAAGTCATCAATAAATGTAATAAAATATTTATTATCATAAATTATAGAAGAATGAGATCCATAATATTAGTGTAAATGATTTCCAAAGGTTTGAACTTCAAATTATCCATTTCTTTTTGGTCTTGGTTAATTTTACGTTAATATAGTCACGCAAGTCTCCATATTCCAAGATCCAATACAGGTAGGATGTCATCATTAATTAATCTAGCTATTATTTCTTTTGAAATATCTCCTATGTATTTATGTCATAACATAAAGGATTTATCATTATCCTAGGATGTTTGGCAATAATACTTTCACACTTAAGGAAGTATTAGAATTACCAGTGGCCAGAGATAATCCATATAAACTATCAACCAAAATACCCTAGCCATTTTTTGAATTGAATATTAAATCAACTCTTTTATTACTGAACATAAATCTATTACCAAGCCTATTTAAAGATAAACAAGATCAGATTCCTTCTAAAGGAAGGTACATAAAATATATTTTCTAAAATAATTACAAAATAGACTCTAAGGGCAAGCTGACAAATCCTATACATTATGCTTCATTTCTAAATCATTTCCAACCTTCAACTTGTTTTTTTTTAGACTTGGCTTCCGTTTGTTTATCAGTCCATGTACAAAATAACAATATGAGTTGAAGCATCACTATCTATCCACCAAGAATTAATAGGAACATTGACCATATTAGACTCACACAGACTAAACCAAGGGGCTTACCTCTTTATTTTTCTTTCTTTTCTAACCGAGACTTAAATTTAAAGCACGGACTTCTTATATGCCCTTTTTTCTTACGGTGGAAGTACTTGATTTTCTTTTAATGGTAGCTTTCGAACCTCCTACAAAATGATTCTGATTGTGACTTCTTCCATTCCTCTTAAAATCCTGAGATTGTTTAAGAGCGGTAGGCTTTCCCTTTCTTATTCATAAATGCATTGAGGTTGAGATTGAAGAGTAAAAAGGGCATTGTCATTCTTTTCTTTCTTTCTTAACCTTTTCTTCTTCAGCAATACACTTGGTTATTAGGTCATTAACACTCCACATTTCATCAAGAGTATTGTAGGCAGTCTTGATCTGAACAATTTCACAAACAAGGAATTCAAGGCATGTGACACTAGAAAGAATCCGGTAGATCAATCTTCAGACATTTGAGCTTGAATTGGAGATGAACCATCTTCAAATATACTCTTTGACATCCTCCAACATTATTGTATGTCATCGTTATCAATTATTTTATCAGGATTTGATCTCAGCATTATTAGATACAAGATACCTGTTCAATAGCATCCGCAGCTCTTTTGCATTGTCAGACTTAGGTAAACACTCAGGAGATGTTCCAAATTGATCTATTAATAACAATCAGACTGAGTCAATTCGACATCTCCCATTTGGCAAGATGGTCCTTCTATTCAAGAGTGCTTTGACCCGGGTCTGGCCTCACGCAATGCAAGTCAATGTCACAATTCCAGAGAAAACTCTAGGTCTTGCCTCTACTTCTTATAGTTTGACCCGATAAGCACCTCAACAACAGCATTATTGTTGTTCACACCAAAAGTAACTGTACAATCAAAAATAAGGGTGCAAACATTAATTGACGGATATACTACAACAATGTTATATCACAATAACAAATAAGAGTGCAAACATAATTTCACATATTTTTCTTTGGACAGAACATGCAATTTGTATAGTGCTCTTTATGTGAAGCCACAAGCTAATCAAAATATTTTGGCATTCGAGAACCTATCCCCTTTGAGCAGATAGGCCCCTGAAAGTTAAAGTACATAAGTAACATAATGCTACATACCACATTTTCTAGTTAACATACACAACCTCTTTTTAGGCAGGCAGTTTGTATGTCACAATCATAAAATATCCCTCACATGATGAACAATTCGATGGACTGACATAAACAAACTACTTTGATGATAAATATTTATGCCAACTCACAAATTATTCTACAGGAATAGATATCTATGCCAAAATAAAGGATACCATCAAATCACATGTATGTCCAAAACAATCAGTCACAATTGGATACTAATCAACATATTTTTACTGATCTTTTACAAATACTATTGTATCCATTAAAATATATATCATAGACAAAAATAACCATAAGGATTCATGCATGCCCTCCATGTTTTTTTGAACCAATATATAATTATAAATTTGTCAGGATCTAAACAGTAAAAGGATTAATTTATAATATCAAAAAACCCAGAGGCCTAAATGCAAATAATCCTTTGGACCAATATGTAATTATAAATTTTATAGGGACTAAATTACAAATGATCAATATATAAATCAAAAAAAGTTAGGGTCCTAATGCAAGATAGATCCTTTTTTATTGTGTTAAAGAATATGGTTATTAGATTTTGGGTTTGAACCCAAAACCCCACCAAATTATTCCATCTTCTTCCCATGATCAACCCCAAAAAAAACAGAGGCTTCACAAACCTGCCAACCACCACTTTGGAATCCAACCCACTAGCACAACCGCCGATGAGACAGCCACCAGGACTCGGCCAATCGCCACCTCCACAGTGTCGCCAGAGATCAAGACCCCCTGATGGTGAGTTCCAAGAGGCCCGATCGGCTCGGCCTCTTGCATCCTTTTTTTTTTTTTTGTGTTCTCTGCTCATCGGCGAGATCTGAGGTTCTTGATCACCGGGATCGGATCTTGATGCCCAGTCGCCACCAAGAGAGTTTTTGTTTTTTTATTATTTTTTCCGGGATGTCAAAGAAATGAAGGCCACCGACATCATCGGTGGCCACGATGGCCATCACCGTGCCCGTCAGCTTCCATGGCTTCTCCCCGCTGCCACCGCCACCCCTCAAGCCGATGATGGTCGGGCATGAGCAGATCCATGATAGTCGACGGGGGGGGGGGGTGTTGGAAAAGAATATGTTTTAAGAAAATAAGAATAGGGTTTAAGAAAATAAAAATAAGAAGAAATCTTCTTACATGATTGAATATAATTTTATTTTACATATTGAAGCATTTATAGATCTGAAGCATGGGAACATGATCAATATCTCATATCATTAAACTTTCTAGATAGATAGAAAATATGATTCTAATCTTCTTCGGATATCAGGGTTCTGATACTAAATATAGGAAAAAAGATTTCCATAATTCCTTGGATCGATCAAGAAGATTAGAATCGAGAACAATAGATCCGATAAAAAGTTTACGATACATGCTTGTACTCGTATGATCATCAAACTTACTCCCGATGCTTACACAAATACCGTAGGCAGAGTCCTTCTTTCCATGCTTCCTCAAAAGATAGGTGGCTCTCGATGGAAACAATCACCGTCACAATACAACTCATGTCATATATATAGAAAAAACGGAGAGGAGACCTAGCCGATAAAATGAAAAACCCTAACTGACCCTTCCATCACGAGTCAAGCGGGCTAAGACCTACACTATACCGTCTCAACCACACCAAATCATATGAAGTACTTTTAGCCCAAACAATGAATATATAATATTGAACTTATCATACATCTATCAACATAGACCATAAAATCAACCTAATTTAATAAAATAAAAAATTAATTAACGTTAGCCCAATTAAAAAAAATTCTTAGCAAATTGATTCCAATGTCTCCTCTATTTAGAAAAAAAAAAAAAATAAAATTATTTTACTTGAAGATACCGTATACCAATAACAAGAGAGATCGAAAGTAACGACCAACCAGAGAAAAATCAAGTAACGACCGCCAGAGAAAAAGCTAACAGTGTTAATTGCTTGGCTTATCATATAGGAATTATTTTTACATCATATATATGTTCCTGGTCAACATTAAAAATGCTAAATAATGATTGTTATTTATTTATTTTTTTTGATAGAAAAAGGGATGGGGAGGAGTTAGATCCCGGACGTGGCCACTCCCAGACGGTCCTCCAATCCCAGCCAGGGATTGTTCGATACACAGCGCATATTAATTTTCCGCAGCCGTTCCCATCCGAAGGTGAGTACGTCAACCTGACTACCATTGATGTCAGCCAAGTGAACGGGATTTATTATATATATCCTAACTTTTTCACTACCACCAACCAACAGAAGCTCCAGAATTATTTTATTATTATTTTTTCAATTATTATTATTTCAGTTATGTAATATTCAGCCACATGGTATGATAACAGTGTTTAAATTCTAATTTTTGATGCAATAACTACAACAATAGTGGATCAACCAAATCTTCCATCATCTCATAAGAGACTGCTCTGATCATTTCAAAAAGGCATGTAAACACCTGCATATGTTTTCTCCTACAATTTTACTGGCGGTGTACAGATGTCTACGTGGTCTCGTTTATATGCATTAAACAATAGTTGCTATAGCGGGAAACATGTAACCAGAGAAATAACACCTTTTTTTTTTTTTTTTTGAAAGGAAACGCTACACCTGACAGCCCGGTATCCAAGCTACTGCGAGTCTCTTGTTTCTTTTGTTTGAATATGCTTCCATTATCCGATTTCATTTGATTTCGTAGGACGAGTGTGACAGCAGAAGAGGTGGGATCTCACGAACCTTGCCGTTGCCCATCAGACACTCAGATTTTTTTTTTTTTTTTTTTCCTTCCGGAGGGAGGGGGTCGTAGATTTTTCAGATGTTGATTTTTTTTTTTTTCCTTCCGGAGGGAGGGGGTCGTAGATTTTTCAGATGTTGACGACTCTTGATGAACTAGTAAACACTAGATGAAGGTCACAGAATGTCTTGAAAGTAGGAACAAGAAAGTCCAGCCAGTAGGCAAGGAACAGAGATCAATAAAAAAACTAGCCTGCCATGACTTTGCACGATTTTTTCCTTTTCTTTCTCGAATCTACCATGAAATGTAACATATATATATATATATATATAACTCCTAACCTGCAAGGGTTTCTTGCCATTCGGAGGCATTTAGCAAATAACTTTTTTTGGAGCCCAAAATAAGGGGTTACTTGCTGTACCAAACAGAAGTTATTCCGGCAAATAACTTTTACCCAAGTTCTTCATTGAATCTTTACACAATTTTACGAGGCTTATAAATGACATTACATTTTGATTCCCGCGTTCAAGTTAAGAGAACGTGCTTGTGCTTGTGCTTGAACAGACTCCTTCACGCTCGCTATGATGAGGTTTAGACCTGCAGCACGGTAGAAACTAAGTTCCCCTGGAACAAAATGAGAAGCACCGTGGAATGTGGGTTCACTCTCGGCTGATAGATTTTACACAGGCCTCTCCACTAGCTGGCCAATCGTATGCCAGGCAAGAATCTCCAAGTCGGCCATGTTATCCACCTCCAACGGCAAGTCTTTGTTTGTGCTAATTCCATGTAATCTATTTGTTTTTTTGCATCCTAATGCATTTTATAGTTTTTGGAAAATTATATCAATTTTGTTTCCCGAACTTTTTTATAGAGGCAGCAGCGACCGTTAATCATGCGTTAGCAGCAACAAGAGCACTGCTTAACGCATGCAACAAGAGCAATGCAATCATCGGGCATAATTTAAATGCCAGTATATCTCAACATATAATATTGGGGCATCATCAACATTCTCTAGCAGGACCAGATAATTTATGTGCCATATATAAACACACTGGGAGTGGCAAACATGAAGTAGAAGTGGAAGAGCAGGAGAAGAAGGAAAACAATAAAGAAAAAGAAAAAAAAAATAATAATAATAAAAAAGTACCATTCAAACCGGGCCTTCGTTTTGTACGATGTGACCATAGTAATTGAATCTAAAATGCCCTTGCACGGATGCATACCAAATACTGCAACATGCATTTCAAACACTTATCCAATCAATTACAATATTCTCTGGTCATTTCCAGGGTATGCGTTCAATCTTTTGATATTTTCGCTGTACAGAATAGCAACTCTTAATTCGAAGTTATCTGGACGTGACTTACAAACTCAATGCCAATTACCAAATACTAGACCAAACTAATGACAAAGCAAGTTGGGTGGCCTAAATTAATAGTTTAGGCAGAATTGAACATAGCACCCACGTACGAGAAAAATAAAACCAAGCAGGTAGTCTAATTTAGATTAGACCATTTAATCATGTGATAAAAAAGCTATCTATTTGGAGTTGCAACCTAATTGAAATTTTTGATATGTTTATCTATTTTGAGTGTCTTTACAAAATTTAAATGGCCAACAATGCATTCCATCAGCACATAACTGCACAATCCATCTATTACCGCTTCCGACTACAGGCATAGCATTTGCACCTACCATGCATAAAATATTTAGTAAAATTAAAATTTAAATATTAGAAACTGATATGTCAAATATATGTCACAGGGTCAACTGAAACATGGATTTATTAATAATTATAACAAATCTAATTACAATAAGTATCGGCATATATAAATGACATAAAACATGCTCATATCTTAAAAAGACTTTAAGATGAAAAGTTTAATCTGCGGTTGCACCTAACGACTGAAAAAATATAGGAAAACAAATAATGACAGAAGATGCCTTCAGCCTTCCATTAAAGAAGTGCAACCCTGTAAAAATGATTAATGTACCACAGAAGATAACATCAGCTCAAGATTTGAAAAAGGTTTAATGAGTAAGTTTGTACCCACCGCTTAACATTTTTACTTCAGGAATTACTATCTCTAATATTAAAAATTATATTACATATAAAATTTCTAACTTTTTATGTTATCGATTTTATGTAGGTACGTGATACATCCATACTGACATGTATACATGCACAATCACAATATAAATTCAGTTTGCCCAACAAACATGTTGAAACATCATCACTCCATTTTAGTTCTTAAAATCCATTAACAAAATCTTAATACCGAGGGGAAAAAAATGCAATAAAGCATCTAGAACTGCAATAACTTCCAAATAACCAAAATTGCCTACAACTACTCTTAGATACCTAACATTTACCTTGGAGTAATGAAGCTTCGTATTCTTGCTTAATATAATAATTAAAACAATATATTCTCTCCAAAAGTAATAGAGGCTGAAAGTAACACAATAGCCAACAAAAGCAAGCTAGTCATCTGATGGCTCATATAACTTAACACTGTTCATCCGTGAAAGAGTCACTATGAAAGTACTGAAAACTGAAGATGTGGCAAGAACGAGTTTTCAAAATATTGCTGTTAAATCATCTTTCACCAAAACTCAGGCTGTGCCTAAGAAATCTGCGGGTTACTCCGGCGAAAAAATGGTGTCACTCATGGTGGCTCTCGAATAGAGACCTGCAAAAACTATCCTTGGATTGAAATTTTCGACGAGGAACCTCCGACGTTTAAGTCATAAAAGAGTAAAATGAATATAGCAACAAAAACTGAAAGCAATAGTAGGAAAGATGACTGAATGAGTGTAAGAGAGAGTAAAAAATGTGTTATCTTCGCCGAAAGTCCCCTCTTACTAATTTATAAAGCTATGTAAGATAACAGAATACCGTTAAGGAGATGCGCTTTCTGACAGATGTAACGAATTTCGGATAGGATATAGGATCCTATCTTGTAAAATCTTTTCTCTTGGGATTGTGGCTAACATGGTGATCTTGCTTGCCACTACTTTCGTTGAGATGGTTATAAATTATTGGCCACAACCTTGGAGATAGCTGGAATTTGTTTTGCCACCTCACTCGGATATCATAAACTCCAAATATTAGGGTGGTAAACTTGGTATTGAGAGAGAGAGCCTAAACATTGTGTCTCGCAATTTCCTACTAAGCATGCCAAGGCAGTTAGTTGGGACTAAATATTTATTCGGTAAATGTACATGAAGAGAGATGTTGATAGTCAAGACTAGCTACTTGCCATCTCTTGATGTAGAATTTTGTAGCTTACTCGATGCAGCCAACAAATTAATCGGCCTTCACTTAGTCGATTATTGGATGGATCCTCTATCAGTGTCCATGTCCTCCTTACTTGGTATCATAGTCGGTGGTCCGATAGCTGTCTACTCTTTCAGTGACCTGGCTACTTATCAGATACCCCTCGCTCCCGAGTCCAGAATGGGATTGAGTAAGTCACTCGATTTTGTTATTTCTAGGCAAAGGGAGGAAATACCCTTGCAACCTTGAGAGTTGGGTTAACTTTTTGTTCCTTGAACATTTATTGGCTCCTCGAAAATCGTTTATAACTATTTTGTCACTTCAATAATAGTGTGTAGGTGAATCATTGGTGTAGCGCTTGAAAAGGCTGCATAATAATTTCTGAAGATAGTTAGCGATTCGCCTGATCATCCTTGGTCAACAGAGTTGTGCCACGTGACCTGACAACTATAACGGTAATGCAGAAATAATTTGCATAGAATCAGGCACTAAGAGTTGATTGGCCGGTTGCTTTTTCGAAGTGGCATGATGTTGCCAGCTAGCATCACGCCACATGTCAAAATCTAACAGTCTTGAACAAAGTAGGGACTTTAATCACAGTCATTGAATCGGGTATAAGTAATGCCTTTCCAACAAGGGTTCTTTTATTGTTGCCATTGTTGTCTTCTCGCTACCACTACCTAAGTTGCACAAAGAGAGAGAGAGGAAGGAGGCCCGGTCCAAGCTCTCCAGGTTGGTCCTTAGCCTTTTCACTTTTAGTTTCTTTCATATTCTAGGAATCTCTTTAGAGGTTCCTTGAGATTTCTTTAAGGATTTCTTGTTTCTTGTTCTTCCACCTTCATCCAGTTCTTGGGTGGAGGCTTTTCTTCCAAACTTTTCTTGATTTTCCTTCTTTTCTTTGATCTCTTCTTGGCTTGCTCTAGAGATGTCCACCAAGGACGAAAGTCATTTGGTGGGTAATGTTTTCGGGTTTCAGGCATCTCCAGGTTGCTCCTCGAGTTGGGAGAGCCCTCAGAGCTCAAGGGAGACAAGGACCCATGCCCATTGAGTAAGTTTTTGGATTGAAAGCAGTAGTGTCTCGAGAATTTACCCTACGGATCTATCGACCAAGGTCAATACAATGAATGAGGCCAACCCTCTCAAAATCTCTGATAAATATCGATTATTGGATATTTATCATCTTCATTTACCAGGGCCGAAAAATCGAGTAACTTCCAGTCCTCTTAACCAACTAGTCATATACGAGAAAGATCTTTGTGCCAGTCTTTGATTTTCTTTCCATCCATTCATCTTGAATGTTCCTAACCTTTACTAGGTAGTTCCCGCTAACTCACTCCAAATTCTTTCCGCATTCTTGTTCTTTCATTATCCTTTATTATTTTCTCAAAATTGGTCCCGAATATCTTTATTCGAGACTTTCTTTATGTTGAACAGGCATCACAAGGTGAGAGGTTAGTAGTTCATCAGTCTTTGCCATGGATATGTAATTTTTCCCAACCAACCTTCTTCCATCCATCATTGGAAGAACATGTTTTTTTCATCACCTCCGACCAACCTTGGGAGTCCACTGGGCCTAAAGAGAGCTGAGTATCTCCTCAAATAAAAATGATCAAATCCTCAAAACGAACGATAAATTTTTTTTCAAACTTTGGAGTATTGAGGTTCCTTCGCTACAGTAACTCCTTACGAAGCAGAATCTTTAAGATGTGAGTTCAGTCCGGTGAACTCACTCGGTAAGTTTCTTTTTACATCTTTTCTCCTTTCAATCTTTAGATTTTTGCTAAATCATCTTATTCGTCTCACAAACATGAAGAAGGTTGATAGATTTCGAGGTACTTGCTACTACCAAAAGAGGAAAGCCCCACAAGATGACCACCCAAAGAAGGCCAGTGCAGAGCGACCATGCCCAAGGCCCTCGGGGCCCCTCTTCTATCGTTGCCAGGGCACCACCGCCCTGAGCAAGAGAGGCTGCGAGAGGCTTCACCCATGATGACGAGATGGAGATTGTCGTAACTCCAACTTCTTCTCAAGCGACATACTCTAGGCACCCGATTTCAACTCCTTCGACACTAGCAACCACACCAGCAAGGATGGCAACTTCCTTGACTTTCTCATCCATAAGATGTTCTTTTATAAACTAAAAGACTCCCTTAATCCAAATAGGAATAGGAACATAAACCCAAAACCTAACTCAAACTTCTTCCAAGACTAATCCAATTATAAGAACACTCATCAAAATCCATGTACACCCATGACTTGACCCACTCTTCTATTCGCTTGGATCCAAACTCGATCCAACATGGATTAGTTCTCTCAAGATCTAAAATCCTAGATCTCGAGTTCATGGAAGACTGAATCTTCATCCTACAACCAAACCAGTTTTAGTCCTAGGATTCTAACCTATCCTAGATTCCTAAGCTGAAGCTTTAACCCTTCACCTAATCTCCTAAAACTTGGGAGCACCATATCTGTGTCAATGTTAGGGAGATGGCAACTTCTAACAGGTGTAACAAATTTTGGATAGGATATGAAATTCTCTTCTTGAAATCTTTTCTGTAGGGATTGTGGCTGACACGATGATCTTGCCCATCACTATTTCTATTAAAATGGTTGCAAATTGTTGACTACAACCTTTACAAGGATAGCTGAAATTTGTTTTGCCACCCACTCAAGTATCAAAAACTCTGAATATTAGAATGATATGTTTGGTACCAAGAGAGAGGGAACCTAAATATTGTGTCCCACCATTCCTGACTAAGTATGATAGGACAATTAGTAAGGACCGAATTTTTATTTGATAGATGTATACAGAGAGATGTTAACAGTTGGGCTTGGCTACTTACAATCTCTCGGTACGGAGTTTTGTAGCTTACTCGATGCAACGGACGAATTAGTTGGCCTTCACTTAGTTGGTTATTAAGTCGATCCTCTGTCAGTGTTTGTCTTTTCCTTACTTGGTATCATAGTCGATGATCTGACAGCCATCTTCTTCTCCTTTGATGGCCTGGCTACTTATCGAGGTCAAGTAAGCAATTGCCATATCACAAAACAGTATCCATGCATGCTTCTTTAGAGACTAGACCACATTTGCAAATTAACAAATAAGCTGAAAAGGCGGTTAATAAACATTTCTAAATTGTCACCCATACAAAGTGCATCAGAGACGACCACAATTACACCTTAATAAAATAAACAAGCAAAGAGGTGGAGGTGGGGAGGGGGGGGAGGGGAAGAGATGAAGCTTGATAGATAAAAGGTAAATAAAAGCTATACTCGTATATATGACAAATAAAGGATCTTAAGACCAAAAATGAACTATTATTTTTTCTGTCTGAGTCCCAAAACTGCAACAGCAAAATGAGATGATCGAAACCGAGATCTTTATCCATAGGTCGAGTATATTTTTCATTTTTTTCATCATATTTCCAGTTATGTTCTTGGGGTGAGAAAGCACCTTGTTGTGAAACTGTGGAAGTAGTTCAGTCTAGTTTCACCGAAGAGAAGAGATAATGCACGAACCAGAACGAAGAAATGAATCCAATGGTGCCGGTTGCGAGCATGATTGCAATAACCATCAGGAGCGAGTACCCAAGGTAGAGAGTGGCAGATACAGGCCCGCTTAAACTCTTAAGATCAAACACAAGATAGTTGACTGAGTATAAGAAGATATATATGGCCACTGATCCTGAAGAGAAGAAGGATTTCCACCACCACTTCCAATCCTCCACGCACAGATGCATATAAGTGAGGACCAAAGAAACCTCGGCACACACAACCACGAGGAGAATCAACACAATAAAGAGAAAGCCAAAGACATAATAGACACGGCCCATCCAAATGCTAGACATTATGAAGAAGAGTTCAATGAAAAGGGTGCCAAAAGGCAGGGTCCCAGCTCCCAGAACCAGCAACCACGAGGGGTATTTTTGTGAGGAATCTCTCGTGGGATCTGATTGGTCCTCACAGGGTACTCAAAATGGGGAGCTTTGGCACCGAGGTATCCACCCAAAAGTGTAAGCGGGACCGAGATGCAGAACCAAAGCAAGAGCAGCACGATGAACAAAGAAATAGGGATGGCCCCTGTGCTATGGCTACCCCACAAGAGGAAATTTAGCATAGTCAGGATCAAGAAGGCGACACCAGGAAAGAAGCAAGCAACACGCCAAGAGACCGATGCCCATCCAGAATGATCCCGCATCTGATAGTCTTCCAAATCCTAACAGCAGCATACCCAGCAGCGATTCCAAGTATCAAGTAGAAGAACAGCATACCAGTGATAAGAGTTCCACGAGAAGCAGGGGACATAAACCCAAGCGCAGCGAACAAGATGGTCACCACCGCCATACCGAGAATCTGAACTCCATCTCCCACCATCATACAGAGCAGCTGTGGATGGGTCGGTGCCCTGAAAACATCCGCAACTACGAGCTTCCATCCCGAGAGCTCCTCAGTCATCTGCGCCTGTGCCTCCTTATCAAGCTCCTCATATCGGGTCAAATCCCTCCTGACGGTTCTCAAGAAGATAACAAGAACAATTCCAGCAAGGAAGGCAATCACCATGAGTGAATTGAGGATTGAGAACCAATGTATCTTGGCTCCTTCCATCTTCAGGTAAGCATCCCATCGAGACGGCCACTTGATATCGCTCTCCACGAATGAGACCTCGTAGGTGAAAACAATGGGCTGCTTTTCTTTAATGCTCATGGCCACCGAAGTGGAATCACACGGAATCTTCGCCGGGTACTTGTCGTACATCTTCAAATTCTTGATGGACTCCGAATCATGATGGAAACTGCAAGGAACGACCTCGAACCCGACGACCATCCACCCAGGCAAGCCAGAAGCAGACTTGTCCAGGGTGGGGATCACAGCAGAGGCATCCCCAGTGCCCATCACCTTCGCCACATCGGTCTCCTCGTACTTGTGCACCAAAACTGTGAACTTTAGGTGGTTGAACACGTAGTAGGCGTCGCCGGATCGGATTCCTATCGGATACCCAGTCCACCGGAGGATGTAATCACCTTTATTGGTGTACCGGATCGCCGGGAGATTATCAAGAATCGGATTAATCTGATACATCTCATCGATCCTCATCTTGAGGAGATTGAAATCTTTGGTGGACAGAGGATCAGTTCGGCAGAGGAGGATGTCGGACTCGTTGGTGAACATCTTGAAGCGGTAGGGGGAGTTCTCGATGCGGTCGCCCATGAGGAGCTCGCCGAGGTTCTCAGCGCTGTCCTTGATGCCTTCTTGGGGCTTGCAGAAGGGCAGGCTGTAGTAGCTAAAGGGAATCTCGGTGTCGATGGAGGTGAGAGAGTTCACCTTCACCGATAGGGTGTCTCCCACCATGTACTTGTGGGAGTAGCTCCCGGGGAGGTAAAACCCTTCTCCGGATAAGGAAAACAGCAAGAGCAACAAGATCCATAGCCTAAATCTCGAGATAATTCCCATCTTGGCCTCGGATCTCGCCGCGAAACCCATCCTCTCCCAGATCTAAAAGCAGATTAGATAGGAGATTCATCAAACAAGGGAAGATCTTAGTGTTTGGTACGAAGGATTCGCAGATCTACAGCAGCATAAAACTTATTCGTCGAAGCAAGAATTCGATGAAAAGAACAAGAAATTGGAAGCAAAACCGAAGAGAAGCATATTAAAGGAGTAAACGAGAGACTCAAGAAGTTACAAGTACCTAACCTTACAGACAGACCCCCTTCGCTCGGAGCTCTCGGCAATGGCGGGGGGCGAGATTCGGGGGCGAGTCCGAGAAGAAAAATGGACGATAACCGGAGCGAACTGCGGGTGAGGGTTTTATAGCGCTATTCATCGCTCCGTGTCCGGAAGCTTTGGCAATTGGCATGTAGATTTTTGATAATGCCCTTATTCCCAAAGTGCCCTTGGCGGGTCGGCCTTTTAAGTTTCCGGGGAGCACCGGAAAAGTCCCGGTCTAACGATATCCGGTTCAATGGCGGAAAGGATAGTTCTGTGCCGGATGCAGTTCAATGGATCCAAGATCATGGAACTGGACCGGGTTCAGGGCGTTAAAAGAGAGTACGGAGAGTGTCGGTCGCGCTCGCAGTCCAGATAAGTAGTTTGGATAGCACGCCTGTTGGTCGAGGACGCAGCTGAAACCACGTTTCTTATATTGCCTGATAAGCCGTTTGGAGGCAAAGCTGCCGAGTGTAGTATATTACGTTTGGAGTTAAATGGAATCTTAAAAATAACCAGGCGATGAAATGATCATGGGTTAAAGGTCTGGCGTGAAGCCACTTGGAGCGCGGCACAGCTAGTCACGAGATTTTTTTTATATCCAGCTAGCGGGAATTTAAATTTTGATTTAGATAATTTTTTATTAAAAAATTTGAGAATAAAATAAAAAATAATAAAATAATCATGAAGTTTTTGTTGGCGGGTAGTAGTGAAAAAATTAGGGATATATATAATAAATTTCGTTTATTCGGCTGATGCCAGTGATAATCAGATTGACGTACTCATCTTCGAATGGGAAATGGCTGCAAAAAATTAATATACGCCGTGTATCGAATATTTTCAGACTAAATTGAAAGGCCGTTTGGAGGTGGCCACGCTCGGAATCTAACGCCACCCCCACTTTTTTTAATCCAAAAAAAAAAAAGGTCTCGTGTGGAGGAAGATGAGAACCTATCTCCAAGTATTGAGGTGTTATCATGCTATTATTGTTGGAGGCAGTTTCTAATTGATGGGTGAGAGAAACTAATCTTAGAAAATGGAAGATGATCAAAATATATATAATATATATATATATATATATTTGGAAATAGTTTAGGGTCTATTTGGTTGGAAAAATTTAGGATTATTTGATACGAAGAATTTTAAAAATAATTAAACAAATGATGAATCTCATATTTATTTTTTAGAAAAGAAGATAAAATAAATATCATGTATAGAATATTGTTATTTAATAGATTTCAGAGTAATAGTAATACATACGTGATAAAAATATTTTTTTAAAAAAAATATATTTAAAGTTATTGAATTTATTTTAATGCCTTTCCAAATTATTCAATATAAAAATTATAAAATATTTAAAATATAGATGATATTATACAAAGAGTCGTGTAATTATAATTATTATATAAAAATTAACTGAAGATGACAATACTATCTTGATATTAAAAAAATATTTTTTATTAATGGATATATATATAAACTTGATCATATCCCTATATAGAATTATCTCCAACCAAATATAGTAATTTTTTTAATATTATTTTTTTTAAAAAAAATTCACCAACTAAACATGTTAAAATATATTTTATCCTGATCATTTTTTTAAATAAATAATTTTTGATAATTATTAAATTATCCTGTAGCTTGACATATTTCAACCGATTTGATCTAAAAAAATATAGATAATTATTTAAATGAAAATTGATGGAAGCCTATAGCAACGATTTTATTTCATATAACTATGGTTGAATTACAAAGTTAATTTCATTGTGCATGTTAGATCTTACATAATAATAATTGATGTGATCGGTTCACTGATGTGGGACAGGAGATTGACGTGGAGCCCTCATTGGACGCCATGCGGGATCACCACCACAGGCCCCTTCGTCGGGCTGAGCTCCCGATGCCAATGGAGCCGTCCGTCGAAGCCGAGCTTAGTCCTCCGTCAGGTCGGTACGCGCCAGGTCGGAGCCGAGCTCAAACCCCACCAGAGACAGGCCCTTCGAGCCCGAGGTCGGGTCCCGTGGTCCGGAATCGAGCTCAAGCCTCCTCCGCCACGAGGAGCCCCTTCGAGGCCGGTCCCCTGGCCTGGGCGTACCTTATCCACCTCTGCCAGCCTAAGCTCGGTTAAGGCTGGGCCCCCTGGCCTGGTGCCGAGCTCGGCCCTCCTCCGCACAGCCGAGCCACCGCGAGACCGGTCCCCTGCAAGTGGGCCCCATCTTCCCAGCTCGGCTTTCAACTCAGATCGGGGCAACAACCACCACGAGAGCGACACCTTCCCTTCGAGGACAGTGGCGCGCCTCCCAAGGACCGTACGGCGGCACCCGCCACATTGCTATTAATGCCCACGGCCGCTATTCACACCAGAAAGAAAGGAAGCTCACATCAAGGCACCATGCCCTCCACCGACCTGCCGTACGACCGGAGAAAAGATCCCACCAGGGAGCACAGTCCCCAAGAGCGGTGGCACGACAGTCAAGGTCCCGCCAGGCTTCCAGGAAGGGCAAATAGAAGGAATGTCAGAGGCATGTAGAGGCTCCCCCAGCTACCCAATAAAGAAGGCATCCCGTCCACGGCATGGTACCTTGTTGTATCCGTCTGACAGCATGGGAGAATCCTAAGGCAAGCTAAGGGAAAAGACCCAAACAGAATGAACAAAAGGGAGGTAACAACACTCATTCTTCCATTTGAAGCAAGAGCAACATTCTCTCAATAAGGGAGACACCCATTTTTCTAACAGCACAACCACTACAAAGAGAAAGAGGAGAAGGGGAGAGGCCAAAGAGGAGGGCAAGACCACCTTGGCCACCACGTCTCCCAGCTCATACTCACACTCTCATACGCTCCACTCACTCCTCCTAGCGTGGAGCTTATCCAGAGGGGCTCGACCAGTAGGATCTGTTCCCCTGGATCGTCACTGACTTGACCGTCAGAGTGCTCCCGCCGGAATCCCCGGCCCGGATCACTGACATTGGCTTCCTTGCAGGTCCTGAGGCGCCGGAGGCATCTCCCGCGGGCGGACACGGAACATCCAACGCCATCAGCAACTATGGACCACGACGATCTGGACGGCAACAACAACAACAACAACAACAACACACACAACAACAACAACAACAACAACAACAACAACAAAACAACAATAATAATAATAATAATCAATTTTAATATTTACATTTTGTATTAGTAATTTTTAAAAATTTACCTGCACTTGTGCCATCAAGTGAGCAAGTGGAACTTGCCGTATTATATTTGTTGCTACTAAAATCGGGCTCAAAGACCAGGATGCCAAGCAATTGAGATGGAGAGTTGAAGTCGAAAACCATTGCAGTGAATTGATGAGATCAGTTATGCTTTGAGTTGTAGGATTGGGCTGATGAACGGAGTATCGGTGACAACTCTAATTGAACTTGGGTTGAGATTTGTTCGGTGATCTTCAGCCAACTTGAAAATGGTAAAAAGAATTTTTATTGTTAGTGTTTAGATTTCGAGTTTAGATTTTGAAAGATATAGGATTTCTAAAAGGAGAATGGAGAGATATCTAATTTACATCAGAGTTCTCCGATAACCCCCTAATTTAGAGAGGGGTCGACATCGATTACCATGGATAATGGAATGTGCGTTAATCATTCGGTAATGGCCGTTAAGTTATGTACATGGATAAAAATTAATTACCGTGACCGTGATGTAATGGTTGACTTGACATAATGGATTATGTTGCGGATTGTCATGGCCTGCAGCTGCTATCTAGGTCGGATCGTCCCTCTTGAGCTCTTAGGATGTCATGCTCCTTTGAACCTGCAAAAACGGGGTTAGTGACCCGGGCTGAGGATTCTAGCAGGGACACTCCGACGGTCAAGTCAGTAACGATCCAGGAAAACAGATCCTCCTGGTCGAGCCCCTCTTGATGGACTCCACGCTAGGAGGAGTGGGTAGTGTGGAAATAGAGTGCAAGTGTGTCGGAAGTATGGTCGTGAGTAATTTTTGCCTATGTGTTATGCAGTTTCTTCTAATATAGAATTATTCCTTTTGTATATTCTCTAATTAGATTGGTCCTAGATTATATATATGTAGTAGGGGTTAAATATTTTTGTATATAAAAAAAGAGAGTTTTTTCTTCTACATGGTATCAGAGCCTTAGGGTTTGATTCCTGGGATACTGTGCTGCTTTATCTTCCTCCGTGTCAGAACCTTCCTCCGACCATCCTATCTTCCGCGCATACCAAGAGAGGAGACGGACAGTCTCTCTCTCACGACGGATCTTTCCCGTTTGCCGAGCGACGACGGATAGAGAGAGGAGACGGGCAGTCTTCTCTGCTGCACCCTCGGTCGATCGTTGCCTCCGATATATCCCTGTCTCCGATCCCCGGCGACGCCATCGACCTCCAATCCTCGTTCGCTGCTGCACCAGTCCGTGATATCTACTGAGATCTGTGGTATCCCTGCCTCCGGTCTTTCTGCTGAGATCCGATCCCGAGATCCGGTCTCGATCCCCGGCGATGCCCTCAACCACGGCGCCGGCTCGTCCCTGCCTCTGATCCCGAGATCCGGTCTTGAGAGTCTCCGTCCCGGTCGCACGCGTCGTGATGGCGCCGGCTCGTCCTTGCCACCGGCTTGTCCTTGCCGCCGGCTCGTCCGTGTCGTGACACCCTCCGTCCCTGCCGCCTGGCGCAACTGCGACACCCTCGACTGCGTGCGCCTGGAGCCATCACCATCTGCCGAGGGGTGCATCTGGTGGTTCGGTGTCTGGCGGAGGACCAGGGCTAGAAGCGCCCCTGCCACGTAACTCTGATTCCTCAGAAAATAGCCGATCAATACCAGCTGCTCTCATGGCCGATAAACAACCGATCGTTGCAACTGACCAAGCAGATTCTAGTGCCTCTGCTACTGCCATTCTGGCAGACCTGACTGCTGCGATGAAGCAGATCTTGACCCAGCAGACCGCGCCACCGCGCGTTGAACCTCCAGTTGCACCAATTGCTATTAAACTTGATGGAAAAAATTATGGCGTTTGGTCCCAGGTTGTTGAGATGTATGTTTCAGGTAAGGACAAACTGGGCTATTTGAATGGTAATTCTCCTGAACCCCCTCCTACTGATCCATTGTTTAGACAATGGAAGATTGATGATTCTACGGTGAAAGGTTGGCTAGTTAATTCTATAGACCCAGCCTTGATACCGAACTTTATTCGGTTTCCTACTACCAAAGCTGTATGGGATGCTGTGGCAACGACCTTTTTTGATGGATCTGACACCTCTCAAATCTATGATGTTAAGAGGTAGGTTTCTCGATTGAAGCAAGGTGGTGGACCCATCGAGAAATATTACAATGATCTTTAAGGGCTCTGGCGTGAGATTGACTTTCGCCGTCCTGATCCTATGCAATGTCCGGCTAATATTTTGAGGTACAATGCCATTATCAATGAAGATCGGGTTTATACCTTTTTAGATGGTCTCGACGATCGCCTGGATAATGTTCGTGCTGATATTATAAAGATGGATCCATTTCCAACTATTAAGCAAGCTTATGCCCGAGTCAGGCGAGAGGATATACGCCAATCTATCATGCTCTCCACTCCTGTCGAGGTTACCTCTGGTTCCGCCATAGTGTCACAGCGGGGCAAGGGTAATCAGTTAGTGCTTTCTGCTCGTGGACCTCGCCCGAAACCTGATATGCCAATTCAATTCGAGGGATGCTCTCACCGTGGAAACCCTAAACATACAATAGCATCTTGTTTTAAACTGCACGGTTATCCAGACTGGTGGGATGATTTTCAGAACAAGAAGAAACCAGGCTCCCAAAAGGGGCGGAATGGAGGGCAAGCCTCCTTAGTTACTAGTATCATTAATTCCTATGGAGCCTAAATCCGCTAATGCCAAGTCTCTTGAAGGTAATTATGGGTTTGTCTTTGCTAATCGACATAGTGATCATGGGTGGATAATTGATTCTGGCGCTACAGATCATATGACTCCGAAATTTGGTGACTTTCTTACATCCACTACACCACGTCGAGATCATATATATAATGCTAATGGACATGACTTTCCTGTGACGGCTGCTGGGCATGTGTCTGTCACGCCTTCCCTCTCTCTATCTCATACCTTGCTTGTTCCTTCATTATCTAATCGTCTATTATCAGTTGGACAGCTTACTAGTGAGTTGAACTGTGTTGTGCTTATATACCCTGATTTTTGCCTGTTTCAGGACATTCTCACGAAGGAGATTATTGGGCGTGGTACTAAGAGGAAGGGGCAGTATTTTGTGGATGAAATAACTTCTGGACGGACCTATCACACTTGTGGATAGTTAACTCAAGAAAGGAACTTTGGTTATGGCATCGTCGGTTAGGTCACCCATCCTTTGGATATTTACGGCACTTGTTTTCCAAGGTATTTCATGGTCTATCGAACTCTAGTCTTCAGTGTGATACATGTATTTTGGCAAAGAGCCATCGCACTTGTTTTCCTCCTAGTTTGAATAAAAGTTCTATTCCTTTTTTCTTAATTCACTCCGATGTATGGGGTGCTTCTCCTATTACTACTATATCTGGGTTTCGATGGTTTATCATCTTTGTCGATGATTGCATACGTATGACTTGGCTATATTTGATGAAATATAAAAATGAGGCTGAAGCTATCTTCCAGACTTTCCACCGTATGATTCAGACTCAGTTTGGGGCCAAACTTCAGGTTCTCAGATCTGGTAATGGTGGGGAATACTTAAGTAAACCTCTTGCAGGTTATTTTCAAGAACATGGTTTGATACATGAAACCTCTTGCCCTCAGACTCCTCAGCAAAATGGTATTGCTGAGCGCAAGAATCATCATCTTCTTGAAACCACTCGAGCGCTTTTGGAGGGTAGCCATGTTCCCCATCGGTTCTGGGATTCTGCCGTAGTCACAGCTACTTATTTGTTGAATCGCATGCCTTCCCGCATTCTGAGATATCGCACGCCAATGCAAGCACTTGCTGCCCATGTGTCTCTTCCTTCGGTTCTCACCTTGCCTCCTAAAGTATTTGGATGTGTCACTTATGTCCATCTTCACAAAAATCAGCGAACCAAACTTGACCCGTGTACTGTTAAATGTATTTTTCTTGGTTATGGCCCTTCTTAGAAAGGGTACCGGTGTTATGATCTTACCGAAAAGCGCACGTATGTCACCATGGATGTAACCTTTATCAAGACAGAGTCTTATTTTTCTCCCCCCCAGTGTCCTGTTCAGGGGGAGACTAGTTGCAGAACCAGACAGTGGTGGGAGGTAGGAATTACAGGAGCGACAGATGGGTACGCTCGGCCACATGATTCTGAGGCTGCACAATCAGACAACACTGAATTATTGTATGAATTCGAACAAGAACAACAGCAACAGCCCTCCTTATCTCCGCCCTCTTCAGTACCACTCCAAACTCCTGAGAATGTACCTGAGGTAAGTTCTTCTACTGTACTTGATCTTTTTGAAGATACTGATATGCTTACTGGTTATAAGCTACCCGATAGACATAATAGGGGCAAACCACCAAATCGGTATTCCCCAGATGTAGAGGACCGCCGATCTCGATATCCTATTGCAGACTATGTATCTTCCAAAAGGCTGTCCACACCACTACAAGACTTCGTGGTTACAATTTCCTCAGTTCAAGTTCCAAACAGAGTTGAAGAAGCCATGAAGGATCCGAAATGGCTTCAAGCAATGAAGGTAGAGATGGAGGCTTTGGAGAAAAATCAAACTTAGAAACTTGTAGAATTACCAAAGGATAAAAAGCCAGTTGGATGTAGGTGGGTGTTCACCGTCAAACATAAGGCAGATGGCACTATTGAGAGGTACAAGGCACGACTGGTAGCTAAAGGGTATACACAGACTTATGGGGTGGATTATCAGGAAATATTCTCTCCAGTTGCAAAGTTAGACACTATAAGAGTGTTGTTATCTCTAACTGCAAACTTGGACTGGCCTTTGCATCAATTTGATGTGAAGAATGATTTTCTTCATGGAGATTTAGAGGAGGAAATCTATATGGAGCTTCCACCTGGATACATATGCGCAGATAAACCGAACATGGTTTGTAAGCTGAAAAGATCTTTGTATGGGTTGAAGCAGTCCCCTCGTGCATGTTTTGGTCGCTTTAGCTCAGCTATGAAAGGGTATGGATACTCCCAAAGTAACTCAGATCATACTTTGTTCTTAAATGTACTCAAGGAAAAATGACTGCTCTTATCATATATGTTGATGACATGATTATTACAGGCAATGATAGTGCAGAGATTATGAGACTACAGGAATTATTATCTTGGGAGTTTGAGATGAAGAATTTGGGAGGTCTGAAATATTTCCTGGGAATCGAAGTTGCTAGGTCAAAGGAGGAAATTTATTTGTCTCAACGAAGGTATGTTCTTGATCTTTTGACCGAAGTTGGCATGCTATATTGCAAGCCTGCCGACACTCCTATGGGACAAAACTGGAAGCTTGGAGAGTACCCTGATCAGACTCCTACTAATAAAGAGAAATACCAAAGGTTAGTAGGTCGTTTGATTTATTTATCACATACACGTCCTGATATTGCTCATGCAACAAGTGTGGTGAGTCAGTTCATGCATGCACCAAGTGAAGATCATATGAATGTTGTGTGGCATATCATTCGATATTTGAAGTCAGCTTCAGGAAAGGGGTTGCTATTTGCAAAAAATAGCCACCTTGAAATAGAAGGTTACACAGATGCAGATTGGGCTGGAAGTGTGACAGACAGGAGGTCTACTTCAGGGTATCTTACATTTGTGGGAGGCAATCTTGTCACATGGAGAAGTAAGAAACAAAAGGTTATAGCTCGGTCTAGTGCAAAAGCTGAATTCAGAGGTATAGCAAAGGGGTTATGTGAACTTCCATGGCTTCGGAAGCTACTTACTGAGCTCGGGTATCCACCAGGTTTGGAAATTAAATTATTTTGTGATAATAAAGCAGCTATAAACATTGCTTATAATCCAGTTCAACATGATAGAACCAAACATGTGGAGATTGACAGACATTTCATCAAAGAGAATGTAAAGGCAAAATTGATCAAGTTACCTTTCGCCAAATCTGAAGACCAGTTAGCTGATATATTGACAAAGGCTCAGTCTAGTAGAGAATTTCATCGCTCACTTATCAAGTTAGGTATCAAAGACATCTTTGCACCCACTTGAGGGGGAGTGTGGTCGTGAGTAATTTTTGCCTATGTGTTAGGCAGTTTCTTCTAATATAGAATTATTCCTTTGTATATTCTCTAATTAGATTGGTCCTAGATTATATAAATGTAGTAGGGGTTAAATATTTTTATATATAAAAAAAAAGATTTTTTTCTTCTATAGGAAGGATGGTGGCCGAGCTAGAGGAATTCTCTGTGTGGCCTTCTCCTCTTCACTCGCTTAAGTTTTTGGTGGTGTGATAGTAGTTTTTCGTTGTTGTTGTTGTTGTGATTGTTGTTACCTCCACATTGGGGGTGCCGATGGTTCTTTTCAACTCTGGTGGTTGTTAGGCGCCTACCTCGGGATCTCCCCTATGCCAGCAAGCGCGTGCAGTGGTGTCCCATGCCGTGGGCAGGACGCCTTTCCCGGTTCGTGATAGGAGAACCTGCCATGCGCTTTGACATTCTTTCCAATCGCTCCGTTCCGGAAAACTTGGCAGTGCCTCGATCGGGGGGGCTGCCACCCCCGGGATTTGAATCTCTTGGTTGACTTCCTCTTCCGGGTGGCTCAAGTGGTTGGTGAAGAGCGTGGTGCCTCGATCATCGGGCTCTTCCCCTTTCTGGTGTAAGTGGTAGCCGCGGACAGTTATTGCAGCAAGGTGGGCATCTTCTCGCGACCCTTGGGTGGCTCGCCGGCCTCCTGGGGTGATAGTGCCGCCTCCCCACTTGCTGGTATCTTCGCCCGAGCTGGAGGCCGAGCTGGAGAGGCAGGGCTCGACTCTGAGGGGCTCGGCCTCAAGGCGGCTCCACTTGGCGGAGGAGGGCTGAGCTCGGCTCCGGACCAAGGGAGCTCAACTTCAGGCGAGCTCGACCTGATGGAGAAGGGCAGAGTGCGGCTCCGTCCCAAAGGACTCGACCTCGGAGGGGCTCCACGTGGTAGAGGAGGGCTGAGCTCGAATCCGGACCACGGGGCTCGACCTCGAGGGGCTTGCTTTGGGGGTTGCAGCTCAGTTTCGGCCTAAGCATCCTGAGCTCGCGGGCCTGACTTGGCAGAGGGCGGAGCTCGGCTTCGGCGGGCGGCCCCGTTGTTCTGAGAGAGCTCAGCCTGGCAAAGGAGTCCGAGTATAGTATCTGACATGGCGGCGTCTGACAGCTACTCCACGTTAGCGATCCGACTACAACAGATTGTAACTAGGGATGGCAATGGGTCGGGTTTAGATCGAGTCATCCAAAACCCATACCCATCCCACTAACAAATTCTCGGTCCTAAACCCGTCTCGAGTCGAGTATAAAAAATCACGTTTAGATTGGGTCGGGCTGGATATACCCGACCTCATAAAACCTAATTTACTTAAAACCTAAACGGGTCGGATATATCTGTCCTATATCCAATTTACTTAAATATTTTATAAACATAACTTTTTATATATATAAACAGGTTGAGTTTGGGTCGGGACGTACTACTATCCCTATCTGACCCGAACCCAAGTCAGATTTTTTTTATATAATCCATATCCATTTATAAATTAGGCGGGTCGGGTTTTACCTGTCCCATTAGGATCGGGTTGGATTGGATATCCATCGGGTTGATAAAAATTGCCATCCCTAATTATAACTATTACTAATATTATACTCACATTCTTAATAGACATTATTTACCCACAAAAGAATTTCAATAGGAGAAACAAAAGTTTTTCTCGCTTTTCGGTTGGATCCATCTAGCATCTCAACTAACAACAAGTAAAGTTTATTTCGATCATTATCGAGATTATAGTAATATCGATCAAGTCAAATGTTCGCACATCAATATTATTCATGAAAAATAATTTTAATATATCCATAAAGCAGGATATCTTTTACTTTTATTTGGAAACAAAACTAGCACCTAGAAGGAAAATGCAACACAAATAGGTAAATGGGTCCACTAAGTCCTAGGGTTCTTAGCCACGATTCATAATATATGTAGGATCCATTTTGTTAAAATTAATCTAGCTTGGAAAAATAAATTTCATATCAAATTGCTATGTTTGGTTTTAAAAAAAGATGAGATAGATGATAAAAAAAATTAATAGGTTGCATATTTATTTTCTAAAAAGAAGGTAAAATAAATATCATAAGAGAGTTGGTATTTGATAAATTCCCGATGCATGTGACAAAAATACTTCTAATAAATCATAGATTCCAATGTTTGATGTATTTCCAAATTCATTTTATGTTTTTTTTTAAAAAAAATATCATGCAAGGTGCTATATGATTATAGTCGTGATATAGAAATTTTAAAGATGATAATGCTATCCTGGTATTAAAAATTATTTTGTATTGATAGGCTATTTATAAATTTTAATATATTTTTATATAGGATATAGTAATATTTTATCAATATTATTTTTTAAAATATTTTTTTCTTCAATTCAACATAATAAAAAAATATATTTTATTTTCTTGAAATTATCATATTATCCATAATTTGATATATTTCGATCAAATGAATTCTCGATGCATGATCAAAGGACCGTCGGCTCCGATCTAAATCGGAGGAAAGCCGATTGGATATAACAAGATCAATCAAAATTCCGTGGTAGATCCAACCAATCATTGCTGATATTTTGGTTCTTCTCCAACAGTTCGCCGAGTGCAGGATACAAGAAGTAGACATGGAAGCACGCTGGCAAGCAAATTTTTGCAATGAAAAATCAAAGTAGATAAGCACTTCCTCGATTTCTTGAAAGCTACGGGCACATTTTATTTATTAATATTTTTATAAAAACATTCTTGAACACTTTACGAAAGGTATGCATGAAAAGATTTATGTTTTTTATAAATCAAAAAAAAAAAATAGTGGGACACGATAGAAAATAGCCGATACAAGATACTAAATTTTTATAATCTTTTTTCATTATACATCGATCCAATACCAACTCGTCATGAGAGTGAAATGAGATTCTAACCGACTAGATTATTATTTCGGTGATAATTTTTTTTTTTAAAAAAAATAAATTTTTCGTCCGAAGGTGGTATTGAAACTCCACGTATATCCCAAACAATGATAAAACGTTTTTAACGAGTTAAACTTAAAATAAATAAATAAAAAGGTCACGTAAGTTTGGTAGATCACCACTAAAGTAATGAAACATTTAATACGTGCTGCCGTGCCAAACTTTGTGGTGGTCGGTTGGGTCAAACATCCGTCCATCGATGACACGAACTTTCGGTAGAATCTCAAAGTGTTCGTTTGACGGGTTTGTAGTTGATGCCGTTGATGGTGGAAGGCCGGCCTTGACCGTTCGGAAGCATGAGACCGACTGGCAATCTCCTCGGAACCAAAGGTAGCCCGCTCTTAGTATGGGCTCGAAGCCTACGGTAAAAGTCCAGCCAAGGGCCTGGCCCAGTCCAATTCACCCCTCATGATTAGAAGATAAAATTGATAAAATTCTAATTTCTTCTTGCATGTTACTGCCTATTGATTTTATCAATGAACCATAAAACTTGATTTTCTGTAAAATGTGTTTAATAGAAATTGGGAGATTTTCTTCTTCTTTTTTTTTTTAAAAAAAAAAAAACTCTTCTACTAAGTTGTATTGATGTACTAATTTCTTCAAAACAAGTTCCAAGAAAAGCAAACAAACTAGCTCAAGAACATGTTTACAGTTAACCTGACAGCCAGCAGCTAATATCATTTCAAAACATAGAAGTAAACATGAAGTACCGTTGCATGCAGATACGAAGTAAAAATTCCGAAGCAAATGTTCCAGCATCGATGATGGCCTTGTTCGACAACTTTCGGTCTACTTATATTTGCCGGTGATTATTTGCTAAGATTATTTCAGCTCATTCTTTGAATAGTTTAGGAATAGAAATGTTAGACTGAAGTAACTGTTCTGCTATTCCTGCCGTTTAAACCCGTTTGGCAGGAATAGAACTTATTCCTAAGTTCATAAAAGCATTCAATTTTATTATTGAAACCCCAGTGGCCCATTAATTACACCACAACTATCCCAAGCATTCAATTGCTCCTCCACCTACACCTATAATTCACATGATTTTTCCATATAACGTCTAGATAGTTGATCAGGACTTAACTAGCAATTGATGGCTCATTTTATTCTTATATGCTGGATAAGATAAGCAATCTAAAGCCGGTGTAGAACTAATGGGCTATACATTTTCCAACCATCGGCACTGCCTGATATTTTATCTTTTCGTTTTGCTTTTCCTTTAGAGAGATAAAGGGATGAAAGATTAATCCAAAGTAAGTTACCGATCCAAATACCTGTTCGTTTAATCATATAATTTTGAAAATAATCCTTGAAAATAAATAATCTACGTATGATTTCAGGAGATAGGGACTTGGAGATGATTAGCTGTGCAAACTTAAAGCCTAGCTCCATCCACCTTGTAGTTAGAAACATAAACCAACCATTTTCTTCATTAATCTTATATTTTAGTTATATTAAACCGTCCCATGATATATAACGAAGGTTTCTCAAAATTCTTATAAATTTTTGACATCTCAATTTCAGTGGCCATCATGTTGAATGAAGAGATTTAATCGTGAACAAATCAAACCACTTTTGCGAAATGGTTATTGCTGCACAACTTTGGAGCTTCATACCCCCATTACTTGTTTCAATCAAACCGTGAAATTTATGATGACTCAGCTACGGTGACTAAATCAAAGAGGTACATGCTCATTGGTTCACAGGCCATGCAGAATCCAACACTCTGAGACTAATCAATGAGCTGAGTGTGGATTGGTGGTCCCATAACAAGCTCCTGGTATTGGACTCGAATAATTAGGAACAAAGTCATCTAATGATTTTGAGGATTCTGAAAGATAAATATAGTGTAGTGTGTGCATGAGATTTGACCGTGGATCATAAATGGGTATTTGCAGCTCAGTGATATCCGTTTTTTCCTCGTGACATGGTGAAGTTGAATTTTGATGGTTGCTTGAAGAATGGCTCGGTGGCCGGGAGCTGGTTTCATGTTAAGGAATTTGTTATTAAATTTGTCATTGGCCTCCAATAGGTCAGTGGTTTGTGGTATGGTAGGTTATATTATAGTTATGGACCACAAAAACGGGCTGCAAATTTAAAGCCACGGGTAGGGCTTCTTCTATCAAGCTTTATTTAGACACTGCTAATTAAATGGTGATGATGAAATTCTAATTGAAAATTTAGGGAGGCATGGGTCATGCCAGGATTACACCATGGGCAAAGAATTCCATGTACTTAATCTGACATGCATGGTCTTGGATTCAGCCACGTGGTGATAGAGGATGCCATAATTTTTTATTTTTTTTTTTATGACACCCTCTTATCTAAAAAGAACTGAATTTTACTCAAATTACGTAGATTTTATGAATCTATCTCAAGATCGGGTCTAAAAGCAACGGGTTTTCTGTTTTCTCAATCAAATGGCTACAAAGTACCCACAAAGATTTAATGTTCGACTGTTGCATTCAATACTAAACAAGAAAAAAAGAAATTGAAGCGATCATTACACCTTTGAAACCTTCTTTATGCTACATTAGATGAAATAAGAAGTCTCGGACCGTAGAATTTTAAATCACCGGTCTGGTCTCATCAGGCGGCTGATATAGTTTTGAAGTCATCCAAGCGAGCCATGTACGGTATACCGAATGATTAAAAAAGATGGCGTGTGGTGTGGAACGAAGCCATCCTAAGAATAGGTTCGGGTCAAGGTGAAACCAAACTTGAATGGATTTTTTAGTATGAATTCAACCGTCGCGCAGCTGAATCCTCCCAAATTTGACCACATCGCACTCTTTGGCCATATTGCCTGCCATACGTGCTCATGGAATTTATTTGGACCTTTTTTCGTGTTCATACTGTGATTTTTTTAACGGGTTTTTATATATAGGACCTTCTTGACTCTTCAAGTTTCAACGTTTGTAGCTATATCTAATCATTATTCGTAATAAAAGAGAGGTAATCAAAACTCATACCATAGAATCTCGAATCAACTGGTTTTTAATGCTTTGAATGCTATAACGTGAACTCTTGTTATATATATATATATATATATATATATATATATAATGACCTCAGCCCGAAGATCCCTATTTTTTTTTTTTTTTATCCAGACAATTTTTTGGGTAAGGAATTTAAACTAATACGTATATATTAATAAAAAAATTATTTTGTGACGTGGAATATTATTTATGTTTTTTCGGTGTTATGAAAAGTCTGCAAACTAAAACCATAAGCCATGATCACATTAGGTTGCAAGTCACAATAAAAGAGGCGTATGTCATTGAAGGAGGTTTATAGCTAGCCGTGCACAGAAGAAGCCTTCTACGTCAGCTTTGGAGGCAACTAACGAATTCTCGACTTTATGTCTATCGGACCTTCAATGAGCTGCGCATTTGGACAATAATGGCTTAGAAACGGTGTGATTGCCTTTCTTCACGATGGACCAGTGATTTTATTAAAAAAATATATAAAAATTTTAGAATGCCATGACTTTGCCGTTTCAAGTCATTATCGCTAGTTATAATGATTGTTATAATCCAACAAATAATTTGTGATGGCCACGAACCAAAAAACCAAAGAAAAGGGGTCTACCCTGCGGGCAACTCCTAGTTTTACCATTTCTGGCCTTCAAATCCCACCTCAAAAAAGAGTACTCCCAGAGACTCCCATGTCTTGCACGTCACGTTGCAAATGCCTCCAGCAGCAGCGACAAAATAATTCAAACACCGGTTTTTCTGGTTGGTTTGGTTTTTAAGCCGAATAACAGCGTATCGTGTCGATATAACAATTTATGATATATTTTTGAACCAAAGCTTATTATATAGCAAATCGGTGCCAAATTAATATGTCGAACTATTCATGCATGTTTAACCATTTAATCTGTTTGACTATCATTCTCTCGTAGATCATGCTGAATAAATTATTTAATTAAATAGTGGTATTTGGATAGTTCATTTAATAAATAGATTGGATATATATTGATAAATATTTAATCTACTCTGCATTCAACTTGATCCTTTATTGCCACCCTAAATAGTTCCACATCACAAATCACACACAATTTCTTATTTATTAGATGTCGCAATATGATCATGCACGACCTAACTAATCGGCTAAGAAATGGGAGCGGAATGCCGACATGGTCACGTCCAAACCCGAACTTTGCCGTCCCTGTTACGAGCGGTTCCCGTCACAAGCTGGCGACCCTCTCGGGTCCGGCGTCGGCAGGCTCTTTCTTGCCTTTAAAGCAGTAACAAAGCTCACGACTCCCGGCAATTTGGAATGCCCCACGAAATCATCTTTGTTGTCCCCCAACGGCTCTATCTTCCTCTATATGTTCGCTCGCTAGAGAAGAAGGCGAGGGGTAGACAAATTAGAGAAGCCTTCTTCTTCTTCTTCTTCTTCCAATTCGGGTGCTCCAATGGCCGCTGCAGAAGCTCAGGTGATGCTGCAGAGCGTCTTCGATGGATGCATCGCCGCCTTCGACACCGAGATCCGGCGGCGACCATACCACCGCAACTGCGGCTGCGCCTTGCACCAATCTAGCGGCCTCCCGAAGGACCTCCCTTGCAATACCAAGGTGTCGTACCCCGTCCGGCGATCGTGGGGAGCTTCCCTCGTGTCTTCCGGATGTCTACCGGTGACTCCGACGATATTCCAAGAAGCGAAGAGACTTAATTAGTCTCATCAGCAGTAGCAAATGAATTTTTGGATGATCCTTAGCATGTTTTTGCCTGTTTGTTCTGCTACCGGAGGTGGACGGCGGTGGAGTTTAATGTAATAACCCATCATATCCACCGATTTGGTGGACTCGGATTTGGAGATGAAGGTTTTTTTTTTTTGGCTCATTAAATGTATATTGATGTGCCATTCAAGTTCCAGATAAAGGATCATGGTGTAGGAAAAGGTATTATTCAATATTCTCTAAAATTCCAGAAGTACTGCTCTGAAATTTTTTCCACGATCAAAAGATTTGTCATGTTCTATAAAAAATAAAAATAAAAATAAAAAAAAAACTTAATTATTAATTATGTGTTTTTTAATATACCCATGATGTACTAAACTCAATCATGGATTTACAATGTACTCATGATTGATTTAATAAAATTTGATGAATTTCAATTTGATGATATTGTATGTTACAATAGGTGGGGTTGTTTTTTTTCAAATATTCATTTTCTTAGCCTATCTTTCTCGGCCTTTTAGTTATAAGATCAAGTATATTCATTTTCTCCACCTTTGTACTAGTTTTAGCAAGATCAGATCCATAAATATTTTAATTATTTTTATTTTTATTAATCTCTTCGGTATTAAGGCATCTACTTAGTTTCTCAATATCGAAAATATATGAGAAGATTTCTTGGGAAGGGACCGATAATTCTTCTCTGACTAGGAAAGTTCCACGGGAGCTCACTAATGACTGGAATCTATCCTGATGATTTAAATATAAGGTTACTTTATGCAACTGATAATAATAAAGCAAAATCAATAACGAGATTGGAAATTAGACTGAGAACTAGGCATCAATCCATGCTCATCTATTAACAATTATGAACATAACTAATGAAAGTCTATAATGCATGAAGGGCATAATAATTGCTCATAACAATATAATCATAGATGCTTTAACCACCCACTGAAGTCTCTATCAATTTAATAACTTTTACATTCATGGAGACCAAAGCTTATGGGTAATCTCTATCTTCTTCCTCCCTCATCTTTCTCCTATGCCCTTGCACCCCCAAATCCCAACTTTGACCCTTGGCTCCACTTGTGCTGCCCCTCCCTCTTTGTCGGCCCCCATCCACCTTCATCTCTCTCCTCTTCTCCCTCATCCTCCTCTACCCCCACATACCCCAATTCCAGCCTAGCTTCGACCCCTAGCTCCGCCTGTGCCGCCCCTCCCTCTTCACCAGCTAGCACCTATTCGCCTTCGTCGCCACCAACAAGAGTGCCTCTTTTGACCCCTCCCTCGACCACATCTTCCTTAACAAGCTAGCTTCTACCATAGAAGGCTTCGCCACCGATGCTATCATCAGCAATGGCAGCTTCGGATTCGTCTACAAGGCCCACCTCTCCTCCAATACTGCCATGATCACCATCAAGCACCTCTCATTCGACTCCTTCCATGAGTTCTGCACTGCGATGGAGACCCTTGACCACCTCCACCATCCCCACCTTGCCCGCATCTCCAATGCTGACTGCCTCTTCATCCAGGGGTTCCTCGAATATGACACCCTCGACCACCATCTCTATGAGTTTGACTTCCACGGCTTGGTCAACCTTGTCTCTTTCCCGTTCAAGGTTGATTTGGGTTCGAATGGTCCACAAGGTTGCCACCGGCCTTGCCTTCCTTCTAGAGCTGTCGATGGATCAAGTCTGAACTCAGAGATTCATGGATCTGAATTTAACAAGTCTGGATATGGATCTAAATTTGGATCCATATATCTAGGTCTGGATCCGAACATGTTTAGTCATGATTAAATAGATTCAGATCTAGATATTATATATCCAGACCCGATAGACCCGAGATCCGATTATATAAATTAATATTATATATTTATATATATTTATGTTATTAAGGATCAGATCATGATCTAACGGTTTGAAATCAACCATTTAACTTAAAAAGCCCTCCATGCCCTAATGTCTTCGGTCTTTGAGTCTTTCCCCTCCATAGTTCTACCGAATCCCCCATCCCCATCGACGACCGACGCCTTCCCCACCCCTCTCGACGGTGGACGCCTCCTCCCCTCGACCTCTCGACGGCGGACGGCTCCTCCCCTCGACCCTTGACGGCGAACGCCTCCTTCCCTCGAGTCCTCGATGGCCAATGCCTCCTACCCTCGAGTCCTCGACGGTGGATGCCTCCTCCTCTCAAGTCCTCGACGGTCGACATCGGCCTCTGCGGCTCCACCTACCCCTCCGGCATCCGGCTCTCCCTTCCTCAGCTTTGAGCCGATGAGCCCCTCCGGCCGCCGACATCGTCCCTCGCTAGCCGCTCTGCTGCTCCGACATCGGCCTCTGCCTACCCCTCCGGCAGTCCAGCTCTCCCTTCCTCGGCTCCGAGCCCCTCCAGCAGTCCGGATCCAAGCCCCGTCGGCCATGCTACCTTGACATCGACCCCCCGCAGCTACCATTCTTGGCCGGCTCTCCCTTCCTCAGCTCCGAGCCCCTCCAGCATTCCGGATCCGAGCTCCGCTGGCCACCAACATCGTCGATCATCCCCCGGTTGCCACTGCTCCTGTCGCGATGTCATTCCCATCTTTGGCTTCGTCTTCCTCGGATCCGAGCCCCTGCCACGGTGCCACAAAATTGGTAAGATATATATATATTTTTGGTAATACTTGTTCGGGTCTGGATATCCGGGATCCGTTTGGATCCGGGTCTGGTACTTTAAAATGAGACCAGTCGGGTATTCGGATCCGGGTCTGGATCTGGATATCTGGTTCCTATCCAAATTTGATCCATTGACAGCTTTATTTCCTTCACAAAGATTGCGAGTTGCGGATCATCCACTGCGACATCAAATCGAGCAAAGTGCGTAGGATTTGTTCAGGCCATGTCGATATAATTTTTACATCAATGCTGATAAACCATGTAAGTAAAAATATAAGCCACATAAGTATCGGTACCTTTTTCTTTTTTTTTTTGATAAAGCGGTATATTCATTACAAAATACGGGAATGAATACAATCAAAAAAATCCGACAAAATAAGATCCCAAAGCTGAATAGGGGCATCATGCCAATCCAACCAAAGAACAGAATCGGAGTGCTGAGCTATATAGGACGCCACCCAGTCAGCAGCTGAGTTGACTTCCCGAAAAATATGCCTAACCAGCACCGAGGAACAACCTTGAAGAAGAAGCATGATGTCCCGGATGATAGGGTGAATCCCCCGGTATGAGGAAGAGTGCGTAATCCAGGAAACAACCGTGGCAGAATCGCCCTCAATAATCAGGCGATCGAGGTGAAGAATCTGCCGGGCATACCTGATCCCAGCCCAAGCTGCATAAAGCTTCACAGCTGAAACTGAGGAGTCCAGAATGGGCAATCCTCCTGCAGCTAGGAATCCCAAGCGAGCATCACGGAGAACAAAAGCTGTCCCACCCGACCTGTTGCGAAGACTCCCATCGAAGCTCACGGTCACAAATGATGGAGGAGGGGGTTCCCAAGTAATATAAACCCTACGAGACGCTCTACGAGCAAAAGAAGAACCCCAGATCTCCGACGATGTCACCGCAGCTCTCCAGAACTTCACCGCAGCACTTCTAGCCCGCTCGACAACCATCCTGAAAGAGGTCATGACCGAGATAAAAATATGATCATTCCTGAAAATTCATATATGATATACCAGGTAAACAATAAAGAAGATCTGAATAGAAGAAGTCATCATGATAACAGTGTAGAAGGAGCTGAGCCCATGGCCAGGCTGGGAATGAAAGTCCGGGAAACCTGCAAGTCTCCAAAAAGGTACCGGTGCTTGCCATATAGGATTTTTGGCGGTAGAAAGTATTGGAAATTGTAGTATTTCAACAATATAAAAGGTTTCCTTTTCCTTTCCCTCCAAAACAAATTCCTTTTCCCTCCTCTTGAATTGGTACAAATGAAACATCTTTAGTCCCACATCGGATAATTTGTTTTCCATACTCCTCTTTATATAGAATGTCATTCCTTTGAGTTGTTAAGTGATTCTAAGAGACTCTCTCGCACGCGCGAGCCGAGTCAAAATCAGTGCAATCTAATTCTTCCGAGATGTAGATGTACTCTCGCGTATGCACGGAACGATCATTGTTTTTGGATGCCGTGATACGTCGTCTCTCTTTCTTTTGCACCGTTGATTCCGTATCATTGTTTGATACGTCGTCTCTTTCTTTACCGTTGATTGATACGCCGTATCATTGTTTTGATACGTCGTCTCTTTCTTTCTTTTTGCACCGTTGATTGATACGGTGGCATTGGGGCTGTATACGACGTTCCAATACATCGCGTCCGCATCCATTTATATTTTATAAAGACTTCCAAAGATGCGGTGGAAAAGACACATTCCTCTTCCCTCTTCTCTCTCGCTACTCTCTCAGAAACGGACGGATCTCTCTCGGTTGTTCATCGGGCTTCTACATTGGTGTGTGCACATCGGATTGAAGCCTTCTTGCTGTTGAATCCTGGAGGGTAGCCGTGTTGGGATCTTCTGCACCGAGACATTGTCTCAGAGAGGCACGGATCTACTCTTAAGGACAGTGCTGTGATCGTCTGCACACCTCAGCAACGTATCTGTCCAAGTTCCCCACATCAAAATCCTAAATCGGGTACCATCTAATCCAAATTTTTCCTACAATCTTAAGAGTAGATATGGATACCTTTATGGTTACTGCATCTAGAACTTTTCCTGATACCTCTAAAATTGAACAATTTAGTGGTTCCCATTACAAACGATGGCATGAAAAAATTGTTTCAGCCCTCGATCTTCACAACATTGCATTTGTTCTGACAGATCCTAAACCTACTAATGATGATGACCTTCTTAAATGGGAAAAGGCCAATAGGATTTGTAGACATACTATTCTAAGTACCCTATCAAATGAATTATTTGATGTTTATTATCCAATCCAATCAGTATCTGAGATTTGGGAAAGCTTGAACAAGAAATATATTCTTGCAGATGCAGGTACCCAAAAATTTGCTATAGGAAATTTCTAGATTTTACTATGGTAGAAGATAAAGATGTGTCTTCACAAATTCATATTTTTTATGTCCTTATAGATGATCTTAAAAATGAAAATATAATTCTTCCTGATGCATTTATTGCTGGATCTTTGATAGAAAAGTTACCTGAGTCATGGAAAGATTATAAATATAGCCTAAAACATAAAAGGAAGTCTTTATCCCTTGAAGAAGTGATTGTGCATATTAGAATAGAAGAACAAAATAGAGCCCGACGAAAAATAGAAAAGCATAAGGAAATGACTGCTAAAGCTATTCTAATAGAAAATCAAACTAGCATAGATAGATCTAAGGCATACAAGCCTAAATTCAAAAAACAGTCCAAGAGATTTAGTAAGAAGCCTGTTGGACCACAGAACAATCCTAATTTCAAGAAGGGAAAAGGGTCTTGTTATGTTTGTGGGAAGCCAGGACATTACGCAGCCCAATGCAGATTCAGGAAAAATACTTCAACCAAATCACAGGCACATTTGACGGTTGAAGAAGTGATTGCTGCGGTTGTTAGCGAGGCTTATATTGTAGCACATGCAAAGGACTGGGTCATAGATTCTGGAGCTACTCGTCACATATGCGGTGATAGAAGTCTATTCGCAAGTTATACCCCACTACCAGAAGGAGAAGAGCAAGTATTTATGGAAAATTCAATGCCATGTACTGTGCTCGGCAAAGGGAAAGTAAATTTGAAAATGACTTCTGGAAAAGTCCTTTCTCTTGGAGATGTGCTACATGTGCCGGATATCCGTGTGAACTTGGTTTCTGTAGCCCTACTTGGTAAAAATGGTATCAAAATATCCTTTGAGTCTAATAAAGTTGTCATAACTAAATCTGGAAACTTTATTGGAAAATGATATTGTAACCAAGGATTATTTATCCTAAATGTACTTGAAATTATAAATGGAAATACATCTTCTTCTGTGTATATGCTTGATTCTCTTGATCTTTGGCATGGTCGATTAGGACATGTTAATTATTCTTATCTTAAAAGAATGAAACAATTAGGATTGTTAAATATCATGTCAGTTCCTTATGATCAAGAAAAATGCCAAGTTTGTGTAGAATCTAAATCAACTAAAAAGACTTGTAAATCTATTCAGAAAAGAGAAACTGAATTACTAGAATTAATTCATTCTGATTTAGGAGATTTTAAAAATCATATGACTAGAAGTGGAAAGAAATTCTATGTTACATTTATCGATGATTGTTCTCGTTATACTATGGTTTATTTACTAAGATCAAAAGATGAAACTTTTGAAATGTTTTTAAAATATAAGGCTGAAGTTGAAAATCAATTAAATAGAAAAATTAAAAGGCTTAGATCTGATAGAGAGGAGAGTATGATTTTGCACCTTTTAATGATTATTGTGCACAAAATGGAATAGTACATGAATATACTCCTCCTTATTCACCAGAATCTAATGGAGTAGCAGAGAGGAAAAATAGAACACTTAAAGAAATGATGAATGCTTTACTTATTAATTTTGGTGCACCCATGAACTTGTGGGGGGAAGCTCTTCTTTCTGCCTGTGTTATTCAAAATAGGATTGTTTATAAGAAAAACAATAAAATACCTTATGAACTATGGAAAGGTCATTTACCAAATTTGAAATATTTAAAAGTATGGGGTTGTTTAGCAAAAGTTTTACTTCCTGAAAATAAAAAGAGAAAATTAGGATCTAAAACTTTTGATTGTATGTTTATAGGGTATGTTCAAAATAGTCCTGCAAGTAAATATAGTGCAGCTTATAGATTTTTAGTAATCAGAAGTGAGAATAATGTTATGGAACCTAACACTATAGTAGAAACTAAGAATGCAGAATTCTTTGAACATATTTTCCCTATGAAGATCTCTTTGGCAAGATCTTCACAACCACTTACAGTTAGACCTAATTCAGAACCTAGTGAAATTCAAGAAGAACCTAGTGAAATTCAAGAATTGAGAAGATCTAAACGAGTTAAAAGGAATACCAATCTAGGAGATGACTTTTATACCTTTCTTATTGATGATGATCCTCAAACATACCATGAAGCTATTTCATCTCCAGATGCTATCTTTTGGAAAGAAGCAATAAAAACGGAGTTAAAGTCTATCAAGAATAATCATACATGGAAATTAGTAAGTTTACCTCCTGGAGCCAAACCGATTGGATGTAAGTGGATTTTTAAGAAGAAACTGAAACCTGATGGATCTATCGAGAAATTTAAAGCCACGCTTGTTGCAAAAGGTTACTCACAAAAGAAAGATATAGATTATTTTGATACCTTTTCACCTGTAACAAGGATAGCTTCCATTAGAATCTTAATTGCTATTGCATCCATTCATAAGTTAATAATCCATCAAATGAATGTTAAAACAGCATTCCTTAATGGAGACTTAGAAGAAGAAATTTACATGGATCAACCAGAGGGTTGTATTCAGCCTGGTACTGAACACAAAGTTTGTAAATTAGTTAAATCCTTGTATGGTTTAAAACAAGCACCAAAACAGTGGCATGATAAATTTGATCAAGTCCTAGTTTCAAATGGATATCAAATTAATAATGCTGACAAGTGCATTTATTCTAAAGTTGTGAATTCTGATTGTGTTATAATTTGTTTATATGTAGATGATATGCTCATTTTTGGTACTAACCTTGATATTGTAATTAGTACCAAAATGTTCTTATCCTCTAATTTTGATATGAAAGATATGGGAGAAGCAAATGTAATTTTAGGAATTAAACTCATAAATAAGTTTAATTACATCATGCTTTCACAAGAACATTATGTTGAGAAAATTTTAAGAAAATTTTCTTATTTGGAGTGTAAGCCTGTGAGCACTCCTTTCAATGCTAACTCACAACTTAAGAAAAATAAGGATCAAAGTATTTGTCAAGATAAGTATGCTCAAATTATAGGTAGTCTTATATATTTAATGAATTGTACACGTCCAGACATTGCTTATGCTGTTGGTAGACTAAGTAGATATACCCAGTGTCCTAATAAGGATCATTGGATTGCTTTACAGAGAGTACTTAGATATTTAAAAGGAACCATAAACTATGGTTTAGTATTTTGTGGAACTCCTACAGTATTAGAAGGGTATTGTGATGCTAATTGGATTTCAGACTCTGATGAAATGAAATCCACTAGTGGTTATATATTTACTCTTGGAGGAGGAGCAGTGTCTTGGAAATCATCCAAGCAGACTTGTATAGCTCGGTCTACAATGGAATCCGAATTTATTGCTTTAGAAAAGGCTGGGTCTGAAGCCGAATGGCTCAAAAATCTTGTGATGGATCTTCCCATTTGGACAAGACCAGCTCCATCCGTGTCTATCCATTGTGATTGTCAAGCTGCTATAGCTAGAGCAAAAAATAAAATTTATAATGGAAAGAGTAGGCATATACGCTTAAGACATAATATAGTCAGGCAGCTTATTAATAATGGAGTCATATCCTTGGATTATGTAAAGTCAGAGTTAAATTTGGCCGATCCTCTGACTAAACCTTTAAGCAAAAAGCTTGTGAGTAGTACATCGAGGGGAATGGGACTTTACCCTGATCAAAAGTTGAAGTGATAGTAACCCAACTTTCATGAACGGAGATCTCGGGAAGAAGGTTCATATGGGAAAACTATTCATTAGACAACTTGGAGTATACTATCATGTATATATATTCATAATCCCTTCCTATGGTGTGAGATAGTATTTGCAGTGAGTAGGATGAACTGATATATGAAGTTCTTAATGGATATCATAGCCTAAAATTTGGGTGGTATACAAAACTGCAATGTATACTTGATGATAATCCACCTATATGAGAGTGGAAGTTATGGCCGCTTTCTATGAGATTTGGGTAAAATCTCTAGAGCTCTCATGAATATCCAGGTAGACACATGGCCGAAACGTGTCAATCCGCAAGAACAACCGAGATCTGAGTAATGTAATGTGAGTAATAAGTCAATAGTCTAATAAAAGAAGGATTGGTTCATAGAAACTTAGTTTCACCAACTTTTCATAGATTATACTTATTACTCTATGCCTGGTTCATAGTCTATAAGACACCATGGCTTATGCATTACATTTATAAACTTTTTTCACTATTGTCCTAAACTCTTTTGTTTGTTGAAATAGTGGGGGATTGTTGGAAATTGTAGTATTTCAACAATATAAAAGGTTTCCTTTTCCTTTCCCTCCAAAACAAATTCCTTTTCCCTCCTCTTGAATTGGTACAAATGAAACATCTTTAGTCCCACATCGGATAATTTGTTTTCCATACTCCTCTTTATATAGAATGTCATTCCTTTGAGTTGTTGAGTGATTCTAAGAGACTCTCTCGCACGCGCGAGCCGAGTCAAAATCAGTGCAATCTAATTCAGCCCGATTTTGGAACCCTTTAAATGCCGTGATACGTCGTCTCTCTTTCTTTTGCACCGTTGATTCCGTATCATTGTTTGATACGTCGTCTCTTTCTTTACCCTGTTGATTGATACGCCGTATCATTGTTTTGATACGTCTCTTTCTTTCTTTTTGCACCGTTGATTGATACGGTGGCATTGGGGCTGTATACGACGTTCCAATACGTCGCGTCCGCATCCCTTTATATTTTATAAAGACTTCCGAAGATGCGGTGGAAAAGACACATTCCTCTTCCCTCTTCTCTCTCGCTACTCTCTCAGAAACGGACGGATCTCTCTCGGTTGTTCATCGGGCTTCTACATTGGTGTGTGCACATCGGATTGAAGCCTTCTTGCTGTTGAATCCTGGAGGGTAGCCGTGTTGGGATCTTCTGCACCGAGACATTGTCTCAGAGAGGCACGGATCTACTCTTAAGGACAGTGCTGTGATCGTCTGCACGCCTCAGCAACGTATCTGTCCAAGTTCCCCACATCAAAATCCTAAATCGGGTACCATCTAATCCAAATTTTTTCTACAGAAAGTCACCTAAAAGGTACCTGGGGATAATATTTAAACGGTGCAAGATAGTATAAATATTAAACTTTAGCTTTTTATATATAGTTTATAAATTATTTTAAAAAATTCATCTTAATTGAAGGACTAGATGCATAATTTATTCAAAAAAAATTTAATATATGAAAGTTTTAGAAAAATCATTATAACCATTGATAAAAAAATATAAAAAAAGAAAAGGCTATAAAATATATAGGCTTTTTAAGTTTTTTTTTTTTTTTTTATCAGTCCATTACGAAAATATCACCCTTGAGAGACTTTTGATTCAACTTTAATTTCAACTTTATTTTAGCTTGTAGGCGCAGGATTAATCAAATACTCCTAAGTTGATTTCTTAAAAAATTAATAAATAAAGAACATGAACCAACAAATTTAGCCCGCCAGCTAGCGCGTGGCTCACACGATATATGACGTATTTTCGCGACCAACGGGGCTGTGGTTTTAGAAACTGTCAGCGCCTGGCACGAAGAACTACTAATCAATAGGAGAAATACGTCATGGCTAGTTTTTTTTGGTTTGGGTAACCAATGACTAGGTTTTTTTTTTTTTTTTTTTTTTTTAAACAACTCGTGAGTCACCGCCAAGACTATAATTGATAGGGATTTAAATTTTTTATTTATGGATGATTAATTCAAGACATGATCCCTATGGATGACTCGATTAAATCCAGAATATATTCTGAAACATGTTATCGGGATAAGAGGAGAGCGCACTACTCCGTCAGCCTAGTGGAAACAGGCTGGCATATTCATCTAAGATGATTTGAAGGACATGCGAAAATATGCGACTCGAATCGAACATGATTTGGCGAAAAGGAAGGATCCCAATAAAATAGCTACGATAAAATTTATCCATCCATTTCTCCTTTGTTTCATAAATAAATAAAATAAATATATATATATATAACGTATGAGTAGTCAAGCATTGCATGTTTCATATTTCTCGCAGTGTTTCATTTCGGGAATTTAAAAATAAGATAAAGAAATACTTTACCGTCCATGACAGCTCCAACATCTTCTTGATACTAGATTTGCGAATGAGCATGGCACGAGCAAGCTAGACTGCTGGACCATATTCAAGCTAAGCCCATGCAATAATTGAGCTCAAATTCCGCTAGACCACGATTCAAGCTAGAAGCTTCAAACTCCGGATCTAATTCATTATTCATATATATATATATATATTCGCAGTCGATTCACGCAAACTAACGATTTAGTGAGAGCATGAGTGTAGCTGGGGCTATTATATATATATATATATATATATATATATATATATATATATATATATATAAATTTTGTCTCATTCTATCCCACCATCACATGCTGATTTAATGAACTTTATCCTTGTTCACCAAACGCTTCTCTCTATTTGATAATTGGCATCTGACCTCTGTACATTTACCTTCCTGGAAAAAGAAGGTAAAACATGCCGCGGCACGTAGATGCATCTCTTTCAACCCACTGGAATTACCCATTCGACTAGAGATAGCGATATTTGTTTGCTTCCCAACTACAGTTTAGCCTGGATCTTTTGTGGTGTGCCGTTTGCACCGCAAAATATATACCATGAAGAAATGAACGGCCATTAAACTAAATGAATCGTGCATAATATATAAAATAACTTTATTTGATGGCCATCCATTCTAACAGTGCAAATTTCATACGATAAAGAATCCGTGCCCGCTTACCTTACCCCATCTTTCATTAACACGGCATAGGTTAATTGTCCATGCTATTCCGCTATCAGTTACGTACGTGCAAAACAATGCATAGTCTCTCTCTCTCTCTCTCTATCTCAACAAAAAAATAAAAATAAAAATAAAAAAAAATGCGTCAAAGTCAACAATTTGAGCAAAAGAATTCAATCTCCCGGTCAAGCCGATGCTGTAATTCCAACTAGCGGAACCTGTGGGTAAAGTATACTCCATTCATTTTTTTCCAAAAAACTTTCAAACAATCACCATTATCTCCTGTTCCCCTGCTCTCCACTTCCTTTTCCGTTTACCGTTTCATAAGCTCAGCGAATTTAAAAAGGCAGTGATCAAATTTCTAAGTTGCAATCATTTTATCTTATTTCGAATGTCAAAGTCTTCTTTGAAACTAAGAATGCCTCCTTTCCCATTTAAAAAAAAAAAGAAAAGAAGGAAAAGTCTTCTTTGAAACCTTGGCCATGTACTACCATCTATAAAACCAGTTGGTAGTTGGAATACATATAGAACTCCCAGGCAAGGAGCTGGGCAGATACAATCTAGCAAGCAGAGGGAAGATTAATGGCCACTGGAGCTCAGGGGTGGATCCAGTGTGCTCTTGAAGGCTGCATATCAGGCCACGATTCAGAAATCCGACAGAGGCCATACCATCGCAACTGCAGCTGTGCCTTGCATGGCTCTCGTTTCAGATCCTCTCATCCTCACTGCAAAGCCAAGATATCGTACCCCATCCAGCACTCCTTGGAGGGACTGCATCTCACCATCTCAGCTTCTTCTTTTTCTAATTCCAGTTCCTGCACGAAGACATCCTTCTCATGTCATGAGTTCATGCATGAAGATCCAATGAACTGAGGGATCGAGCATCATCTTGGTTCGAGAGGCCTAATTGACATCAAGAATAATTGTAGTTGCTGCTTCATATTATCGATGCATGGAGGTTTTCAAGTTCTTTGAACATAGAAACAATGTAATATTGGTGTTTCTTTGTCGAGATTGCAGGTACACAACTGTTTGGAAAAATAATAATGCTCATGCATCATCGTTACTAAAAGAAAACCTGGCATTATTGGCCTGGATTTTGGAGTTGGCAGACACGGACACATCTTCTTGACACTAGAAGAGAGTTTGGTCAGGCATGATTTTTTAGTAAGAATATTGTTGAACAATGATCATCGAGATTATGTTTTAACAATCATGTAGTTGTTGAAAAATAAATCGACGGACCTTGGTAGGCTATAACCATGCAGGGTCTTATATCAACAAACAGAGGATCTGGCGGAGGTGGAGTTGTAAGGTAGACGTTCCATATTTTCCTTACACCAGCTAATTCAAAAATATGGAGAATTCTCGGCATCACAGAATTTCTATTTGCTGAAATTTTATGCACGAGAAATATCGGATAAGAGACGGGGAATGTTATTTGATGGTTACCTAAATGATAAGATCGAGTTTAGAGTTAAACTCTATGTCCTTTAGACAATTTCGTTCCGTAAAAATGCTTGCGGTTTGTATGACGATTGTCTTCCATGATACAACGGTCTTCTTCTGATGAAAGCAGCACTACTATTCATCAAAATAGCGAACCAATAATGCTTTTTTTCTCTCTTTATGACTAGAGTATGCAAAATACACTATAGCTATACTCTTTTCCATCTGCCTAAGGAAAGAATTCTTTTCTATGAATTTTGGATGAAGAAAAGGATCCTATTTATAGCATTAAGCACCTTATCGGAAGCATCCCTCTAGAATTAATTTGGTTCATCTGATTGCTATCAGATTGATCGGATGTGTTACCGGATGGTTAAGATAAGTCATTTCGTATCGGGATATGCCCTTTTCCTTTCCGTGATCTAAAGATCAAGCAATCAACGCGCCTCTGAAACATCATTTCACGATCCAACTACTACCATGATTTGATGATCACGTTATCAACCATTCTGGATACGTTGATCCATGAACAGACGCTTGATCCGTTGATCTGCCGATCGCAACTGACTGATAACCATTGGCCGGTCCGTTTTGATCATCATGATCAATCTATGATCGATACGATCTTAGCCCATTATCAGACAATCTTGATTCAATCAATCTTGACAATCTGATTCATCATCGTGATCAATCTATGATCGATACGATCAATCTATGATCGATACGATCTTAGCTCATTATCAGACAATCTTGATTGAATCAATAATGACAATCCGATTCTTTTGATCACGAAAAATTTTAAAGCTCCTCATGAGGATGCACACATGCAAAGTGTAAAGTGCGCCTACAAAATGCCTATTGCGTCCTTATCGCTAGTCACGCGCGGATGATGCTACGCATCATCTCTAGCTCTTCACCTATGGTGAGCCCAAATTTAAGAGCATGGGATGTAGTTCCCATGTAAGGTGAATCAAGTTTTTTTGCACTTTCGATATGGGACTAAATTTTTCATGTTCAAAGGATAGTTTAGGAATAAAATTCCTATTCACTTTTTTCAACAGAAAATTCCCTCAATTCGTGTATATATATATATAGGCGGAGCTATAAACGGTGGTAGCTTTGCGACATAAAGAATAACCAACATGGAATTCCTACATGATTATATCTGTATTGATCAAGCTAAAAAGTCACATTACCATTTATTTTTGCTAGATTTCATAGTTAATTTACATGCATATATTGTCTCCGTTATTTTACCCATTACACAAGAATTGAAAGATGGCCTACAAGAACTGCATCAGATGGCAGCGAAACTAACGATTCTATTTTGGGATTCTGCAAGAATTGAAAGATGGCCTACAAGAACTGCATTTCCTGTGCTCTCGTAGACAGTATAATATCTCAGATGTACCGCATCATATAACAACAGCGAGACATCAGCTTGCTGGTTTTAATTTTCAGAATATGTGCATTTATTTTAATATAGTTTTAGCTGCCGCTGAAACAAAATTTTATAGTGAGTAGGGAAAATTTTTCAAGCTAAAGCAGTCACAACATCATGTTCTTGAATGCCGCTGGAACGGGATGGTCTTGGTGGGGAGAGGACCCACCCATTAGTAGTAGACATGTTACCTGCCTAACCTGGCCTCTAACATTTGGCTTTAGGCTGGCAAAGAATGGAGCAACAGTAGAAATCAATGGTTTCCCAGAAGAATCAAGTGTTTCAGGTGATTCTCCCAGTTGTTGTGATAATGGGAATGTTGCCAAGTGCAAAGGTTCTACCTCAGCTAATGGCATGACTCGTATGGAAACTCTTGTTCGAAATAACACCAAGGACATGATGCAAATGAGCCTTGGTGTTACATGCAGAGACGCAGCAGAGCATCATTGCACCGAGAGAAATAATGCAACTGTTGTTTCTTTTCTTCTTTTTTTTTTTGACCGAAATGCAACTGTACGCGCTGGTCAATTTCCAACTTCATTTGGATTGTGGATCATTTAATTTCATTATTCCCATCTATTTTTACTTAACGTTCCTGTACCAGACCTACATGGTAATGGTTTTTGCTGTTAGACCTACATTATTCCAACCAAAATGCATTGGAATTTTATTATCCGGATTTGCAGTTCTATGGTTGAAGGTCTATTTACTTGTTTATCCAATTTGTTATAATGATTTTGCTTTCCTAAACTTGCTAGTTTTAGAGAATGGTTCATGTTGAGTGTGATTTCAGTTCATAAATATATATTTGAAAGTAAAAAAAAAAGAAGAAGAAAATGGATGATAAAATATGGTGGAAGAAGAACCTCAGAGTTTTTTGTATTTTTTTTTGTTCTGTTTTATGGCAGCCCTATTTTACTTTTTTTTGCTCCCAAGAAAGCTATGTAATAGCGTGGCATACATGCAATCCAACATTAATATTTATCCATGACAAGATATAACAAGAGAGAGTTTAATACATAATAAACAAAGCATTAAATCTTAATACTCCCCCTTAACGCTTTATTCTTGAACATCCATGAATTCTCTAAAATACAAAAATTTTTCTTTAAGAAGTGCCTTGTTAATATATCTACCACTTGATCTAGTATCTTCCCATATCTTATTTGAATCTCCTTCTTCCACAACTTCATGGATAAAATAATACTTGATTTTGATGTGCTTTGTTCGGCTATGATTCATGGGATTTTTTGTCATCGAGATGGTGGATTTGTTGTCACAAAATAATATAGTGGCTTCCTCTTGCTTCTCACCGATATCTTGTAAAATTCTTCTAATCCAAATTGCTTGCTTTGAGGCTAATGTAGCTGAAAAATATTCTGCTTCCGTTGAGGATAATGCCACGATTTCTTGCTTTTTTGATGCCCAAGAATATATACCGGATCCAAAGGTAAAAGCATAACCCAATGTGCTTCTCATATCATTTAGATTTCCGGTCTAATTACTATCACAAAATTCAAACAATTTCAGCTTTGTATTTACATCTCTACTATAAATGATGCCAAAATTTTTGATGCCTTGAATGTATCTCAAAACTCCTTTTGCTGTCCCAAAATGAAGCTTACTTGGTTGATGCATAAAACGAGACAACAAACTTGTAGCATTCATGATGTCCGGCCTTGTAGTACTGAGATATAATAGACTTCCAACCAAACTTCTATATAAAGTTGCATCTGCATCCTCACTTTCATCTTCCTTTAAGAATTTTTCATTCACTATTAAGGGTGTTGGTACCTGTTGCCGATCTCGCCGTCGCGCCCGTGCTTCGGAACCGCCGATCCTACTAGACCGCCTCGCTCCTGGGGACTCATGGCTGGACCGAACCTGCAAGGCAAGGTCAGAAGACCCTGGCCGGGGATTCCGGCGAGGGAGCTCCGACGATCAAGTTAGTAGACGGCGAGAGGGAATAGACTCTCTGGGACGGGCCCCCGAAGGAGTCCCAGACTTAGAGAATGTGCTAGCAAGAAAGGTGCCAGAGAGACTAGAAACCCGGCTGGGCTCCTCTGCCGAGCTCACGCCAAGCGATCCCCTCTTGGGATCTTGGATCTTGCTCTTGAAGCGGAGTTTTCCAGCCTTTGTTTCTTGCTTGCTTCACTTCACTTACCTTGTCGTCTATTTTCTCCTTCCTTTTATCTCCTCCCGTCGCCCCCTCGTTTTTCGCTCCTGGGAGGCTCCCTTGTTGCTTTCATCCCCTTCCCCCCACCCCTTTCTCTTTCCCCTTCTGGTTCAGAGGGCTGGGCAGCTTTTCGGCCTCGTTTGCCGAGCCCAGCGGGGAAAGAGTAAGGGAGGGGGGCGCTGGTCAGACTGCCGACCAGACCTCGGGTCGAGCATGAGCGCTCTCCTTCCCAGGTGCCGGCGCTGTCCGTTATCGGGTCCTGTCTTGTCAGGGCCTCATCTCTCGACTGCGGAACATGTCGGGCCAACGTAAGTAATGTTTCGCGTGCCGCTGCCATCCGTACGGGGCGCCTTTCTCTGGGTGCAGCGCGCACGGCTCGAGGGACAACCTCGGAGCCCGCGCCTCCATCCTTCGGGACTTTCTCTGTACGAGCTGCCCTACGTCGGCCGAGGTGGACCCCTCCTGGGTGGACACCTGGCGGGGTGGCAGAAGGACGCTCGGCTTCGGTCGAGGTGGTCCCGTCTCCGGGCGCCACCTGGCGAAGGAGCGAAGGGGCCCGGCTCGACCTCGGCCGAGGTGGGACCTTCTCAGGGTGCCACCTGGCAAGGGAACGGGGGAGCAGCCGACCTCGGCCGAGGTGGACCCCTCCTGGGTGGACACCTGGCGGGGCGGCAGAAGGACGCTCGGCTTCGGCCGAGGTGGTCCCGTCTCCGGGTGCCACCTGGCGAAGGAGCGGCAGAGGGACGCTCAGCTTCGGCCGAGGTGAACCCGTCTCCGGGCGCCACCTGGCGAAGGAGCAAAGGGGCCTGCCTCGACCTCGGCCGAGGTGGGACCGTCTCAGGGTGCCACCTGGCGAGGGAGCAGGGGAGCCGCCGGCCTCGGCCGAGGTGGACCCCTCCTGGGTGGACACCTGGCGGAGCGGCAGGAGGGCCCGGGCCGAGCTCGACTTCGGCCGGGGCGGTAACGTCTCAGGGTGCCACCTGGCGAAGCGGCCGGGGGGGGCCCGGGCCGAGCTCGACTTCGGACGTGGGGGAGCCGCAGCTGACTTGGCCGAAAAACCTCCACGTGGCTCGAACCACGCCCGACGGAATCTGAGACCCGCCACGTCATCGTTACGGCCGTAACAGTACCAGATTACAATTTTTTATTCTAAACTTCTTGAGAATACTTTTTACATAGTTCTTTTGGCAAATAAAAATATCGTCTCCTTTTTTATCAACTTCAACTGCCAAGAAATAATAAAACAAATCCATATCATTCATTTCATATCTTTTTATCATGTCATTTTTAAATTCATAAATCATTCTTTCATTACTACCGGTATATATCAAATCATCAACATAAAGAGAGACAATGAGGATACTAGTATTACCTTGCCTTTTGATGTATAAGGTTGGCTTACTTGGGCTTTTTTGGAATCCTTTCTCATTGAAATTGGCATCAATTTGACTATACCATGCTCGGGAAGTTTGTTTTAATCCATGCAAAGCTTTCTTCAATATATATACTTTCTTCTCATGGTCTTTGATAATGAACCCTTGAGGTTGCTCTACATAAATATCTTCTTTCAATACTCCATTCAAAAAGGCTAATTTCATATCTAATTGGTACAAATGCCAACTTTTATGTGCCGCCAAAGCAATGAGTGTTCTAATTATATCAAGCCGAGCAACCGGTGCAAAGATTTTTTGATAATCAATTCCTTCTTATTGAGAGTATCCTTTAGCCACCAATCTTGCCTTATATCTTTGAATGGAACCATCCGGATTAAACTTTATCTTAAAGATCCACTTTAAGCTGATGATTTCTTTCTCTTTTGGTTTATCAACTAACTCCCAAGTTTTATTTTTTTAATCACTTCAATTTCTTCTTTCATTGCTTTCCTCTAAACTTCTTCTTTCATTGCTTCTTCAAGGCATTCAGGTTCAACCATACAAAAGTTGCATGTAGCATAAATATCACTAAGACTTCTCATTCTCTTTGGAGTAGAGCTTGGAGATGAACTTGTCCTTGATGGTGAGCTTGAGCTTGGGGATGGACTTATACTTAGAGAGACATGTAGTGATTCTTCATCAACTTCTTCTTCATCTTGAGTCTCTTCATGAATAGTAACAACTTTTTTTTGGACTTTCTTTTATTTCCAATTTCATGATACTTTTTCATTGAAAATAACATCTCTACTAATTACCATCTTGTTTGCTTTCATGCTAAAGAGTTTATAACCCTTTGATTGTGAGCTATAGCCTATAAAGATGCATTTTTCACTTGTTTCATCAAGCTTGTGCATCTTCTCTTTTAGGATATGTGCATAACAAATACAACAAAAAATCTTGAAATGCTTAACCGATAGCTTTCTACTAGACCAAGTCTTAAATGATGTTTTATCTTGAATTATTTTTGTTGGACATCTATTCAATAAGTAGACCGTTGTAAATATTACTTCCGTCCAAAAGAAATTTGGAAGGCATTTATCTTTGAGCATAGATCTTGCCATTTTAATAATTGTGCGGTTATTTCTTTCGACGACTCCATTTTGTTCCGGTGTATAGCTAACGGTCAATTATCTATACAAGCCAATATCTTCACAAAACTTTTTAACTTTTTTTGAATTATACTCACCACCTCGATCACTTCTTAGATATTTGATGTAGTGCCCACTTTGCCTTTCAACAAGATTTTTGAACTTTTTGAAAATAGAAAATACCTCGGACTTGTGCCTCATAAAGTAGACCTATATCATTCTTGAATAATCATCAATGAAGATAATGAAGTAGATATTTTCAGCATGAGAAGGAGTCTTCATAGGCCCGCACACATCGGTATGAATAAGTTCCAATGGTGCCTTGGCTCTCCATGCTTTCTCCTTTGGAAATACTTTCCGGTGTTGTTTTCCCATTGCACAACCTTCACACACTTCTTTCTTTTTCTTGAATTGCCGGTAGACCATACACCATATTTATTTGTTGGAGACTTCTCAAACTTTGGAAATTCAAATGTCTATATCTTTTATGCCATAACCATGATTCATTATTGACTTCCATCTTGAGTGCCGTATTCTTTACATACTGGAGAATGAGAGAAAAATTTCTATTTTTCTCCATCTTGGTGGTTGTCATAAGTTGCCTCTTCTTGCCTTTGTCATATATCTTACATAAGTTTTTTCAAAGTGAACGGTGTGCCCATGCTCAATCAATTGGCCAACACTTAGAAGATTTTGCTCTAAATCCAGAACAAGAAGAACATCATGAATGAATTTTCTCCCCTTCTTTGTGTCATAACAATAGCGCATTTGCCCTTGGCTTGAACAAGCATTCCATTTCTCATCTTAACTTGCGATGTAGAAGAAGCATCAATATTGACAAAAATTGACTCGTCGCCGTTCATATGGTTGCTACATCCACTATCAAGGTACCATATATCATTTCTTTACTTGGATGCCATTTGAAATGCATAAAATGTACTTTGTTCACCACCTTTTTTCTCTTCGGAATAGTTTGCTTGCTCATTTGCTTTGTACCTACAATTCTTTTGAACATGACCAAATTTCTTGCACACCAAACATTAAGGTTTGCCTTTAAACCAATAATCATTTTCAATATGAGAAGATCTTTTACATATTTTGCAGCTATTTTGATTGCTTTCATTATTGTTTCTTTTTTGAAAATTATTTCTTCCTCTTCCTCTTAAATTTCTTCCTCTTCCTCTTCCTTGCCTTCCACCTCTAGATGGAGATTCATAATTATGATGCTCATGAGTAGATGGGTCTCCTTTGGAGAAAATATTAATCTTAGATTGAAAGGCACTTTCAAGAGATTTTTCATTATACCAATTCAATTTTTGCTCATGTGATTTAAGTGAATCCATTAACTCATGTACACTTAATGAAGAAAGATATTTCGATTCTTCAATAGCGGTAACAATAACATCATATTTTTTGGGGTAAACTAATTATAATATTTTCATAAATCCTTTGATCGGTGATCTTTTAATCATATATTTTCATTTGATTAGCTATCTCCATGATTTTGGAGAAGTAATCTTTCATGGTTTCATTTTCCTTCATTTTCATATTCTCTAATTCCCTTCTAAGAGATAAAAGCTGATGGTTCTTACCTTGGTATTACCTTGGAATTTCTCTTGAAGAATGTCCCAAGCTTCTTTTGCTTTGCTTGTCCCAATAATCCTTGAAACATCTTATTGGACATGGCTTGTTGGATGAAGAAGAGGGCTTTTGCATCCTTTTTCTTGTACTCCTTCAATTGATCTCTTTGAGCATTGATTAGGGTTGTTGATGAGTTGGGTTCCTCATATCCATTCTCTACCAAATCCCAAATCTCTTGTGAAATAAAAAGTGTTTTCATCTTGATACTCCAAAAATCATAGTTTTCACCATCAAAAATAGGTATAGAAGGTTGTTGGATGCTCATACCCATGGAATTTGAAGTTGCCAAGAAGATTTTCTTGATTGAGGCTTGATTTCTTACAAATCTTACTCAAATCCAGCTACAATGATCTTCCTTGCTCTGATACCAATTTTGTTGAGTGTGATTTCAGCTCATAAACATATATTTGGAAGCAAAAGAAATAAGGAAGACAATGGATGATAAAATACGATGGGAGAAGAACCTTATAGTTTTTTGTATTTTTTTATTCTATTTTATGGTAGCCCTGTTTTACTTTTCTTCGCTCCTAAAAAAATTACATAATAGCCATTCATGTGGCATACATGCTGTTGGCGTGGAGTCCCTATATCGGCCAGTCGGAGCTGTTGCACCGCAGGACCGCTTCCTGGTTTACCTGCAAAACAGGTCCCTTGCCGGAGTTGTTCCAACGGGGGACACTCCGATGCCTAAGTCAGTGGCGGATCCCAGCCACAGAATGGGGAAGAATGTCGAGAGTATGAGAGAAAAGCTCGTAGAGTATGGGTGGTTCCATGAGTGTTTGCGTACCTCCTCAAGCCATTCTTCTTACCATTATTTAAGGGGAGGCCTCTGGCCTGCAGTCCGCTCTTTTTCTGGTGATTGTGGAAATTAGTTTCTCCCATGATTGGCGATCGTGGGTTGTCATTGAGCGGTTCTGGCCAAATCGGAGGCGTGGCAGCTGGAGTGGCGCGCCATGATTGTGGCATGGAGAGTGTTGATTGTAACCATTGGTTACAGTTGCCTATTTGGACCAGATCGTGGTCCCATCTTCGGGTTTCCTTTTTGCATGGGCCAAAGACTTGGCGTTTGCCCCGGGGCCGGAGATTGTGTCTACGGCTGGGACCGAAGTGCGTGTCTTCGGAAGTTGATGAGAAACTTGGTCTTTGGTCAGGGTCGAAGACGTCGTCCGAAGTTCTGTCCTTCGGATGTCGTAGTCCGGTGAGAAGCCTTGGGTTGCCTGCAGTTGGTCTGGCCTTTTCCTGGTTCGAAGTCCAGAGAAAAAGGCTTCGACCAGTCAAACCAGAGTTCGGTTCGTAGCTGAACCGGGATATCCCAACAGTTGCCCCCCTATTCTCAGTTTTCAAAGCAAAGGTTTGCCTCGAGAAGTGAGAGTATTAATGCTTTGTCGTTTTCCTTCCAGGAGATAGTGTGATGGATGATTACGGGATCTCTGATTAGACTGTCTATCATGACTGCTGGTTGATCTGGGAATCAAGCGGTGGACAGCTGTCACTCCCAGGTTGGGGAAGAAAGAAAAAGCGGGCAGCCCTGGGACCGTCTCTCCTTGTCTTGTTGCACGATGGTTAAGCCAATCTGTCGGTTGAGATTTGGATGGTTGTGGCGGCTTCCCTTCGTCCGTTAGATGATGGATGCGCCTCATCCCGGTGGTTAGTTTAAGACGGGTTACCTCCCTGGGTAACCTGGGGTCAAATCAACCTGGTAGGGCTTCAGAGACCCCTGCTTTTCTTTTGGGAAAGGATGAAGGTCCAGCTAAGGAAGCTTCTTCAACCTCGTCTCATCCTTCGTCCAACCTTCCCTGTTCTGGACTACCAGTCTATTCCGCAGGTAGAATCTTCCTTCTGCTCCCTTGCTTCATTCTTTTGTCATGGAAGAAACCGTAGAAAGTCGAGGAAAATAGGTTGGGCCCTCGGGGGCCGGTGACGTAGTAGGTTCGGAGTCGATTTTCAGTTCAGTTTCTCAGGGTAAGGAAGTTCTTCTTTGGGAACGCTATCACATTCTCGAGGAGTTTTCCTTCGCCCTCCCCACACTCGAGGAATGAGTGAACAAATCTCCACCTGGGTGTCTAGTAGTGTATGAAGATCATCCGAAAGCTGGTATTTGGTTTCCCCTGCACCCTTTCTTCATCAAGATCTTTCGCTTGTACCAAGTAGTACCGGCGCAGTTGACCCCGAACAGCATCTGAAACATATGCGGATTCCTGGTTATGTGCAGCATCGCAAACGTAGAACCTAGGAATAATTTGTTCACGGCCCTTTTCGTTCTCAAGAGGGATTTCCACAGCAACGGATGGTGGGTGATTGGCCCTAGATCAGGCCGCAAGGTCATCAAGGACATGCCCAGCGCCATCTATGGGTGGAAACCCATTTTTTGTATTTGTGTTGTTTTTTGATCCATGGAGCTTCGACACTGTATGGAAGAAGCCCCATCTAACCGCCAATGACTGGAAGAAGGACTTGGTGGCTGATCAGTCGGATTACGATCTCTTGGTCAATTTCGAAGTTGCCCCCATCCGGGAATTGTTGGAGGAGAGAAAAATCTCCATCTTGCGGGATTTAGCAAATTCCCTACACTAGGTATAGTGACGGGAATTTATGATCCCTCTCCCCGATTTTATGGTAGCTCGGTCAATTAAAATGAACTATTTTGTTTATAGGTGGCGGGATGAAGCCCGGTGTGAGTTGGCTCCGTCAGACTTTGGAGAAGAGGGTAGCACAGGCCCCTCTCACCAGGACGGCAGTTCAGAAGAAGGCTCGAAGGGACAGCCCAGAGGGGGACCGAAGCACCTCGTCTTCCCGGGAAACTTCAGGGGAAGATGCAGCACCCGTGGAAGGGGCCCCATCGAGACCTTGTCCAGTCGATGCCCCACCATCGACTACCTCCCCGATTCGTACAACGGGGAGTTCACCTCAGGCGGTGGATGTGCCACCGTTTTGCCCCCCTGTAGTTGATAGGGGCAAAGCGCGGCAAGTCGAGGGAGAGTCCGCCCGCGGGGCTTCCCAAGCTGGAAGTCGTTCGACGAACTCTTCGGAGCTTTCGCCTATGGGGAGACTGCTGGTCCCTTCCGTAGCCAGGCAGACGTTGAAGGGTACGTTGCTGCCTCATGACTTGGCGGTTCTTTGGAATCGGAACCTTCCCAGGGTGTCCAATTCTGCCTTCTCCGGCCTACAACAAATATGATCCTTGGCGTCCCCTTTATCTTGAGAATTGTTCGATCCGTGACCCCGCATTCTTGACGCAGCTGGTCTACGATCTTACTTTCATGGAGGAGGGCCTGGGGAACGTCGACAACCTCATCCACGGCCTCAAGGAGGAGCTTCACACTGCCAGGAACGCCAAAAAAGTAGCTGAAGAGTTGAGGCAGTCTATGGAGGACCGCCTCATCCGGGTGAACCATGAAGTTGACGAACTGAAAGGCGAACTGAAAAGTGCCCATCAGACAATGGCGGAGCAAGGGGCAGGGTGGAGAAAGAGCAGAAAACAAGTCGACTCCTTAGAGCAAGCTGCCAGGGAGAATCAGGAGAAAATAGAAAACTTGACCAAGGCAGTGGAGGAGGCTTCTAGGAGGGGCGAAAAGGCGATTCTGGAGTCCGAAGCTGCCAAGAAAGAGTCCATGTCTTTGAGGAAGCGGGTAGACGATACTGTAGCATACTTCTAAATGTCCTCACGATTCCAAGAGGAGATGAATGAAGCATCCTTGTATGGCTACCAGCATGGCTTTAACGACGGACTTTCCAAGGTAAAGGAGGCCTTCCCTCACCTTGATCTTTCTGGCATCCCTCCCTTCAACATAGCCGAAGAAGAAGAAGAAGGAGTAGAGGAGGCCGAAGCCGTAGTAGAGGCCGAAGAAGTGCTATGCCTGGGTGAGGGGACCACTGCCTTAGTCAAAAATCTGGGGGTGACCCCGACTCCGATTCCGGTTCAGGAGGAAGTTCAGGCTGGGGGAGTCCAAGCCGAAGGTTCTTCGGTCCCGGCCCAGATTGATGAGGTCCTCTCAGCACAGGTTGACAGATTGCTTCAATCGTGTGGTGTGGGATCTCCTCCCGTTGACATTGAGTGACTCGAGTTGCTTTAGATGTATTTTCATCCTTTCTCTTTTGTATTGTTGTTGGATTTTGTTTGATAATCTTTCCAGATTTGAAATGACTTCTTCCTCCTTTACATATGCAATGTTGTGTTTTGTATGTGGCTTGAACCGGTTTTACTGTTCTTTCTTCTACTTGGTCAAACAGTCGTGGCCGAAGGCCGTTCAGTTGATAGTTGATGAAGACGAACTCTGGAATGGATTAGAACTCCGTTGTCGAAGACCGTCTACGATTGGTCAGGCCGGTGTCACCTTCCTTTTGATGTCAAATCTATCTGTTGGGGCGGACAGGCATCAACTCCCCGTCAACCAGTGATTAGAAAAGTTTGATTGTGATTTTTGTTGTCCACGTGGCATGTAGATATTCGTACAGTCACGATTTCTAGCACCTTGTGTGCCGCCAGGTCTCCTTTTTCCAAAAAGAAGCCATTAATGTTGCTGTCGCACGATGAGAATTTCTCCGGATTCGAAGCGATGGTGGTTGTTGTCCTGGGAATGACCCCCGAGCGACCTTCTGATTCTCGAAGCGTCGTCCGGACACGTGGCGCTTTCTGATGCAGCTGGGAAAGGACGTGGAGCATGCCTCCCCGCAGTCGGTTGTGGGTGCAAGGTCTCTATAAATAGGACCCTGCCTTCTTTTGTCGAGGGCTATCATTCTTGTAGACTCCTTCTTTCTATTAAAAATGAGGTTCAACACTTCTGAGCTCCGCCGAGCCACAAGAGAAGGGCAGTTATCCAACAAGGAAGAGGAGCCTGGAGTATTTTGAGCCGGGGAATGATGAGGAGCCTCTCGTGGACCGTCTGGAGAAGAAGGTCCGCCTGTTGGAGGCCCAACTAAGGGAGGCTCAGGCCCAGGTCACGGTGGCAGCTACGGAGGTAGAAGAGGCCAAGAGGGAGGCGGCGAATGCCATCTCGAACTTCAGGGCGTCTGTTGCCTTCAAGGAGGAAGTCGTCGATGCGGCTCTGGACTCCTTCTACCAGGGGTTCCGGGAATGTAGGAGGAAGGCCTTCAAGTTTTACAACTTTAAGGGCCTGGACAACATCAAGCCCTCCGTTCCCTTTCTCGGACATGAATTTGATTCCAACTCCGATGAGGGGTCGGATTCTGGTTCGGATGGGAACCCCGGGGGCCCTTCGTCATCCCTCCAGATCTCCCCCCGTCGGTACGGGAAAAACCCGGTGGGAGGTTATTGAAAATTTTTCACATCTTATCGATGCTACTCTTTCTTTTTTTTTGTCTCTCTTTTTTAGAGTCTTTTCTTTTTTGTTCTCTCTTTGTGAGAGTTTTTTTTTTATTTTCTTTTTTGTAAAAAATCGAAAAAAAGAAATGAAGTATCTTTTCTTTACCTCTTCCCATGCGTTTCTTGCGACATGTTGTATCATGTTTTGTCTGGAATGTAGACTTTGCGGACTATTTTCGGTCTATAGAAAAGAAGTGAGGTCAGTTGGACCGTTCTTGGAATGTCTATTATCGATAGAAAGGACGACAGTGGTCCTGTTAGGCACGTTTTCGGATTTACCGTAGGGTAGGGTGTCTACACCATCCCTGTGCTTTTCTATCATGATCAAGGTAGGCTATTCAAGCCCGCCCCGACACGTCTTCTGATTTACCATATAGTAGGTTACGAAAACCATCCCTGCACCTTTGATCTTCTTGGTGGCATGGTCAGGCCATCCATTGCACTCGTCGGGCATATCGATAAGGTAAGTGGATCAGACTCTCCTTTACGTAGTTGACCAATTTTTCAGATCAGGTCATTTAGGCTGTTGTCGTTCAGTCGAAGCAACCAGCCGTTCCGAGTTAAGCAGGGTTGAGTAACTTTGCACATGAATTTTAGGAACTCATTTATTGATAGTATTTGCGAAGGTTTTGTACATTCCATGACCGGGATAGAGTCTTCCCCTCCAGGGTCATGAGTCGATATGCTTCTGATCGAATGACTTCTTCGACTTGATATGGGCCTTCCCAGTTGGGGGAGAGTTTATCCTGTTCTGTTGGCCTGGATACCTCTGCCCTTCGTAATACCATGTCCCCTGTGCGGAAAGTTTGCTCCTTCACGCTTGAGTTGTAGTATTTGGCGACCTTTTGCTGGTACGCCGCCATCCTTATCTGGGCCTAGAGCCTGGTGCTTGGCAGCAGATCTAGGTCGATCCTTCTACGATCAGAGTTCCTAGGCTCTTCGTAGTTGTCAATTCTCAAGGACTACAGGGAGACTTAAATAGGTAGCATAGCTTCGGTACCGTATGCCAGGTTGAACGAAGATTCGTCGGTGGCCGTTCTCGGGATAGTTCGGTATGCCCAGAGAACGGAGGTTAGTTCTTCGGCCCAAAATCCTTTGGCGGTGTTCAACCTTGTCTTCAGACCATGGAGGATGGTCCGGTTAGTGACTTCGGCTTCTCCGTTGGACTGTGGATGAGCAACGGAAGTCAGCCGATGTTGAATGTGGTACCGAGCACAGAAGTCCTTGAACTTTGGATTGTCAAACTGTCTCCCGTTTTCCATGATAATAACATGTGGGATGCTGAACCTGAATATAATAGAATTTTTTATAAAATTTTTCACCTTGTCTTCTGTGATCTGGGCCAGTGGTTCGGCTTCTACCCACTTCGTGAAGTAGTCGTTGGCCACAAGGAGAAACTTCCTTTGCCCTGATGCCAGCGGGAATGGGCCAAGAATGTCCATTCCCCACTAGGCAAAAGGCCATGGGGCTGCCAGTTAGGTCAGGTGACTCGCAAGCTATCTCTGTACATTGGCGTATCTCTGGCACTGATCGCACTTTCGCACAAAATCAGCTGAGTCCTTCTTGATGGAGGGCCAGTAATACCCCTATCGAATGATCTTGTATGCCAGAGACCTGCCCCCCAAGTGATCGCCATATATACCCTCGTAGACCTCTCTCAGAGCATAATCCACATTCGTTGGTCCCATGCATTTTAGTAATGGCTGAGAGAACGATCTCTTATAGAGGGTTCCGTCTAAGATGACGTACTAAGATGCCATCCAGCGGATTTTCTTGGCCTCCGCCTTGTCCTCTGGTAGCTCTCCCTCATTTAGAAACTTGATGATAGGGTCCATCCAGCATGGTTCAGCATCGATCTGACGCACCTTCGCAGCCTCTTCGGCTATTCTTGGAGTATCAAGATGCTCAACAAAGGTGCGCCCGAGAGATCCGATGCCATAGTTGCCAGTCGAGACAACGCATCCGCCAGAGAGTTTTCTGATCGCGGAACATGGATGATTTTAAAATATTCCGGTTGGGAGGATAAAGCCTGTACCTTCTCTAGGTACTGCACCATGGTTGGATCTTTGGCTGCATACTCTTCGTTAACTTGATTTACAACCAACTGGGAGTCTAAAAAGGTTCGAAGTTGTTGAACTCCCAAATCTTTGGCGATCCGAAGTACGGCGAGCAAGGCTTCGTATTCGGCCTGGTTATTAGAGGCATGGAAGGAGAACCGAAGCGCGTACTCTATAGTGTGACCGTCAGGTTCGGCCAGCAAGAGTCCAGCTCCGCACCCAGTAGCATTGGAAGCTCCATCCACATGAAGCACCCAGACGGACTTCGTCTCCTTCAGGACTTCATCTTCTATAGAAGATGCTTCGTCTTCGGACTTCCAGGTGCACTCAGCCAAGAAGTCGGAGAGCACCTGGGCCTTCATAGCCGATCGGGGCTGAAAACTGATGTTGAACTCACTTAATTTTACAGCCCACTTGGCTATCCTTCCAGAAGTGTCCGGAGATCGGAGAACGACCTTAAGAGGTTGATCGATTAGCACCACAATAGTATGGGCATGGAAATATGGCCGCAATCGCTTTGCCGCAATCACCAGAGAGTAGATCAGCTTCTACATCCTCGCATATGGCATTTCGGCATCATGCAGGACCTTGCTGATGTAGTAGATTGGCTTGTGGGATCCGTCTTCATCTCTCCGGACAAGAACCGAACTGATTGCTTCATCCGAAGTAGAGAGGTATAGATAGAGGACCTCACCTTCTTGAGGCTTGGAGAGCAATGGCGGGGTCTCCAGGTACTTCTTCAGCTCCTCAAAGATAGTGCGACAGTCTTCGGACCATTCAAAGCCCTTTGACTGCCGGAGCACCTTGAAGAATGAAAGATATTTCTCCGCCGACCGAGAAATGAATCTGCTTAGGAAGGCAATTCTCCTTGTTAACTGATGGACTTCCTTCTTGTAGGAGGGATGTCTCATATCTCTTAGAGCTTGAATCTTCTCAGGATTGGCCTCAATCCCTCATTTGGTGACAAGGAAGCCAAAGAACTTACCCGAAGTGACCCCGAAGGTGTACTTTGCCAGATTCAGCTTCATGCGGTAGTGCCGTAGGGCACTGAACGACTCTTCCATGTCATGGATGTGATCTTTCCAGAGGAGGCTCTTGACGATCATGTCGTCAACATAGGCCTCCATATTTCTCCCCAGTTGCTTTTCGAACACCTTATTGATCAGCCTTTGAAATGTTGCTCCGACGTTCTTGAGACCGAACGACATCATCTTGTAGCAGTAGAGATCTTTATCAGTGATGAAAGCCATCTTTTCCTCGTCATGTAGATCCATTCTAATCTGGTTGTAGCCAGAAAAAGCGTTCATGAAGCTCAGCAACTGATGGCCGACAGTGGCATCAACCAGCTGATCAATCTTTGGGAGGGGGAAGCTGTCTTTCAGGCAAGCTTTGTTGAGGTCTGTGTAATCGATGCAGATCCTTCACTTGCCGTTGGCTTTCTTCACCATTACCACATTGGCCAACCACTCGGGGTAGTGGGCCTCTCGGATGAACCCTGCTTTAAGGAGCTTGCCGAGTTCTTCGTCCATGGCTTGCTGTCTTTCAGGAGCAAAGCTCCTTTTCTTCTGCCGCACTGGCTTGTACCCAGGGATAACTTCCAGCCGATGAGTGATTACTTCGATGGGAATCCTTGGCATATCCAAAGCTGACTAGGCGAAGACGTCGACGTTATTTCTGAGGAAACGAACCAACTCCGTTCTGGTTTCCTCATCGAGTGCACTCCCGATCTGTACAACTGTGGAGGGGTCTTCCTTTGTCAAAGGTATCGGGACAGTCCTCTCCATGGGTTCACCAAGGCTTGTTGTTGCATCCCTCGGATCCAGCTGATCCGGAGTTGTTGAATCATGGAAATGCCTGTCTTCGATCATCAAGCACTGCCGTGCCATCCTCTGGTCTCCTCTAACTTCTCCGATACCATTCCTGGTGGGGAAGCGTACCAAGAGGTAGTGAGAGGAGATCACGGTTCGGAACCTGTTCAAGGCAGGCCGCTCCAGAATAATGTTGTATGCTGAGGGGATGCGGACCACCGTGAAGTTGATCAGCAGCATCTTTTGTCGAGGTTCATTGCCAAGGGTTACAGGCAACACTATCTCTCCCTTGGCTTGAACTTGATTGCCCCCAAAATCGGTGAGTGATGTGGGGGATCTTCGTAGTTGATGTCTAGGCAAACACATTTTAGAGAATGCATCATAAATCAAGACATCAGTCGAACTTCCATTATCAACAAGGATTCGCTGTACATCAAATTGGCCACTACGGCCGAGATTACAAGGGGATCATCATGTGGGAGCCGAACTCCCGCAAGGTCATCATCGGAGAAGATGATAGCATTGTTATCCTTGAGTCGCTTTGGAATTTCATCCTCATTCCTTCTCCAGTTGGTGGGTCAGTATATCATCCCTACACCTCTGTTGGTGGGCCTTTGATTTGGCAGTTCGGCCTCTTCAGGAGGTGGCTGGGGAGCAGTAGCTTCCGACCGAGGTCCTTGGCGACCAATGTACCGCCCCAAATATCCTCTTTTGATAAGATCCTCAATTGCATTCTTCAGCTGAATGTACTCTTCAGTGTTGTGGCCATGATCCCGGTGGAATCGACAGTATTTGTTCATATTCCTTATAGAAGAGGAGGCCTTCATGGGACGGGGCCGTTGGAGATAATTTTTTTTCTCTATCTCCATGAAGATCTTCTCTCGAAGGAGATTGAGGGGGGTGTAGGAGTCGAATCTTCCTCCCGATGCTCTAGGCCTGGGAGGACTTCTTCGGCGATCTGTATATTTGCCGCCATTGTTATTGGAAGTTGGGGGACCTTGTCCCCTGTTATTCTTCTTTTTTGAAGGGGGTTTCCCTTCAATCAGTCATCGATTAGCTGCCTGCTCTTCAGCATCGGCATATTTCTGAGCCCTTGACAGGAGCTCAGTTTAGCTTTTAGGAAACTTCTTGTCCAGGAAAAAGGTAAGCCTGGAGGTACGAAGCCCCTTCTTCAGTGCAGACATGGCCACGTGCTCGTTGAGATCGGGAATCTCAAGTGTGACCGCATTGAACCTGGAGATATAGTCTCGCAGGCTTTTTCCTTTGTTCTGGTGAAGGAGGAACAATATGTCCGTATTCCGTGGAGTCTTGCAGCGGGACCTGAAATGCAAGACAAACAGTTTTTCTAACTCGAAAAAAGAGTCAATGGTACCTGGGCGCAGGCTCGAGTACCACATCCGAGCAGCTTTCTTCAAGGTAGCCGGGAACGCAAGGTAGTACATCACATCCGAAGCTCCTTGGATCATCATATGGGCCTTGAAACTGTCCAAGTGGTCGAGAGGATCGGAGGTGCCGTCGTAGGAATCCATCTGGGGAATCCTAAAGTGTTATTCCTCGGCCATGATACGGTCAGAGTAGGGTGGGCGTAGATCACCCACAATCAAATCGTCGGGATCCTTCAGATCCCACATTCGCTGTTCTCGCGCCTTTGCCATCTCTGACTTGATGGCTCTGAATCTCCCATCGTAATCGAGAGTCTGCTTCGACGCTCTCTCCACGGAGGTGGAGTCTTCGGAGGAGGGTGAGGGAGTTTACCTAGGCCTTTTCTCTTTCTGTGGAGAATCGGCAGACCTAGGCAATCTCGAAGTTCGGCCTTCAGGAGAGGGCCGAGAACGGGAGGAGAGATGTGTAGGATCCTCCCGTGGGGCTCTCTTCCTTCGGGACTGAGAGCTATGTCTGGAGGCGACCGGTGGATTTCCCACCGGAAAAGCTCTGTTCTGGAAGTTTTGAACCATGGCCGTGAGGTTGGTGACCTGGTTCACGAGGGCTTCAAATTGCTGTAGTCCCACAACAACTGTGGGAGGGGGGACATCGTTCTCCCCCGGGGGTGCTCCTCCCTGGGATGGAGCACGACTTCGACTTGTAGAAGCTATCTGAGTCTTTCCTCTTGCCATCAAGAACTTCTTACTTCCCCTTGTCTAGGAGGGAGTTTAAAGAGTGTTAATGCCCTTCCCCTTCCTGGCGCGCCAATCTGTTGGCATGGAGTCCCTGTATCGGCCGGTCGGAGCTGTTGCACCGCAGGACCGCTCCCTGGTTCACCTGCAAAACAGGTTCCTTGCCGGAGTTGTTCCGGCGGGGGACACTCCGATGCCTAAGTCAGTGACGGATCCCAGCTGCAGAATGGGAAAGAATGTCGAGAGTATGAGAGAAAAGCTCTAAGAGTATGGGCGGTTCCGTGAGTGTTTGCGTACCTCCTCGAGCCATTCTTCTTACCATTATTTAAGGGGAGGCCTCCGGCCTGCAGTCCGCTTTTTTTCCGGTGATTGTGGGGAGTCAATTTCTCCCATGATCGGCGATCATGGGTTGTCATTGAGCAGTTCTGGCAAGATCGGAGGCGTGGCAGCTGAAGTGGTGCACCATGATTGTGGCAAGGAGAGTGTTGACCGTAACCGTTGGTTACAATTGCCTATCTAGATCAGATCGTGGTCCCATCTTCGGGTTTCCCCTTTGCGTGGGTCAAAGACTTGGCATTTGCCCCGGGACCGGAGATTGTGTCTACGGCCGGGACCGAAGATCGTATCTTCGGAAGTCGATAAGAAACTTGGTCTTCGGTCAGGACCGAAGACGTCGTCCGAAGTTCTGTCCTTCGGATGTCGTAGTCCGATGAGAAGTCTTGGGTTGCCTGCAGTTGGTCTGGCCTTTCCCTGATCCGAAGTCCGGAGAAACAGGCTTCGGCCAGTCAAACCGGAGTTCGATTCGTAGCTGAACCGGGATATCCCATCACATACAATCCAACATTAATATCTATCCATGACAAGACATAACAAGAGAGGGAGAGAGTTTAATACATAATAAACAAAGTATCAGATTTTAATAATTTAGCCCAGCTTACCAGGCAATTGAAAGATGGAATTGTTTCACATGTAATGAGTCTGTTTTTTCCTCCAGTCTTCTAAGTGACATCCATTTGGAGGTTTCACAAGTTGAAGGGGTGAAGCATGCGTTCTTTTTTAGCTTTCTCGTGCTCGGGGAATACAGGCTCTTCACAGCTGCGCTGCTATATACGTACGTGATGCAACTGACATCCTCTATGCCTGAACAAGAACAGACTCACCTGTGTCAAGGCTCCCCTTTCCCTGTACATGCTATCGGGACTGCTTAGAGCTTCTCTGTTTCCATACTTAAATGCAAGTGAAGAAGTGGTTCGAGCGTTGTATATCTTGTATTCGAATGTGATTGTAAGGAGACGCTGCAATAAGTGCAGTCAGAACAATCTGAATCCAATTTGTTTCATTCGTTTCGGGCCTTGATTTTTATTTTTATCTTCTTGGAAGTCATCTTTCGTATATTGCAGTTTAGTTAATCGTATAATGGACGTAGTTGTCTTCGAATGTTATAATTTACTGATGGGCATTGCGATAGCAGCATCTTTTTACCTTGCGATTTAAAAAAATATTTTGCATGCGTGTGATCACTCAAGCTTTTAAAACCACAAAACTTGCACATTATTTGTCACGTCTCAAATCCAGGTCCACACAAATCCTAAAGTAATGTCTTAGAATCTTACAAGATCTTAAAATCTGTTACGATATCCACAAATAATAACAATGTTAATTCATAACCATTGGCAATTTTTTTATAAATACAAATTCAATTATCCTTTAATCATATTCACTTGTAAATTTAAATCATAGCTAAGCATGAACATCCTGTAATTCTAAGAAAAAAAATAAAAAATGAGTTTTACAATCTAATAAGAAGCTCTACACATCCGCACCAACATAATAATATAATTTAAAAATAATAACAAATAATAATCGAGTAAAAATATAATGTCTAAAAGCTAACATCAAAATCCAGAATAATCCAAATATTTACATAAACAAGTATCCAAATATCCATTTTATTATTACATGCCACCCACTAAAATCTTTTATTCAGCATTGATTTCATATATCTTATCATACATCCATTTCCTTTTTTACAATTATAGGTTTTGTTAACCTTCTAGTTTTTAGTTTTGGACTGATCAAAATTATATTGTGGTCATGACTTATCAAATCTCCATGCATAAATCCATGGAAACTATTCCGAGCATAAATTATGGAAGGCTATTCCACATAAAAGGCCATGAAGACTATCCTATATATGCGTGAATTTATAGAGACTATCTCAGGTATAAATGCCTATATATAATTACGTGAAGAGTATCTCATATATATATATATATATATATATATATATATATATATATATATATATATATATATATATATATATATATATATATATATATATATATATATATATATATGTGTGTGTGTTGGCGTCGAGTCCTTTTTTTACCGGGCAGAGCTACTGGATCGCAGGACCGCTCCCTAGTTTACCTGTAAAACAAATCCTTGGTCGGAGTTGCTCCGACGGGAAACACTCCGATGCCTAAGTCAGAGACGGCTCCAGCCACACAATGGGGAAGATTCTGTGAAGGATCAGATGGAAAAGGAAAAGACTCTGAGTTTTTCAAGAGTATCTTGTGCCTTACCTGGAGCGTCCCCTCTCACCGTTATTTATAATGAGTTGCCCAGCCCACGGTTCCATCCTTTCTCCAACGGTTATGATGGAGGGGGGAGTTAATTCTTTTCCCTCAATTCGCAATCGTGGAAGGTTACAGAATGGTTCCGGATAAACCGGGGGTGTTGTTACTGGAGTCATGCGCTATGACTGCGCTCTTGGAGATAGTCGATGGTAACCGTTATTCATTGTGTTGGTAGAGACTTGCTTTTTGGATGGGGTTAAGCGCTTTGATTTTGACTTATCCAGTTTCTTCTGAGCACTATGATTTAACATGCATGGTTTGAAAAGATATTTTCGATCGATCGAGTCGATGATTGGCTTGTACTTGGGCCGACGTATTCCAATAATATATATATATATATATATATATATATATATATATATATATATATATATATATATATATATATATATAGAAACTATCCAATGTGTAAGCTTGTATCAAATGCCAACTAAAATGAAGCAGCGAATACGGCGATGCATTGCAGCAACGAACAAATGCTAATCATAATCATCATTATTATTGTTAATACTACTTAATAACACCAACGCTCGAAAATCGCGTCCTCTTGGAGGCTTGCATGTCCAAATGGTTGGTAGATCCCAAAGCAGCCTTGGTGAGTAAGAGGTCCAGCCTTTTCAAGGTATGCGGTTGGATGAAGGCATACAGAAGGCTTTAAGAACTGGGCCTAGGCCTGTTTAAGGGCGTGCTTGTCTCGGTTCAACTTTATTCAGACTGCCCGGCCCGTTTCATGCTACGGATCCCTGCTCTTGCCATCCAAGAAGAGGGACACCCCAGGCCGAGAAAGGCAATTTCTCAGAGGGACCTCAAACCGCGTCATCCAAAAGTCCCGAACAGTGAAACACTCCTCGTGACCACCAACGCCATGGACATAGGAACTGCCTTCCCCAATTATTTCTGGGAAGCTCAACAGTGAAAAAAAAAAAAAAAAGATGACCCTGTGCCGGGAGGAGACAAGGTTTTGAAGCATGATTTCAATTGTACTGAGGATAGAAAACATGCATGCAATCACTGTAAGGCACACACACACACGATCAGAGAACTCTTCCTTTCCAACAAACATCACTGTTCTCTCGTTCCTCTCCTACTCTAACCGTCCCCAGATGACGTCCAACAAGTACATGTCGTGTTAGTGATTGCAGAGAAACCGTGCGAAGAGCGCGTGTTGAGCCCAGAGAGAAGAATCCGTCCCCTTGATTTTGTGGCATGAAGTGTCGCCACATTCTACAGTGCATGTTTTTGTTATCCCGGTCTTTTCTCGAAGTTGGAGCCATTTAAAGAATCGATTTCATCCATTACCTCATTTCAAAAAAAAAATGGAGAAAGCCACGGATGCACGAGACACGCTAATATTTTGTTCTGAATAAAGTCACTGCATTCAAGAACACTTGTCATGCAAGTTCAGCTTTTTTTTAAGATCTGTTGGTACTATCCATGAATTACAACTCTCGGTGAATGAGACTAATCGATGGATGCCATCTCATGTTATCCAAAATCGCATAAACCCCTTTGGAAGTTTTTAGTAAAAGATTGGTACACGTATAGCACCTCTGAACAAACGGAAACCACTCTCGTCCTATGCATGATGTATATATATATATATATATATATATATATATATATAAAAGGAAGGGGGAGGGGGAGGACCGAATGACAGTAGGGCGTAAGGCTAGAATTGCAAGATATTTTTTTTTTCTTAAAAATTATATAACAGCGCAGTTGCATCATATAGGTCCCAATTGTTGATCAGAACGTTCCTCAAAAGAATTGTCAACCAGAAAGTCAATGCAAATTTGTTATTTGAATTGAAGGTTAGTATCCAATTTTACATATTCCTTTTTTTGCTTGTGAATTGTGTTGGTTTAAGCAAATAATGCTGGACATTTATTTTATATGTGCTGGATAATGTATAAGACTTGGTGAAAACAAATATGCTGTTTATGTTGGAAGTGAGTTCCATCAGTCCTATGTATGTGTTTTGTTGTTTTTGGATAATATTAAAAGATAATCTTTCTTTATTCTCTCAAAAAAAAATTAATCTCCTTTTTTTTTTTTTTTTAAAGTGCTTTGATCATGAAATATCATAGTGTGCAGTTGTCCTGGTCTTTGAGAGAAGATCACCTCTCTTTTAGTAAGTAACGAAGGAAATGTTACGCTCATAACTCCCATATAAAAGTTCACACGTTGATAGGCCATTGTGTGTTTGTGAAAACTTGTAGTTTAATCTATAGAAAGCATGGAAAAAAATAAGCAAAGAAAAATAAAACGACCCGGAAAGTTAAAGCAACAAGCACTAATTAAAGAAAAAATTTAAAATGATTTGATTTGAAAGCACATTAGCCATTTGCCCTAATAATCCATTCCAATAAGGAAAAAAAAAAGTACGGTTACAAGTGCCACCAAATCTCCCATACAATCAGAAAACTAAAGACAAGGATCGTATCTTTGGCGTGATAGAAAGATTCATCTTTTTTTTTTTTTGTACGAATTCATTATTAAACTACGCAGGAATCACTTTGAAATTTATAGAGATGGATGAATAAGAAAGATCGAGATGCCTGGAGATCTATATGAAATATGATCCAATGATAGATGTTGTTAAAAAAAATCAACCATCCTCTGGTGCAAACGATTCGATCCTGACCTAAAAGCTAAACCGACAAGGACAAGACGTGGATATCATTATTTATGAAAAGAAAAAAAAAAAAAAGAAGAAGAAGAAGAACCCTCACGGGATTTTAGGGTTGATAGATGATGATGATTCTCCAATAGGAACATCACAACCATCCCCACGGTGGCCCTGATCCTCCAACCTACCAGCTTTAATATGATTTCTTTAATTATGACAACTTTATTATACCGAGCAAAATCTCTTTGGTTGGCTTTTACCCCGGTGGTTGGGTGGTTATCGGACACACGCTTTGGTTCCGAGGAAGGAGGACCCCTAGCCTTTTCGTGCTAGCGGCCCCCACCCCCCCACCCCCACCCCAACCCACCGTAGGTACACGTGGCAGATGAAGATTGGTTGGCATTTGCATTGCCTTGGAACCTGAGGAAAAGCTTTGGTACCTGCCCTACGAGACCTGGGAGCCGTAGAGGCGGGGCCACAAGATCCCTAATAATTTCCAGGTCGACACGTTTCGACCGGTCGTCGACCCGGAGGGAGGGACGTGGCTGCGTGGGGAATACGCCAAGAATACTTGGGGCTGATCGGAAAATAGCCACGGAAAGCCGTAGACACGGTAGTCGTCGATGTAGGGCGGAGTCCGGTTTCGGGATAAGAGAATATTTTTCGCCTGGCCAAAAAAGGAGCTCGTAAATATCTGTCGTGTAACAAAAAAACTGTCAATTTTTTCAACTTGGATTCTAAAAGCATCCATTGTCGCCGTGGTCCCCTGCCTTTGGGACTTCACGCTGTAACGTGAATGTTACTGTGAAAATTCTTCAAGCAGCATCAACTTTTGCTTGACTTTTATGTATGTGCTTTGTCATGACAAGTGCGGTGCATCAGCTCTGTACGTAGAAAGCTGAGCTTAAATATTTACCGCATTATTCGCTTTTGCTTTTCAGCTTCGCATTGATAAGGGCTACCTGGTCAAATATGGCCGGTGGATTGGTATGATATTTTAGAGTCAATTCATATTTGGGTTGGGTGAAATATGCAAGTGTGCATTCCAAGGCTGACTCTCAGGTCACATAATGTCAAATTTGGTTTAAGACAAATTTTATTGATCCATCAAATTTTATAAATTAAATCAGATCCAGAAAATTTAATCTTTATCCATTGGATATATTTTTAGTTTAGTGAAATGATTATATATATATATATATATATATATATACCGAAAGCAACCAAACAATGTCGGCATATTTTTATTTAGGCAGGAACATGTTGACACCATCAACAACTCATTATTTATAAAATTGATTGACAACCAAATATTGTTGCCATCAACAACAAAAAAAGTTGATGATTATCAACATTAAAATTATTGTTAAATAATACATTTTGGGTTCTATACTGTTGTGATAATCCGACTCAATATAAAATGATTATTGGTCCATCAGTCGAGCCAAATTCAAATTTTTTGGTTTATAGGCTGAACCAATGCACTAAAAGAAATCTCTTTAAGTATGGTATGAAGAGTATGCTTGGGCCTGGTCCGAAGAATACGTCGGATAAGTTACTCTATTCTTCAACTTCGTATCTTCAGCCCGGTCCGAAGAAGCAAGCCTATTAACTATATTTCTTCGGCTTCGTATCTTCAGCTTGATTCGAAGAACTTGGTCCGAAGAAGTAGGCCTATTGATTATTCTTTTGGCTTCGTACCTTCAGTCTGGTCCGAAGAACCTGGTCCGAAGAAGTAAACCTATTGATTATATTCTTTTGGCTTCATATCTCAGCCTGATATGAAGAGTATGCCTATTATTTTTTCCTTCGACTTCATGTCTTCAGCGTGATCCGAAAACATATGCCTTTGAAATATTTTCATCTCTTCGACACTATAGTAAGTAGTTACTTGTTTTCATTATTCATTCCTAAGAGGGATGTCCGAAACATACGGCTAACATTCCCTTAGGCCCTTCCAAGGAAGACCATTTGAAGAGGTTGATAGCTTCACTTCGAACTTTCCCTAAATGCATTTGCAACTTCAGATCATCCTTCAACCTAAAACGGTTAAAGCTTGTTCTGGTTGTTGTAACCACTCACATGGTCAAATAACTGATTTTCTGACCGCCACTACTTACTGTTATAGGAAGGTTTTCCTAACTAACTTCCATAACCATAAGTAGTTACACTTATGCATATAAATACTGGTAAGAGGGGATACTCAGGTAAGCTAAGCGAGGCTAAACTAAGCTAACTCTGAGCAAACTTGAGCCATCTTTTTCCTTCTTCTCACCATTCTCTGCTCTCGAGCTTTCCATTATGCTGCCTGAATTCTTGCTAACTTGGCATCGGAGTGTCCCCCACCGAAAAAATTCCGGTCAGAAGAGTTATTTTGCAGGTTCCAGTTGATGGCAAACCGGCGGGCGAATCACTCCATCCGGTCGGCCGGGATTCAGCGTCAATAGATTGGCGTGCCAGGTAGGAAAAAATATGTTTCCTCTGATTAAAGGAGAACTTCGCCAAAGCAAAAATGGTGAAGAAGAAGATTTGTTTCCTCTAGTTGAAAGAAAATTTCTGCAAAGCAAAAATGATGAAAAGGAAGATCCAGAACGCTTCTACAAGCAAGGATCAACCTATTTCTCAACCAAATAACCCACCGATGGATGATAGCATGCCACCTTCAATGTTGATGGAGACTGCTGTTCAAAGGCAGTGCCCTCCACCCATCTCACAACCCAGCCATCAAACTGAAAGAAGAAAGGATCGATGTCGAGAACTCACTCCAAGTTCTTCACGAATCCAGTCATCTCAAAGTCAATGCTTCACTGCCAGAATAATACATGGATGATCACAACGAGAAGAAGAGAACCAAGCGTTCTTCCTTTGTTTCTTCCAGAGATTCTGCACCTGGAACGAGTAAATTGATCCAAGGACTATCAGACTTGCCATTTAGCTAGAATTTCGACATGCATCATCCAACAAATCTGTAAGTATTTACTGATATCAAGAAATCTGATGACTGGACAACCTTGAGAAAAGGTAAGAGGAGACCTCCGAGGTAAGCCATCATGTCACTCTGACATCTTTCATTGAGTTCTCCATTTTATTGTCCAAACTCTACTGACTTGGGCATGGGAGTGTCTCCCACTGGAGGATTTCCAGTCAGGATTTTTGTTTTGAAGGAACTCTAATGGTCGATGACTTCTTAAAGTCCGATGTACTCTCAAAGGTCGGTGACTTCTTAAAGGCTGATATACTCTTGAAGGTCGATGACTTCTTAAAGTACGATGTATCCTCAAAGACCGGTGACTTCTTAAAGGTCGATGTATTCTTGAAGGCCAATGACTTCTTAAAGACCGAAGTATTCTTGAAGATCGATATCTTCTTCAAAGCTGATGACTTTTTAAAGATTGATCAAATGCTCAAGAGGCCCAAAGCCAATCTTATTAAGGCTTATTGAAGCCTATCTTATATAAAAAGGCATAAGGATGATCTACATGGTCTACCTTACAAAGTACCGAGGTGGGCTTGACAAGCCTGTCTTAATCTTTTTTCTTTGAAGGCATAAGGATGATTTTCGTGATCTGCCATATGAAGTACCGATTTGAGCTTAACCAATCCATTTTAATCAAAAAGGCATAAGGATAATCTTCGTGATCTACCTTACAAAGTACCGTGGTAGGCATGATCAGCTTGTCTTAATTCTATTTCTGAAAGGTATGAGAATGATCTCCGTGATTTACTCTACTAAATGTCGAGATGGGTCTGATCAGCCTATCTTAATCTTTAATTAAAGAACATAAGGATGACCCTTGCGATATATCTTGAAAAATTTCAAGGTTTAATCAGCCTATTTTATTTCTTATAAAGGCATGGATGACCCACGCGATCAATCTTATCCTAAGTCCGAAGACTTTGTATTATTATATGGAAACTTGATTTCTCAAGATCAAGATTATTCATTTATCCTAAGTCCGAAGACTTAGTATTATTTTCAAGTCCGAAGACTTGGTATTATTATGTGGAAACTTGATTTCTCAATATCAAGATTATTTATTTATCCTAAGTCTGAAGACTTAGTATTATTTTCAAGTCCAAAAACTTGGTATTATTATTTGAAAACTTGATTTCTCAAGATCAAGATTATTCATTTATCTTAAGTCCGAAGACTTAGTATTATTTTCAAGTCCGAAGACTTGGTATTATTATTTGGAAACTTAATTTCTCAAGATTAAGATTATTCATTTATCCTGAGTCTAAAGACTTAGTATTATTTTCAAGTCCGAAGACTTGGTGTTATTATCTGAAACTTGATTTCTCAAGATCAAGATTATTCATTTATTCTAAGTCCGAAGACTTAGTATATTTTCAAGTCTGAAGATTTGATATTATATTGAATATGAAGAATTGATCTCAAAATTATTTAGTTATCCTAAGTTCGAAGACTTAGTGTTATTTAAAATCTAAAGACTTAATATATTCTTCTCAAGATCTCAGAATTATTCGGAATCTTCCTAAGTCTGAAAGACTTTGTGTTATTTTAAATCTGAAATCTCAAGATCTCAGAATCATTCAGAATCATCCTAAGTTTGAAGACTTAATGATATTTTAAATCTGAAGTCTCAAGATCTCATAATCATTCAGAATTATTCTAAGTCCGAGGACTTAGTGTTACTTTAAATCTAGAGTATATTATTTTTTCCTTCGGAGTATAAACGACAAATTCTGGTATTCCCATTTTGAAATAAAATTATTTCGAACTTGGAAGTGGGGTCATCTGTTATGATAATCCAACTCAATATAAAATGATTACTGGTCCATCAATCGAGCCAATTTCAAATTTTTCGGTCTATAGGCTGAACCAATGAATTAAAAGAAATCTCTTTAAGCATGGTCCGAACAGTACGCCTGGGCCTGGTCCGAGGAATACATCAGATATGTTACTCTATCCTTCAGCTTCGTATCTTCAGCCTGGTCTGAAGAAGCAAGCCTATTGACTATGTTCCTTTGGCTTCGTATCTTCAGCTTGGTCCGAAGAACTTAGTCCGAAGAACTTGGTCCGAAGAAGTAAGCCTACTGATTATTCTTTCGGCTTCGTACCTTCAGCCTGGTCCAAAGAACTTGGTCCGAAGAAGTAAGCCTACTGATTATTCTTTCGGCTTCGTACCTTCAGCCTGGTCCAAAGAACTTGGTCCGAAGAACCTGGTCCGAAGAAGTAACTTATTGATTATATTCTTTTGGCTTCATATATTCAACCTGATACGAAAAATATGCCTATTATTCTTTTCTTTGGCTTCGTGTCTTCAGCTTGATCCAAAAGACTATGCCTTTGAAATATTTTCATCTCTTCGACACTACAGTAAGTAGTTACTTATTTTCATTATTCATTCCTAAGAGGAATGTCCGAAGCATACAGCAAACATTCCCTCAGGCCCTTCCAAGGAAGGCCATTTGAAGAGGTTGATAGCTTCACTTCGGACTTTCCCTAAATGCATTTGCAGCTTCAGAGCAATCCTTCAACCTGAAATGGTAAAGGTTGTTCTGATTTTTGTAACCACCCACATGGTCAAATAACTGATTTTCTAATCACCACTACTCACTGTTATGAGAAGGTTTTCCTAACTAACTTCCATAACCATAAGTAGTTACACTTATGCCTATAAATACTGGTAAGAGGGGACTCTCAGGTAAGCTAAGCGAGGCTAACCTAAGCTAACTCTGAGCAAACTTGAACCATCTTCTTCCTTCTTCTTACCATTCTTTGCTCTCGAGCTCTCCATTCTGCTGCCTCAATTCTTGCTAACTTGGCATCAGAATATCCCCCACCAAAAAATTTCAGTCAAGGGAGTGTTTTGCATGTTCCAGTTGACAGCAAACCGACGGGCGAATCACTCTATCCGGTCGACGAGGATTCAGCATCAATGATAGGCGTGCCAGGTAGGGAAAGATATGTTTCCTCTGGTTAAAGGAGAACTTTGCCAAAGCAAAAATGGTGAAGAGATTCATCTGTTTCCTCTGTTGAAAGAGAATTTCTGCAAAGCAAAAATGGTGAAGAGGAAGATTTGTTTCCTCTAGTTGAAAGAGAATTCTGCAAAGCAAAAATGGTGAAGAGAAAGATTTGTTTTCTCTAGTTGAAAGAGAATTTCTGCAAAGCAAAAATGGTGAAGAGGAAGATTGTTTCCTCTAGTTGAAAGAGAATTTTTGCAAAGCAAAAATAGTGAAGAAGAAGATTTGTTTCCTCTAGTTGAAAGAGAATTTCTGCAAAGCAAAAAATGGTGAAAAGGAAGATCCAGAACATTTCTACAAGCAAGGATCAACCTGTTTCTCAGCCAAATAACCCACCAATGGATGATAGCATGCCACCTTCAATGTTGATGGAGACTGCTGTTCAAAGGCAGTGCCTTCTACCCATCTCACAACCCAGCCATCAAATTGAAAGAAGAAAGGATCGATGTCGAGAACTCACTCCAAGTTCTTCACGAATCCAGTCATCTAAAGTCAATGCTTCATTGCCAGAATAATGCATCGATGATCACAACGAGAAGAAGAGAACCAAGCGTTCTCCCTTTGTTTCTTCCAGAGATTCTGCACCTGGAACGAGTAAATTGATCCAAGGACTATCAGACTTGCTATTTAGCTAGAATTTCGATATGCCTCATCCAACATATCTATAAGTATTTGCTGATATCAAGAAATCCGATGACTGGACACCTTGAGAAAAGGTAAGAGGAGACCTCCGAGGTAAGCCATCATGTCACTCTGACATCTTTCATTGAGTTCTCCATTTTATTGTCCGAACTCTACTGACTTGGACGTGGGAGTGTCTCCCACTGGAAGATTTCCAGTCAGGATTTTTGTTTTGAATGAACTCTAATGGCTAATAACTTCTTAAAGTCCGATGTACTCTCAAAGGCGGTGACTTCTTAAAGGCTAATATACTCTTGAAGGTCGATGACTTCTTAAAGTACGATGTATCCTCAAAGACCGATGACTTCTTAAAGGTCGATGTATTCTTGAAGGCCGATGACTTTTTAAAGACCGAAGTATTCTTGAAGATCGATTTCTTCTTCAAAGCTGATGATTTTAAAGATCGATCAAATGGTCAAGAGGCCCAAAGCCAATCTTATTAAGGCTTATTGAAGCCTATCTTACCTTATAAAAAGGCATAAGGATGATCTACGTGGTCTAACTACGAAGTACCGAGGTGGGCTTGACAAGCCTGTCTTAATCTTTTTTCTTTGAAGTATAAGGATGATCTTCGTGATCTACCTTACGAAGTTACTGAGTTGAGATTAACCAATCCATCTTAATCAAAAGGCATAAGGATAATCTTCGTGATCTACCTTACAAAGTACTGTGGTAGGCAGATTAGCCTGTCTTAATTCTATTTCTGAAAGGTATAGAATGATCTCCGTGATCTACTCTACTAAATGCCGAGATGGGTCTGGTCAGCCTATCTTAATTTATTAAGAACATAAGGATATCCTTGGGATCTATCCTGAAAAATTTCAAGATTAATCGCCTATTTTATTTCTTATAAAGGCATGGATAACCACGCGGACAATCTTTTCTAAGTCCAAAGATTTAGTATTATATATGAAAACTTGATTTCTCAAGATCAAGATTATTCATTTATCCTAAGTTCGAAGACTTAGTCTATTTTCAAGTTCGAAGACTTGGTATATTATGTGAAAACTTGATTTTCAATATCGAGATTATTCATTTATCCTAAGTCCGAAGACTTAGTATTATTTTCAAGTCCAAAGACTTGGTATTATTATTTGAAAACTGATTTTCTCAAGATCAAGATTATTCATTTCTCTAGTTCGAAAACTTAGTATTATTTTCAAGTCCGAAGACTTTGTATTATTATTTGAAAACTGATTTCTCAAGATCAAGATTATTCATTTATCCTGAATCTGAAGACTTAGTATTATTTTTAAGTCCGAAGACTTTGTGTTATTATCTGGAAACTTGATTTCTCATGATCAAGATTAATTCATTTATTCAAGTCCGAAGACTTGATGTATTTTCAAGTCTGAAGAACTTGATATTATATTGAATCTGAAGAATTGATCTTCGAATTATTCAGTTATTCTAAGTCCGAAGACTTGGTGTTATTTAAATCTGAGGATTGATATATCTTTTAAGATTCTCAAAATTATTCAGAATCATCCTAAGTCTGAAAGACTTGGTGTTATTTTAAATCTAAAATCTCAAGATCTCAGAATCATTCAGAACATCTAAGTTCGAAGACTTAGTGATATTTTAATCTGAAGTCTCAAGATCTCAGAATCATTCAAAATCATTCTAAGACCGAGGACTTAGTGTTACTTTAAGTCTGGAGTATATTATTCTTTCCTTCGAGTATAAACGACAAATTCTGGTACTCCTATTTTCAAAATAAAATTATTTCAAACTTGGAAGTGGGGGACATCTGTTGATATAATTCGACTCAATATAAAATAATTACTGGTCCATCAATCGAGCCAATTTCAAAATTTTCGGTCTATAGGCTGAACCAATGCACTAAAAGAAATCTCTTTAAGCATGGTCCGAATAGTACGCCTGGGCCTGGTTCGAAGAATCGTCAGATATGTTACTCTATCCTTCAGCTTTGTATCTTCAGCCTGGTTCGAAGAAGCAAGCCTATTGACTATGTTCCTTGACTTTAGTATCTTCAGCTTGGTCCGAAGAAGTAAGCCTATTGATATTCTTTGGCTTCGTATCTTCAGCCTGGTCCGAAAGAACTGGTCGAAGAGAACTTGGTCCGAAGAACTGGTCCGAAGAAGTAAACCTATTGATTATATTCTTTCGGCTTCATATCTTCAGCTTGATACGAAGAGTATGCCTATTATTCTTCCTTCGGCTTCGTGTCTTCAGCTTGATCCGAAGACTATGCCTTTGAAATATTTTTCTCTTCGACATACAGTAAGTAGTTACTTTTTTCATTATCATTCCTAAAAAGGGATGTCCAAAGCATACAGCTAACATTCCCTCAGGCCCTTCCAAGGAAGGCCATTTGAAGAGGTTGATAGCTTCACTTCGGACTTTCCCTAAATGCATTTGCAGCTTCAGAGCAATCCTTCAACCTGAAATGGTTAAAAGTTGTTCTGGTTGTTGTAACCATCCACATGGTCAAATAACTGATTTTCTGACCGCCATTACTTACTGTTATGAGGAGGTTTTCTAACTAACTTCCAAAATCGTAAGTAGTTACACTTATACCTATAAATACTGGTAAGAAAGAACACTCAGGTAAGCTAAGCGAGGCTAGGCTAAGCCAACTCTGAGCAAACTTGAGCTATCTTCTTCCTTTTCTCACAATTCTCTGCTGTCAAGCTCTCCATTCTGTTGCTGAATTCTTGCTAACTTTGGCATCGGAGTGTCCCCCCACCTGAAAAATTTCGGTCAGGGAAGTTGTTTTGCAGGTTCCAGTTGATGGCGAACCGACGGGCGAATCGCTCCATCCGCGCGGGGATTCAGCGTCACACATACCTACTAAAATAGTGCCTAACACTCGGCTGATTGATGGCTGGATGATATATGGCATGTAAATAGCCGCATTACAAACCTCCAGATGAAAGCACGGGTGATTACAACTCGATGCAAGTCTTAATGCACTGAATAGGGAAATATGTAATGGCCTGGAGTGGTGGATAAAAAAATGGTATAATGGCTCACTCAAAAATCATGCAACTAGATTACAAGAGGCTCTCACCATTCTCTTCTCTCCATATAAACTAGGACAGAGAATTAATATATATATATATATATATCTTTCATCTCATACATCTCATCATTTTTTATAATATTTGTTATTCTTTCTCAAAACTCCATCTAACTTAATATTGATGGATCTCCCATCAACTATATTTTTTCACAACCTTTAATCATTTATTTTATTACAGTTAGCTCTCGCAATCACATAGCATATTCCAATTGAGTCGAGTAAACCGGTCTGCATCAGAATGTTTAATTTTATCAAGTCAGTTTTTGGAGGATAAAACTAAAATTGCATTACTTTCTTAAATATGATGAACATCTTGAAACTAATATATTTTATATCTGGTTCAAATCACGTACTTTGGATCCGTACTTATTTTTTTTTATGTAAATATATATAAAAAATTAGTAATTTTATTAGCATTCTTTTATGCTAGTCATTTTATTCGTTATAAATAATGTTAATGCTGTCATTGTTTATATTTTAAAAGTAAATTTTTATCTATCATACGGAGCAAGAATGGATGTGTTAACGAGGGTGGTTTTCATGAAGATTTTTTTTTGTCTCGATACCATTATACGCGAGGATTTTAGAGCTGAACTGTCTTTTATTGGTGGACTTTTGTAGTCTTGATATCAATTTGAAAAGAGGGGGCTGTTCATGATGTATTGTTTTCCTCTCCAAGTACACAGATGCTGCCCAAGTCTCTCTCTCTCTTATTTTTCCCTTATTTTTTTTTTTTTTAAAAAAAAAAAAAGGATGATTTGACGATTGTACTTAAAAAACATTTATTGATATTCCTTGATACAACGAAAACATGTCGATGATTTTTGTCAACCAACTGACATGAATACTGACACCTGATCGACCCCACGTCCAATACATCCAGCATGTACATAGGCATGGAGCCCGGTACTCGAAGCAGGCGCTTTCATGGTCCATGCAGCGCGAAGGGCGCATTCATGTACAAGCATGCAGGCCTATTAATCTTTTACTGTTATGATAAAAAACTCTCAGGTTTGGAAATAGAATTGGACGACAAATAGGACAGGATACCCGCCATATTAAACCCAGCATCATGCATATTACCATATTAATTTCCCGAGGACGAAGAGCTGCAGGCCCGTACGAGAGGAAGGCCATCATCGACAATTCACCCTCCATTCCTCCCCCTCCTCCTCCTCCGAGAGGTTGTTTTGTTTCCTCGCCAATTAAATGGTATGAAAGCAATCCCAGAATATCTTTCCCAGCCCGAATAATTTGCCGTGGCCTGACGGCAGCAGCGGCAGCGTAGGAGTCGTAGCCGGGGGACCACTGTCCCGCTCCTACGTAGCACTCCTCGCCTACAGCCACGTGTCCTGCGTCGTACGCGAGGTGGGCCCCAGGTCTCGAGGTTGACACCCCGTGGGGGGACCATCCTTACCTCCCTCTGTAACGGCAGAGCGCGGGACCACGCGGCGCGCAACCGGTTAAGCCGCGATGGAGCCGGCGGCGCCACCCAGGTCCTGTCGGCCTCTCATTGGCGCATTCGCGTAGCCGGGCTCCATTCAGCGGTCCCCCCACTCCCCGTGGTCGTGTCGTTCCCGTCGCTGTCCTCCCACGCCCACCGATATTTTGTATTTATTTAATAATAATATTTTCTTGAGAAATTAATATTATTTGAATGATAAAAGCGCGATTATTGTTCTCTCTCTTTCTCTTACCGGCCGGTAAACGTCGATGCGTTTTACTCCCCCCCCCCCCCCCCACCCAACCCTTTTTTGCCTTACCACAAAAAAAAAAAAAAAAAAAAAAAAAAAAACGTCGATGTTTTTGACTCTCTCTCCCCCCATAAATCCAGAGCATCGCAGAGACCGTAAAGGCGGCAGGATTTTTTTTCAGCTTTGTTTATTTTTAATTTTTTTTTATAACCCTTGAAGCGGTTTCCCCATCCCGCGAGTCTCCCTTCCCTATGTGATTGGTGATTTTTTTTTTTTTCCTGTTTTAAATTAAGGAAGAACCAAGGAGATTAATCTCTGGGTCTCCTCGTGCCTTTGCTTTCAAGTTCGGCGTCTCTATATCCTCTCTGTCGGTTTCTTTGCTTATTTCTTTCTGTGACTGCCGGGTGACTGGGGTACCAGGAGAAATAGATGCGTTTTGGTTTGGGTGAGGAGGAGATATTTCGTATCATCATGGCGTTCCACAGCCACCTGTCGCACGAGATGGCGCTGTGCCGCCGTACCGGAGCAGCAGCTGGAGACGGACCGGAGGTGCTCACGACCTCCGACGAGGCCGTCAGGAAGGCTTCCGGAGGAGGAGGGGGAGGGCCTTCTTGGCTCAGCAGCGCCGTCCTCCGCAGCAGGGCCACAACTACGGCGCCGACGGGAGCTTCCTCCACCTCCAGACCGCCTCGACTCGTCGGCCTCCCCGGCGGCCCTGCGCGGTCGGGGTTCAGTGGCTCCCGCGGCGCTGATGCGCGGGAGAGACGAGGAGAACCCGTTGTCGGGTGAGTCCATGATCGCGGCGGCGATGTCGCACGGGGGCCGAGGAGGAGGATCGAGATTGCAGGGCGGCGAGCGGGGGAGGGGGAGGCGGAGCGGAGGCGTCGCGGGGGAGGGGACGTGGCAGAACGCGAGGTACAAAGCGGAGATACTGGCGCACTCCCGCTTTACGAGCAGCTGCTGGCGGCGCACGTGGCGTGCCTGAGGATCGCGACGCCGGTGGACCAGCTTTCCCGTATCGACGCGCAGCTGGCCCAGTCCCAGCACGTCGTCGCCAAGTACCCTGCTCGGCGCTGCCGCCGGCACCGACGACAAGGAGCTCAACCAGTTCATGGTTTGTTCCAATCCTCTCTCTTCTCCTCCCTCCCTCCTCTTTTTTTCTTCATTTCCCCTCTCTTCTTCTCTCTCTTTCTAGTGCAAGATAATATTCCAAACTCTCTCTCTCTCTCTCTCCATCTCTCTCCGTCTCTCTCTCTCTCCTCTCTCCTCTCCTCATCTCTCTCTCATCTCTCTCTCTCTCTCTCTCTCTTTGTTCCTTGCTAATTTAGTTTTTTTCATGATCTCATGTAGCATTGTTAGTTTCTGGATTTGGGACTGGGTACTTTGAATATAGAACAGGAGTCGAGTGGAATAAGTTTGGAGTGAAATGAATAGTTTCAGTAAGGTTATATGTCTTTTTGAGCAATCTGACAAGCATTTTGAAGGTTAGGGATGATAGTTTAAGCAAGATGTTACTTAAAGTCGGTCCATTTTGTTTCCTGGGATGACAGCGGATGTCTCCGGCTCCGGAAATGGGGTGGAGCGCTTTTTTGTCCTTTTTCTGGAGGAGCATGTGAAGCTTAATGTTGAGGGGGGGGTGATGAACAGAACTCCTGAAAAACAATCAGCTAATAATTTGCCAGAATTAATAAATCTATCAGAACGTATGACCAGCTTTACCAGCAAACCCCAGACTAAATAGCGAGAAACACCAAAAACTCGGCTATTAGCTGCTAAGAGGACCACAGCCTTTCAGCATATGTAGTTTGAGAATATTTTAACCTGCTAATAATTTCAATATTTTCTGGGTTTGCCTTATATATGTTTAATTCATGTTCTAGGGCCAGCAGTTGGTCTCGTCTTCATGCTATAACAAACAATGATTTCGCTTAAGGTCAAGTAAATAATTATGTTTCAACCTCAACCACAAAGTTATGTTGCTAGTATAAAAACTTGGTTTGTAATGAACCCTCCTTCTGTACTGTGTCATGCTTGGTCCCTAGTAACATTATTTGAAGCTGAAATCTCAGAGATTTTAGTAAAATATACCCTGGAGTGAACTCTAACCAAGTGCCATAACTACCATACCTGCAACTCAGCTTGAATCCATGGATTGGGTTGGAACTTCTGGGGTTTTTAAGCTGGAGTTGATTTACAATTAGGCATCCAAAGAAGCACTAGAACAGGTTGTTAGTAACCAGATTTGGAGGCAACCAAAGAAAACTTTTACCGTGGTGGCCTTCTAAATCTTGGATAAGCAGTTGAAGTTTAATTCACACTCCGGACGAATATCATTGTTTGTTGTGTGAGTTTTAGCTGATTGTAACATAATGATTAGTAGATGGACATGCAAAATCATCTGCTGTGTTAAATTCAAGTTTATGGTCAACATATGAGCAGTTTTTTCACAGTTGATCATTTCTATTAAAGGTTTTATGATTCTTCTAAGGTTACATTTGGTGCATTGCCAGGCAACCTTGAAAGCTAATGGGTATGTCAATAAATCTAGTCAATAATTTAAATTTCAGCGATAGTAGATATAGGATACTATTGATTATTAATTAATCAGTCTATAAGTTTATAAAATAATTATATAATATACAAAATTAAAAATTTAAACTATATCTAAATAAATTTATATTTTATTTATAAAAATATTTTTTTATTTTAAAAAATTAAAATGTAAATCGTTCTTGGTTCAACCAAGGATGCAAGACGATGGTAGTGGTGGCGATGGCATCGAGGAGGAGCTCGAGGAGGCGGGCAAGCCAGTGGGCTCAGGAGGCTAGGGGAAGGCGGAGGTGGGAAGGGCAGGGGGTTGCAGCCAGAGGTACATTGGCAAAGGAGGGTGGCAGGACCTAGATACAAATGATGAAGGCATCGCGGTTAAGGATATGATGAAGGGCTAGGAGGACTTGAGGCCGATGATGAGATCACGGGGGAGTGGAAGCGGGTGGCAGCAGCAAATGCATGCGGTAACAGCAATGTGGGAGCCATGGTCAAAGGCGAGGAGGCAGCAATATGCCGCGGGCTCCGACGAGGGTTTGTGGGTGATGGGTGCAAAGGACCACCACTAGGAAGTGGAGGAGGAGGAGGGAGGGTGGCTTTGCTTAAGAGCTCATGTCTTTCACGGCTCTACGATACCTCAAAATCTGCGGCCTATGGATAGAAGATAGAGGGAAAGCAAGTTGGAAGGGGAAAGGAAGCGAGAAGGGGGTGCCATGGTGATGGGCGACAAAGGGATGCCATAGATGACAGTAGAGCGGTCATTGGGGGGGTATGAAAGGGAAGAGGAAGGAAGAAGGGGATGGTATGTTGTTCAAAGAGATTATCTGGAGTTGGATAATCTGATTTCCTATCAATCTAAAAAATCCAGATTATTTGATAATTTGGATTTCCATCAAAAAGTATACCGAATAATAATATGGTGAGGCTCTTTTTAATTGCTGGCAATTTGGATAGATTGCCAGCTACCCACGCACCTGAAGGTTCATGTGAAGAGTTCACTTTCATTATTATCTGCAAAAAAAAATCCTCCAAAGTCTCCACTTTCACCTCTAGTTTCTTCTTCCTTGGCGTCTCTGTCTTAGTCTTTTACTCTCCTCTAAGCTTATTATTATTAATGTATTTAAAAGCAATCTACTTAATACTAAAACACATACATTTAATGCTAATATGCAGCTAATTATAGAACAAATTTGTGATATTTATTAAAAAAAAAGATTATATTTTTAAAACCTTATCCCTAAGTTTAATATTTTAAAATATTTTTTATTGGTAAGCCTTTTACAGAAGATTTGACATTCGAAAGAAAATGTTGGTTTTCAAAAAATATATAATATTTTCTAAACATCGTATGTCTTCAAACCATGGCATCTTCTAGGTCCCCGCACAAGCAAATCTATAAATCTGTTTAGATCTATGGCTGGAGTCATTCATAATACATCCAATTCTTCTTCTTCTATTTATTGCTCGAAGAGACGAAGAATCTTCTTTTATTTTTCTTCCTTTTCCATCCCTTTTTTTTTTATTTGGCATCAGAAGCAATCATTTGTGTCAACCTTTCCTAGGGTGGCTCGTAAAAGAATGATAGGGCTAAGTCACGTTATTATACCTTATAACGAGATCACTCCAGACCTGTACATGGACAGTTATCACGTTCTTAGAATATATTTTCTACACCTCAATCTAGCAAGCTCTTTTCAATCTTTTATTTATTAAATAAATATATTTCTTTTATAATCTTGATTGCAGATATAATAAAATAATATTAATAATTTCTAGATAATCATTTTTTCAACAAAACATTGCTAGACATCTCATAAAAAGTAAATTTGAGAAAAATGTTCCAAAAGATCAATACATTATAGACAATTAAATCAAATACATGACCGAGCTTGCAAACATTAAAATTAGATATCTTTTAGGGGTTAAAGAGAAAGCAAAGAGACCTTTTTTGATTTGAGGTCTCTAGTTTTTCTCTCCAACAGATTTAGAAAAAAAAAAGGCTCAATAAAGATAAGAAGTCTAAGATCTACTATATACAATCAAACATGAAGAGTTACCTTTCTTTGTCCATGATCTCTAGTTTGGAAATATACTAGAGGAACCACATTCATAATATGAAACATCAAAGAGTGCATATTTACGTGCCCAAATCTTTTTTTTTTTTTGAAGGGAATGGACATTCATTTCTCTATATCCATCTAGAGATAAACATTGGAGGAGCACAAAACGAGACTATACTCATTAGGTTGGAGATCTAAATGATCTCTAGGGAGGTGTTTCTTAGATGCTTTCTTTCTTGCAAAATCGCATCTCATTATGGCCACCATCACACACTATGAAACATCAAAGAGTTCAATTTGACTTACCCAAATCTTTTTTTTTAGAGATTGTCATTTTGTGCTCCCAGATCACCCTCCGAGAGGTCGCAGCGATGCCGGATCGAGTATCCTTCGATCCTTTCTAAAAAGTTCGGATGCTACTCTCGGTAGTTTGCTAACAGGTCTTGCAAAAGTCCCTAACCAGGATTACCAGCGGCACACTTCGACGCTCAAGTTAGTAAGGATAGAATAGACAACAACAACTGGAGCTATGAACTGTAGTGACTACTGGGTGTGAGTGTGACCACTCAGAATGGCTTAACTTGCTTGGTGTCCCTCTTACCCATTTATAGCATTGTGCAGGGCCATGAAAATTGCCAGAGAGTTGGTCTCTAACAAGCGTGATGGATCATGACAAGTCGTTAGGATTCTATCCCTGAGATTCCTTTTACTAGTATCTTTTTATTAGAACCATTGATTCTATTGAGATGCTATCTCTCACAAACTCGCCTGTTGGTCGTGCTGGCCATACTCAGTACTATAACACGTGGGAGGATTGGTACAATTGGAGCAAATGGGGTTGATTGTAGTGATCTTGGTGTCGAGAGGTGACTAAGCATCATGAGTGGACCTCGTCGAGAGAAGGCCAGGGGCCAAGAATGGATTAGGCACCAAGAGAGGTATTGTATCGACTCTCTGGCGCGCCGAGTCCGCTTTGGCCATGAGGCCTTCCAGGGCTTCTACAAGAGGTGGTTGAGATAAAAGACACCCTTTCCATAGTTGGTGGTCCAGTAAGTATTTTGGGCTAAGAAAGAGTGGTTGCTATAACAGATGCCCCCCCCTCCAGAGTTTGGAATGGAGCTGAATTGGTCTTTCGAGGCTTACTGCTTCAGAGAGTTAGTAGTCACTTAACCGGCTCCAAGAATCAAATTTGTCTTTTCACCTTCTAATTTTTACCTCGCCCACCTAGGAGTTGTCAAATGTCGTGTCGCCACTTTGGAGGAGATGCTCTATCATTCCGAGAGGAGAGTTGAGGCGGCAAAAGAGAGTTATTATCTCGTACCCAAAGAGCCGTGCCATGATCCCTAAGAGTATGCATGATCACCATCGGCCAGTTAGATGGTGCCACGTGGCCTACCAGCCGTAAACAATAAATGTTGCATGCGAAGCCCAGGACAAAGGTGATCGGATGGTTAGGTTTTCGAAGTATCGTAGCCATACCTAGATAGGAGTGGTCCACCTAGCACGATCTGTGGGCCTCAAGAATGCCGAGCTTCTGATCCTAACGGGATGAGGGCTTTATAAATAGGAGCCCCCTAGCTAGTTGGGGGATCCTTGCGCATTCAAGAGGTATTGTTGATGAAAGAAGTCCACGTTCCCCAACCCCAAAATCCCTTTTAGGTTGGTCCTCATTCTCTTTATTTTTTAAGTGCCCTCATAGAATTTAGGATGTTCCAGGGGTTCCAGTGATCACCTCGTCCCCATCTTCTTCTTTATGGCCTTTTCTTTCTTCTTCAACTTGTTATTTGGGTGGAAGCATTTTTTCTTTCTGGTCTTTTTGTCTGAGTTGGCCTTCATGCTCTTGAAGGATGTCTTCTGATGATGATAGTCACTCGATGAGTCACCCTTCGAGTACTAAGCTCCAACAAATCCCTCTATTAGGGGAATGACTCTCTCGAGCATTCTTCTGAAGATGTAAGTCTGATGGAAGAGTGTTCTGGTGGAGAGGAAGCCTCTGCCAAGAGAGGGACCTCGAGAGAGGATGGAGGGGACTCGTAAGGGAGGAACCCCAAGCGAAGAGGAGGCCCTTGTCCCTCAGAAGAAAGGTCAAGTGGGGACTTCCCGAAGTATAACCAGACCTTTCATGGGATCGATGTTCGAGGTCTTGAACGTGATCAAGGACGACATCACTGAGTTTCGAGAGATATGGAATCCTGGATGAGTTTCATCTCCATGTGCCGAGACCAGAAGACCGAGTTGTCTCTGATTTGACCGCTTTCTTACTATATATGAGAAATATCTTCATGCTGACCTCCACTTTCTTTTGCTCTCATTGATTTGGGACGTGTTGCTCGGTACGATATTATATTGATGCTACTCGGTCCAAATTCCTTTCGAGTCTTGGCCACTTTGTGATTCTCTGTCATTTCCATGGTATCCACCTTTGATTATCGTTATTTAGGACCTTTTTCAAATTAAATAAACTTCATGGGTTGAAGGTTGGTACTTCTTCGATCCGAGAAAGGAAAGGAAGCTCATAAACTTCCTAGTTCTATTTACCATTGGAAGGCCCAGTTTTTCTTTGTTTCATCTGACTAATGCTGGAATTTTGAACATCCTAGGGAGAGCCAGACACCTCTTCTAATTAAAATGATCGGTGTGTCAATTTTGACAAGGAGGATTTCAGATTGCTTTCTGACATGGAAGTCTCCCCATTGAAGGAGCTCTTGATTGAGCAAAATTATATGATGCAAGTTGAGTTCGATCAACTCTCTCAATAAGATTTTGAATTTTCTGCCAGATTTTGCTTGAATCAAATGCTAACTTTTTATCTTGCTGTAGCTATAAGGCGAGTATCAAACGACATGATCTGGACAGCCACACTGAAGAGGCGCGCTCCCGAGGGTGGCAAGAAGAAGGCTACTAGTAAAAGGCCAAAGACTTTGGGGCCATCGATCGGGGCCCCTGTGGCAGTGACAAGGACGGGCATTCCTCTCGAATTACTATCATTCTCCCAAGGAATGTTGATCCCAATGATGAGGAGTCGAGGCTGTACTGGCCCCCTCCATCATCTTGGCCCCCTCGACCACCATCTCGACGTCTCGAGTGGCCGCGATGGTGATGTCTAGCCTGGGTTCCTCCATCGGGTGTGCTAGGAAAGGCATCAGCTATCTTGGGACCAATTATGGCCCCTTCATCATCCTCGGAACCGAGAGTACCTGGAGGTTCCTTGGCCCGTAGTGCATTGGGACATCTTTGGCTCCACGAGAACCGGGATTTCGTTGAAGCCTTCTAGGCACCAGACCTCCATATCCCGAAGCAGAGTTGATGGCGGATGGATTTATCTGATCCACATCGATGAGAGCGACTCGGCGTTGCACAATCTCGTCGTCACCCGAGAACTATCCCGGGTCATGTTGCACCCCCAGGACATGAAAGAGTTGGGGTCCCAGACCATGAGCGAGATGGTCAGTGAAACTATTTTGACAATTGTCAAGGTATGCCTTATCTCATTTTTTCAAATATTAGCTAAGAAGTCGTTCGGCTAACCTATACATTGTTTTGGTGCAGCTCCTCTATAACTGAATGATCATGCGCACTCTGATTTTCAAGTACGTTGAATTGCTAGCAACTAAAAAGCTTAGATCAAGGCAGTGGAAGACCAGGCGATGAGGGCCGAGCATGAGCATGACGAGATCACTAGGAGGGAGACCAACTGAAAGAGCATATGGCCTCCGGTTCAAAAGACAAGGATGATGTACTCGTCAAGAAGCGTGCTCGGGCCGTGGACACGGCAGCCTGGTTGAACCATTTTAAGGTCCAGCACTGACTTGCCATCGATAGGGCTTTAGCAAATGAGAGCGGGCCAGGCCGTCGAGGAGCACGCCAAGGACAAGAGTGATTGGGCCAGAGCTGTCGAGAAGCAGTCAAGGCGACAGAGGCTCAGACCAAGGCTACAATGAGTCGAGCTACACAGGCATGGAGGACTACAAGGACTTTGATGCCTTTAAGATCGATGCTACAGCAATTTGTCGGGGCCTATAACCTCTAGTTCAACGACTACAAGAGAAAGGTCATAGATGCTTTCTCGAGTTTCGACCTTTATCAAATCACCTAGATGGGCGAGCCAGAGGAGGATAAGGAGGACGAGGAGGACTATGGAAGAGCCTGCGCAGGTCATCGATGGAGATGACACCGACAAAGAGGTTGTCGAAGTCCCTGCACCCGAGGTCCTTGAGGTAGCGGAGGCTCCATTGGGATTTTGCTAGTGTTAGTTGCGACACCTCAGGAGCTGCTACTATGGTTCCCCACAAAGTCCAGCATCACCCAAGAGTAATCTCGAGAGTGCTTTAGCTTCTTTTTTTCTTTTCTTGTATTTTCAATTTCTTCTCTCAAGATCCTTTGGACCGAATTTTATCTCGTCGAATCTTTGGTTCCCTATTATAAATATTTCATTGAATTTGAAATGGAATGCTTATTCCATAAAGATGATTTTTCCTTTGTTTCTTTCAATTTCTTCTAAGTACCCCCTTGGGGATAAGGTCGGGATAGAGAGTCGATTCCGTTTATTGTTCGAGTGGGCATATCCGATTATCAAATCGGGGGATGATTTTCATCAGCACCAGCACTTAGGATAAATCCTTTGTCATGCAAGCCACGAGTTACATTTGTTTGAATTTTTCAAAGTATTTGGTTGGTGATAGAGCCGAGTGGTTAGGAGTTACCTTCACGAAAGTCGTCCATGTAGAGAGTTATCCTAGCCTGAGTTTCCTGGTGGGAGTTACCCAATTTGGAGTTACCCTGGTGGGATCACCCAAGTTGGAGTTACCCAAGCTAGAGTTACTATGGTAGGAGTTATCTTAGTGACAATCACCCGAGCTGTGAGTTATCCGAGTTGGGAGTTAACCTGACGGGAGTTACTCGAGATGAGGGTAGTTAACCAGTCGTCTCCTTTAACCAGTCCTGGACTGGGCGAGATTTTGGTGAGTTTGTACAAATTCGTCGTCGAGTGAGTGTGAAATCAAAAAGTCCCGAGAGATGTTGCCGGAGAAAATTCTCTTGCTTCATCGATATAAAATATTATATTAGGTAGTACATCTGGAGATTGTTGACTTCCATGTCCGAGAAATGGGAATTCTATAGAGGTCTTTAATTCGGTAAGCTTCTCGATGGAGGGTGTAGAGTAACTGAGCAGTCTATGGCCTGAAGTGGTGTCGACTAACTAATCAATCCTTGATAGAGAAAAATTATCGTTTGGGCAAGCTCTATTCAGATCGCTGTAGTCCATGTAGATGCACTACTTCCCATTCGCTTTCTTTACTATGACACATTGGCCAACTAGTTAGGATAATGAGCTTTCTGAATGAACCCGATCAGCTAGGAGATTATTGGCTTCTTCATCGATGGCTTTCTGTCTCTTGGGAGCAAAGCTCCTCTTCTTCTATCGAACGGTTTAAAACTCGAGTCAACATTCAGCTTATGGATGATTATTTCGGAAGAGATCCCTAGCATGTCTGACACTGACCAAGTAAAGATATCTGTGTTCCAACACAGGAATTCTAGGAGTCATTTTTTGGGCTCGGACAAGGATGCCTCAATCTGCACAGTCTTCGTGGGTCGCCATTCAAGAAAAAAGAGAAGAGAATCTCGACATGCTCGCCCCTTTTCTCAAGTTCTCTTTGGTCCAATAGCTCGGTTGGAGGATCTCATTGGGCCTTGGCTATTTAGGTGCCATCTAGAAGCACTTTCGAGTGGGTTACTGATCTCCCTACATTTTCTCGACACACCATTGTCCATGTGAAAATGGACGAGAAGACACTTTGGTAGATATAGCGACATCTAGCTAATTTAGCCCATAGTGTTTGAGAATTGTGTTGTATGCCGAAGGGATTCAAACCATGATGAAAGTGATGAAAACCATTTTCAATTGAGACGTGATTTTCGCTGTGATAGGAAGGGTTATTCCCTTTCGACGCCGATCGATTCTCCATTAAAGACGACCAAAGGTATAGAAACAGATTTTAAACATTCAATGACAAATTCATCCTAATAAAAATATCATAAAAAAAATGATGTCAGCTGAACTTTCACTATCAACAAGGATTCTTCTTACAGAATGTTTTTTATTATCATTGAAATAATGATAGGGCCGTTATTGGGATTATAAACCCAACCAGGTCCTTGTATGAAAAGAAATTACTTCATTTTCTCTTCCCTCTTCTCTCTCCCTCTTTAAAGGTCACGCCTTATCCTCCAGGATATCGTGCTGACTTCATTTTCAATCGGTCGATTGTCAATCTTGAGCAAAGTCAGCTACCCCTAGGTTTGAGGCATCGGGATGAGTGATGACAACTTCATGGATTACTTGCCAAGATAGCCATGTTGGATGAGATCTTCAATCTCCTTCAGCTAGTGGCACTCATCCATGTCGTGGTTGTGGTTGTAGTGGAAGCGGCAGTATTTGTCCTTGTTCTGGGAGGCGAAAGGTTTCAAGGGATTAGGCCTTCGTAGGTACTGTTCTCCTTCAATCTCTATTAAGTTCTTCAAGCGGGAGACAAGAGGAGGGGTGTAGCTAGGCGATCGGTCGACGGAGTTTCTTGGCTTGGGGCTCTGCTAGCGAGAGGAGCCAAGTTTGCCAAACAGGGCTCCAGAGGGCTCCTCCCGAGCTTTCTTGTGGCTCACTTTCCTTCTGTTTCACATCGAGAGAGCTCCTTCGTCCGTATGGATGTACTTCTCCATATGGACGAGTACTTTTGAATAGACTTTGCTAGGATCTTGTCTAGAGAGTAGGTCAGTCAGGAGGGGCGGTGTCACCATTTCAAAGCCAATATGGCCAAGAAGTCATCAAGGTAAAAGATTTCTGACGGAAAAGAGGCTGTCGGTCTCATGCGACATCTTTTTATAGGTGCTAAAATATGCCATAAACTTTTTCTCCAGCTAAGAAAAAGAATTGATACTTCTTGGCTTGAGCCAAGAGTACCATGCCGAGCCGTCTTTCGAAGGATGGCTAGGAAAGCGATACACGTAGGGCATCGATGGTGCCCTGAATCCTCATGAGAGCCTTATAGGTCTCAAGATCGTCTAACAGATTGGTGGTACTGTCATATGGCTCCAACTATGATATTTTGACTGACCCGAGACCAGCTCTTCCACGATGCATCAAGAGAGAGGGGATCGAGTATCAAATTTAGCAGGGCCCCGATTCTTCCCTCGGATGTTTGTGAGTTGGCGTGTTGATATCGTAAGCTTGTGATCTGCTCGAGGTGCCGCTTGGCTCATCACCAAGTAGCCTCCTCGGTAGACCCTTCTTGGAAAGATTGCTAGAGATACTTGTTAGAAGAGTCGGAGGGGAAGTGGGAGCGCTTCTCCCGCCTTGGTTCCTTCCCGGACTATCGATGGCTCGGATTAGGACTATGCAGGCACGGTGTGGGATACCGCATCAATGAGGCGGTCCATCGATAGCGGGATTATTCTGGGATGACCGATGACTCCCACATCGCAAAGGCAAGAGACTGCAAGCAGAGGGAAGTTCATTGGTGAGAAGGTCCTGCAATAAGTGGGCGCGACTATAACGAGCTGTGGGAGCTGCAACCAGGGCTTTCACTAGTTATTGTCTCACTGTGGGAGATTGCTGTTGCTATAACCCCTACAACACCAGGCGGGCTTCGACTTGTTGGACCAAGGCGACCCAAACTTTGTTCTGATGTAGACAACTGAGGAGGCGAGCAATGGGCATGATGCTTGACTAGACGGTTCTCTATCATGTGGGTGTTGCTCGATGTGGCTTGTGGTGAAATCTTATGCACGGGTATCACCATGATTTTAGGCTCCAGAGATCTGGAAGTGTCTAAGCAATAACTCTTCCTCTCCTATCTGGTGCGCCAATCTGTTGCTGCCAGATCACCCTCCGGGGTCAGGCGGTGGCGGTGCCAAGATTTCCTTCAGTCCTTTTTGGCAAGTTTAAATACTACTCTCAATGGTTCGCCAATGGGTCAAATTCAAAAATCTGAGCCAGGATTATCAATGGAGACACTCTGATGCTTAAGTCAGTAAAGAATGATGAATGGACATAGCAGTCGAAGCTATGAACTATGGTAACTGGGTGTGAATGTGACTGGCACTCAGAATGACTTACCTTGCCGAGTGTCCCTTCTACCTATTTATAGTATTGTGCGGGACCACGAAATGGCTGTTGGGGAGGTGGTCTCTGACGAGGATGATGGATTCTAACAGGTTATTAAGATCTTGTTTCCTAAGATTCCTTTTGCTAGCATCTTTTCTATTAAGGCCATTGATTTTATTAAGATGCTGTCTCACACGAATCCGTCTGTTGGTCATGCCAGCCATACTCGTTATAGTAGACACATGGAAGAATTGGTACAACTGGAGCGGGTGGGATCGATTGTAGCAGTCTCGATGCCGAGAGATGGCTAAACACCACGAGTGAACCTTGTCGAGAGAGGGCACCTTATCGAGAGAGGGCCAGGTATCGAGAATGGGTTAGACACCAAAAGAGGGTAATGGGTATTGAACTCTCTGACGTGCCCAACAAGCATGGGAGTCGACTTTGGCTACGAGATCTTCCGGGGCTTCTACAAGAGATGGCCGATGATAAAAGAGTTACCTGATCGCTCGGCAGTTGCTCTTTCCATTATCGGTGGTCCAGTAAGTATCTCGGGACTAAGAACGAGTGGTTGCGATAACAACATTCATTTTTATAATTATAGAGATTATCATTGGGAAGCAAATTCCTGGGACCTGTACTCATTAGGTTTAGGAATTTAAATATTCTAATGAGGCTTTCTTGGATGCTTTCTTTCTTGTACAAGAAATCTTCTCATTATGGACCTTGCTTGGGACTAGGAATAATTTCAACAATTTATGTTCATGTGGTGATGCCTCAACGAGGCAAATTGGACTTCCAATCAGTATTCATCCTTGTTTGGTATTCTTAGCAAGATGAGACCTTTGCCCAATTATTAGACAACTTGAATTTTAATTGCATAGCTGATCCATCTGGTATATAAATGTGCTGGAAAAATATTCAAATCTTTTGTCAAAACTCGTCTTGTGTGACGAGAACTTTTAAACAGAAGCATCCAATTTTTGGTCCAACTTAGATACAATTCTGAAGGTTCTCTAAAATGTATTTACTTCTTCAAGGTACAGCGGAGTGCTTCAAGAACTGTTTGATTCTGATTTTGACAAAGCATGGATGTATGATCGTTGAGCATTTGTTCTAGTAAAAGTTGTGTTTTAACCACAACAAAGAAAGATAATTTGGTCATTGTAACTAACTAATATTTGATGTTTAAACATGGCATGTGCAATTGTTCAATTAAAAGTACAGCCCAGTATCTTCTTTTCCATGAATTTTTTGTTCATATTTGAAATTCCAGAGAAACTTGATGGAAAGGAATTTCCTGTTCGTATCTCTGTGTTGCACCATAATACATGGATTCCCTCAAATGGCGAGGAATATTTTTGGCCTGTTGCCATATTTCTGTGTAATCAAGTGAATTCTCTATATTAGGAACTCGTAACAGAGTCTGTAGGATTTTAACCATTCTTCTTCTTCTTCTTCTTTTATGGAGAAGGGATTTTGACCATGAATGTTAGTAAAGCAGAAAAAGTGGGTCTTTCATGACTAGACTGTTTTGATTGCTGAGGGGTTTACTTTAGTGAATTCTGTTTGTATGATTGGCGGTCCATACCTCTTGAAATGAGAGGAAAAATACCCAGGAAAAAAAAACCAGTATGGTACTCTATTTTAAACTTCAAGAAGCTTTTACAATATTTTACAAACTAAAATGTGGCAAGTGGTTATATCTTGCATGCATTATTCTTATGAGTACCCACTATATCATTATTTTTTATATTAAAATATTAATAATATTTAATACTTCATAGTTTGTGGAGAACATTGATGCAATAAATTTATTTTTGATACAGAGTTTGCCAATTGTGGTGATAGCTCAGACAAACTTCCAAATTGATGCACCAGGTGAAGATGGTATACACACACACACACATAGTATCAAAAGATAGTATGTAATGTACGACACCATGCTGAGTAACATATTTCAGGTCAACCACAAAAAAAAAAAAAAATCTAAATTCGTAGCCACTGTTAAACCTCAAATAAGATTAAGATTATTCTTAGTATAAACCAACTAGAAAATCTACAACTTATAATATTGACATGAGAATCCCTGTTTGATACGCTTTGGGGTTTTTTTTTCATTTCATAAGCTAATATTTCTGCCATACATCAGAATTCTTATCTTGGGCAGAGCACTTGAACAAGATACTGAAGAATTGCTACATTGTTTTAGTGTTTGTGTTCATATCCTAGTTTGTGATTCCTACTGCCTTGTGTTTAGACACACTATGTCTTGCTACTCTGTTCCTTCAAAGAGCAACTGCAACAGCATGTTCGTGTTCATGCGATGGAAGCAGTGATGGCCTGCTGGGAGCTTGAGCAATCTCTACAGAGCCTGACAGGTGACTTTCACATTCTGTTTCCTTTTTTGAATTACGACAGTCCACATATAATCTGCATACTATGAGGAGTAGAGCTGCTTTACGCCTTATGAAGTTTTAGTTTTGAGTGTTAGCGAAGGTCAACCAATTCAAATGCAACGATGTGCCACCATCGTCCAGTCTTGCGTTTGACAAAAACATGCAGGCCATGCTCTAGCCACTGCATATTATACATTTTAGCAAGAGGAGAATGTTTTACTGGCACATCATACACAATATCCTTGCCATCCTTCTGGAGTCAAGCTCTCGGCAGTGTCGAGCCTGAACTCATTCTGGCCACGAGCAAGTGAAGGAGGCATTGGATTCACTGGCGGGACATCCCTTGGACATCGGGATAGGATACTATCCCATGTACCAGGACAGGACCGTCCCGCCAACATCTATCTTAATATACCAATCAGGATATTTTGAAATGTTTCCCATTCTAAATATTGGAATGGGGTGCATGAGAAAATCGGAACAAATTTATTTCACGGGATTTAAAATTTTCGAAGATTAGATCCCAGTTGGATATCCAGGAGGATACTAGGACGGGACATTATTCCATAGGTTAAGACAAGGACGTCTCGCCAAGGTCCCAATGTCTTAACTGGAACGTCTTGGGACATTCCATCCCGAGTATCAGGACAGGATGTTTCGCCAAAGTCCTAACATCCTATTTGACATCTTGGATAACCAATCATGAGTGTACATGATATTGGCGTGTATATTTCATTAAAAAATTAAGGCAGCCTCATCTCACCACGAGATTTAAAATCTTGGAAGGCAATGCATATAGGTGTACGAGCTGAATAATTATAGCCAGGAATCCCAGGGGTCTATCAAACAGCATATCAAATCAATGATTTATTGGCATTTGCCATACAAAATAAATACACATATAAATCAATACAATAGAACTCCCTTCCGTGGTGAACCACTGTGGTCTAACTAGATCGATTTAGATTCCACCGTGATCAGAGAATTGTCCGAGGAACCTTGATGAATGGTAACAATAGCCTCCATGTGCCTCTAATTTTTATTCCAGTACAATTTGAGAAGTTGTCAGATGAAGAGGGCTTCTTTGCTAGTTTCACCTACTTCATCAGAAGCCTACCATGTTAAGTCTGAAAAAAAAAATGTGGTGCTTGATGTGACATATGACATAGCTTATGAACGGTTATTCAAGATCATCTTTCCAGAGAAGGCAGTTATATACGAGCCCCTTTTTCTTAAGTTGAAGCTTACAATATTCTCCTTCCTGGTTTTTCATAAATTGCTATTTTATGCAACATATTAGTAACTTCCTTTTAGACCTACTGCCAGGAATTAGCTTCTTTAACTGGTACAAGGCCAAGAAGATATTTCAGCTAGAGATCATATCAGGAAGAATTTATGAATATATATTCCCATGGAATGAATATTAAGTTCCACTGCCGTCTTTACTTAATGTTAAAAAGTAAATATTTTTATAGATCTTTCATTCATTGTGAAGACCCAATCTATGATCTTTAATGTCAGGAGGATGACTCACAATAGATTCTTATTGAAAAGTTATGCTTTTTGTCCCTATATTTCATGTCATCACTCTGAATCCAGTACCACTTGTTTAACGCCTACCTGATACAGGATAGTTCACTAGCCTTTCAGCCATTATGATTCGGCAATCACAACCACCCATGAATAGTCTAGGTTTATTGCTCTAGGCCTTTACCAGGCACTCTGGCCTCCCTGCCTGGATAAAGGTTGTCAATCTCCACCAAAAAAAGGTTTTAATTTAACACATCCACACCTCTACAGCAGTTTGGGAAGAAAGTGCTAGCTAGATCTCATGTTTTTTTTTTCTATATATATATATATATATATATATATTGTCATCATGGTCTGGTGGTTTTCTTTGATGATTCCACCACTGAAATAATCTTCTCAAAATAGTCATCTATTTTCTGCTCCAAATAATTTATACTAGAAATCCTGTTCCTGCATCTCTACATGATGCAGGATCTTCAAAATATGTATTGATTACGTGATCCAGATAACTGCTACAAGCCATGGTTTACAATTTATTTCCTTGAATAAAGGCCCAAAGACAGAAAAATATTTTAATCAAACGTCTCCTGGGTTTCCATCAATGCACTAGGCTTAATTCTATAGTTTTCTTGCTTCATATAAAAAACAACTCTAAAACTGGTTGATCAGTACAATTTCTTTCATGAATACATTGGTTGTGAATTAATCTCTAGAAAGATCTCATACTTTTGGTGAGATGTTTAATGAGGAGCAAAATTGTGACATGGCAGGTGTCTCTCCCGGTGAAGGTACGGGCGCAACCATGTCTGATGATGATGATGACCAGGCTGAAGACAGCGATACCAACTTGTTTGATGGAAGCTTGGACGGGCCTGACAGCATGGGGTATGGTCCTCTTGTTCCTACTGAGAGCGAGCGGTCATTGATGGAGCGTGTCAGGCAAGAGCTGAAGCATGAGTTGAAGCAGGTAAGCAACCACCACCTTGGGAGTGTGGATAGCAGCGGCATTACCATTGGATTACCGAGTCCTTAAATGCAGGGTTACAAAGAGAAGATTGTAGACATCCGAGAAGAGATCCTACGCAAGCGGAGAGCTGGAAAACTCCCTGGAGATTCCACTTCTCTTTTAAAGGCTTGGTGGCAGTCCCACTCCAAGTGGCCCTACCCAACAGTGAGCAATCATACATTCATTGGGTTCTTCAAATTTCCCGTCAATGATAGAATAGCTTCCCGTGTCCTTTCTGTATCATTTTCGTTTTGTTCTCTCCTGTAGTGTTCCCCATGGTCCTCAAGCTGGTTAGCATTGTTTTTGTTTTGTTCAGGAAGATGATAAAGCACGACTGGTGCAGGAGACTGGTCTGCAGCTAAAGCAGATCAATAACTGGTTCATCAACCAAAGGAAGAGGAACTGGCACAGCAATCCTTCATCCTCCACTGCACTGAAGAGTAAACGCAAAAGGTATTCCAAATCAGGCTTATATAGTTAATTAGAATCCTATAACCATCAAGGGATTTCTTCTTATTTTGAATTTGAATGAGAAGTAATGCAGGTGACAACAATGCCGAACACTTCATGTGAGATGATGGCCGAGCATCTAAGCAGCCCCAGAATGAAGCTTAATTTCTATTCCAGTGGGCAGTAGACTAATTAGAACAAAAGTTCTTAAAAATGGGCTTCACGACAATTAATCTGGAGAGACCTTCGCATGTGAACTACTTCGTGGTTTCTAAGGAAAGCCCGTGTTACAATGGGACAAACACCATAGTTCTACAAGCACTTGATATCCTAATATGCAGCAGCTTTACAGGTTTGTAGACATGCTATTGCATTAAGTGTCTACGTCGCTAGAAGGTCAGGGTAATGCAATTACGATGCCAGAAGACTCTCTGGAACTTATTTCCTATGCTGTCAGATTAAGCTCTTGTTTGCACTCTTTGTATCTTTGAATAAAAGATGGAGCTATTAGTGTACAGTACGATAATTTTCCTATACTTTTGCATGCCAATGAACTACTGGTACTACTTATGTGGTATTATTAGTAGTGACCTATTAGTGTACAAGACATATAACATCCGTGGTCTAGTTCAGAGACTCTCTCAACTTTGACAACCATTTGGTTTGGCGAACGGAACCAGCGCGCCTTGCATAGGCTATAAGCTGGATCGATAGAACGTGATGCAATACAACATAAATGCTGATCAGTTATTTGTACAAAGAGTAAGTCTTCCTGCACCACGTGCGGTGCATGAAATCCTATCTGATCCGCACCGTTGTTTCTTATTGGTCCATGTTGATCCTAACTATCTTGAAGAGATGGGAATCCATATTATTGGCAGGGATAACATGTTAATGTTAGAGCGGGACATTCATTAATTCCTGTTCAATTTTTTTTTTTAATATTTTTTGTGCAGATGAAAATATCCTTTCCCTCTGGCCTAATTTTTTCTCGTTATCTTGTTTGGATTTTGGTGATTTGTTCCTAATATCCAGCTAAATGTTTCAGTTTTTTGAAATATGCTCTGGTTTTAAGGGAATCTTTCTCGCTCTGAAATGTGCTCCGAGAGTCCTGTTGTAGGAATCAAACTTTCAAATGTTATATAAGCTTCTTCCTCGTCCTGAAAAAGTGCTCTGTTTTTCTAGTCTAAAATATCATATAGTGTTCGAGGAAGAAAAAAATTCTTTCTGGATCTGAAAATGTCCTGAGTTACGGGTATAAAAAATTTTTGGTCCGAGATTAGAATAAGTCATCAAAGATTTCTTCTATAACTTCAAGATAAAATGTCATCCTTCAACGGGAAGTAAAAAATCCTTCATACAATCTTGTTTAGTTTTCTTTTTATAGTTTATTTATTATATAACTATTTTGGTAGTTAAAGAAAGTTAATACATTAGGAAATCATATAATACTCCTTTAGCATCCATGAAATTTTATGACACTCTGGAAGTCATAACTCAATCCACAGGTGATATGTATTCTTGATAGGAGGGGATAATAATATAGTTTCACGTTTTCTGCAAGGATGTCTTAATCTTTTAACTACGGTGTCATAATTTCTGAACTAGGATGTCATTACCCGATTTTTGTATGCGGTTGTAATTTTTTAGCATCTATGACATGTTATGATATTATGGAAGTCATAATTCAGTCTACAAGTGATAGGTATTCTTCTTAGGAGGGGTCAATATCTTTAGTTTTACGTTTTCTGCAAGGATGTCATAATCTTTTAACCATGATGTCGTAATCTTTTAACTAGTGTCGTAAGTTAAATATCATATTTCAATATTTTATTTTTTCCTGGTCTTTTTATCACAATCTAACAATCTTATTCAAGCCAATACACGGTTGAAAAGTTCTATGATGGAAGATAAAAGCCTTCATTTTCTGTTTTATACCGAGTTATTCATGTTTCAAAGTTTTCGATACTGAAATTTTCTCAGAAGCATTTATTACAATGTGGATATCATATATCAGCAATGCATACTTAAACATTTCTGTTGCAGGATCAAAACATCTGTTTAATGATTTTTTACAAGGATATCGTAGTTTTTTAACTAGGATATCGTAACTTTTAAACTTGGATATCGTAATACTATTTCAGCATATATATTTGTGATCCTTTAGCATCTGTAGCATATTATGACATCCTAAGAGTCATAACTCAGTTCATAAATGATATATTTTCCTGATATGAGGGGTTATATATTTAGTTTCATATTTTATGATCAGGTATCATAATTTTTTAACTAGAGTGTCGTAATCTTTAACTAGAATATTTTAAGTTCAAATATCATATTTCAAAATATTATTTTCTCCTGGTCTTTTTATCACAATCTAACAATCTTATTCAAACCAATGCACGGTTGAAAAATCCTATGACAAAAGACAAAAGCCTTCATTTTCTGTTTTATACCAAGTTGTTCATGTTTCGAAGTTTTTGATACTGAGTTTTTTTTCAGAAGCATTTTATTACAATGTGGATACCATATATCAGCAATGCATAATTAAACACTTCTGTTATGTAGAATCAAAATATTCGATTTATGATTTTGTACAGGAATGTCGTAGTTTTTTAACTACGATGTCGTAGCTTTTAAATTGAGATATTGTAATATTATTTCAACATATATTTGTGATCCTTTAGCATCCGTAGCATATCATGACATCCTATGAGTTATAACTCAATCTATAAGTAATAGATTTTTCTGGTATGAGGATTAATATATTTAGTTTCATATTTTATGATCGAGTGTCAAAATCTTTTAACTAAATGTCGTAATATTTTAACTAGGGTGTCGTAAGTTCAAATATCATATTCAAAATATTATTTTCTCTCGATCTTTTTATCACAATCTAACAATCTTATTCAAAACAATGCACGGTTGAAAAGTCCTATAACGAAGGATAAAAATCTTCATTTTCTGTTTTGTACCGAGTTGTTCATGTTTCTTGAAATGATGATACTGATATCAGACACATGCTGGAGATCATTATAGGTGCAATTGTGTATTTATGATATATATCCGGATGCTCTATCCAGTTATTTTTAATGAACTCCTGCCCGACATCAATTATCTGGCAATATAATATAAACTGATTAATTAAAAATAACATGATTTCATATAATTCTGAAAATCAATATAACAATTATTAAAACAAATATCATAATATACATAAAGAATAACAACAAAATAAAGTAATATTTCGTTACTTACATCATCAACTATCATGTCATTGTAAGGAGATCAAAAATATTTCTCCTTATGATAATGTCTCCAATTTATTGGTATAGATGACTTCTCTAAAATTGATAAACATAAAGAATATTATACATTTTGGACCATAAAGTAGCATATATAATAAAAAAATAGATATCACTTACGAGTTGATCATTTCTTTCAAAAAAGTTTTAATCAAATTTTGATCATCTTTAAATTATAAATTCAATTTGATTCATCAAAATAAGATGTGCCCACTATTTTCATCTTTTTTTGGATTGGCCTATTTCAAAAGTAGAATCTGCTATCATTTGTAAGACCTTCCGGGTTGGTTTTTTACCCTTTTGATAAATGAAGGAACCAGAGATTTTTTTTTGACCCCCTGAGCATTCTCAATCATAGGGGTGTTCTTCAATTTTTTCTCTATCCTATGTTCAATCTCAGTCACAGGGATGTCATAAACTTTTTTCACCATCCTAGGTTGATCTTGTCCCATTACTTCCACCTCCTCCTCTATATCATCTCCATCCGCCCCTTTGTGTCCTTCTTTATTAACATCGCTATCTTTTTTTAGCAATGAAGTAAGAAGGGTTTTAACAATGGCAAAGTCTCTTCTTTATATCTTCTACTTCATTCTTCAACTGTGCACAGCTTACACAACTATTTTCGGATTCCAAGGATGCTACTGTTTACTAAGTGATAAGCCATCGTTCCGTTATCATAGACTCAATAGCTCCCTCCAACTGCAAGCCAAGAATAATAACAAATTAACTTTACATTAATGATAATATTTTTTTATTCATTATGTTTATAATATAATGGATTATCTTACCAACTCATGAGACTGCATGTTGGCAAGCTGAACGTTATGTGTCTTCAATTGGCTGTTATACTACTTCAACAGCCTAGGTAACTTATTAGGGTGTGCTGGGACTCTTAATGTACTATGCTCAAAGAACCAAACCTATACATAATAATCATGTACTAAAAAGATATGAAAAATTTAAAATCAATGTAATTACACTTTTACTACATATTAATGATCCTTATCATCAAAGCAATTGAATATCCAAACAGGATTTGCTGACTCCTACCTTCGTCACTTCTCTTGGATTGGACTAGCTTCTCAGATTTCAAATAAGCAGCAACATCTAGAAGAGCCATTACAGTCAACTCCTTTATTACGGAAGCCTAGTCGATTTGTCCCAGCTGAGATAGATCATTCAAGTAATGGATGATATATCTTAGACAAGCTTGATTTGACTTTGAAGACAAAAATAGTCCAAACATATATACGATCCAAAGTCTTACGATATCCTCAACATCTTCTTGTATGTTTGATGAATGAAGTTGCGCTATCAACTTCTCCAACCACTTATTCTGAAGATTTAATTCCCTACCAAATCTTCGAAATAATCTACCATTTTATTTTGGCCTTCCATTGCAATCTTGTTTTCATGACTTGACAAATCCAAAATCAAAAACATGTCCTCGATGCTGAATGTAAGTAACTTACCATAAAAAAAAACTCATCACTTCCCTTGTAACATCTAATAATATTAGCTAGAAGTCGCCCATCGACTACGAACGGCTGCATGTCGACGAAGGCACCGAATGAAGTCTTCCAAATGATTTCTAAATGAAAGAAAAACTCATCTTCCATACTTTTTCAACGTATATTGCTAATTTGCAACAGTTTTTAAACAGTTGCGAAGCCTTCACACTAGACAGGCGAATAATTACAAGATCACCTGAAATATAAGTAAAAATAAATATAAATTATGAAACAATAAATTCTAACTATTATAAAAAATGTAAACCATCCCAGCTTAAATATATACAGAAAATATAATATTTAAAGTAGGATATCATGAATCCTGAACTAGGATGTCCAATCCTGTTTCGGACTTAATTACTCTTAATTGTTTTCACACTGACTTGTTATGACATGGGAGGTGTCATCATGAGATTCTAAGAATTTTAATTTAGATCACAGGTAACACGTATTACAGGAAGGAGAGGTTAGACATTTTTATTTTACACTTTTTGCAAGAATATCGTAGTTTTTTAACTAGGATGTCATAATTTTTATACTGAGGTATCGTAATTTGTTGACTAAGATATCGTAGTTTTACATGTATTGCAGGTAGAAGGGATTAGAAAGTTTTATTTTATATTTTATACATGAATATCATAATTTTTTATCGTAATACTATTTCAGGCTATTTGAATAATCTTATAACATCTGTAACAATTTTTGACACTTTAAAAGTCATAAACCAAGCCACGGATGATATGTATTATAGGTAAAAATGATTATAAAATTTTATTTTATATTTTATACATAGATATCATAGTTTTTTAACTAAAATATCATAATTTTTAAACTAGGATGTCGTAGCTTTTAAACTAGGATGTCGTAATACTATTTCGATATATTGAGTAATCTTCTACTATCTGTGACATTTTATGACACTCTAGAAGTCATAAACCAAACCACGTGACATGTATTACAGGTAGAAATAGTTAGAAAGTTTTATTTTATATTTATGCATGGATGTCATTATTTTTTAACTAAGATATCGCAATTTTTAAACTGGAATATCGTAATACTATTTCGGCCTATTTGAGTAATTTTCTAGTATTCATGATATTTTATGATATTCTGGAAGATATAAACCAAACCACGGATGACATATATTACAGGTAGAAGGAGTTAAAAAGTTTTATTTTATATTAATGCACGGATGTCGTAATTTTTTAACTAGAACGTCGTAGCTTTTAAACAAAAGTATCGTAATAGTATTTTGGCCTATTTGAGTAATCTTTTAGCATCCGTAGCACTGCATGATACTCTGGAAATCATGAACCAAACCACGGATGACATGTATTACAGGTAGAAGAGGTTAGAAAATTTTATTTTGCATTTTATGCATGAATGTCGTAGTTTTTTAACTAAAATATCATAACTTTTAAACTGGAGTATCGTAATACTGTTTTGGACTATTTGATTACTTATAACATCCGTGATAATTTTTGACACTCTAGATATCATAAATCAAGCCATGAATGATATGTATTATAGATAGAAGGGATTAGAAACTTTTATTTTATATTTTGTACATAGATATCATGATTTTTTAACTAGAATGTCATAGCTTTTAAAATAGGATGTCGTAATACTATTTGATCTATTTCAATAATCTTCTAGCAACCGTGACATTTTATGACACTCTGAGAGTCATAAACTAAGCTACGAATAACATATATTTATGTAGGGACTAGAAGATTTTATTTTACATTTTATGCATGAATAATATAATTTTTTAACTAGGATATCGTAACTTTTAAACTGGAATGTCGTAATACTATTTTGACCTATTTGAATAATTTTCAAGCATCCGCATTTTATGACACTCTAAATCATAAACCAAGCCACGGATATATATATTATATGTAGAAGAGATTATAAATTTTATTTTACATTTTGTGCATGGATATCATAATTTTTTAACTAGGATGTCCTAACTTTTAAACTGGAATGTCATAAATTCTAAACTATGGTATAATAAAATTATGCATGATATCATAATTTTATACTATGAAGACTTAATATTTTTGACAAATATATCATAACATTCCTTTGTAGACATAATTTAAATATTTATATTAAAATATATTTTTTTTATCTATTTATGGTTCTGTAACTTCTTTTAGAAGGGAACTTAAAGGGATATCATCCTCTCCTGAATAAATAACAAGTGCAATGCTTCCTTCATCTGCATTTCGTTCTTGCGATATTTTCGTGTTCGCCATCTATGTTGAAATATGAAACTATTTTTCTCCGTTAATTCAAGATTTCGAAGATGTATCTTTCGTGGTATGCTCGAGAACTTTCAACTCACCAGCAACTATTCGACCATGAAAGAAGAGAAAAAATACAAAAATGAAAAACATTCTGAAAGTATCGCTAATCCCTTCTTTTTTTTTTCTATTTGCAGAAGAAGAAAAAATGCTTCCAGCTCATCAACAGCTACCCAACCATCAAAGAAAATAAATAAATAAATAAATGAAGGAAAAACTGGAAATTTTGCTTTGATATTGGTGGGTAGGCAAAAACAATGAAATGAACTCTAGGATATCGTTTTGATCCGAGATTTTTTTTTTCCATTTGTAAAAATAGAAGAAACGATTTTGGTCCGAGATTTTTTTTTCATTTGTAGAAGAAAAAACGGTTCCATCTCAAAAGCACGTATCGTCTTCCAAATAATAAGAGCAAAAAAATCATTTTTCATATTTGAAATGACCGTAAATACGGCGTGCTCAGATTACGTAATCCCAGTGACACGAACTCCCATCCTGTCCCGTCAAGTCATGTAGGATCAACATGGACCAATAACAAACAGCGATGCGAACAAGATTAGATTTCCTGCACCGCATGCGGTGCACAAAGACTTATTCTTGCATAAATATGTTTGATGATATATTCCCCGATCTAATTATTAGAAGACCAAGTCCAAGCAGTTTGTTGGGTCCACTTATCGCTTAGTTCACTACCCAGTCCAAGAGATTGAAAAACAAAAGACCAACAATGGGTGTGTATATATATATATACATATAATTTTATATAACATTTGAGAAAAATAAAGATGATATTAGAAATATTAAAAACACAGTATATGTATGCCCATTATAAAACTGTGGCAAATCTCCCCTCATAAACTCAATACCGGCAGCGTTAATCGACATACCAAACCAACCAGCTCATACAATACTGCGATTGACAAAGTTATATCTGAAATCATTTTTGTCATGCTGTCATTGAACGCAACCTGTTTGCAATCTCTGTGAAGCTTGGCCTCTCTGTTGGTTCAGCCGACCAACATTGATTCATTAATTTTGATCCCAAGTCTTGGGTACCGGAGATCGCAGCATGTAGCTCATAATTCCATCGTTAAAAGAAGAAATCAAAAAATTAAGGGCCTACCATTTAGAAGTTCTGGAGCAATCCAGGGAGTGTTACTCGCACACCACCAGACATTAGGGCCTGACATTGCACCTTTGATAGGCCCACATCACCAACCTGAAATGGTGCAGTGAGCTGATCAAGGCACAAGTCAATGCCTCATCACTAATGATCCTCCCACAGACTCACCAAATATAACATGCTATGCGTGCAAGAAAAAATCATTCACGCCAAATTGCATGGAGCCCCTAATTTGAAATGAGATAACGATATGGCTTTTTCTGCTTATGTGCATCTACCGTATGCAAAAGTGCAATGCAGATGGAACCATCAGATTTTTCACTAAAATTTTCTAACCATATTTCCAAGACCCATCACACAGCTGCTGAGAACTTAACAAACTAGATGTCTTATTAGGATTTTTTTTTTTTTTTGGATAAACAAAAGGAGAGGAGGATAAATTCCGGTGTAGCTACTCTCACTGGGCCCCAACCCCGCCAGCCTTACACCACTAAGATGCCGGAAGTAGTGTGCTCTCTCGCCATCCCGATCACGTACTCCAAAAAAATTCTGAATTTAATCGAGTCATCCACAATGATCATGCCTCGAACCCATGACCGATGAAAGGTGAGACCAAGCTTCTACCAACCGGGTTACCAAGCTTCTACGGTTAAGCTTAGCGGTAACTAGGATCTTTAAATGCAAATAAGATAAAAGCAAAACAGCCATCCAAACCTTTCTGAAATAGGGTTTTTTTAATAGGAAATAGCAAGCTAACGGTAGACAATTAAATCCAACAAGCTATGGACTTTAACTGAAATAGGGCTTGAAAGGCCCCAGAAAGATAGCATGAAAATAGAAAAATAAAAGCCTAAGAAAAACAAATGAAATCCTGCTATCAACCTTACGTTTCTGGGTGCATAACAAAATCATGCAGATGCAAGTCCCAATAATAAGTAGACAATTGTATTTAAATTGGGGGATTTCTAAACATTTGTGGGTCTTGAAGATTACCTTCCTCTAGTAACGCAGCAATATTTGATCCATTGCTATTTCCCATATGGTTTTCAATGCATGGTTCCCTTGGGACAAGAGACTCCCTACTAGCTACCTCTCGCTGGGGTCTAGTAAGAAATTTGGCATTCAATTTAAGCATGTATAAACACCAGAAAAGATGTTGACCACTGGTCAAACTCTGCATCACACCAGAAAGGCAAGGCATGGAGCTTTAGAAGAATGCATATACATCAGCCGGGAACCGGGAAACTAACTAATAGAACAGCAAAAACAAAGAGGGGGAAGGGGAAACATGTCAGCAACAATGAAGGTTATAAACTCCGAGCTTTCACGTTTGTTACACCCAAAACCAAATCAACAACCCTTGATTTCTCCAAAATCCCCAAATCAAAAAAGCATTTGCCTGCAAAGCATTACCTAAACCTTCCTATATTGCATAAATCTCAGGAGAAATCGCCTTTTCGTGGTTACAAGCCCCATAAAGCGAAAAGAAGACAAGAATCAAGAAATCCAGTGAGAATCTCAGATGTCAATGTAAGGAGGAGAGGAGGTTTGAAGCAGGACTCACCGTGAGAAGCGATTTAGAGAGAGAGAGGGAGAGCAATGTTGAAGAATTGGGGAAGTGGAAGGCAGTCCCAATGTCTAAGAGGACCCTAGAATAGAAGTGGGTATGGAATAGGGATCTTGAGTCCGCCGATATGAACTTATTGGAGATGGGCTCGTTGCTGATCTATGACACTCGTCTCGCGACCGGTCATCGCCGGTCACCAATCGAGAAGGAGGGATGATCGGGATGTGGGAACAGAACCCTATCCGGCCTCGCAGACTCCCGAAGGGTGGTTCGATTTGAAGGACAAATGGTAAAGGAACACCATGAGCAATCAAAGCCGGAGCCTCCGGCGATTCGGCTCGATGATAACAATAGTCACCAGACAAGAAAATAGTAAAAAATATCAATTTTTATATCTCCTGATCCCATATTATAACGATGCCTCTAGCCGGATCCCGAGACTGTATAGAATAGGAATCCCACTTCCTCAAAAAATGACGGCATACTCATCCAGTCTCAAACCCGGTGCACTCATCTAGACTCAAACCGGCAATCTAGTCTTCAAGAGATATGTAACTGAGGATTATAAAGCGATAAAAATTTATCTTAAGTAGATATGAAGGCGAGTTTCTTCATTCCCCGTACATTCCATACAAGTCTTCATAGAGAATTAACAAGAGTTGGATGATCCAGAATCCTGTCCAGAGACATCCACAAAAGTAGCAGAAGTAGAAGCAAGTATCCCCTGAGGCAACACATCGCCCTGGGCAACACCCTGAGCAGCACCCACAAGGGATGAGCCTACCAAACCCAAAACACCCTTCAATTTTAGAGATAGAGCCTCATGAGTTTTACCCTGAACCTCATAAGATAGAGTGGAGACAGTCATTAACTGAGAAGGACTAGTGACTCCCAGAGAGCCCTCTAAAACCAAATACTAGGTTAAAGGATTACCCGCCAATTCAACAGAGGTCCCAGTGACCGAACTCCCATCAGTCAAGCCCAGAGAAGGAGGACTCACAACCTGTGAAGAACTCCCTTCAACCAAGCCCAGAGGAGGACTCTCAACCAGGAAGAAGACCCCGATAACCCGAAGCGAGGCCGACCCCTGGGACCCCGATTGCCTGACTTTGATTTCCCAGCACCCCCTAGTGAAGCATTCAAACCAGCCGACCCCAAGTTTTAATAGCTTGCAGCACCAAAGGTCCACCCTCCAGGACCCCAGACAAATCCACCCCAGTAGCCGCAACCCTGTCACCCACAGTGCCCACCCTCACACTAACACTACTCTTCTCCCCATCCCCAGAAGTTGGAGGCAAACCACCCGAATGAGCAATGTCGAGAGCCAGGGGAGAGCCATCGGGAGAAGGCATGCAAGGCAAAGTAGTACTAACCTGAGTTGGAGAAACAGAGGCAGCCATAGGAGAGGCAGGAGCTACCTTTGGAGATCGAGGGGTGGGGGCTGAGAACAAAAGGGGGGGCAGACCCTTTGTTGAAGACATGGCTTCCTTTGATTTCACGGATTTCATTCAGGAGACCGGTCTGGTTGACTTAGGATTTGTGGGCCCTCGCTTCACTTGGTACAATAACCGCTCTAGTGCAGCGAGAGACTGGGAGAGACTTGACAGATGCTATGCTACCCCTCTTGGCTCTCTCTTTTTCTGGTCCACAGTGTGCATCACCTTAGTAGGATTGCCTTTGGCCACTGCCCCCTCCTCTTGTCTTTGGATGTCTTTGCCCGGGGTTCCACTCCTTTCAGATATGAGAAGTTCTGGCTCTCTTATCCCAAAGCCAGAGACTTAGTCAGAGAGGCATGGAGGATTCTTATCCGGGGTGATGCTTCATACCGGCTTTCTCGTCGGTTGGAGTTGCTGAGGAGATGACTTCTTAATGAACAGAATTGAGCTTGGGAATGTGATGACCAAGCTCAGCACTGTTGAAGCTACTATTTCTGATCTGCAAGAGAAGGAAGATAGGATGGGTTCTTTGTCACAGCGGGACATGGACACTCTTCATGCTCAGCTCTCTTTGCATCATACTCTACTCCAGCACCATGAGATGATTTGGCGTCAGAAGTCTAGAGTTCAGTGGCTACAGGCTAGTGATAGAAACACCCGTTTCTTTTACTTGGCTACCATTATTCGCAGGCACAAGAACTCTATTCACTCGTTGAGAGTTTCTGACGGCCAGTGGCTCGAGGATGATCAGGCTATTAGGCGAGAGATCTACATGTTTTTGCCTCCCGTTGGACGAAGGCTATCCCCACCGCTCCACTTTATTCCTTCCCTCCGATGACTACAGTCTCCTCCTTTCATAATTCCATTCTCTTGGCTCCCATTTTTGAGAAGGAGGTCCGTCTGGCTCTGTGGTCCTTGGGGGAGGATAAAATCCCTGGTCCTGATGGCTACCCTCCCTTCTTCTTCCGGATATTCTAGGATATCATATATATGGACTTCACTACGGCTATCCAATTATTCTTTATTTCAGGCTATATGTCTAGTTCTTGGAAGCGAACCTTCAATACTCTTATTCCCAAGCATCTCGACGCCTCCGAGCCGGCCCACTTCCGACCCATCAGTTTGTGCAACACTATCTATAAAGTTTGTGCTAAACTGATGGTCACTAGAATGAAGCCTTCTTTCTCGGCTGATCAGTCCAGAGCAGGGAGCATTCATGGGCAGGCGCTCTATTTCAGATAATGTTCTTATTGCTCATGAGTTTATGACGGATCTGTGCCGAGCTTCTCCTCGTCGCAGCCTCATGGCCATCAAGCTCAACATGGAGAGAGCTTACAATAGAGTCAACTGGGATTTTCTTCTCAGGGCCCAACATGACTTCGAGTTCCACCCGACTTGGATCTCCAGGATCTTTGCTTGTATGTCCAGACCATCATTCTCTCTCTTTTAATCAACGGATCTCCCACAGATTATTTTACCTCTTCCGTCGGCCTTCGCCAAGGTTGTCCCCTCTTCCCTTCCTTATTTATCATTTGCGCTTACTATCTTTCGAGGGCTTTGCGAGTTGTAGTACTGGAGTCGGTTGTCCAACCGTTCTCTCCTGCTCTTGGTGCTCCCCCGTTTTCCATCTCTTATTTGTAGATGACTGTTTACTACTCCTGGGGAGAGCTTTGTTTCCTCCTCAAGGATTCCAGGGATTCCAGAGGACTACTGCCTAGCATCGGGTCAGAGGATCAACCTCCATAAATCCGAGATTTATTTCAGCCCCAAGACTCCTGCTCATACCCGGCACAGGATTGCGGATATTCTCAGAATTGCGGAGCGCAGTGGCCCCCTCATTTATTTGGATATCCCTATATCTGGATCCAGGCTGTCCAGGGTGGAGTTCCCCCCGATGATTCAGTTTATTCATGATAGGATCGACGGTTGGCAGGTAGATCTCTCTCCTCCATGGGCAGAATCACCCTCATCCATTAGGTCCTCACATCCCTTCTGGTCTATCTGCTCTTGAATGCCATTATCCCTAGGACTCTTATTCTTAAATTGGAGCAGATGATTAGGACTTTCTTATGGGACTCCTCTCCATCTAGGCGGAGGATCCACCGATTTAGCAGGACGAACTGGGGATTCATTCTCTCGTTACCTGGAGAGAGGCTCTTCTAGGGAGGCTGGTTGCTATTCTCTTTCTCTGTCCTAATAGCATGTGGTCCATCATGATACGAGCCCAGTATGCTGGCTATCCGACCATTATTGACGGTACTATCCGACCTACTAGATACTCCTCTGCTAGCTGGAGCGATATGCTTACTAGAGTCCTCTTATTTCTCCTCATCTCTCCTGGGTCATTGGGGATGGCAGGTCTATCTGTTTCTTGCAGGATCCTTAGATTTCTGAGCTGCCTCTCTGTAGATGGCCTACCTTTATATCTGTCGATATTCCTGACTCCATGTCCATTACTGACCTCTTTCTGCCTGGCCGGCCATTGTGGGACCAGGGTGTAGTCCGATCCATTTTTGGGGATATTCTTGACCTTCGGGTCTGCTCGATCATCTAGCCTACCATCTCGGGCCCGATGTTAGAGTTTGGAGGCATTTCGCTACCCCTAGGGTGTCCATGTCTGATCTTCTGGCCATTTTCTCCCCCAAGGTTGTCACCCCTGTCTCGTTGGGTTGGATTTGGTCTACTTCGGTGCACCCAAGAATTTCTCTCTTCATATGGAAGGTGGTCCGCCGTTGCCTTCCTACCAGAGCCCTCCTGGCTACTAGGGGTATGCACAGTCCTCATGACTACCCTATTTATGAGGCTGCTCTGGAGACCCAGGATCACACATTGTTCTCCTATCTCCGGGCTAGGCGCGTGTGGTAGATAGCTGGTTTAGCTCATCTCTTTCCCCAGGATGTTGATTCTCATGACGTATTTATTGGGATCCTACAATCGGCTACTGCCACTCCGACTGCTATTCTCCTGGCTTATGTCACTTATCATATCTGGCTCACTAGGAACGAGTGTGCCTTCACCTCGGTGAGATGTTCATCGTGGATTATTGGCCAACGTGCCACTGCTTCTACTATTGAGTTTCATAGATCGACTGGGAGATCGACGGATATCTGGGGTTCCCGCCTCGCTCTTCGAGTACCCCACCGAGTTTTCATCTCTTGGGAACCCCTCCTCCGTCCTTCTTCATAGTCAGTTTTGATGGCAGTCTTTGTCACAAATCCGAAGGTGCTGCCTTTGTCATCAAGGACTTCGGCTTGGACTTCCGTGTAGCTGGTGGGGTCCCTCTTATCGACCCTTCCATCCTTACAACGGAACTGCATGCCGCATGGACTGGCATCAAATATGCCCATCAGATTATTTACTTGGACCATCTCATCATCGAGGAAGATTCTCTGACGGTCATCTCGTGGATCCATCAGTCCTTACTGCTTCCTTCGGCTCATCTTGTTATTCGAGACATTTGGCTCCTCTTACAGGGATGCGCTTCGATCATGATTCAGCATATTTTCAGGGAGGCTAACTCAGCTACGGACTGGGTTGCCTTTTTTGTTGGGCTAACTCAACTACGGACTGGATTGCCTTTTTTGTTGCCCGTCACTCCATTTCTGTTCTATGGACTAACTGGCGGACATCCCCTGTATAGGACTGATTGATGGACATCCCCTGTACAGCTTAGGGATGTTATACTGTCTGACTATCTTGGTTGTGTTCATTCTCGCTTTGTCTAATGAATACACCATTCTATCAAAAAAAAAAAAAAATGTAAAGGAATGGCCAAACGAGTTAAAGGTCATGGGGTTTAGGCTAAGCAGTCATTATACGGATATCTGACAAAAGTTGTTACCCGCGATCCGGATCCAATCGAATTCTAAATTAATTTTTAAATCAACCCCCGATACGGACATGGACATGAATACGACTAGGAATGATGACGTCCAAGTTAATTGAATCAGGTTGGATAATTTATAACTTGACTCCCCATGCTCGCCTGTTTTTGATCCAACAAAAATTAATTTGAATGACAAACGGATCAACTTATTAAATTTATTTAATAAATAAATAAATTTAAATTGTTTAATTTAAATATTTAATTTATTTAATCTATTAATATACAAATTAAAATGTTTCCAGTTCAATTAGATAAATAAATTATCTATTTATTAAACATATTAAATAAAATTGTATTGAATAATTAAATTATTTAATTATTAAATAAATAAATAAGTTAGGTCGGTAGAATAGTAGATCCAATAGTAGATTATAAATGGATCGAATCAAATTGAATTAGAAAATTATCTGTTTAATAAATGAGTTAATTAATTTTTTTCTTGGTTGGATATTCGGTTCTTTCTATCAACGATTCTTAAAATTTCTTGAATAATTTAAAAAGCAAAAGGGCTTCGATATTTGCGTTGTTCAGCCTGGATATTTTTTTTATTGGCTTTACAAAAAAAAAAAAAAAAAACAGAGAAGGAAAGTATGTCAAATTGGTACAAATAAATGGTGGATTGCACATCTAATTTTATTCAGTAATTTTTTTTTTTTTTTTTTTTTTTTTATGAAACAAAAAAGGTAAGGATAAATCCTGGTATAGCTCGGCTTTCAGACCATTAGATGATTGCTCCGCACCATGATGCCAGAGTTATGGCTGCTCCACTCCCCGTCATGCGGATCCAAAATTTTTAAAATTTAGTGAAGTCATCCAAAAAATTTATGTTTCGAATTTATGATCAATAAATTATTTATAAGAAGGAAGCCACGCTATAAGCAACCGTGATACCACTGTAATGGTTGTTGGTTGTTCGGTAATGTTAACGGCGATTTCCAATCATGGAAATCTGCACTCTTACCGCTTCACAAAGCACGAAAAGTCCTCTACAATCTTGCATTGTAAAAAAAAATTTCAATTTTGTGGACGGTATCATCCAGCCTTCTGCTTTTGATCTCATTTGGATCGTTCGATCAAGGGTTTCGTGAAATTGTGTGCAGCGATACCATCGACAAATCGGCGAGACCACAAAAAAAAATTTTAAAAAAAAATCTTATAGACAGAATCATGGCGACCTCAGGCGACTTAAAAATTTAAGAATAAAAAAACTGCAGCGCCGCGTCTACGGCGGCGTCGCAAACCCTAATTTCCGTCCCAACCCCGATATAATACGCAGGCAAGTCTGCGTAGCGTAAGGAAATATCCCGACGGGAAAAACCCTACCTCGTCCTGCTAGGGAACTTCCGGTACCGGAACGCCTCCGAACCTTCGCTGCCGTCATCACCCTCATCGAAGTTGAGAGCGTAGCTGAGGGGGTCGTACTGGAACCCGCCGGTGAGGCGGCGGGCCTACAGATCCGGGACATGAGGATACGGTACCTCCTTCGGAGCACCGGCAGCTTCTTCACCTTCGACCGGAGCCACGTGGACGATGACCGGCGCACTGGCCACGCGTCTTCCGGGGCACCGGCGACGCCGCTAAAGCAGCAGGAGAAGAAGGCCGATCGGCAGATCTTCTTGAGAGAGGACGGAGGGGAGGAGGGGACGTCGTAGCCGCGATCGCATCTCATGGCGGTACTCCAGGGCTAGGGTTTGGGAGGGATAAACCGTAAAAATGGAAGAAAATAAATAAAAATCGAAGGGAACGCCGACCGTGTGCATGCAAGCATTGGAAGCCGAATCCGCGGATCAGATTGGATAACTACGTGAATTAATCACTCTCGCTCGCGCTCGCACGTGAGATATGGTGGATGCGACCGACACGAGCCCCTGGTACTGATAAAGTGGGTGGATGCGACCGACACGAGCCCCTGGTACTGAAAAAGTGTCATGTGCCGCGAGATCGTCAACCGTCTAAACGAAAGTCTAAAGTCGTTTCATTTAGTGATTATCGATAAATTAATGATGATGTATTTTTTTCCGAAAATTAATTATTATTGTTAGCTTTTTGTAATTTAATGATTATCGGCATATTTTTCTTTCCTAATTTAATTAGTGTTGTTATGAGATTTTTTGTTTCCATAATTAGCCAAGATGTTATTTCTTTGATTGAGGGATCTTATTTTGATCTCTACATTTTCCTTGCTTAGCGAGTTTATTATAAAGGGTCTCTGTATAAATACTCATCGTAACCACTCAATGGAGAGTTGTGTGTTCAGCATTAAATTTTCTAGAGATTTTCTTCAATTCTCCTTGTCTAAGTCTTTCTAGCCCATCATCTTGTTCAGTTATACATTATCTTATGTCGAGCTGCTTGATAGCAACTGCGGACTCTAGCAACTAGGTATAAATCATCTCCATGCTCTTATAATCGAGTGGATCTTGCATGAATGAAATGCCAAGCCAGTTATAGAATACAGCGGCATATGCTCTTATTATATGCAGGTATAGCAATTCTCCATGATGTATTTAATTCAATAGCAAAAAGATTAAAACTAGGAAATCCATGTCTGTTGGAATAGTTATACCATGAATTATTTTCTTTCAATTTGGTCATACTTTCTAAAATAATTATTGGCAAAATATTTTGTTTTGTATAGGAAAGGGATCTATACATATATTCTATGCCTACCAAAAAAAAAACACATGATTCTTTATAAAAGTAATTATGTCTATGATAAGTATATTTAGTCTTTTTTTTTATTAAATAAAGGAGCGAGAAAGGAAGACCAGCATAACTATTCTTTCTGGATGAGACTATAAAGTCTCTACTTTGTAACGAAATATTCAATACAGGATAATAATGAAAATGGTCCAGTCCTTTCCCACCAACTGGTGATTAAGTCATCTCAGCCTTGATCTAAAAATATAATAATTTTTTACTTATATATAAGTTTAGGTAAATTATTTATGAAGCATGGAGATCTCGAAAGTATGATACTTGCATTATTCTTGATGCTTTAATACTGTATATCTATTTGTAGTATTTACGCTAGCTCTCCCATACCACATATGGAATATAGTTGGACGGTGGTGATATATACACCATAGATTTTAGAATATTCACCCAGCTCTGGATAGATGGTTGGATAGCAGTTCATTTTCTTTTATCATGGAGCAGCGAATACAACTTTGACTATTGTATCTCACTTGTTATCATATATTTTTTTCAAGTTCTAATTATTCTTCTGCTACATCAAATTATATTTGAATTCTTGTACATACCAATGGATGATACCATTATTTGCCTGTTTTGTCTGAATGGTAACATGGAAAAATTTTAAAAAGTATTGCTATTGCCATTATAATAAAAATAACAAATTAAAAAAACAAAAGCAACAACACCATAGAATTAAATTATTGTTCACATGAAAAAAAGAAAATATTTTACTGATTTGAATTGAATAGTTAGTAATGACTAATCTTTATTACGTAATTGCAATTGTATAGAAAAAAACCTAGCTAGCAGTTGCTAAAAAACATTTTAACAGCCTTCATCTTACCTTGTCTTCCCATTGTAAGACAATATGGGATGGCAATTAGCTCCTTTGCACAATGGGAGTTAGAAAGATAAAACTACAAGATAATTAATATTGCAAGAGCCATTTAATCATTGTTTTCATCTGATTGAGATACTATCTAGAATATTTTTTTTTGGATAAAAAAAATGATGGAAGGATAATTCAACATAACCACCCCCACAGACCTCCCTCCCGTGAAAAAAATTTGATTCGGGATACTAAATTTTTAATATTTTTTCTCATCCAAGGATAAGTACATAATCTGACACTACCAAAATACCAGCTAGTCAGGATAAAAAAAAAAAAAATCCTAACATTCCACTCACCCAGAATTCATAACTTGTTAGTTATGAAACAAGATCTGGACTATTGTCTTGGTGATAGAATAATCATTTTAACCACAAAGGAAGCAACTAAAATGGAGGTCTGATTGTGACAACATCTGATCAGCATTTTCACTGCTTATATTAAAATATCCTTTTCGATCAATTTTTATGTCAATGCATGAAAACCATCTTCTTTCAGCGAGGCAGATAGCGTCAACCAAATAGCAATATCATTTTTACTATATTTTTCATTATATTTAACTGTAGTGTCAATCTTCTTGTCACAATAACATTATTCAACAGGAAGTCGTCATCAGAGGATATTCCCATACGTTAAAACATTCAGCTACCGAGGATATGGGACGAGCTACACGGTAAATTCTCACGTTACGATAAGTGAGATGCCATGGGCTTGAATCCCTGCGGTTATCTAAAAAATAAAAAAGTTAAAAGGCAAATCTCCAATTCAGGAGTAAAACATCCAAGGATTCAAAAATTACCATCTCCAAAGATCTCAATTTAGATCATTACGCATGTCATGCATGTCAGCAGCATTCCAAGTGTACTCGTCCATCAAGTATAAAGCTCAAATTTTAAAAGAAGGGAAATGAAAGTTATGGGTGTAAAAGCGCATGAGGTGTAAATACAATACCCTCAATTAGAAAGCTAGATCGAACTCTATACAAATCAAATGGAGAAAAACAACAAAAGTCTATGAATTTTCCCTCCAATTTTATTATCGAACCTCTGTGAAAATTTTCTTGCAGTGATCTGTGGCCTTGCTTCAGGGAAAAGGCTTTCACTTCTTTCCTATCTGCACCATATGCCTGCAACAAGAACAAGTAGCAGTTCAGTTGCACAGTCAGAGAGAGCTTGTCATAAACATGTGCATGCAGATGTAAGAATATTTACATAATGGTTTCTAATAAAGCTCAAGAGATTAAGCTTAAATTTTATCAAACATAGGTAGAAAGAGACAATCCATATCATCAATTTAGGGATATCATAAACACAAAAAAAATCATAGAAAAAGGAACAATCTAAGAATCAAAATACTAAGATGCTGCAAAGAGACCATGTTTCCTATCTCATTTACCTCCACACCAAAAACCTTTCACATAGACATTAGTGAATAGCTCAGCAGGATCAGGCATAGGGCTCTCCTGAAAAATGGGGAAGGGAGAAAATAAGATTACCAAAGCACAAAATTGCAATGAGATGTCTAATATTTTAGTCAATGTTCCCAATTCGGTGGTTACCTTGGCCTGAGCAATGGCCCCTCTACCTCCTTCCTCACTTCTTTCTCAATATCCTGCACAACATTTTCAAACAAATGATAAAGAGATAAAAAAAGTTTATCTTGTTTCCATTTAAAACATTTACATGATAAAATCTGCAGACTAGATCGGACCAAACTAATTCTGGAAGAACACACATTAGTACACAAAACAGGAATCTGAGCCAACCAGACTTGGCTCAGCAGGTTGGCAATTTGCATCCCTCTCCAATTGGAGGAAGTCCAGGATTCAAAATCTGGTGGTGGTGTCCCCAGTCTATATCTCCAAGGAAAATGAAACAAAGGGATTCAATTCAATACCTTGAGCTCAGCAGCAGCAGTGGCTAGCTCATGGGATAATATTAGCTTCCTAATTCTTTCAAGTGGATCACGCTCCTGCCACATTACACAAAAGGCCAGCTGAGATGAATGCTTGAACCATACCAGCAATGCAATTAATATCTGAAAACAACCTACCTGTCTCACACCACTAATCTCATCACGGGTGCGGTATGTACTCCCAGGATCCGACATGGAGTGACCATGATACCTGTAAGTGTCCATTTCAAGAATCTACGAACCAACATTAAAAACAAAACAAATGAGCATCATAACTATTTGTCACAACATAGAAAATTAGATTTTGTTCTCTAGATAATAAAATCATTGGCTGCCTGCAAAATATACATCATAGAAGCAGGAGATAAAGCTTCCCAACTGCTCGTATGTGTACCAACAAGGTAACATGTTTCCAATAAGTCCTCACATGATGTGCATGAAATATAGTTGCGGACTGCAGACTACATTTACTACCAGGAACATATCAATATGTGCTGTACTGGAAGGAGAATATCAAACATGTTTCCCAATAAGTACTAGCAAAATGCATGAATGTTACAAGAGCAAAGTAATGTAGTTGTCAAGTCCTGGTGCCATATGCATGGTGGGCAACCAAAATCTACAATCCAAACTATTCATCATATTCAATTTCAACATATCATAGAAGCGCATGGATAGAAGTTCTATATGGTTCTTTCCTGTCCGACCATCGATCAAATTTAATCAACTGTCATAAAAATTTTTTTTAAAAAAAATGGTCAATTTGTGACCACTTGATGCACAGGAACAAGCCCCTAAAAACACTTGAGTTTTTGCTTAGATATTTTGCATAATGTAGATTGTACAATGTGATAAATAAGAATTTTTGTTTAGGTACAAAGTCCCAAAACCATCTCTCCCTGATATAGTTTCATACGTCTGCATTTAGCCATCTCTAACAGGACTCCTGTCCTTCTGACCTCTTCCATGTTCCCCACTCCCTAAACTAAAACCAACCCAATGTCTCCCCATTCTGCAAAGCTAATTTCCCTCATTCTGGATCCACTCTAAACCCATATTCCTCCCACAATCCTCATCCTCTTCATTCCTTCCCCTCCTATCTTTTGCAAATCCACGCCTGCCACTACACAAGGGCACCTCCACCTCAGCATTTCCCACCTCTTGGGAACAACTCCCCATCCCCAGCTTGATATGATCAGGTCAGATCCAATTGGATCAGATCAAACCCACAGGGTGCAATTTGGGTCACTCATTCAAATGCAAGAAGTTGTTGAAGGATAGCAGCAGTCCTGCAAAGTTTTTTATATATTTGGGATTGCAAATAATTTCCATAATTTTTTTTTTTCATTATTGACATGTGTATGACTGATTAAAAATGAACGATTCATGTTTGGTTGTGATCAAATCACATGTGATGCAGAGATTGATTTAATGAGAAGAAGTATGTGATGGTTAGATTTGATCTCAGAATATAAACCAGAAAACTAGTGGCATGATAGACTTAGAAATCATATGGGAATTTTAATTGTGAGTTTATGAAAGAATGTCATTGTGTCTATGTATTATTTGATTTTCAGGTTAAATAATATTAATTAAAGCATTTCATAACTTTTTTCCTAAAACTGTTTTTTGAAGCAGTACTATGCAGCGATTGTGGTTGCCCATCACTTGATTATGTGCTTAACAATAGCCGTTTCTTGACAAAACAACAATGCACATGCAGGCACCATATCCAAATAAGTTTTCACCAAAACCAATTTATAATGTTCAAAGAAGTCATAGCTTTGAACCAAGACCTGCACTAGCTTCCAGGAAAAATAGGTCTAGTATAAATTCAAATAACAAAATTCAAGTTGGTGGAATTCCCAAATGCTATTGACAAAAGAGAAGTTTCCTTCTGACACTTCTCTTTCATATTGCCTTTTAACAGCTTTAATTATGACACGAGATACAACTTTGGTTGCATTTAGTTTGAACTAATTAAATAAATATTATATAACACCACAAAATTAATTCATAAGTTTTTACATATAGATATAGATCTGAAGAAAAATTTGAATTAGCACATCATATCATGGCATTAAAAAGCTAAAGTTAGAAGAACGAAAGAACAGTGTCAAGTACAATTTAACAGTAATGCCATGCATAGCAAGTTCTTGTAAAATCTATTGCATGAGAGTAAACTGGTATATCAGTATTTATGATTTGATTTTTAGCACAAAATTTTTGAGACCAACATGCACAAAGCTTTCAAGTCATATGCACCCAAAAGAAGTTAACTTGCAAGATCAAATAAAAAATGGATATCAAGGTTCACATTTAGAATAACACAAAAAGATGAGGATGGTTAAGTATTCACCAAGGGTCCATTCTTCTGAGCATAGTCTTTAGCAAATTTGCAGGCTTGCTTCACAGCAAAAACATCCATCCCATCAACCTGTCCAAAAGAAAGCAACATTAAGAAAAAATGCTAGTTTTTTTTTTTTTTTTAATGCTATTGATAATAAACCTATGTTAGGTTTACAGTGTAGTCAGTGCCCTTTCTATCAAAGAAACTCCACAAATAACTTGCATATATAACAAACAAGAGACACAAAGCAATCAATTTTTCAAAGAAAAAGTAACATTCTGAAAAAAAATTCCAGAGGAACAAATTTAACCTGATTAAAGAAGATTCAAAATGCAAATCATGTAGAGCAGCAAAAGTAATGCTAAAATACCTACCGTTTATTATGTGAATCAGAATACTCATGCTTTGAAAAGATATGCACTAAATTATACAGTATAAATTTACCATAATAGTATAAATTTACCATAATAGCACATTAAGGAATTTCAAAAACTGTAATCATGAACAAAATGAAAAGGCATGAAGTTTATTTGCTAGCAATCAAAGAACACCAACATCAGAACTTTGCTACAATGTACTCCTCTTCTCCCAATGCTTTTTCTAGAACATTGTCTACAAGTTGATACCATTGATTTGTAATGGATATGACACTTGGTTCTTCAAATGCAAACAGATGGACTTTCAAGCTCCTAGAACGGGAGTGGCACTAGTATCTTGAAAGGCGAGAAAATAGTACATCCAGTAAACCATTTTCCTTGATCTGAAATAGCTTTCAAAGGAATGATTTGCAGTATAGACATATACAATGTGGGGGGAAGAAGATGAGAGTTAATTGTGAGGACATGTTTTACCCATTGACAAAAAATTTGAAAGAGCATCGGATAGTGGCAGTGTAGCATTTTGCAGCAAAGACAGTGTAAAATACAGAAAACTGCAAATAAATGAAGTTTTCAAGCAACCTAGAATTGTTGACATTTCTTGTGTATATCCTCTTAATTTAGCAGTAAACGCACTTCAATGGTAGAGATCCAGAATTTAGGAAGCAATGGTTTTCTAAACCATGCAAGTAGCTAGAGACCTATCAAATACATAAAACCCAAGGCAGTAGAACCAACTAAAGTTAGAAAACGTGGAGTTTCATTGTGCAGACTAATACTCTAAATTTCTATATACACCTGTCTGTCGAAAGAACAATAAGAGAACTTAATATCATTCCACATAGGTCATGCCAAAGGCTTGATACCATTTCTCCAGCAATTTAACTATAATAGGACTTCATCCAACTTGTAAAAAGCACTATAATACATAGTCTCACAGCAGATGGGATACTATTGCTGACTGTAACAAAAGAAAATGTTACAACTGCAGAATAAATCCAATTTTACATGGCAATAATAAATCGTAATATAACTAATATTTCAATGATCAGGAATTCATGCTATTATGCTATAAATAGAAACTTTTGACACGATTAATTTGCATGACAGGATAGCCAGGTGGGTTTTTGTCTTAGCACAAAAATGGTTTCATATCTAGCTGAGAATATTCAGTTAAGGTTACATCCTTCAGATCTGGAACTACAGTGAACATAGAGTATTGATGAGAAAGTTAGCACGTTCATACACCAAAGAGCATGCATGCAAATGTGATTTGATGGAAGCAATCAAGATTGCACCAACATGGTGATACACACATGCTTGGCATCAGAAATAGATACACACCAAAATACCACCAAATACACATAATTTACACATCTAAGCTAAGATATGTTTTCTTGGAGATCACTATCGTTCCAAGATCATGTATGGAAGGGTTTGTTTTTGCTGATTTTGATATTCAAGTTCAAAGTGTGGATGATTGGATGTCTTGTTGCTACAACATGTCACAAGATGACAATAAGGTTTAGATATACTTTTAGATAACAAGGTGAATGGTGAGGAGCTAGATCTAGGTTTGTTGGTCTCCTAAATTGTAGGAGAACAGATACTAATGGAGTAAGAGCCAACAAAAACATAGAACATCAAAAATTGATATGTAACAGAAAGCAAGGACAGGACTGGATAATCTTATTCCACCTTAAGGATAAAACCTAAAATCCTATTACTAACAAAAACAACAATTATAACGTGATCCTTTTCTCCAGAGAGAGAAAGAGATAACGACGTGATGGTAATAAATTGATCTATATATATATATATATATATATATATATATATATATATACATCCACTACACCTTCAGACCAGGGACATAATCCCCTCTCTTATAGTATGCAGGGCTCTTTGCCGCCCTCCATTCCGCCGTCCCCATTCCATCTACGAAACAACAAGAAACAATGAGAGAAAATCTTCGAGAAAGATCCGCTGCCCTAACACAAGATTAACGGTAAAGAACTCCAGACTCACAGTGATTGTTCTCGCAGACCAAGATGACGGGCAGATCCCAGAGCGCGGAGATGTTGAGAGCCTCGAAGAGCTGCCCCTGATTGGCGGCCCCATCGCCGTACATGGCGAAGGTCACGTTATCATCCTTGGAGAACTTCTGAGCAAAGGCAACGCCGCAGCCGAGGGGGACCTGGGCGCCGACGATGCCGTGGCCGCCATAGAAACCGGCGTCCTTCTTGTAGAAATGCATGGACCCGCCCTTCCCCCTGGAGCAGCCGGCGCGGCGGCCCATGAGCTCGGCGAAGGCCTCGACGAGGGTGCCGCCGCGGCCTAGGTAGATGCAGTGGTCCCGGTAGGCGGTGATGATGGCGTCTCGCTTGGTTATGACGGCCTCCATACCGACGGCGACGGCCTCCTGGCCATCGTACAAGTGGCAGAAGCCGCGGATGAGCTTGGCCTTGTAGAGGGAGTCGGCGGCGATCTCCATGCGGCGCATCACGGACATGTCGCGGAAGAAGGAGAGGAGCTCGTTCGGGGTAGTGTCGACGGAGCGGGAAGGAGGGTCGATCTTGTGGCCGATGAAGGGGAGGCTGGTCTCAACCGTGAGGACCCGCTGGTCGGCGGCGTCGGCCGAGGAGGAGGAGAAGGGGCGGAGGAGGAGGAGCCGCCGGACGGAGGCGGCGGAGGAGGAAGGGGAGAAGCGGCGGACGGCGGCCATTGGGTAACGTGGAAAGGGGATTCGGAAGGATTGGAAAGGAGAAGGTTAAGGCTTGAAAAAAAGGGTATGGTTTAGACTCTTGGAATTTGGATGCTTGATATCTTATGCGTATCATATCGGCGAATGCTGTGACCGTTGGATGGCTGATCCGCCGAATAAAGGCCATTTTGCCGTTCTTTCCTTCTTCTGATTTCTGAAGCAGAGGATTTACAATTCAAACTTGTTATACGGGAGAAGTCGGGCAAGGCTGGTGGCTTTTGGGCCTTGTTGGAGGACGTTGAACTATCTCTATCATTTTTATCAAAAAAAAAAAAACTATCTCTATCATCCTTACAACAAAAAAAAAAAAACATCCCTGTCATTTTACTCCGCTGTTGATTGTGGGCCCGAGAGAGTTACTTTCGAACACCCCCCCCCCCCCCCCCCCCTCTCTTTCTTTCTTTCTTTTTTTTTTTTCCTTTTTTTTTGTCAAAGGGCCCGCTTTTAAAAGATTTTTAGTTTACTTCCGCCTGAAGGCCATTTGATTTAATGCTTTTTAATTTTAATCCCCCCTCCCGTTCTTTATAAATTCTTTTTTTTATTTATTTGCATCCATCAGGGCACTTGCTAAAACACCGTAAGTAGCCATTGTTATATCTAGAAATCATCGCTCTCATCTATCAACTCAGCTTTCAGGCTACCTCACCAATCAGCTCGAGCCATTTTACTTATCGGTTTGACATAGCAAGCAAGTTCTAATTCATGGCAAACACGCATCAACTAGGATAAAGTTGTATGCCCATATACTCTCTATCTAGATATCAACCATCATCAAGTTCACTACTCCTTGCTCTAGTCATGAGTGCTTTAGGAGTGGCTTCTATTAATGCTCACCATCTAAGGGATGCCTCGTCACAAGGATATGCTGTGCCAGTCACTACTTCCTACTCCAGCAATCATGGTATAGTCCCTGCAATGAGTGTACTTGCAACTGCTGAGATGTGCCAAATGTCATTCCCCTATAGCGCATACCATATCCCCCATCTTTAGGGATCAGGTACATGCTTATAACTTGTTTCCCGGGGACTCTCCAAGCAAGAGGCCAAAAGCCATGGCAAGTGAACCAAGAAGAAAAATAAAGAGAGGAAATAGAGATGGAACCGAGAGCCCACTCCACTAAGAGCCCTTCCTGTCTAAAAAAAGAACTCTTTTCTTACTCTCACCTCCATGCATATCCTGAGCTCCTTGAATTGAGTTTTTTATAGCTCGTCACCTGAATGAGATCCCTATAGGCTACCTCACATACTTTCCATTTTTTCGAAGTGCCTCAGCCTATGCAACTCCACTCATCCATGTGCCATTCCCAGAGAAGCGAGACTCATATACATCAAGATCCCCTTCATCCACATATTTCGTTCCATCTCCCTCCTTCATTCCATATTTGGTTCCTCTATTTGCTCTACTTTGATTTCCAGAGAGGACTCCAAGCCTCTTCTATTTAATTATGTCAGAGACTGACTTAAATATTAGAGGGTCTATAATGAGAAATCATCCCATTATATCCTCATGGCCAAACTTTCATGTTTTCTTCATTTTGCAGGTTCTGGAGTGCCCATACTAGATAAAGTGGAGCCCACATCACCAAGTCTCGAATGCAACTACAATAGAATGGGGCTAAAAGAAGGGCCCTATGCCTCAAAACTTCATTAAGCTTTGAAGTTTGCCTCTGGTTTCCACTCGCTTGTAGTTCGTGCCATGGCTAAAGAAAAGAGGATGATCGTGCCTGCTCTTATCGAGGCATCTGCAACCTTAACTACTTCATCTCCAATTCCTCTGGAAGGAGCAGAGGTGGGACCATCGGCTGCTCTGACCGTTACTATTGGGCAATTCTAGCAACTCTCCTGCAAGTCCAGTCATTGATGACCTTGACGTAAGGCTCATAGTAATCCCTGCCAAGGTTAAAGGCAAAGCCAACATGCCATCCTTCTCCAATATGTCTGACCTCTCTTGAATGGGAGGTCAGGCATGATGTTGCTCCCATCACTGAGCATAGCGAGCCCCCCCGCGGTGATTGACCCGGGATGCAAAGCGAGCCTCCTGTCAAGCCTTGTCCCAGCCTGCCACATTTGGTAGCCACCATTCCCATTAGGAGCTAGACAATGTATATCAATCTGACTCTCTTGTTCCTATTTCCTACTATTTTATGCAGGACATTTCACCGGAGGAATCTTTAAGCCAGCCACCACTCCACCGATAGTCTGGGCAACATGGCGAGCTGGCCCGCAAACCCCATGAGGTAGACAACTATCTAAAAGTGCTTCGCCAATAGAACCTATCTTTAGATGGCAAGCCTTGGGGTTCTTGGTTTGTCCCCACTCTCTCACAAAATTATGGAAGAGCTAGTGCCTCGCCATTTCAAGATGCCTGCTATGGAGGCCTATGATAGTACCACCAATCCCTTTGACAACCTGGAGAGTTTCAGGTCACTCATGCTTCTTCAGGGAGTGTCCAACACCCTCATGTGTAAGTCCTTCTCAATCACCTTCAGGAAAGCAATGAGAGCTTGGTACACCTAACTCTTTCTAGGATCGATCCACTTCTTTGAAGAATTTGACCAACAATTTATGACTCAGTTCCAAAGCAATAAGAAGCCTAGCGAGGCTCCAACTTCCTCTTCTCTATCTAGCAAGATGAGGGCAAGTCTCTTCGCCACTACATGGGTCGCTTCAAAGCGGCCATGCTGGAGGTTCGTAGCCTCAAGCTCTTCGTCACCTTGTCAACACCGAAGAGAGGGATACATGGAGGCAATTTCTATTTCTCCCTCTCCAATAAGTTTTTCAGAGATCTTCCTAAGCTCTTAGCCCATACTGAAAAGTACATCAATGCCAAAAAAGACATAGTAGAGAAGTGAAAGGAGAAAAGTGACTAGAAGCATGCCTGAAAGGATCACTTCTAGCCACAATAATAATAGAAAAAGCAGGACAAGGAGTTCCACCATCGATCTAGAAGTCTCAGGCCGCCCCGCCATAAGGACTTTACTCCTCTAAATGCTTCTCGAAAGCAAATCCTGATGGAAATAAAAAATTTAGGACATCGTCTGTTGGCCCGAAAAGATAAGCAAGAAATCCATGAAAGACCTCACCAAGTACTACCATTTTTATTGGGAGTATGGATACGATACCGAGAATTGCTTCTCCTTGAAGAAGGAGATTGAGGTGCTGGTTCGATATGGATACCTATGCAGCTATGTCAGCCATCCAGTACCTCTAAGGTCATCGATCGAGAGCTTTAGTCGGCAGCTGAACCCCTTGCGAAAATGACCTCCCTATCGACTAGCAACTAGGGGGCAAGCTCCTCTGGATGGCGAGCCTATACCATGGTGGCCCAGACAGAGATTCCTCTTTAGCTACACCGAAGTGGTCTGACCTAGCACCTACTGAGCAGCTAAATGGCAGCCCTATTACTTGCACCTAGAATTCCGATAATCTCCAACCGTACTATCAGCAAGATATATCCGTAGTTGCTATACTTATTTTTTTAAGTAATGGAAATCTTCCATTTTGTTTTTTAAGGAGGTACAATGAAAACTAGGATCACCCACCAAAGTCTTGAGCAAGGTCGTCCCGAGTGGGGAGCAGTCAGATGTTCAAATGGGTCACGATACCCATAAATCCTGATTAAGAAATAAGTCTTCCAAGCTTTGAAGTATTGGGCAAGGTCGCCCCAAACACATTGGCGGAGCAGTAAAATACCTAGATGGGTCGCAATATCCATAAATTATGACTAAGCAATAAGTCTTGTAGGTTCTGAAAGTTTTAGACAAGATTGCCCCAAGCACTCTAGCAAGCAGTCGGATACCTAGGTTGGGACACGATACCCATGAATCCTGGCTAAGTTATAAGCTTTCAAGTTCTCAAAATCTTGGACAAGGTCGCTTCAAGCATCCTGGCCAAGCAGTCAGATGCTTAGATGGATCACAATACCTATAAGTCCAGGCGAAACAGTAGGCCTCCCAAGTTTCAAAGTCTTGGTGAGCAGTCAGGCACCCAGATTGGGCATGATACCCATAAAATCATGGCTAAGCAGTTAATCTCCTAAGCATGGCAATTTATCATTGCTAAGCCCTGATTAAGTAATTAGACTCCTAGGTCAGGCTTCCATGCCTGTAATCCTTGGTAAGCGATTAGACTTCTAGGCAAAAATTGGATGAGCTATATGTCCCTGGGTGAGATAACTTCTATGGTATTCTATTGATGCAGGTCAAGGAAAAACCTTTGCTCAAGTTGAGGGACTCTCATTCCCCACACATGGTATACTTTAGGGTGGTACATGAAGGCCAAAGTATTATGTTTGGTCCATCTTCAAAGCCTCGTGTGCACACGGTAAGGGAGAACGACTCTCACTTGACTGTCAGCTGACTTTGGCCCTCCAAAGTCCTGGGCGAGATTATTCCAAGCGGGGTTCCGATGCTCTCTATTCTAAAGTCATGGACGAGCTTGTCTCAAGCAAGGTTCCAATAGGCGAGGTTCCAACATCACTTATTTTAAAGTCCTGGATAAGCTTCACGCCCTAGGTAGGGTCGCTGGACCCTCTATTCTAAAGTCTTGGGTGAGAGTATCCCAAGCGGGATTTCGACATCCCTAATTTCAAAGTCCTTGATGAGTTTCGTATCCCAGGCAAGGATGATGGATCCTTTATTTTAAAATCCTAAGCGAACTTTGTGTCCTAGGCAAGGCATTGGACCCTCTATTTTAAAGTCATGGACGAGATTATCTCAGGTGAGGTTCTGACACCTCTTATTCCAAAATTCTAAATGAGCTTCGTACTTCAAGCAGGGTTGCTGGACCCTCTATTTTAAAGTTCTGGATGAGCTTCGTATCCCAGGTAGGGTCACTAGACCTTTTATTCTAAAGTCAAGATTATTCCAGACAAGGTTCCAACACCCCTTATTTAAAGTCTTGGATGAGCTTTGCATCTCATGTAGGGTTGTTAGATCCTCCATTCCAAAGTCCTGGATGAGATTTGCACCCCAGACAAGATCGCTAGACCCTTTATTCTGAAATCCTAGACAAGATTGTTTCAGGCAGGGTTCTAACACTCCTTATTCTAAGATCTTAGATATGGAGGGATAGGAGGCTTTTATATCGTAAATGGTTCGATCTTTTTGCACTGGTAATGCAAGCGAGCTTCGCCTACAAATCACCGGCCCACATCTATACTTGTATATCTCTTAAAAATTGAAGTATGAGGAGGAAAATTGGAGGGGCGAAGCAAAGAAGCCGACTAAATTTCTCTAACAATGATGAGACGACTACTACTTTTCAGATGCCATCACCTCGATCTTCAAGCTTCACTTCGCTCTCAAATCCGGCCATCAAGTCCTCCTAGTCCTAGATCTCCACTACCATTATTGACCTCCTCTTTTAGATCAGTAGAGCTCTCCATCTTACCCACTAAGCTCGACCTCATCATCACCATACCCATTGCGAGGCTCGGCCATCGCAAGGCTCCTCACCATCACCGTCGCCCATGCATCGCCACTAGGATGGTCTACTCGGACATGGCCGCTGGCTCCTTCACCGAGGTCTCCCTTGTCGAAAGCTCCTTCATTGGGATCTCCCTCTTTCGGAGCCTCGCTTGTGTGTAACCGCTCTAGTCTTTCCCTTGCCGTGGCTCTCCTCACCACCATGGATATTGCCTAGATATGCGCCATGGCTATCCTCACCACCATGGATCTCGCTGGGATCTGCTTCATGGCCGACTCCTCACTTCTACCTTGGCAAGGGATTCCCTTAGCTTGGCAAGGTCTTTTTTGATCTGACGTTGCAACATCCCAGCTTCTTGCAAAGCCTCTCACCCTCGACCTCACTTTCGGTCACCTAGGGAGACCGGATTGTAAGAGTTTTTTCTTAATTTAGGCTAACATTAATTAGAATTTTTCTTTTATTAAAACTGGATTGATTTTATGGTCCATGTTGATAGACGTATGATGAGCCCAATATTATGTGATCATTATTTGGACTAGGAGTACCTCATGTGATTTTGTGTGGTTGAGGTAGCACAGTATAGGCCTTAGCCCGACTTGACTCAAGATGGAAGGTCAGTTAGGGTGTTTTCATTTTATTGGCTAGGTCCCCTCTCTGCTTCCTCTATTTATATATTTCACACGTGTTGTAATTTTTGTATGGTGATTTTCTCCATCGAGAGTAGCTTATCTTCTAAGGAAGCCCGGAGAGAAGGACTCTACCTACGGTGTTCATGTGATAATCGGAATCAGGATCATCGTGAATGCAGGTATGCAATCATTTTTCTCAAATCTATTTTTAGGATTCTAATCTTCTTAATTGATCTATGGGATTGAGAAAATCTATTTTCCTACATTTGGTATCAGAGCCCCGGTATCCAAGAAGATTGGAATCATATATTGATCCTATTTTTATGCTTTGGATTTGTAAATTTTCTTGGTTTTATTTTCTTAAAACCTTCCTTATTCCTTTAAATTCCCTCATGTCGACCGTTATGGATCTATGCGTGATGGACGTTGTCTGTGCTATGGGGTGGCCGGTGGCAACGAGATGAAGTCGCGGTGATTAGCGGTGGTGAGGAGAAGCCGGCGATGTTGGTGGCCTCTATTTCTTTGACACCCCGGAAGAAAAAAAATAAAACAACCAAACCCGGTGGCGATCGGGCGTCAAGACCCGATCCCAGTGATCAGGAACTTCAAATCTCGGAGGTGGACTAAGATCACAAACAGAAAACACAAACAAATAAAAAAAATAGAGGTCTAAGGGATGAGGGCCGACGATTGCGGGAGGCCTCGGTCGGCCGTCCCTTAGCAATTTCAGTGGTTGCATTTCCCGGCCAGTCTCCATGATCCGGTCCTCCCCCCACTCGGTGGCGATGATCGAAGATCTAGATCTTCGCCGGTGGGCCGAGCATAAAAAAAATGGGAAGGAAGCCATCCCATTGATCGTCGGACGCGTTCGACCTTCGACGTCACCATTAGAGTTGACGACTGACCGTTCTCTATCGGCCCTCAGTGGTCTTGTGGCGGCTGCGCCGTGGGTGGATCCAAGGGGGTGGCCGACGGTTTTGTGAAGCCTTGCTCTTGGGTTCGATCGTGGGAAAGAAGAAAGACCATGTGGATTTTGGATTTTGGGTTGAAACCCAAAATTTGATAACCCATATCCTCTAATCCATTTTAAAAAATGACCTATTTTGCATTTAGGCCCCTAAATTTTCTAATATTATATATTAGCCCTTTTATAATTTAGTCCCTACAAAATTTATAATTACATTTGGGTCTAAAAGGTTATTTACATTTAGGACCCAGGACTTTCTAATATTATAAATTAGTTCTTTTACAATTTAGACCCTGAAAAATATATAATTATATATTGGTCCCAAAAAAATGTTGGAGGGGCATAGGTGGATCCTTAAGGTTATTTTTGTCTATCATGTACATTTTAATTGGAATGCAATGGTATTTATAAAATGGATCAATGGGAACATGTAGATTAGTATCCTATTTATAACTGATTGTATTGGACATACACGTGCTTTGAAATATCCTTTTATTTTTTATCTGGATATATATTTCTTGTATGAATAATTTATGGGTTGGCATAAATATTTATCATCAAAGTGATTTGTTTGTATCAATCCATTGAATTGTTCATCATATAAGGGATATTTTCTGGTTATGACATACAACCGCTTGTCCAAAGGGGATTGTTATGTGTTTTAACTAGAAAAGATAGCATGGAGCATTATGTTGCTAAAGTACTCTAGCTTTCTTGGACCTGTTTGTCCAAAGGGAATAGGTTCATGAATACCATAATATTTGATTAGCATGTGGCTTCATGTAAAGAGCACTAATATATATTGCATGTTCTGTCCAAAAAAGAACATGTGATATTGTGTTTATGCTCTTATTTATTATTGTGATATGATATTATTTCTAGTATGTCCATTAATTAATGTTTGGCATTTCTTATTTTTGATTGTATAATTACTTTTGGTGTAAACAATAACAATACTGTTGTTGAGGTACTCACCGGGTCAAACAATAAGAAGTGGAGGCAAGACCTAAAGTTTGCTCTTAGAATTGCTGATATTAATCTTGCATTGCGTGAGGCTGGACCCAATGATTTAAATAATCAAAGCACTCTTGAATAGAAGGACCACCTTGCCAAATAGGAGAAGTCGAATTGACTTCATCTGATTGCTATTAAGAGGTCAATTTTGAAATTCTCTGAGTGATTTACCTAAGTCTGACAATGCGAATGAGCTGCTGAATGCATTTGAATAGAGATATCTTGTATCTAATAATGCTGAGATCGGATCTCTGATGAAGGAATTGACAACGATGACATATAACAATATTGGGGGTGTCAGAGAGTATATTCTGAAGATGATTTATCTCCAATCCAAGCTTAAGGGTCTGAAGATTGATCTGTCGAATTTCTTTCTGATGTCACATGCCTTGAATTTCTTGCTTGTGGAATTTTTTTAAATTAAGACTGCCTACAATACTCTTAACGAAATATGAGTGTTAATGACCTGATCACCAAGTATGTTGCTGATAAAAAAAAGGTCAAGAAAGAGAAGAATGATAGTGCCCTCCTTATTCTTCAACATCAAATTCAATCTGACAAGCATTTTATGCATAAGAAGGAAATGCCTACTACTCCTGAACAGTCTCGGGATTCTAAGAGGGATGGAAGAAGTTATGATCATAATCATTTTGTAGGAAGTTCCAAAGCTGCCATTAAGAAGAAGATCAAGTACTTCCATTGTAAAAAGAAATGACATATAAGAAGTCGGTGCTTTAAGTTCAAGTCCTGATTAGAAAAAAAAGAAAAATAGAAAGGTAAGCCCCTTAGTTTAGTTGTTATGAGTCTAATATGGTCAATGCCCTATTAATTCTTGATAGATAGATAGTGGAGCTTCGACTCATGTTGTTATTCTCTATAGGGGCTGATAAACAAACAGAAACCGAACCTGAATAAAAGTAAGCTGAAGGTTGAAAATGATGTTGAAGTTAAAGTTGAAGTTGAGTGTGTATGAGTTGTTAAATTATCCTTAGAGTCTGGTTTTGTAATTACTTTAGAAAATACCTTTTATATACCTTTTTTTAGAAGGAATTTGATCTTTGTTTCATCTTTAGATAGGCTTGGTTATGAATTCATGTTCAATAATAAAAGAATTGATTTGATATTCAATTCAAAAATTATTGGCCATGGTATTTTAGTTGATGGTTTATATAGATTGTCTCTGACTACTGGTAATTCTAATGCTTCCTTAACTATTAAAAGTGTTGTTACTAAACATCCTAGGACTAATAATAAATCCTTTATGTTGTGGCATAAATGCCTGAAACATATTTCAAAGGAAAAACTAACCATATTAATTAATGATGACATCCTACCTGCTTTGGATCTTGGGGACATGGAGATTTGCATTGACTGTATTAAAGAAAAATTGATCAAGACAAAAAAGAAATGGATAATTAGAAGTTCAAACTTTTTGAAAATTATTCATACCGATATTAGTGGACCTCATTCTTCTATAATTTATGGTAATAAATATTTTATCACTTTTATTGATAATTTTTTTTTGATATGGCTATGTTTATTTAATTAAAAAAAGTTTGATGCCCTTTAGAAATTTAAGATTTTTAAAATTGAAGTCGAGAAATAATTAAAAAACATCATTAAGATTGTGAGATCTGATCGTGAAGATGAGTACTATGGCAGACATGATGTGGCTGGACAGTAAATTGGTCCATTTGCCAAGTATTTACAGGATTGTGGGATTGTTTCTCAATATATCATGCCTAGAAGTCCTGAGCAGAATGGTATGATCGAAAGCCGAAATCGCACCCTTAAAGATATGATAAGGAGCATGATGAGTAAATCTAATATGCTAGAATTTTTATGGGATGAAGCTCTAAAACTGCTTTATATATTCTCAACAGAGTTCCCAGTAAATTGTATTGAAGATACTTTTTGAACTCTGGACTGGAAGAAAACCTAGTTTGAATCATTTCCGGGTTTGGAGTTGTCTTGCAGAAGTAAAATTGTACAATCCTACAGAGAAAATGACTGATCCCAAAATCAGTAGTTATTATTTTATTGGATATCCAGAACATTTTAAAGGATACATGTTTTATAGTCCAAGAAGAGGTAATAGAATCGTGAAGTCTCTTACTGCAAGTTTCAAGAACTTGATGTGACTAATGAAGGATCTTCCCTTACTACTCATGATGATAGTGCACAAGGTGAAACTATTTCTATTTCCATATCCAGTCTGAATGAAAATTTAATTTTTACTCCTATTAAAGAAATAGATAATGAAATCCTTGATTCTCCTAGGCTTATTTAGAATCCTCAACTAGCGGAAAAACTTCAAGTAAGAAGATCTGCTAGGCAAAGAAGATCCACAATTTTAGATAATTTCTATGTTTATCTCGGAAAGAATGATTTTGATATCGGGCATATGGTTGATCCAGTTACTTATATTGATGCTGTCAGTTCTCTTCAATCTGATATATGGATAACTACTATGAAAGAGGAGATACAGTCTATGGCCAATAATGATGTGTGGGAGCTTGTTGAGCTTCCTAATAGTTGTAAACCTATTAGATGCAAATAGGTATACAAAACTAAAAGGGATTCCAAGAAAAGAGTTAAGTATTTTAAGGCTAGACCGGTAGCAAAATATTTCACTCAAAGAGAAGAAATTGATTTTACTAAACCTTCTCTGCAGTATCTTTAAAAGATTCCTTCAGAATCATTATGTCATTGGTGGCTCATTATGATCTAGAGCTGTATCAGATGGATGTTAGAACTGCTCTCCTGAATGATAACCTCAGTGAAGAAATCTATATAAGTAGCTAGAAAGTTTTCAAAAAAGTGGTAATAAATATTTGGTATGCAAATTAAAGAGATCCATTTATGGTCTGAAGCAAGCATCACGACAATGGTACCTGAAGTTTGATAAGGTTGTAACATCTCTTGGTTTTGAGGAGAATAAAGTTAATTAATGTATCTATCTCAAAATCAGTGGAAGAAATTTTGTCTTTCTTGTTTTGTATATTGATGATATCCTGCTTGTTAGCAATGATTTTGGTTTGCTTTCTAAGACAAACAAATATTATCTGAAAATTTTGATATGAAAGATCTTGGTGAGGCATCCTTTATTTTGGAAATTGAAATTTACAGGGACAGATCTCGTTGTCTATTGGATTTATCATAAAAGGTATACGTTAACATAATTCTTCAAAGATTTAATATGCAAAATTGTAGACCATGTGATTCACTTGTTGTTAAAAGTGACAAGTTTAGTAAAGATCAATGTCCAAAGAATTAGCTTGAGAAAGATTAGATGAAAGATGTGCCTTATGCTAGTGCTGTAGGAAGCTTGATGTATGCTCAAGTCTGTACCAGACCTAACATTGCCTTCATAGTAAGGGTTCTTGGTAGATATTTATCAAACCCAAGCTATCAATATTAGGTTATTATAAAGAAGGTGATGAGATACTTACAGAAAACGAAGGATTATATGTTCGTGTAGAGGGGAGTTGACAATCTTGAGTTGATTGGATATTCAGATTCAGATTATACCGGGTGTCCTGATGATCTGAAATCAATCTCTGGATATATTTTTATGTTGGCTGGTAATGCAGTATCCTGAAAAAGTGTTAAACAGACACTGACTGCTTCTTCTACCATGTAAGCTAAGTTTATATCTTGTTATGGAGCTGCTACTCAAGCTATTTAGTTAAGAAATCTTATGGCTGGATTTTAGATTTTATATTTGAGTTCCAGGCATATGTTGATATATTGTGATAACAAGGCTGCAGTATTCTTCACAAGGAATAATAAATATTTTAGCAAGTCTAAACATATCGAGCTGAAGTATTTGGCCGTCAAAATCTTGTGAAGAATGAAGATATAATTATTGCTTACATTGATACATAGTCTATGTTAGATGATCCTCTGATCAAAGGTTTGAGGTCCATATGCTTTGCAAAGGTTATTGAAAATATGGGCAATTGAGCTTTTTTGATGTACTTGATTAGTGGGAGTAACTCTGTAATTGGATTTTATTATCATCATGAATTTATTTTTTATTTACATTTCATGAATTTTTGCATGCATTATTGTCATGATAATTTTTTATTATATGATTTTATATGTACACCTATGGAATAAAGTACAACATAATATCTCAAGATTGTGTCTTTGTCTTAAGAATGATAGTTTATGGGTATGTCTCATTTGATAATTATGAGATCTCATTATATTTGGAGACATATAGACTTCTTTTGAAGTCATGAGATTTCTCTAGCTTGTTATAAAGCATGTGATTATAGAGAAATCATGATTGAGGGTACATATATTTAATTTCTTTTAATTATGAGATATGATCTCTTTTGGTTATGTACGTAACTAAGAGAGGTGTCAAGTCTTAGATATATTGTGCTGTCTCGTCATTGACATCATTATTGAGTATGTAAGATAGAATGGCTTGCTGTTTGATGCCATTAAAATTTCTCTTGCTTATTTTATTTTTAAGCATATCGAAGAGAAATTGGAGGACTGACAATGAAAAATAGCATATTTTATTTTAATCATCTGGATGTTATTTTCTTGCTATACTACCATACCAAGACTTATGTCAATGGTGTTTATGATGCTTGTAACTTGGATAAGTCTTGTATCAGATAAGTAGTACAATGATCCCATGATTCGGCATCATGGATATTATTGGACCGAGTCATTTATAGGTGCTGTCTATGGATCATATGGTGTTACATTTTGTTTTCAACCCGAAAGTTATTTTTAAAATAAAATATTTTCAAAATTATAATTAATGTAACCCAAGTGGAAGAATGTAAAAGTTTTTTCTTAATTTGGGCTAATATTAATTAATTTTTTTTATTAAAATCAGGTTGATTTTATGGTCTATATTGATAGATGTATGATGAGCCCGATATTATGTGATCATTGTTTGGGCTAGGAGCACCTCATATAATTTAATGTGATTGAGACGGCACAGTATAGGTCTTAGTCCAATTTGACTCGTGATAGGAGGGTCAGTTAGGATATTTTTATTTTATTGGCTAGGTCCCCTCTCCACTTTCTCTATTTATATATTTCACGTGTATTGTGATTTTTATATGGTGATTTTTTCCATCGAGATCCGCTTATCTTTTGAGAAAGCTTTGAGAGAAGGACCATGTCTACGGTGTTCGTGTGAGCATCGGAATCAGGATCATGGCAAATACAGGTATGCAATCCTTTTTCTCAGATCTATTTTTAGGATTCTAATCTTCTTAATCGATCCAAGAGATTGAGAAAATATGTTTTCCTATATGGATTGCAAGCACCGTCGCCTTAAAGCATCGTTTACTAGATGGACCTGATCATTGGCGAGCCGATCAGCATGTTGAAGCAAGCCCCATGCCTTGAAGGTGCCTACCATGATTACTTGGGCAAAGCATCAAAGGTAGACAATGCGGTGATTCTCGCACAGCCTCCCTTGCATGCGCCTGCCTTTGCTACCACATCGCCCATCGGTTTCACCATGGCAGGGCCTGCCACTTTGCCAACCTTTGTGGGGGTCGCCATGGTAAGTGCCGATACCTCGCTCATCCACTAGAGCCATGCCAACTCATTCAAGACGTGCCACCTGCCTCTGCTATATAAACCTCACCATGAGCTTCCTCACCCAGCGCGTGTTGGATATGCCTCACCCTTGCCATAAGCAAGCTCACCCCGTGCCAACCTTACCAGCCTCGCCTCGCCTGGCACAATGCGGAGTACCCCTTCAACACTTCACCAACTGGAACCATGGGTGAGCCTCTAGATAGCTGTACCATAAAAATGGAAGTTCAGTAATGAGCCCCGTGGCCATCGACCTTTACTTTCTACACTTGAAGCAAAGGAGACATCTCATCCCAAGAAGTGGGAGGCATCTGTTGCATCCAGAAATTGTCACTCCTATGTGGACACCATATGGCTCGCCACCTCACATTCCAACTCAGCTTCAGGCCACCTCATCAGCCAGCTCAAGCCATTTTACCGACCAGTTTGGCATAGCAATCAGCTCCAATCAATGCTAAACATGCATTAACCAAGATGAAGCTATGTGCTCACCTACTCTCTTGCTTGCATATCAACCATTACCAGGTTCGCCATTCCTTGCTCCAATTGCTCGTGCTCTAGGAGCAGCTCTCATTAATGCTCACCGCAGGAATGTGCCATGTAAGTTACTACTCCCTGCTCCACTAATCATGGTATGGTCCTTGTAATAGGCATGCTTGTAATTGTCAGGACGTGCCAAACACTGCTCCCTTGCAGTGCACACTATACCTTCCCTGTCTTTAGGCACTTGTTCCCCGGGGACCCTCTAGGTAAGACGCCGAAGGTAATGGTAAGTGAACCAAGGAAAAGAATAAGAAGAGACAATGGAGATGGAATCGAGAGCCCACTCTTTCTAAGACCCTTCCTATCTAGAAAAAGGAAACATTTTCTTACTCTCACCTCTAAGCACACTCCAAGCTCCATGAATTGAGTCTTTCATAGCTCACCACCACCTAAGTGAGATCCTTACAGGCCACCCTGCACACTTTCCATTTCTCCGAAATGCCCCAGCCTCCGCAACTCCACTCAACCATGTGCCATCCTCAGGAAAGTGTGACTCATACGTACTGAGATCCCCTTCTCATATATATTTTGTTCTATCTCCCTCCTTTATTCCAAATCCGGTTTCTCCCTCAGCTCTGCTCTAATTTTTAGAAGGGATTCTAAGACTTTTTGTTTGCTTCCATCAGAGATTGACTTAGATATCATAAGGTCTACCACGTAAAGCCACCACATTATATTCTTATGGTCGGACTTCCGTGTCTTCCTTATTTTGCAGGTTTTGTGCATTCGTATTAGATAGAGTGAAACTTGGAAATATCCAAGCTAGCAACCACATCACCAACTCTTGGACAGAACTGCAACAACTGTTATCCCGATCCAGTTTATTTTTCCATTTTTCTTTCTATCTTCTTATTTGAATAATAATGGAAGCTTTATTTTGCTAACTTGTTTTTTTAAACAAATATACATAGAGAGTGTCTCAACTCTCAAGTTATATATATCTTCAAAAGGAAGGTACAATTTGTATAGAATTCTTCATTTATCATGTGTATAAAGGATACTTATGCAACACATATTAATACTTTATCTATCACAGGGATTATAAAGAACACCCAAGCAACATATATTAACGGTACTTATGCTTAGGCATCATTATAATTTATTACTCAATATATAATGAATATTTCATTATTAAAATTTATTTTGTTATCATATTGCACTTCAAAGATGGTTGGGTAAAAAAAAAAAAAAAAATCGTATCCTCTGCATTGCACAAGGTTAATGTTATTGGAGTGAGTATTAGCAGAAAGATCCTTCATAAAAATTCAGCTCATATAAAATTTTTGTTTGTCATAAAATTGATGAGATTAATGACGTTGATATTAATAATATTTTTTTATTTGATAATAATTAAAATTATTGCTTAATCTGTAATAAAAATTTGATTATTAAAATTTTTTATTTATTATATTTTTTCAAAAGTAATTGAAAAGAAAAAAGTTGTATTATGATGATCATATAGAACAAAGTTCAGAGATTATAGAATAGAAATCTCTAGTGTTTCCATGGGAATTATATCTTTGCCCTCTTTTGATCAATTCCTCTAGCCATCTCTAATCTAATAGGAAAATTACTGGCATTAACAATATCATTCTCTTATACTTCTATTTCCACTATCATTACTTTTCAATTTTTCCTCTCGCTACTACCACCAATTCCCTCCATCAAGGATCTCCCGCATCCTTGGCTAGAGATGATCATAGGTCATGTTTAAGCACATGAAATATTAATTTTTAAATATATTTAGCCTAAAGCTCGACTACAAATGAATATAGTTTGGGTCCAAAGATTTGATCCATGATCAACACTACCCTTAAACCTATGTACCTCTCTTTGACCCTTAACGCTATGTACCTCTCTTTGACGCTCCTTTTTTATTTAAATATTCAAAAGTGTAAACACCAGTGAGCTTGATTCTATAATTAATTATGTCTAAAAAGAAATTAAATGATATAGATAGAGAGATCACCCTTCTCCTCTACTACTCCACCACCTTCCAGCGCAATCTCTTCATATCCCATATGGCGGGTGTACTAGATGACAATGCATGTCCCGTGCACGCCCGAGTCCAGCCCACTGCTGTCCTGTGCTCATGTCCTGCACATGCTCGAGTCCAGCTTGCTGCTGTCCCATGCTATGCCTGGCTCCACAGTGCTGCACGCGCCCATGCCGTACCCGGGTCTTCACTGCACTGTGCACATCTCCACCATGCACGCTCATGCCCAACCTCGTGTGCGTGTCTTGGGCATACTCCAGCACGCCTAGCCCGGCTTGCATACCCGGCCCTGTCTAGGCTAAGTATTGGGAATGTGACAACTTCCATCTCTAGCTGCAATCCATTACTGGAGGCCTGATCCTGAAGTTTCTTATTTCCCTGCCCATCTCTCTCGCGGCTCCAATCCATTATTGGAGGCCTGATCTTGAAGTTTCTTATTTCCTTGCCCATCTCTTCCCAGCCCTTGTCAGCGTGAAAACAACATGAGCACGCAAAGAATGACTATCTTGTTTACATATTTAAACATGCAAGGAGCCTCTGCGGTATCATCGATGCATTGCATGCACCGTCCAATCGCATGATGGACGACTATGCATGGATATGCATGGTGTGCATCTTACAATTAGTGACTGTGCGTAGCTATCCATCATATGGTAGATGGTGTGTACAATGTTGCACGTAGCTATCCATCATATGATAGATGGTGCGTACAATGTTGCATGTAGCTATCCATCGTACATAGATGATGGGTACAATGTTGTGGTGCATTGAAGAGGATCCGCACTCTATTAAGATCTTATTGGAAGTGATCAATATACATTTATGCTTCACAATAAATGGCTTTGCTCCTTTTGAACTTCATTATACATTTCTCCATAACATTTGTTTTGATTAGAGAGCCCAGTAGAAATAATCTGAAAAGAAGAACCTCGTTGGACGTCAAACCAAAAACAAAACTACAGACAATCCCTCCACCATCCCAGTTTCCAATTACACCGTATGAAGTTAAAGATAGGTTTTAGAATGCCATAATTCTTTTCAAGGTCATCTTATCTGTAGTTGGCTTCCATAGCAATCTAAGAACTTAAAAAAAAATGATGGGTTTAATCCAGAAGCGGAGAACTCTATTCAGAAAAGGGAAGTTCAAAATATGGGGATTGTGGTATTCGTCTCGTCTTTAGATTTTTTTTTTTTTTTTTCTGTTCGACGAGTCTAAAGAAAAGCGAATCAGCCAGCAAATTGGCTTGCTGGTTTTAGTTTATTCGTTGCTTTGTGTTTTTCATTGCCGTGAAGATGGATGCTGCCGGTTTTTGTTTATTTTATTTTTTATGTTTAGCTTTGTTTATTATTATTATTATTTTTAATTAAAAAAATATAGAAGGAATAAACCTTCATGTACCTTTCTCATTAAGCCCCAACCTGTTAGATGATTATTGATGTAGATCATAAATTTTTGGATACCTTTTTTTTACCAACTGATGAGTACATCATTCGCTGGAGTATCAGCCGCCTCGTCCAAAAAATCAAGTCTCGCATCCGTGACAGAAGAAAGATGGAATCGTATCTTTACCAACCACGCTGCCACGTATTATTTTTCTTCAAAAAAAAAAAAAAAACAGCTGACAACGGAAAGAAATTTCGCAGCGAGGGTTTTGAGCCTAGGATTGGAACTGTAAAAAGGAACGAGTAAGGGAGGGTAGGATGGAAGTAGGCAGTGCCGAGGGCAGAGGAGAAGCGGTTGCAGTGGGAGGGGAGGACATGGGGGAGGTAGGAGGCGACTGCGTCGGAGGAGGGGAGGACAAGGGAGACGCACGTGAAAAGGTAGCGTTCCGCACGCGGAGATCCACAACCTCGAGAAACGCAGTGCCGCATGTGGTCATCGAAAATGGGAGGCGGTTGACGACGAACTTGAGCTCCGGGAATGATCGGCGAGAGGAGACCGGAATCGAGATTGGCAGTATCGGACGCATGGACCCGCACGGCCGCGCCTTTCTCATTCAATCTGGTTAATTCTGGAATCGGGCCCGACCGATGGTGGATTGGGGGCTGCTCTTCCGTCCCATCCTATTATCGCATCTCAAAGCGCTAGGTGGAGTAGATCCGATGCTTAGCGACACATCAAACGATCAAGTGGTCATCGGACCGAACCCCAAACTTGAATGCAATCGGTTCTCGGCGGTAGCCCCTCGTCCACGGCTAAGGTGCTTCCGTCCCCGTACCAATAGAGGTGTCCATGGAAGAGGAGAAGGCCGCCGCGTACTATGACGAGCTCACGCGCAGGGGTGAGGGCGCCGCCCGATTCAAACAAGGCCTTGGCTATTCCTCCTCCTCCGCCTCCGATTCCTTTCCTTCCAAATCCTCTACCTCCGCTTCTCTCTTCTCTAGTTTCGTCCGCGCCTCCAGCCCCGGAAAGGCCGCGGAGCTCCAGAAGCAATCGGTCCTCGAGAACATCCACAACAAGCTCATTAAGGACCACCGCCGCCGCTCCCCTTCCCCTCCATCTGACCGCGATCGAGGCGGCCGCAGGACTGGCGACAGAGACGACCGCCGTTCCGGTGGCTCCCGGCATCGCCGGTCTTCTAGCAGGGAGAGACGAAGGGAGAGAGATAGGAGCCATAGCCCGAGGCACAGGCACAGATCCCGTGAGATGGAGGAGAGAAGGCATAGGTCTCGGAGCCCTTCGAGAGAGGAAGAAGGAAGAAGAGGCGGACATCGAGACAGGGATCGGGATTCGCACCCCCGGAGCAGCAGGCGTAGTACTAGCCGGTCACCTTATAGATCCGCACGCAGTGGGGATCGAGATAAAGGACGTCACCAGAGGGAGAAGGGTAAACCCCAGCGTCAGAGCTCAAAGCCCAAGAGTGGAAGCACTGATTATTCGAAACTTATCGTGGGTTACTCTCAGATGGTGAGCTTTCCTTTTCTTTTAGGTTGTTTTCTCATTTCTTTCTTCAATTTCTTTTGCACTTTCTTGACCGTTAATTATTTTTTTCGTGCGACAACATGCTAGATTTGAGTCTCCGAACAAGAATAGAAATCCGACGATGTTATCATTATTCTTTGTGTTTGTGATTTTCCCTCTTTGTTGTTCATGCTTCTGCACTGTTTTAGCCTACGCTTAGACATTAACATTCTTTATCTCCTTCATCCTTCACCTCGAAGGGACTTCGTGTGATGGGTATCGAATGCATGTGTGAATGTCAGTCCGTTTGTCATGTTCTTGATTTCTTTCAGCTTGTGCCATCCGGACCCCGGTACATTTGAAACTTACAAACAGTTCCATCAAAGCATCATAGAATTTGGAACTAAACAGATGGATTGGATTACATCAAGATTTACAAATAAATGGTGCAAGCGGAAGTCGTCAGATATCCGCCTAAATCTCCAGAAGACTGATTGACGTGCTTTACTTGAATACTTGTGATCATTCATCTTGGCGCATAAGTTTATGACTAATGCTTCTATACATGTGCAGAATATATGTATATAAGGTATATTTGTTTGCATACTTTTGTAGACATGGGAGAAAATTTATATTCATGAATTTGTAAAAACAATGTATTAACTCTTAAGTGTTTGGTATAGTCTAAAACATTACTGAGGGATGCTTTTATGCTTTTAGCATTGTATGCATCTATTCCAGAATCTTTCTCCCTCCCTCACTTTCTATTTGAGAAGAGAATATGATGACCCAGAAGTAATAGTTTATGTCATTTTTATCCATTGCATGAACTCAAACTTTTTAGATGGGATGCCATGGTGGCATGATCCTTAATATATGATTACATGGTGAAAGAAGACTCTTGTGAAACATTAGGACGTGAGTAGTTAGTCCTTACATTCTGTGCTACTCAATAATATACATCTGCTGTGTTTTTTCAAGGAAAAAGATCAGCCCAATCTCTTTTTGTCGGTCACAGTATTTTGAAAGCCCGGTTTCTCTGTTGCTCTGGTCACAGTATTTTGATGGGAAAGTTTGCGAATCCTAATTCTATTCCTCTGTTCACATTACCCTGGTTAGATGGTGCTCAAGTCCCTCATTACAACCTCACACCCTTCCTAATCCACCAAGGAATGGATGGAGAGTTATTGATGGCATCTTCCCCTAACTTCCAGGCAACAATTGATCTATCAATTGCAACCAGAAATGACGGTACAACAATAGCATTATTTCATACTTTTAGAACCTAAACCACCTTATATGAGCTGACGATATTGGCCTTATCCAGTCTGGTGTTATATATTTATATTCAAGGTTTTAAATCCAGTGAAACGGGGCTATCCTGATTTTCTAATGGAACGGGGCATGCCGCTGTCCCGCCCCGTCCTAACACTTTGAATAAAGGATGTTTCAAAGTATTCTGATCATGATGCTGGGATGCTAACAGGGTGACCTATCTCGATGCATGGAATGGTATCCCATTCAGGTGTCTCGTGAGATTCTTTGCTGGGATCTAAATCTTTGTTTACATTACATGTATAATTCTAATAGCATATCTACATATGTTTTTAGCAGTCTTGGAATAATTGAATTCCTTGTCTAGTCTAGGCAGATCATGCCTCTGATGCTGAATGAACAGGTGCCAAATGCATTCTGTTTCTCTAATTGCCAAAAAATCATACATAATTTTAGCTTGATCTCTTTTTTCTATATTCTTTCTTTAACTTCACTATAGTATGCTATTATGCAATACATAATGAGAATTCTTTTCTTGTTGAAAGCTCAGGCCTGTGTATACTTTTTCTTTTTACTATTGTGATGGATAATGATATGATGCTAACCTATTTATTTCTTGACAGACACCTGCTGAGAGAGTTAAAGCAAAGATGAAGCTTCAGCTTTCAGAAACTGGTATCATTATTTCTTTTCTTTCATTTTCATGCTTTGTATTCTTAACCTCTAAAGCTTTCCTGTCACATGCTGTTAATTGCACCAAAGAGCTTGTTGATTGTCATGCATTATGTTAGCTAAGTTCTATTATGTGCCACCAAACCAGAAGAAATGATGAAAGGTTTCTAAAAAGAAATCCTAAATTCATATAGTGAGTATTTTAAAATCTTGTTGCTCTCTTTCATGGAATTGTGGTATCCTTAATGTTGTGGTATCACCTGCACTGATACCCCTTATTGGAGAATTCCTATATGGATCCACGTGTCCAAGATCACAATATCGTTGTTAGTACCACAAGAGAAGGAAGAAAAGGAAATAGAATAAAAGTCCATTTAATATGGCATGCAAGATTTTACTATGAGAAAAATAATCACTTACAATATAAGAACTCGCACTTTCAATTAGGTACAATTTCTTTCAAAAAGAAATTTCAAATCTCTTACAACAAGAAATTTCAAATCTCTTACAAAGTTCTTAACTTTTAAGGAGATCCTCTAATCCCTACATGCTTTCTCTACCATTACCACCCCTCTGAAAGCCACCTAGATCCTCATACACCAGTTTCTTTGGCTTTCTGTCGCTTTTTTTATAGACTCTGACATCTCTCCTAGAAGTCCTCTTCGATAGGAATCCAGAAATCCAAATATCTGCTAAAAATGGAGTCCAAACGAATCCAGAAATGCATCCCAAACCATAAATCGCACGGGAATCATGCCAAAACTGCCGCATAGCCTCCCCCGCATGAATCGGCACTGAACTGGCCAACCCCTGCACATCACGCGGCGCCTGCGCTCATAGACCACATGAAATGTATGGGGAAACCATTTGCACAGTGCAAAACATAATCCTGTGGACTGCGCTGTTGCATGCGCTGCTAGGCTGCGCCCGCATGCTGGTCCGCGCGTCTGGCTAGCGCACACTAGGTCGGGCCCCCTTTCGTGCTTCGGGCTGGGTTTTGGGCTTCTTCTCGCGGGTTTCATTCCAATGGAGCTCTTCTAGGCTGTTTCAACACTTAATGCTAAAGCAAGGAAAATTCTACCACTCATTGCAAGATAATGGTTTGTGATCTGGTTGAAATTTTTTATTATTCTGATCTCTGCATATTATTCTCACAGCTAAGTGCTTTTTTCTTTTCTGGTTCAAACATTAACAGTTTCAAGATCTTTAAGATGCTTGAAGTGATCAAGTTGCTCTATAAATATATGATTACCTAGCAATCTTTGGTAGGGTCATTTATTACATTATTTTAATATCAACATATAAAAGTGCTTTTACAAGGGAATGTGTGCTGACATGTTATGGAGTTATATCAAAATTAAGCTGTCATCCCTTAAATTCACTTGTTGGTATTCTTTTTCAATTTGATTGATATGAGTGCTAAATTTCACAATCACATGAAGGGAGACAAACTGTTATAACCCACCTCTTCTCATATTTACATGCTTTATGTTTTTTTTTGTCCGATTATGCATTTCTTGGAGAAGTTATAGTTTGCTTGATGAACGAAGAGACAACATAGGGTCGGAATGTGTTGTAACCACACAATGCAATTCAGGAATGATCAGAAGAAGAGTGATAAATGTACTTGATCACTTTAATTCCAGGGAAGAAATTAACCTGAACTCCATTATCATGTGCTTCAATGTGCCTGAGTCCATTCACTGAAGAAGAAATATGCGGTGAAGTGAACATCTAGACTATACAGTGTTATGTGAAGCTATGGATGAAAGTTGCTTGATGTGAAGCATGGTTGAAGCTTTGCATTATCTTCTTTGGACAAATCAAGAGTTCCCTAAGTGGATACATCTGATGGCATAGTTTTGGATCCAATGGTGTCCATACTATGATTTGCTATGGTTAGATGAAGATTTTTAGGAAGTATCGGCTGTTTGATCTGGTGAACTACAATATGAACACTTTATTTCAGTTATCCATATTTCCAATAGAGCACCCTCATCAACACTAAAAGTTGCATGACAACGCGATAATCTTCTTCATGCAAGATAGATTGCTACCATTGGAAGCACAAGCACACTTTACGAATTTGTTCAACCAATTGGTCACTCTTTTTGATTTGCTCTATTATACTTATCAGAAAGTTCTCTGGTATGTCTCACTGCTACGTGTTCTTGGTAATGCTTTTCGCATGGAAAACATTGTCAAAGTTGGTATAAGATAGACCCAAGATTTTTATTTTTATTTATTAGCTTTTAGGATTCTTAAAGTGCAAAAGAATTAACCTGAACTTGGGCATGCTTTTAAGCTGGAAAGGAATAGGACCAATGTAATGGATTTTCACTTGCAATTATGAAATAAATATCAACGCATGGAAATAATAGGATTTATGGTTTCTAAGAGAATATTTTTAGCTGACTGACTCTTTGGTGTCTTTTATTTACCCAAAATTGTTGATTTACATAGATTCAATCCATAGTACAGTTGACTAGTAATGATGTTTTAGGTTTTTTTTTCAATTGCCAGTAGGTAATTTGGTAACATGTAGCTGAAATATTTGTAGCCTCTCTATCAGAGTGGTACTTCACACTATTGCCATGCATCAGCCATTCTTAAGTGTTTGCCCCCTAACTTCAAAATGTGAAATTTAAAATATGTCACAGAAGTATTAATTCTATTCACTAGGAACCTGATTGTACTCAGTAGTGCATAAGACTGCTCATTTTGATAGCTTCCATCGAATGTAATTGTGGCCCTCGTGTATCAGACTGGTATCTTAATGCCTTAAGTTCTTAATATTATTGCTATGTATCATCTATTCTGAAGTGTTTGCCCCCCCATAACTTTGATATGCAATTTGAATTGTGCCACAGGTAGAACTGTAGGAGTTTTAATTCCAGTCACTAGGAACCTGATTGTACTCAAAAGTGCATTTGATCGTTCATTTTGATAGCTTCCATCAAATGTAATTTCTGTCCCTTTTATGGTCTGGATTTTATTGCAGCAGTAATAAGGTGATATGATGCTTCTTAAAGATGATCTTTGACATCAAATTTTATTATCTTGCAGCTGCAAAGGATACAGCTAGGGGCATGAACACTGGATGGGAAAGGTTTGATTTCAACAAGGATGCCGCACTTGATGATGATGATGAAATTGAAGGTTGGTTTAGTTTCTGGTCACAATTATCTTAATCATGATTACATAAGATGATTTGAATGGTTAGGCCACAACAAATTAGTCGATACTCTGGCATGTGTGTGTGCTTGTGCATGCATGCATGTCTGAATGTTTGTCTGAACGTGCACATGCATGTTGTGTGTGTTGTTGTTGGAATCAAGTGGGCCAAATATGGAATGGAAAATAAAGTGTGGACCACGTTGCTGTGTCTTTAAAATAGGTCCATCCAAATAACCCCAAAGGATAAACATTTATGAGTTTTCCTGTGCTGGTATTGAAACTGACTCCAAAATTGTTGTTGTAAGCATTTCTAATATATTTGTTAGAAAATGGTTAGGCAAACCTGGATCTGAGCATTTTAGACCCTAGGCTGCATTACCATGGACTGTTGCTTGTCTGGCAGAATTGGTTAGGTTCGGCATTTTTCAGGCTTGAGGATTACAGAGCTACTATGGACTTTCCAGTGCCGTGCAGACAGGTTACTTGAACTCTACAAAAATTGTGTGCTACTACATTATCCATGCCATCTTTAATCACTTATTTTCTGCATTATATTAGTGTTTATCATTCATATGCATAATATATGCCACTGTGCAGTTATATGGGCTTGTGCCCTGTTCTCCCAAGTTCTTAGTTCAACTGCTCAGAAAAGCCTTATTACTGTTTGGAACAATCTCTGGCATTTCACAAGAAGTCTGTATGCTTCTTATAAACTTGATTAAAAAATTGTTAAAAATAGTAAATGCCTTCTGAATAATTTTATATGGCAGAAGCTTATTTGTGCATCTGCTTAAATAAAATATAGATATGCCTTAACTTTATTACTTATGTATGATGTTTAAGCATATATGGTACCGATACTGTTAGCTTTATCTGCAGTTGCAGATGATGATGCTTCACTGGTCAAGGATATAGGAAAGAGTTTCCGATTTTCTGCTGTTGAGGTACAATTGCTTAGCTTTGTAAATTAGAGATTAAGATGCAACTGATACATTTCCATTTCAAAATAACTTTGGAGTTTCCTGTCTTCTTTATTGTATTGTTTCATAGGCAAAACGGGAAGAAGAAGTGAAGGCTGCCCATGATGAGGCCATGTTTGGAGCATCAGCAGGTTCACCAGTTCATGAAGTAGGATCTACCAAAGATAATGAGGCAGAAGATGGTAACGAGACACACGTCAAAAATGCTCTCATAAGCAATGAGGTGAGACTTTCCTAACCTATTTTGTGTTTTTATGGACAATTAATTCAGATACAGTTGCTTATGTTGCCAATGTCATGGTAGGTGTTTGCCATGCAACAAGGTTCTTGGCGAGATCGAGCTCGTAAATTTAAGAATGATACAGAAAATTGAAACCCATCTTGTCTCTTAACCAAGACTTGAGATGTAGCCCGCGTTCCATGCTAAATGCTGCATTCCTAAAACAACGGTGCATCATGGAGACAATGGGAGTTCTGGCAACGAATTCTCGGTGACCCCAAGGAAAAAAGGAGCTCGTGGTGGAGAATCAGGTAAAACAAAAGTGAGCATGCTAAAAGAATGTTACAGCTAATGCCATTTGTCAAGCTCTAGGTTCATGGATTGGGTGTGCATATGTGAGCAGAAACACCTGACAGAAACTCATTAAATCTGATCGTGAACATGAATTAATGAAATTATCATGTTCGCTCGAGAGCTTCATTGTTATCTGTCGACTCCTTTTTCTAGTTTGTCTCGTCAACATGGCTGCCTCATGCCTCCTAGTTTCTTCCCGCAAAAATTCTTTGGGCAATGGTCCCGTTCATCAAATGCGTACTGTAAATGCTGCACATCCTTTTGTTGGAAGGATGAAAGCTTACGGATACAGTCGAGTCGTAAGGCGTTTGGACCATATGCCATGTTCTGCTTCAAATACATCTTTGAAATGTACACCGAACTATAATTTTAATAGAAGTATGATGTCACCGTATCCTTATCGTGGGTTGAGATGATTTTTCCTAAACCAATTAGGAAAGCGAGCATGTCGTGATTTTTGCATTAAAAATTGACCTAATTATTGATTTGGCAACTTTCTTTTTTGGCAGAATATGTATATGTATTTGTGTTATACATATACATATATATATATATATATATATAGGGGGTCACTGATGATGGTTGTGCTCTGATCCAAGTACGGGATGGTCAAGTTTGAACAAATATATAAGAGATATTCAAAATATGTGTTAGGTTTTTTTTTTTTTTTTTTTTTTAATGTTTTTTTGATAGGAAACACCCCCGGGCAAATGTATTAAGAGAGAAACCTATAGTAGAATTATAAACTGAGGGAAGCATCCAGAAAAAAAAAAAAAAAAACAAGTCTTTACACAAACATAATTGTTGGAAAAACACAAAAGGGGATATATACAATAAACAAACTTGGAGAAGCCCAGGAGAAATCATAGCAATTTATGTGTTGTGAAATCAGCAAAGCATATGATATATGTTGCAAGTATTACGGCGGAATGGTTGAATTTAGTGCGCAGCGAAGTGATGCCAAAATATTTTATCCAGTAGATGTTGTTTATTCTTTTCCTTAACAGCAGTTGTTATTGCAATAGAGAAGATTCGACGAGCATAAACAGTGGTTGTTGTGCCAGCATTAGATTGGAAATGTAAAAATATATTAATTGGCTAAGATTTGTTTGTTGATAGAAGGACCACTTCACAGGTCACAAACTGAGAGCAGTACCCCTATAAGAAAAAAAATAGCAGCAAGCGGCATAATTGAGTAGCAGTAACTGTAACTATGCCAACGTGTGCATCGGCAAGAAATAGATATGTCCAAGGAGTCTCAACGACCATAAACATCCCAAAGTAGCAAAGGCAGTACTATAACCATCCCCAAAGAAACAAATGCAGCATAGAAAATATCCTAAAGTAGCAAAGGCAACACTATAAGCCTGGACTGTAGCAGGCAAACAAGAGCAACAACAACTGTAAATCTTCCAAAGTGGCATACAATAGACTCAGTAGCAAAGGTAGATGTGAAGAGCACATAGAAACATCCGAAAGCAGCAAAGGCAGATATGAAGAACAATAGCAGTTGTAAAGAGGCCAGAAGTTAAAGCATTTACATTGCCACTATAAGGAACCCAAAATAGCAAAGGTAAATATGAAAAGTACATAAAAACTATACGGATGAAATAGAGTCTCAAAGTGGAGTATGTCCCATCGAATAGAAAGTTCCAGTAGCTTCATGGAGTTGTATCGATGCTTAGCAATAGAGTAAGAAAGAAAGAAGTTCCCTGGCACATGAAAATCGAAACCAGTAGCCATAGGTCTAGGATAGATAGGATCTTGTGCCATCTGAGAGTCCAATGTGCCAGAGCAGTGGGCAAAATGTGTAAAAGAAAGTAGGGGGTGATAAAAAGTAACAACATTGCCACCACATCCCTGCTCTTCGAGAGCAGAAATGATGGGAACCCTATACTTGAAATAAGAAGTGGCATGCAAGAGACCTAGGTAAGCAACAAATATGGCAGAGCAGGTATGTGAAAAACTAGAGAAGGCAGAGCAGGTATGACGAAGCACAGTAACAAAGAAGAAGACCAATAATATAAAGAGAGATGGACCTCCCAACTGAATTGACAGAGAGGCATTACTAGAGTACCAACACAATGATCTGAGATCCTGTAAAAAAAAACAGAGATATTAAAAAAGGCATTTCTTCTGCTTTTATTATTTGTTTTTTTTCCTTTTCTTTGATATTCTTTTTGATTCTTTTGAGCAACGGGATTCATTTTTTCTTTTTCTTTTTTTCCCTGTTCATCTCTTCCTTTTCATTTGTATGAGGCATGTTTTTTTCTTTATTCAATATTTGAAGATATGGACCAGTTGCAAAGAGCATGAATAATAGAAGTGATGGCAGAAGAGATAGTCCTCCCATGAAAAGAAGAGTAGTGAGTATAGTTGACAGGGTACATCAGAAGGAGCCGAGCAGGGCAAAGGTTTAAAGCTTCAGCATAAGCCGGCAGCAAAAGCACCTGATAATAAGTCATTATAAGATGAAGGTATGTCATTTGAGTCAGCCCACAGGAGATACGCTAATCTTAGCACATTAGCATCGGAATTATAGATTGTGAATTCCCCATTCTAAGCAAATGAAGCCAAAAGATCAGCAACAGAATTTACCGCTCTATAAATGTGCCGGACCTGGAAATTAGCGAAGACAGAGCTTCAGTGCCAGATATCTTGAAAAAAATGAGCCACAGTAGAAGGAATCCGGGTTCGATTAATCCAGTCGACCGCGATTTGAGAATCACCTTCCACCATGAGAAATTGCACTTGCAAATAAAGAAAGGCCATTTTGATACCAAACCATGCAATTAATAGTTCTGCGTTCGGAATGGTGGATTTATTGATGGTCTTATCTCCAGCAAGAAGAATAAGATCCTTGTAGTCCCGAATAATGTAAGCAATGAAAGTAGTATCTGCCGTAACCGAAGCATCAAAGAAATGTATTAGGTATTATCCACCTTGCATTAAGATTTAGGGCCAAAATTGTACTAAACAAATTCTAAAACACATCATTCTAAAAAGAAAAGCCTTTTTTTAAAAATTAATAATTAATAATTTTTAATACAAAATTTGCTAGCCTTGAAGGTAGATGTACGGGGTATGTTATGAACCAAGGAGGATTGGGATGCATGACTTGTTAATTAGAACTTTGGTGGTCTTTGTTTATATTTTATCATTTTTTAATTTTTTTTATAAAATTATAAGAAAAAATTTAAAGATCCTATATTTACATGGATAACAAAGTTTTCATGATGTTAACACCAGACTTAGGATAGAAAGTGTTGGGATATCCCGGTTCAGCTACAAATCGGACTCTGATTCGACTGGTCGAAGTCCTCTCTCTCCGGATTACGGACTTCGGACCAAGCAAGGGACAGGCCAACTGCAGACAACCCAAGGTTTTACACCGGACCACAACATCCGGAGGTCGGTCCTTCGGGTATCATCTTCGGCCTTGATCGAAGACCGAACTTCTCATCGACTTTCGAAGGCACGTACTTCGGTCCCGAGGAAATACCAAGTCTTCGGCCCACGCAAGGGGAAAACCGGAGCTTGGACCATAATCTGGTCCAGAAAGGCAACTGTAACCAACGGTTACAATCGACACTCATCATGCCATGATCATGGCGCGCAACTCCTGCTGCCACGCCTCCGATCTGGCCGGAACCGCTCAATGACAACCCATGATCGCCAATCATGGGAGAAATTGGCTCCCCATGATCACCGGAAAAAGAGCGGGTCGCAGGCCGGAGGCCCTCTTTTAAATAAGGATAAGAAGGATTGTTCGAGAGGGATGCTAACATTCACGCTCACATACACTTACAATCTCCAAGAGCCTTTTTCTCTCTCTACTCTCGACACCTTCCCCATTCTGTGGCTGGAATCTGCCACTGACTTAGGCATTGGAGTGTCCTCCGCCGGAACAACTCCGACAAGGAACCTGTTTTGCAGGTGAACCAGGGAGCGATCTTACAACGCAGCGGCTCCGACCGACCGATCCAGGGACTCCACGCCAACAGATTGGCACGCCAGGTAGGGGGAGCGCTCGTTAACATTCTTTAAGCTCCCTCCCATACAAGGGGAAGTGAGAAGTTTTTGATGGTAAGAGGAAAAGCTCCAATCGCTTCTACAAGCCAGAGTCGTGCTCCGTCTCAGGGGGGTGCACCCCCGGAGGAGAACGATGTTCCACCTCCCATAGTAGTTGTGGGATTACAGCAGTTTGAAGCTCTTGTGAATCAGGTCACCAACCTTACAACCATGGTTCAAGAATTCCAAGACAGAGCCTTTCCGATGGGGAACCCACCGCCCGCCTCTAGACAGCTCTTGATCCCGAAGAAAGAGAGCCCCTTGGGAGGATTCTACGCATCCCTCCCCCCATTCTCGACCCTCTCCTGAAGGCCAAACTTCAAGATTGCCTAGGTCTGCCAATTCCCCGCATAAAGGGAAAAGGCCTAGGTAAACTCCCTCACCCTCCTCCGGAGATTCCACTTCTGTGGAGAGAGTGCCGAAGCAGATTTTCGATTATGGTGGGAGATTCAGAGCCATCGAGTCAGAGATGGCGAAGGCGCGAGAGCAGAGAATGCGGGATCTGAAGGATCTCGACGACTTGATTGTGGGTGACCTGCGCCCACCCTATACCGACCGCATCATGGCCGAGGTCATCCCCCGGCACTTCAGGGTTCCCCGGATGGAACCCTACGATGGCACCTCCGATCCCCTCGATCATTTGAACAGCTTCAAGGCCCATATGATGATCCAAGGAGCTTCGGATGTGATGTACTGCTTAGCATTCCCGGCTACCTTGAAGAAGTCCGCTCGGATGTGGTACTCGAGCCTGCGCCCAGGTACCATCAATTTCTTTTCCGAGTTAGAAAAATTATTTGTCTTGCATTTCAGGACCTGCTGCAAGACTCCTCGGAATACGGACACACTATTCCTCCTTCACCAGAACGAAGGAGAAAGCCTGCAAGATTATATCTCCAGGTTTAATGCGGCCACGCTTGAGATCCCAGATCTCAACGAGCACGTGGCCATGTCAGCACTGAAGAAGGGGCTTCGTACCTCCAGGCTTACTTTCTTCCTGGATAAGAAGTTCTCTAAAAGCTATGCTGAGCTCCTGTTAAGGGCTCAGAAATACGTCGATGCTGAATAACAGGCGGCGAATCGACGATTGATTGAAGGGAAACCCCCTTCAAAAAAAAAGAATAACAGGAGACAAGGTTCCCAAACTTCCAATAACAACGGCGACAAATATATGGACCGCCGAAGAAGTCCTCCCGGGTCCAGAGCATTGGGAGGAAGATTCGACTCTTACACCCCCCTCAACCTCCCTCGAGAGAAGATCCTCATGGAGATAGAGAAGGACAACTATCTCCAACGGTCCCGTCCCATGAAGGCCTCATTTTCCGTAAAGAACATGAATAAATACTACCGATTCCACCGAGACCACGGCCACGATACAGAAGAGTGCATCCAGCTGAAGGATGCAATTGAGGATCTCATCAAGAGGGGGTACTTGGGGCGGTACATCAGTCGCCAAGGACCCCGGTCGGAAGCAACTGTTCTCCAGCTACCTCCCGAAGAGGCCGAATTGCCAAATCAAAGACCCACCAACGGAGGTGTAGGGATGATACACCGACCCACCAACTGGAGAAAGGACAAGGACGATGCCCCAAAGCGACTTAAAGACAACAACTCTATCATCTTCTCCGACGACGATCTTGCGGGAGTTCGGCTCCCACATGATGATCCTCTTGTAATTTCGGCCGTAGTGGCCAATTATGATGTACAGCGGATCCTTGTTGATAATGGAAGTTCAACTGATGTCTTGATGTACGATGCATTCTTTAAAATGTGTTTGCCTAGACATCAACTGCAAAGATCCCCCATACCGCTCTCTGGTTTTGGAGGTAACCAAGTTTATGCCGAAGGGAAAATAGTGTTGCCCGTAACCCTTGGCACCAAACCTCGACAAAAGACACTGCCGATCAACTTCACGATGGTTCGGATCTCCTCAGCATACAATATTATTCTGGGGCGACCTGCCTTGAACAGATTCCGAATCGTGATCTCCTCTCACTACCTCTTGGTGCGCTTCCCCACCAGGAACGGTGTTGGAGAAGTTAGAGGAAACCAGAGGACGGCACGGTAGTGTCTGATGATTGAAGACAGGCATTTCAAGGGTTCGACAACTCCGGATCAGCTGGATCCGAGAGAAGCAGCTACAAATATTGGTGAGCCCATGGAAAGGACCATTCCGGTATCTTTGACAGAGGAAGATCCTTCCAGAGTTGTGCAGATTTGGAGCACACTAGATAAGGAAACCAGAACGGAGTTGATCCGTTTCCTCAGAGACAACGTCGATGTCTTCGCCTGGTCGGCTTTGAATATGCCCGGGATTCCTGCCAAAGTGATTACTCATCGGCTGGAAAAATGGTTGGGAAGTCACCAAGCCTTAGGTGTATGCATCCCATCCTAGGCACCTAGCCTGACCACCTATTTCAGGATTGGAAAAGGATTATTGCTGGGGTAAGCTTAACAATGCAAAATGAAGTGCTCCTTTAGTGTGAGGGACTTAATCAATTTGAGTTGGTGTCACAATGAATGGTTATGCATCCATAGAACAAGTAAGAACTTTTATAGAGAAAAAGATCATGGAAATACTCTTTATTTTCTATAAGAGCATTAGGAAACCAGTGCAGCTGAAATTACCACCTTTGTGCCTTTCAACTTTTAGGTACTGTATATGAAGTAGAAGTATGCTTATATGTACAATTAAGCGTAGGTGAATGTATATCATGTAACCTTCCTATGGAAGTTGGCTACTTGCTTCCTGTGAAGCAAGGACACAAACAAAGGTGGTGGTTAATGAACATGAACATGTTAATATAGCAAATCATGAAAAGACGTAATAGGAATATGGTGGAGATAAACAATAAATAGATATAACTGTTTTCATGGATAACCATGTTATGTATGATACATATTCAATATATGATTTCTTTTTTTCGGAAAAAATCTGCAATTCTAAGCAGTGTTTAGAAACCAGTTCCTGATAGAACTGTTCGAGGGTTTAGGATTACAGGTCACCAAATCAACCTTGATCAACCCATGGTTCTACTGCAACCGAGTCCTACTTATAATCAAAATTTTTATTCATATGTTTTTTTGTAGGCCTTCTATCACATCAACTCTTCACCACAATCACCTCTATTCCTTTTGAACCAACCTCCACAACTTCACATTGGTTTTCCTCTAATACCCCCTGTTTCCTTGTCCAAGAGAAGAACAAGAAGAGATGGAGGGTTGTTGGATCTCACTTATTGATGGCAATCTTGTTGCCTTCTGTGTAGACAGAGAAGAACAAAAGGTAGAAGAAGAGGGGCTAGAGGAATGTCAAGTCCTGCTGATTGTCAACGATCTTGTTGTCTCCAGTGACTAGGAAGAACAGGAGGTGGAGGGCTGTCAGATCTTGCTTATCAACTATGATTTTGTTTCCTCCGGTGGCCATTGATGCTGCATAAGGAGGGGGGAGCTGCTATCTCTTTCGAGGATCCTTCTCCTGATGTCCAATGATGAAAGGTGAGCCACTGGCAGCCGCTAGTATTGAGGGCTGAAGAAGCCATAGGCCATTAACATTTCATTTGGGATGGCCCAACTTTAGCTGATTTCATCCTTTTTTATCTCAATTCAAGGATTGACCCCCAGCTGAGGTCAAGTTGTTGACCTGGGTGGTTTGATTGGTTGTACTGCTCGGTCAATGACTCTAACAAGTTTTCCAATTTTCTAGGTTTGGACCCAGCCAATACTGCAGTTGGCTGGTGAAAGATCAGGTGGATGGAAAATACCGGTTCTAGGTATTTCAGTTCTGATTTTATTATTTTCTTTTCACCTCTCAGCTAGATCCTGGATGATGAAGGCAAATGGGAACTTTATTTGTACCGATGATTTTAGATTCAAGTATTGCTTGCCTAACTGAATCTATTAACCAACATCCCCGAAAAATATTTGGGACGTTTTTAAGTTGTATCTAGAATTGTATCTTTGCCATTTTGGTACCATTTACTTCAAAAAGAAAAGGGAAGATGCTAATAGAAGTGTCCAACATGCATTTTGCTGTATCTGATGTTTATTAGTATCCAGAATACCCGAGTCCAGATGCAGCTACGCCACTAAATTAGGTGTGATTCATAGTTTGCTGCCAATACCTGCTTGGTTAGTGATTGAAAATAATTATGGTCAAAATCAGACAAAACCGGTGTTGCACAAATGTATTCTCGAGCCGAAATCTGATGTGTTGTTGGGAAATCTTTGCAATATCAACAAATCTGGATATAGGGATTCATCAGGACAATACACATTATTTGCAAAGTTGATAAATCTAAATAGAAGAATGCCATATTTTACTATTTTATCATTTTATATATCATTGTCAGCATCTCTATCTGCTTCACCGATTGCAGTACTAATGAGTAGAAGACCTGAAATTGATCACTTTCTTCTGCTGAATCTTCTCAAACATCACATTGATAATGCATCTACTGTGATGATTCACATTATTTTACACGTTCTTGGAAACATCCTGATTTGCAGCCTTTCTGGTCGTTTTTGCATGTTATGCAGATTTATTATTTATTTGTTCTATTAATTGGTCTTAATAGATACCTCCATGACCAAGTGCGATTTCATGATTAGTTATGTGATGTTTTGGTTTTGACTGTTTTTTTATTTTTATTCTCTATATTCCTGCATGACCGCATTCACTACCTTCAGCCTCATTCATCTATGCTGCAGTTAATCAGTGAAGACAAAATTTCAAAATTTATGCATGTTGATGTACAAATACAAAGCTAAAGGGAATTCCGTGGTATGTGGAGATATTCTTCACGACCCTTAGTTTTGTGCGTGTATGAAGGATGTACCAGAGACTGTCACAATGTATGAGTGAGCTTTTCTTTCTGTACGCTAGACATTAAAATTCACACAGCTCGTCTCAATCATCTGGACTGGCCTTTCTATGATTCAGTGCATCTGAAAAACTCTATTGCTACATTGTTTTTTTTTACCCTTCTTATCGTTATGTTCTGAATGTATATATAGTGATTTTTTCCCCCCGCATGTATGGTGATTTTACCAGGGATATTCTTCACAACCCTTAGTTTTGTGCGTGTATGAAGGATGTACCAGAGACTGTCACAATGTATGAGTGAGCTTTTCTTTCTGTACGCTAGACATTAAAATTCACACAGCTCGTCTCAATCATCTGGACTGGCCTTTCTATGATTCAGTGCATCTGAAAAACTCTATTGCTACATTGTTTTTTTTTTCCCCTTCTTATCGTTATGTTCTGAATGTATATATAGTGATTTTTTCCCCCCGCATGTATGGTGATTTTACCAGGGTCAGCAAGGAAGGCAGGGCTGCAGGAGTGCTGGAAAACTACGATAAAGGACAGAAGTATGCTGAACATGGTCTCAGAAAGTTCGTTCGCAACAAAGCCCCTGAGATCATGCCGTCAATCAATAGGTTTTTTGCTGATCCCAATTGAAGCCTATTGGACCAAAATAATGCAAGACATTTATAGTGGTTATTAATTATTACACTTGCGTTCAACTTGGATGATAATTGCACCTAATATGACCATGAGATCGGACAATGTGTTTGTGATGCCGTTGGACCATCAAATTATAATATGAAGTGTTCGAGTCATGTTGAACTTGTTTTGATTCTCCTTAATGACCTGTGAACAGATGTATACCGGTGGTTTGATTTCTTTTTTTCTTCTTTTTTTTTTGTTCCAATGAGTTCTTAGTCTGTGTTCGATGATATTGGTCGTTTATATATTATCCATCGTTTTCATCCGTGGTTCATCCATAATGCTGGTGTTTCATGAGCTTGATTATATATTCGAAAAATAAAGTTAAAATATAGAAAATGAGACTGGGAATAGGGGAATAAGGCAAACTGCACACCCCACCCCCCCCAAAAAAAAAAAAAAAAAAAAGTAAAAATCCTGATACAAACTCCTTACATAAACTGGGCTGAGCTGTACTTATTACAGCAACGAACCCGTGCAGCTCAGACTCAGTGATTCTCGGAAAAAGATAAGGTGATAGTATATCCTGGGTTGAGGGATTGCTACGTTTGGTTGATAAACATAAATTAGGGGACCCTGTGGTGATTAGGATTGCCCGTGGCTGACCAGCCATTAGTAAGATCCTGTGGAAGAAAGGCATTAGTTCCCTTCCCCACTGCCGGATCTTGCGACGTGCTGCAAGCGCGAAGCATTTCAGAGAGGCCTGGCTCTGCATTGTAAGGTCAACGAGCCGGGCCGGCCTGGGCTCACAATTTAAGCCTGCCTGTTAAACAGGCTGGACAGGGGTTTTTGTCAGCCCAGCTTGACCTCGGTCCTTCTCCTTCCTCATCCTCCGTCCTCTCACTCCTCCATAATCAACCTCCGTCTCTCTCTCTCTCTCTCTCTCTCTCTCTCTCTTCTCTTCTCTTTTCTTCCGCATTTCATATTTTTTTCAAATAAAAAATTAAGGAAGCCCAAGATCCCTGCCAAAGTACTAGGCTCGAGCATAAAGTTGATTTTGGCCTTCACAAATTTTAATTATATCCTGCGCTGAACCTGCCTGAACCCAGTCTGGTCCACCCAAAAAAAAATTGATCTAACAACCACGCCTTCTCCAATATTGCTATAAGATCATAATTCTGTATGGTACTCAACCAGTGAGCCACTGCCATGCTAGTCCGCCACATCATCATGCTCTCTAGTGCGAGAAATAATTTGTTAGAACTATTCTGCTACGTGAACTTTAGACCATCTAATAAAAAATTATCACATCAACCAAAACAAGCAAATATTTTTTTATTTAAAATAACAAAAAATATCAGCTAGCTAACCATGTTAACGATGAACATTTTTTTCATTCAATTTTTTAAACCAAATTTGGATAATAGTGAATCTTTTTATAATAGTAGATGATGTAATGATTTTTTTATTAGATGGTCAAAACACGTAGAATGGTGGAAAGCAGCACGTAAGCAGCAACTAAAGAGCCTCAAAAGATAGTTGAGCCCTGACACAGAAGGTAAGTGGTTTTGGAGCGACATCAAAGTAACAAGGAGTATTAAGATGAAACACTCCCTTGGTTCCAACTGGAAAAACAGCACCTGTAGGCTGTAGCCTATGGAAAGTTGTGAACAATATAAATGGAACCCTTTGCAACCGCAGGATAAGAGCAATCCTAAAGACTCATAACCCAAAACATCCTACACAGCATAAGATAACCCAGAAAGGATAGGAAATAGAAGATAGTTTCAAAAGGCATTGTGTGACTAAGAAGTACGAAGACATGTAATGGAATAGGCATAAAAAAAAATAGCACCGTGTAGCCGAGAAACACCCACAACAATCAGCAGAGAGTAAATGTGGAATACTAAAAAGGAAATAATAAAAGCCACAACAACAGCTAAACTGTAGCATCAACAACAGCAATAACTGTTGGATGAACACAATACTAAAACTATCAACCTCCAATTAATATATGAACCAGAGCCATAGGCAAGGAATCAAACTATATATGAAAATGAAAAAGCCCCCTTGAAGCATAAGAGGCCAATGTATTAGAAACTGCATGGCCTCATGATACACATGAGTAACATGACACACGGGTATGATAGTCTTCCAGGCAATAACATCCTTTAATAGAGGTGGGATTCAATTTAGAGATCTACGGTGCAATAATCCAGCAAATTAAGATCGAGAGGAATCTCCTTCAATTCAAAGTTGTTTGTGGTTGGAAGGAAGACAGCCATCTTTAATACAAGCCAAAGCCTTGCTAACTTTTCATCGGAGGAAAGAGGCGATATAGTTCCTCTAGCCATAAGCAATTTACCATACTGATCTCTAAGAATAAAAGCTGTTCTGCTACATTAGATGACACTGCTTCATCAAAATTAAGCTCCAAAACACCAAGAAATGAAGCAATTTACCATCTCTTTTTTGGATTCGGGTTGTATCACTCCTCACAATTCTCGGAGCACTCTGAATTGCTCGAGCCATCTACTTACATAGATCTTGCAGTATCTATTATACAATCCAATGATGAACATGGAAAAAAATGGTGCACCATTCTTTCGTACGGAAGACAAAACATCTATCATTCTTTTCTTTTTTTTTTTTCCTCTTGCATCTCTTTTTCTCTCTCTTCTTGCTCTCTAGGCTAGCCTTAGAGCGGTTTCATCATGCCACCTCCTCCTGCCTTGTGACATAAGATATAATAAGATTGGTAACCCATTTTTCTTATTACAATAGTGTAAAATTAGAAAATATTTGGTATCTAAGAACTTTGAAAATTTTAAAAATTATCTTGAAATATTAACGTGTAACTGAACAACCTATATGCTTTATGTGATTTTAGATTGTTAGCGCTCAAAGCATCTATGTGATTGGATTAAAATTATATAAAATTTGACATTTCAAGGAAAAATGATTTAATTCTTGATGATGTATTTTTAAAATAGTTTTAATGATTTTCGATATCTATATGATTAAATGGTTGTATATTATATTCATCTTAAAAAATAATATGAGTGTGAGATGTGTAGTTTGATATTTTGTGCATAAATTAATTAGATATATGATCCATTTTTAGTAACGATTTTGAAATATAATCGGGTAAATTATGAAATATTTTTATATATATTCAATATAATTATGATCCATTCTAGCCCCACTAATAGAGATTATGCATTGGTCTCTCAAATTGTAATACAAAAAATAAGTTTCGACACCTGAATATTTAAAAGTATATACTAAATATTTTATCTTTCAAGTATAGATACCTCATGTGTATCAAGATATGTGATCGTAAGAGAACATGCTTTTAATGTTTTAATAGAAATGCTAAAAGGTATATGGAAAAAATCTGTTAATAAATGTATGATATAATTTAGAAGTAGTTAATTATGACATTTTTTAAGTAAGTAGTATTTGTGGTAATATCATAGGAAGATATATAACTAAATATTTTAGAATTTGTCAAGAATTTACTATGGGAATACTACATATTTGTTTTAACATCTATAACAAAAACATCTTATCATCCATAAGATCTAATCGGGTTTTATATGGAATATTCAAAATGGATAAGATCAAACGAGTAGTCATTTTCACAATTTATTGTATAGTATAATCGGTCTAACAAAAAGTTACAATTATAATGTCATCTACTTAATTATTTAAAACATAAAAATGTTACTAAATTTGTCATTCTTTATTTTTACATATGTTAAAATAATTATAAAATGATTGTTCTAACTAAAATAAAAATAACTGCTCAAATTTGATATTGAAAAAATTAAATCTTCTATATCAATTTAAAAAAAATCAAATACCTCCGCATAAGTACATATTTATATTTCTACTACAATTATTCAACTGTTATGCCAAGCAATTTATTGTTTTTTATTAAGTTATTATTGTTGGTCATTTTATTAATAAAATCATTAATAATTATTAAATATATATTATTTATAATATATATTATTTAATTTAATTATTATTAATTTTATTATACCAAATTATATTATTCTTTATTTATTTGTATATTATATTGTGCCGGTATCGTTCTTGTATACCTATTAACTTATTTCCAATTCTCTTTAAAAAAAAATGATAAAGATGTGAAATGCAACCTTGGTTCATCGTAGTTGTGCGCAGAGGTTAAAATAGCCGCCATTATCTATTGCGGGGTCTTCATGCGGTGGCGGCAGCTGGCTACTATCTTCACTCTCCGCCGGTTCTCGCTGCGGAGCTCCATGGGACCCGGGCAGGCTTGCACTATGCCACGCGGGTTCTTTGAGCCGATTACATTTTTCTGTAGGGGGATTCGGCAATCATTATCTCTTGGATCCATGAAGCCTTGCGATTGCCCCCATCGCATCCTCTATTACGGGATATTGCTGTTCTTATCCAGGATACTATCTTTACTATCATCCGGCACGTCTACTGGAAAGCTAACTGTGGCAGATTGGGTAGCTTCCTATGTTGCACATCATACGACCGATACCTTGTGAAACTCCTCGGGATGCCCCGAGAGCTTTTTATGATATTTACTTTCTAACTTTTTAGATTGTGTTCATACTCGTTCTGTTTAGTGAATACTGTTGCCGATCTCGCCGCCGCGCCCGTGTCTCGAATCCGTCGATCCTACCAGACCGCCTTGCTCCTGTGGCCTCCTGGCTGGAGCGAACCTGCAAGGGAAGGTCAGAAGACCCTGGCCAGGAATCCCGGCGAGGGAGCTCCGACGATCAAGTTAGTAGATGGCGAGAGGAAACAGATTCTCCAAGACGGGCCCCCTAAGGAGTCCCAGACTTAGAGAATTCACTAACAAGAAAGGTGCTGGAGGGACCAGAAAACCGGCTGGGTCCCTTTGCCGAGCTCACGCCGAGCGATCCCCTCTCAGGACCCTGGATCTCACTCTTGGAGCATGGCCTTCAGCCTCTGTTTCTTGCTCGTCCCACCTTACCTGGTCGCCTCTTATTTCCTTCCTTTTATCTCCTTCCGCTGCCTGCCTGTTTTCCGCTCTTGGGAGGCTCCCCTTGTCGCTCTCGTTGTCCCCCTCTCCATCCTTTTCTCTTTCCCCTTTTGGTTCGAGGGTCAGGCGACTTTCTGGCCTCGCTTGCCGAGCCCAGCGGGGAAAGGGTAAAGGAAGGGGGATGGCGCCGGCAGGGCGGCTGGTCAGACCTCGGGCCCGGTGTGGGCGCTCCCCTTCCCAGGTGCTGGCGTTGTCCGTTGACGGACCCTGTTTTGTCAGAACCGCGCCTCTCGACTGCAGAACCTGTCGGGCCGACGTAAGTGATGTTTCGCGTGCCGCCGCCATCTGTACGGGCACCGTCTGTGGTGCGTACGGTTCGAGGGCCAACCTCGGAACCTGCGCCTCCGCTCTTTGGGTCCTTTTCCGTACGGGCGGCCTGACCTCGGCCGAGGTGGACCCCTCCCGGGTGATACCTGGCGGAGCGGCAGAAGGGCGCTCGGCTTCGGTCGAGGTGGTCCCGTCTCCGGGGGCCACCTGGCGAAGGAGCGAAGGGGCCCGGCTCGACCTCGGCCTCGGTGGGACCGTCTCTGGGCGCCACCTGGCGAGGGAGCGGGGGAGCAGCCGACCTCGGCCGAGGTGGACCCCTCCTGGGTGGACACCTGGCGAGGCGGCAGAAAGGCGCTCGACTTCGGTCGAGTGTGGTCCGTCTCCGGGGGCCACCTGGCGAAGGAGCGAAGGGGCCCGGCTCGACCTCGACCTCGGTGGGACCGTCTCTAGGTGCCACCTGGCGGGGGAGGGGGGAGCAGCCGACCTCGGCCGAGGTGGACCCCTCCTGGGTGGACACCTGGCGAGGCGGCAGAAGGGCGCTCGGCTTCGGTCAAGGTGATCCCGTCTCCGGGGGCCACCTGGCGAAGGAGCGAAGGGCCCGGCTCGACCTCGGCCTCGGTGGGACCGTCTCTGGGCGCCACCTGGCGAGGGAGCGGGGGAGCAGCCGACCTCGACCGAGGTGGACCCCTCTCGGGTGGACACCTGGCGAGGCGGCAGAAGGGGCCCTGGACCGAACTCGACTTCGGCCTGGGCGGTAACGCCTCGGGATATCACATGACGAGGTAGCCGGGGGGGGCAAGGGCCGAGCTCGACCTCGGCGGCATGGGATCCGTAGCTGACTCGGCCGGAAAAACCTCCACGCGGCTCAATCATGCCCGACGGAATCTGAGACCGACCACGTCATAATTATGGCCATAACAAATACAATGGTTATTAATAATAATAAAAAAAAATTGTCCATCTTATTAATTATCATAAATACCCTGGCCTTTTTGGTCTTTTCGTGTTTTGTTAAAAATTAAGATTGCCGCCCATCTTATTGGCGGGACGCGCGTTCGAGCCCTTCAATAACCCAACCGTCGCCCACCGCGGCCGTCAATGCTTCCTCAGGCGATGCGCGTCGGTGATCGGACCCCAATAGATTTCATCAATCTCTTCTCTATGTAACCCATTCTCGGAGCGATCGAGGTCCTCCGGACGGTGATAACGATGAAATTTCCTTACCGGATCCTTGCTCTCCGATCGGACTCCTCCCGGGGCCGTTTCTTGGAGGCCCTTGGTTGGCGCTTGGATCGGATCGGTGTATCCTAAGATTTAGATCCTCGCACGTCTTCGGGAATCATGGAGGCGATGGAGGAGTTGCTTGAGCTGTCGGAATCCATGATCCAGGCGGCGGCCCTCCTCGCCGGCGAGGACCCCGACGAGCTCTCCTCGAAGAGGACCTCCACCTTCCTCAACGTCGTCGCCCTTGGCAATATCGTAAGCCCGCTTCTGACCCTAATCGTTCCCTTCTTTCCCTGTTAAGTCCGTGGTTACTGTTATCTTGCCCTTGTTGAAACCCATCCTTTCTATTTTCAAGAAAACATGGAGTGTTTTCGTGTCGGATTCAGTTCTTATTCTCTTCGTCCGAATTAAGTTTAGTCTTTTTGAAAATCTTGATTCTCGTTACTCTAAGCTGTTCCCAGGGCGCTGGAAAATCGGCGGTCTTGAACAGTTTGATCGGGCACCCTGTTCTGGTACGGTTTCTTGGAAGTTAGGTTTCGACTCTTATATTGTTTCCTTAGTTTGATCCTTACATATGAATCCTGCCTGTGTCGATTGGTGGTTGTCATCTTTGTTAAAGCCAACGGGAGAAAACGGTGCCACCCCAGCGCCCATCAGCATTGACTTGCAAACGGATGGATCGTTGAGCCGTAAATCGATCATCTCGCAGATAGACAACAAATCTCAGCATGTTTCTGCAAGTGAGATTTCTTATAGCCCTGGTGAATGCTTTAATGTATGTGTTACTTGTGGTTTCCCTGATCCTTTTAGTACCACCCGCTAATTAGATGTTTTCATGTACCGTCTTTTTTGCTAACCATGGTTCTGTTAGGACTTGATGAGCCTCTACTACGTGCTTCCTGCATTTTGTTCATGATAAACATACACTTTCTTGTTTCTGCTCTAGGTGCTCCTAGACATTCTCTTCAGGATAGGCTAAGCAAGGGCACAGGTGTTCATGGCTCGCGAAAGAACCGCTCAGATGAGATATACTTGAAGCTTCGGACTAGTACAGGATTGTTATTTTTTATTTTTCCTTCCCAGATACAGCTTCACATTCTACTGGCCTTGTCACTATTCCGTGCGTCCTTAATACTCAAAATTTATTTTTAGGAGAATCTATGATATTTTTTCCTTGGAGTTTCGAGGAAGATATGGAGGTTATGTGATAAGTGAAGCAAGAGAGATGTGGAAATTGATAGATCATGTGTAGAATTTTTTAAACTTTTATACCAAAATAAAGGCAATGATAATATTGTAATATGTTTAAAATTGACATCCCTAATTTACCATGGCATTAAGTCTATAATTATTGATAGTCTTGTTCATATTATTATGATCAACTGCTTATGTTCTAATTTCCTTGAGTGTGGAGCAAAGATTATAAATCTCACCTTCATATGAAAAGGAACTTATCAATTTCCATACCATCCCTGCTTAATATTGTCTTTCCTACTTTACCTCTGTTTGTGACATTATCTCTTGCTCAGTTATATTTCATCAAGATACTTATTTCTAAACTCAACTTAAAAGTGCTAAAAAGATTTGATATAAAAAGAAAGATAAAATACAGAAACAAGATATAGAAGCTTTTGTAGCCGGTGTCAATCAGAACCAGACTTGCTTTAACAATAACAAGTCAACAGTTTATAGAACTTTGTCAGCTTGATTATTTACAAAAAAAAAAAACTGACCGTATTGTTTGGTCCAATGGGCATGTTGCGCCCATTCGGCTAGTCCCGGGTCGGACCGGCCCCGCGCGTCCGGTCGGCTGATCCCCGCATGGGGTCCTCTTCCCCGGTTCTAGGAGAGGACCCCGCTGCCCCCTTTCCCAAAGAGCTTATCCGGGGGCTTCAAGAGCTGGCGGGCGCCTCACCGTCCGTGCGTGGCCTCTTCGATTGCCACAGTCGGCTTCCGGAAGGCCCTGCTGACTGCCACAGTCGGCTTCTGGAGGTCCGGCTGAACGCCACGGTCGGCTTCTGGGAGGCCAGGCCAACCCGCTGCTGAGGGAGTCGCTCGAAGTTTCCAGGAGCCTCTTCTTCCTGACAAGTTCTGACATTCTGTTGTAACGGACTCCAGTGCATGGCCACGATTCTTGTTGCCAGGCCACTACTCTGACGCTCCTGCCACGCCGCCAGCCACGACCTCGTCGCCACGCCTATTCTCCTGAGAGCATATTCGGGCTTTCCTAGCCCGTTCCCCAACAGAATTTGGCAGTGCTCCATGTTTATAAAAGGCACCCGGGGACCTCCGTAAGAGAGTAACGTTTTTCTTCCCCATTGTGGATTCTCTTCCTGAGTTCTTTCCATTCTGTTGCGCCAAACCTCCTCTAACTTAAGCATCGGAGTGTCCCCCGCCGGAGTCCCTCCGGCGCCTAGGGACTTATTGCAGGTTGATCGGTAGAGGAGCTCTCCAGCGCATCCACCAACCCCGGTCCAAGAGGTAGAACCGCAACAGATTGGTGCTAGAAAGAGGGCTGCCCCGAACCTCCGTTGCACTCCTCGCTCTAAAAGGGAAGATCGACGGGAAAGACCCAGCCATGGCAAGAGGAAGAACCCGGAGTGTTTTCACGAGGGGAGGGCGCTCCCACTAGGGGCCCAACGCACCCGCGCGGAAAGCAATGTCGTCGCCACCGTCGAGCCCACCATCACCCTGGGCTGCAGCAATTCCAGACGTTGTAAACCACATTGAGACGCTTACCTCAGCGGTCCAACGCTTCCAGGAAATGGCGGACCATCAGCAGCAGCCGCCGGCGGCTTCCTGCGTCAACCATCAGCCGATCGCCGGCGTCAGCCAGCGGCTGGAGGCACCTCTGCCCCCGTCCCTCGCAGCTCCAGAACCCCAGGGGTCCTTGAGGGCCCGTGCTGAAGGAAAGAGAGCGAGGTCAGCTTCTCCCTCTTTTGCCGACTCTGCCCCTCTCGGTGGCCGGTGCCCTGCTGCAGACTCACACGACTACGACAGCAAAATCATGCGCATGGAGGAGCGCATTGCTGAGATCGTTGAGCAACATAACGCTGAGGGAGGCCGGCGCACGACACCGCTCGCCTTTCTCCGCGGAGATTTGGGGGAATCTATCCCCCAACATTTCAAGATCCTGCAGGTGGACCCCTATGATGGTACCATCGATCCCTTGGACTACTTGGATACCTACATGGCCCATATGATGGTGCAGGGCGCATGGAGGACCTTCTTCAACTTGTTTATATTTTACTTAATTTGAACTTATTAACATTGATAGGATTGTGATCCTGTCATTTTTTGTATCAGATTGGCTGGTTCGTGCTTCATACCCTTACTTGAAATGACTTGTGTTATAGATCTAGAGTTGTTCTACGTGTCTATAGAAATTATTTTAAGCTGATAATTGGTTGGCATGGTAGACTGATGCAATGGTCGCTTCAATGAAGCAACATGCTGGAAAACTTGTAGTCCTTTCAAGCCTAGCTAGTCTAATACATGACGGGCCTAATGATCTGCTTCAGTGCATTCCACTCTTAGCCTGGTAATCAAATTAGTATGCCATGATAAGAAATATCAGGATTGTGGGGCCTTTGAATGTCATGTCCATGGAGGGATCAATTGTGGAAGATTCATGTATGGACTGCATAATAATTTGTACCCTACTTTGCATGGTAATTATACTTTAGTTTTCCTCCCTGAACTGTAGCCTCTCAGTTGGAAAGATGACCCAGTCATTTTGATCTCCCTAACAGAATAATATTATGATTTTGTGACACCTTAAATAATCAACTATGGTTATATAAATCACACTATCATTTAAGGAGTTAATCAATGGATATTCCAAGACAGAAGGGTCAGATGGTCCGATTTGGTCATTTTGAGTATGAAGATGTGCATGGAGAGCTTGTGAGAGTAGCCAAGTCTATAGTATTATTCTGGTGGAACCCCTCCCCCCCCCCCCCACCAAAAAAAAAAAAAAAAAAAAACAATTTAACCACTTAGAGTCGTGCTTTTGGTTTGATAGTACCTTATTTGATCAAGACATCGATGGTGGACTTTTTTAAGTATTCATCTTAATGTAAAATTGTAGAGACAATGGCCATGTCATTCATGTGGTGCAATGGTTGCTCTGGCTTAAAGCTTCTGATAATCCTATGAGACATTAAGTGGCATAATGTGCAATTGTTATCTAGAAGGACTAACAGAAATTAAGGGCTTCTCTCAATGCGCCCATCAATGATTCACATTGGATGAGCAGGAGCAGAGAGAGAAGTGCGAATGCTTGCATTGAGATGAGGAATGCAGATAGGGCACAACTTGGTACAACTACAGACTGCTTATTGATGATGAGACCAGTCCCATGGCCTTGACAACTCCTTTGTTGTTGCAGAGTAGCATGTCGAAATAGGTGTAGATGTTGAATTTATTTTTTTCTTAGTAGGATAACACTGCTTTGAGATCATATGAGCAAGGGTTATATTAAACATGAAGCAATAATGTTCTTCATAGTATTAGAAGCACATATGAATTTTTCTGATGGAATGTTGCTAAAACACTTTCTTGTTGGGTGGAACAATCTGGTATTGTAGGTTGCCTTCTGTTATACTTCGCCACTTCAACACATGCACTACAAGATGAAAGCAATGCCATGCTGGTATGTCACATATTGATATTTATGGTTCAATTAAACATGATAAGTGTCATACTTGAAACTGTGGTTAAATATGCTGCAGATATGAGAGATATTTCTGTGATGATCTGCACCATTGTTACCTAATTTGGCTGCCGGTGCAGGTGTGGATTTTGTTGCAGTTTGGAATGTGGATCTCCTAAAAAGAGACCATTAACATAGATGCATTCTGGGAATGATCTATGCGAGCAAGTAGATGCATCTTGGTGCAGGTTTCGTTGCAGTTTGGGGTGTGGATCTCCTAAAAAGAGGCTATTAACATAGATGCATTCTGGGAACGATCTATGTGAGCAAGTAGATAAATCTTGCAACTAAGGTCTACACATATGAGAAAGTTCCTAGGTAACCAAGTTATGGAATTGAAAGTAGATGGCACTAGATCAGGCTATTTACCTGGTGGCAAAGGCTGTGGAAATCTTTCATTTGGTTTAGAGGATCGGAGCATAAGAGGAAAATATTGCAAAGGCTAAAATGGAAGTGGTAAGAGTGATTGAAAGGCACTGGATAGAAATTATTTATGCTATTTAAGCATTACTATTGGGAATTAAAGCTTGTCCTGCTTTGTAACAATGAACAGCATTTTAATACAATATCCTCTGTATTGTACATATGTTGAGCTGTATTTTTCGATTGCTGGCTGCCTTGACTAACTGCAAGGAATGTTGTCTTCTATGAAATTTTCTGCTTGATTTGTTACAAAAATTATCTTCTGGGTGCTGTGTATATTTTAATGCACTTATGTTGAAATGAAATGTCATATCTATAACAACACCCATCAACCTTATTTGGCATATCCGAGATCATTCTTTAATTGAGAAACTAAAAAGGAGGATAGTGCTTGTTCAATGTTGTTTGATATGCAAATGGACCTTCTTGTACAACCACATGGCTCACATTTACTCAATCACATTGTATTTTCCTTTCCTTTTTTCTGATTGCTGATCTTGTGCTGCAATTTGCTTCAACATTTATTTTTTCTTTCAATGTCTTGTTGCAGTTGTTTTGACAATTTTTAAGGCATCTATTGGATCATCAACATTACTTGATATCATATGCTCAAATGCCTATTAGTTCTCTAGATCCAGTCAGTGATTGATCTCTGCTCTTTTTTAGATACTCAGATCATGAATTTCGTTTGCAGGGTGCAGGTTGGAAAGTAGTTGCGAGTTTTGAGGGAAGCTTTCCTATCAGAATAAAGCAGCTTCCGCTGGACAGACATTTTGACATCAATAATGTCAAAGGGTAGGTTATATATATTTAATATTTATTTATTGATCAACTTTTATTACTCTTATCAGTAGCTTCTAATTGCTCTTCTTTATCTGATTCTGCATTCTAGATTGTGCTGGAAGCTGATGGTTATCAGCCATATTTAATTTCTCCTGAGAAAGTTTGGGATCTTTGATAAAAGGGAGTACTAGAACTTGCAAACGAACCATCATGTCTTTGTGTGGATGAGGTATTTAAGATAACTGTATGGAAGCATGTTTGCTTAGTTCAAAAATCTATATCTACATGTTGAATCTCTTCATTTCATGGTGTACACAAGTATTTGTGCATTGTACATAATCTCCATGCAACTTCTGCTACATCTTTGATGTTGATGCTGGAATACGCCTGCACTATCTTTCAAAGTATTAACTGGTCCTTGCATAGAGTTCTTCTTTGCAGTGGATTTTGTTCATTTGCACCTTACAGTGTTCATCAGCATGTTTCTCATTACTGAGTGCTGATAGGGCTTATTACTGATCAAATGTTTGCTTATAGTTGGTTGCATTAATATCTTTCTCAAACTCTCTTTAAGACTAGCTTCAACTTTTTAAATGGGAGCTTGACATGAGTCTTAAATATTTGTATTTCTCTTCAGCATCCTATAGAGATTTTGCTTTCTGATATGCATGAGAGCAAATACTTGGCAAGGACATATGATCTATCATCTAAAATGACAGCCATTCTTTCCATGATTTTAGCTTGTTCAGTGATTTTGTATATATATATATATATGTGTGTCTGTGTATGTAAATTTGGGGGTGTGTACCTTTTGTTTTTACTTATATTTTAAATGCAAAATCAGGTTCATCATGTTTTGATTGATATAGTTTCTGCTGCTGCAAATGCTACCCCTGGACTTGGCAGATACCCATCATACAAGTGTGAGGTTGTTGCTGTCAGTACTGATCACATTTAATAAGTAACACTTGATTTTTTTCCCATTATTTTCATTCTGACTAGTACATAAGACTGTTACCATGTTAGTTTTCTATAGAATTTAAGCATCCCAGTGTTTTATTTTTTGGTAAGGTCATTGCAATTGAAACTGCTGCACTAGAAGGTTTTAAAAATGAAGCTAAAAAGATGGTCACTGCATTAGTTGACATGGAGCATGCTTTTGTTCCTCAACGTTTCATCCGTCTGGTGCAACGGAGGTTGTCTTCATGTCCTGATGGTACTATTGGTCATAGTAGGCTGGTAAATTATATGTTCTTGAATAAATAAATAGATTATTTTTGTCTGCCCCAAGCAATTGTCCTGGTTGTGTTCGCACCATTGGCCTGTCTTTTTCCCTCCAACTATATTACAGCGCATTTGCTTTTCCCCTCCTGCACTGTTTCTTGATAACTGCTGCACTACCACTTCTGTAGCAAAGTTGTGGCTATTCCTTATGAACTCAACTGCTTATGGTTCTTTTTATTTTATTTTGAGTGAAAAAATGTTCCTAAGTTGTTAATCATCAGTGTAACCGCATAAGTATTAATGGATGTCCCCTCTTTCTTTAATGCTTTGTGGATTATTTATGTTTGTAATCTTTTTTAAAATATTCAGTGAAAAGTGCAGGGCATTGTAAGTTTGTGGACACCTGCATTGAAGTTATTTTTTAATAAGCCCAATGCTATCATTAGCTAGAAGATATTGCGTATTAAGTGTATAATGTTAATTATATTGTGCTTTTCATGTCTGGACAATTTAGCTGCATTACTAATGTTTTGGGAGAACATAGACTGAGGATGTCAAAGTTTTTGGAGTTTTCATTCCTCGTTTCCTTGTGTTACCCATTTAAGTTATTCTTGTTTCTGCTGGGCTGAAATTTATTTATATAAAAAAAGTATATATTTAGTTGATTTGAAACTAAACATTCTGAGCTATAAATTACAAATTAGGTTGTTCATTTTAGATTTTGCCCAATTGTGGCACTTTATTTTCCTTTTTGCTGATTGTCACCACCTTTTCTATTTGCGTGAATAACTTCAAGGCCCTCGGCTCAACTCAACTAAGTTATATTCCCAAACTACTTGGGGTCAACTACATAAATCCTTTTCCTCCATTGTGCTTGGTTTAGGGACCCTCCTTTCTAAAAAACAAAGTTGAGATATCAAGTCCTTGCTACTTTATCCTATATGATTTTTGGTCTACCTCTACGCCTCTTTATTCCTTCTACATGTATTAAATAGCTCCTTCATACCAGTTCATTCCCCGGCCTATGTTGTACTTGTCCAAACCACCTAAGCAGTCCTCTCAATCTGTCCTCAATTAGTGTTATCTCCATCTTTTCCTGGAATGGCTTCATTATTTCCAGGAATAGCCTAGTTTTAGAATATTGGATGCCTTTGGCCTTTGCTCTGGCAAATACACTCCAGCCATATGCTTAAATGAAATTGTATCTACATGTTTGTTCAGCATGTAATGCACATTCACGGGCTGGAGTGCATCTGCAGGACAAGGGGCAAAAGCATATGGAAATTTCAGGATCAGGTCATTCATGCTAAAGAAAAAGTGATCCAAATTTGCAAAGAAAAACATAAAGTGGGCCTTTTCTGCAAATTTTTATTAATTTTTACTTATTTCAACCGGTATGGATTCAGCATGCAGAATCCTGAAGATTCCATTACTGCAAACCCACTTTATCTCAAGGACAGTGGCAAGACTCACTTTAAATTCACACGATCATATTCATCTTACCTGGTATCATAACTAGTAACATGGATGCTTAAAGTCACACCATTACATTAAATGCCTCTTTTGTCCCTGGGTATGAGAGACCTTTGAACCAGATTTTTACCTGCCTTTCTGAGAAATTGGCGAGGGTATTATTTTCCCATAGTCCACATATATGTACATACCTACATATTACATACATAAACACATATATTCTTTTAACTTTTTTTTTAAAAAATTGCTATGGAAACCCATGTTCTTTTGAATTTGTAGCTGATTACTGGAGCATTTTTAAACAATTTAATCCTATTCACCTATTCGCAGCAATCAATAAATAAGTTTCCAGTAATTCGTTTCATGCATATATGATGGGCTTAATGCATATGGATGCACATTGAGCAGACTTGATAAGTTTAACTGGTGATATCAGGTGGTTTATGGTACTCTTATGTAAGTTATTACATAATGTATGGATAAGTTGGTATAGAATTACTATCTAAATATTTTTAAATATTAACTTTGGCTAATATTATTAGCAAATACAGGGAGCAGGAAAAAGTTGTGATAATTTCATCTCATATTATTAGTCATTATTTGTCTCTTTGTGGTTTTCTATATCGTTCTTTTGCATGGTAACTGAATATATTCTAGGATTGAATTTGTATTTGATACTTTCTAAGTTACTTGTGAATGAATCTTCTTGCTGGCTCTTATATACTTATACAATTTAACAATTAATATTCTGGCATATGCTAATTCATGAGTTTAATGGTGTTCTATGGCGAGGCTTCTAGTTATCATAACAAGTGAAGAAACTAGATGAAGTGAACAGTATTAATGTGGAGATGTTGCTCGACCATTAAAAGGAAGTTCTTATGAACATTGTTCTTTTTGCCCCTGCATTGTTGTTTTGCACACACTAGGTGCATATTAAATTAGCAGTCTTGTGTGTAAAAATGTGGTTTCTGCTTTCACCTTTTCCTTGCCTTTTGGTCTGGTGTACTGCTAAGTTTTTTTTCCATGTAGGCTAGGACATTTTAAGTTTCTGTTTGCTATTCTCATTGACCCTGACAATATATTAATTCTAACATCATAGAATGCCAGCCTGGTATAGAAAAAAGGCTCAGGTTTTTTATCTTTGATTTACTCTTTTTCCTTGATAAAAAATATTTCAATTCTCATTCATTTGGCAATGTCTAAGGGTAGAGAGAGATTCCTTTCCGTGATGGGCTTAGGCAGGAACTTCAAGAACTTCAAGATTGTTCTCATGGAGCTACTTCCACAAATCGCCCACTGGCATAAGCCTGGATTGGCACAATTAACAGGCATTATTGACATTACATTAACAATTGTCAAAGAATCTTCTCCTTCTCCCTCTCTCTTATATGTATGTATGTATGGGAGTTTTCTCATCTTAGAGTTGTGTGCCATAGACACTGTAGTCATTGGGAAAAGGCTTGGTTGTTATTCTTGATGCAAATGGATTCAAATATGCTTACAACTTAGTCCAGAAGGGGTCAAACTCGTGAAAGATTTCAAAATACTGTTAATCAGTTATATTTATGTGGTTATCTGAAGTACAACTTTATATTTGCCAGAATGGATAGACAACGCCGTGAGGAGGAACTGAAGAATCGATTGTCGAAGAAAGTGCTTGAGGCAGAGCAGGCTATATTGAACAGAGTTAGTTTTTCCTCCTTGTGTATTGCAATTAAATTCATCTTGGTAAAAGAAAGCTTATATGATTTTTGAACTGTTCCTCTTGCGATTGGATAATTATGTGGCATTAATGGAGTTCTGCCATTTCTTTTTTTTTTTATGGCATATTTTTATTGTATCAACTAGGCAACAAGCTCTCAACCTGGATCCCAATCAACAAGTGGTAGCTTGAAATCTATGAAAGAGAAATCTAATCTTTTAGAGAAAGATGCAAAAGATGGGTCTGCCTTGCAGATTGCTGGTCCTTCCGGAGAAATAATAGTAGGTTCATTCACCAACAGTTGGATGCACTACTGTCTTATCATTTTTTTTTTAGCAGTATTATTGTATGCTATATTAATTATTTTTTTATGGTCCATTTGGTTGGGAGTAATCTGGCATGGGTAAATAAATTCCATGTCAGATTACCATGTTTTGTATGAAAAGTGGAAGAGAGACGATAAAAAAATTGGTGGGTCCCATATTTATTTTCCGGAGAGAGAAGGTAAAACAAATATCATGGGAGTTGATATTTTATAAATTTCTGAGTGATGGTAGTCCATACTTGACAAAAATATTTCAATAAAGTATATTTATGATCATTGAATTTGTTTTGATATCTTCCTAAATTCATTCAATAAAGGGCTTTTGTAAAATAATTAAAATGCAAATGGCATTATACAATGGGTTATGTGATTAAAGGCATTATATAAAAATTGATTGAAGATGATAATGCTATCTTGGTATTAAAAAAATATTTTATATTAATGGACATATTTATAAATTTAACCATATTCCTATATTGGATACCTCTAACCAAACGCAGTAATCTTTTCTCAATATCATTTTCTGCAAAAAAATTTCACTAACCAAATGTAGTAAAAGTTATTTTTCTCTACAATCATTTTTTCAAACAAATAATTCCCAGGAATCGTCAAATCATCTTGTAATCTGACATACCCCAGTCAAACGGACCCTTAAGGTAATATACCTAGTCGCCTGCCTAAGCTTCATGCAGTCTTCTGACCAGCTGTATAGCCTTTTAGAACACCAGGGAGGGCATGGCAGATTAATGTCTAATTTTGTTTTCCTAATGAGCTCCCTTCTTTGTTCTAGTTCTTATACTAGTTATTTTCATAACCACTGGTGCGGGCACCAGACTCAGAAGAAGACTTCAGGGCTCCATCTGGATCTCTGATTGACCTTGCCCGAAGAATTAGGGTTTTCTGGTTTTGTAATAAGGGTTGACTTGGTCAACTCAATTTTAGTCTTGAGTCTGTATTTCCCTGCAATTTAAATTTTGTTGAGTCATGTTGACTCAGTACAAGTCCTAGTAGTGGTCTAGGTCTTCTCCAGGTTGGTGCCACTTTTTTTTCAGTCAAGTCAAGGTCCAGGGTGCCACATTTTTTCTCCCAGGCCCAAGCAAGTGGGCGCCACACTCCCAGCCACACGCCAGAGTCCAGGAGGCGCCACATCTCCATCCAGTGTCTTTGGTCCCTACACCACAAGAAGTAAGTTCCTTTTTTCTTGCACCACTTGGGAGAGAAATCCATCAAGATACCTCAATCCAAGGAGGAGCCAATTTCTTTCCAGATAAACCCAAGCCAGGATGGCAAGAATTTTTCTTGAAGAGGATCAAGGAGGTGCCCCACAATGTTCCATAAAAATCCAAGTTATAAAAGGGAAGAGAGCATGTCTTGAAGAGGAATTCAAGGAGGTTCCCAAAAGTTTCCAAAAGTGCCAAAGCCATGAAAGAAGAAGCCTAAACTTGTGGAGCAAGACTAGGAGGTGTCCAAATGAGCCAAACCATGAAGGAAAAATCCTTGATCATGGAGAGATACTAGGAGACACCCCCATAACCTGCCATTTGGAGCTAATTTTCAAGTTTTCTTAGAGTTTTTGGGCTGCCCACTCATGGAAGGAGTCTTGGGAAGAGAATTTGATGCCTAAAGTGTGGGTTAGTCCTATTAGTCCCACATGGAAATGTATAAAAATTTATTTCTTTGTTATGTCTATATATTCAACTCTATGTAACTCTTGAATTTAATGATGAATGAAATCAATTTCTGTGTGAGCAACTTTGTGTTTCTCTCTTCCGCACTTGTATTCAGGTGTTGAGCTCCGTGAGGGAGTAAATCCGGGTTCCCTAGGAACCTTGAGGGTGTGAGATCTCCAACCCCAAAACCCTACCAAAATCCTAGGTTAGCCACTTCAATTCCAAACCTTAGCCGCCCATCATCTTCTTCCTTCCACCAATCATCCAAACCCTAATCTACCTCATCATCTCACGGCCCCTCTCTTCCAAGTAGAGGCCGACCACCAGCATCTAGGTCCAAATCTGCTACTTCGAATACAGAGCAAATCCCAGAGGAAGTCAGATCAGCATCCAGGAGAATCAGGATTTCAGCAACATCAATTTTTCAAGTTCTTCTTATTGGTAAACCTTTCTTTGAGTATCTAGTTCCTTAACTTGTTCTTCTTCTTTCCCAGATCCTGAGTTCAGGAGAAGCCAACTCTGCCAAAGGACCAGTATTGGAGGATCCATTGCGAAGATATCCGAATCCGAGGATCCAACAATCTGCTCGAGAGAGTCCTTCCACAAACTCTGTGAAGATCACTGCCTGGTATAACCCTTCCCTTCTCTTTATTTCTGTCCTGTTGAAAGTTCAGAGCGAAACCCTAGGTCTGGGAGTTTCTCAACCCCCAGCGATCCTTCACTTCTGAACTACTCTGATAATCTAGTTTCTTTGAATTGTGCTTTCAATTATTATATAGTTTCTTTCAATTTAGTTTAACTTCCTTTGAGTCAAAGCCGACTTCTGAAAATATATATAAAAATAAATAATAAATAAATACATTAATTTAATTTACTTCCGCATCGCATCATCTTTTTTGCTCTGCATCAATTTTGGTATCAGAGTTTTCATTCTGCATCAACTACACACCCACACTCAATTACAATTACTCGCTTATTCACCTAAAGTTGGTATATCTTGAGCTAGCTTTCTTTCATATTCATTTTGAAGTTTATATTGGATTTGTTTAAGGCCTTATATCATGCCTTTCATCTATCTAAAAGGGTATCTATCGAAGAAAAGTGCAAAAACAAATGGCTGGAGCAGGCGATGGTTTGTTCTTGATGGAAAAAAGAGGAAAAGTTAGTAGTATGATCTTTCTATTTTTTTTTTTTTGATATATCAAGTATGTTTCGTTGGAAGGTAGAACCAATTTGACAATGACTTGCTTTTCTTAGCTTGGTTACACTAAGAAACAAGAGGAAAGTCATTTTCATTGTGTCATCACTTTGGAGGTATTGTTTGGTTTCCTTTTAATTTCTTTGGATATACATTTTCAAATAAATAAACCGGAAAGGGTGGTACATGGTTGATTTCACAGCTGGGTTGCCATTCTTGGTACTTGTTGGAACTTGGAATTATGTTAAGAGGGATTGAAATTGTGCTTAATATCCAAAATTTTAAAAATAATTAAGTTTGCATAATGACTTTTCTTACTTTTGCTGCATTTCCAAGTAATTTAGTTATGGTAATGCAATTTTAGCATTCCATATTTTTTTGAGAGCTGGGATAGGAGGAAAGCTATAGGAGAAATCTTGTGAGAGTGGCACTGAGCCAAGTTCATGGGTGCCAACCCCCAATGACTTTACCAACTCCATTCCATGTTATTTTGACAAGTTTTGATTATAATTATTGTCCAGTTTGAATTCACCTAGTTTGCTTCTGTAAACATATTTGCTATTTTTTTCTTTTTTGCCTGACTATTTGGTGTTTCAAGTATGTATTTGTTCTTTTTACAAGGACAGGAGATAGTTTTGGACTATTTTGTGTTGTGTGTTTTGTGTAGCCAGCATATTGCTTGTCTTCATCTTATGGGTTTGTGCCAGTCAGCTACTATTATAACTTCGAGCATGAGTTTGACATTATTCCCTCTTTCTTTTTGGTCATAGATGGGAGAATAAGCATTTGTAGATTTTTGAGTTAAAGTCTAAATGCTGTTGTTGGAGCTTAAAGTGATAAACTGGGAGTTGAAGCAGGAATCCAACATGTACTTTCTATAATTGAATGTAGTTGATAGTATTTAAGTTGGGACATGATTTTTTTTGTGGGAATGAATGCTCACTTCTTCCTTATGTAGGTTGGTTGATGAGGTTTCTGTTTTCTGTCATTCAACTCATTTGCCACTTATTTCTTCACTAATCCACTACCATTTTGGCATGAGAAGAATCTGCAGTCCCAAGAAATTGAAATTTCTGTTGAAACTGAAATGTTAGACTGCATTTGTATTGCCCAAGTTTGCCCAAACTAAGCAGTTTCAGTTTGATTTTAACCTGTTTTGGCAGTTTCAGTTGAAATCAACTAATTTGACTGATAATGGCTTGCATAAAGGCAAGAAAGGGCATCCCAATGCACAAGGCTCCCTCTACTTTGGGTCTGGAAAGGGTTAGATGTGCAAGTTCCTTATTTGCATAGAGGTTGTTTCCATTTCTCAGACCTGTGACATCCAGGTCATAATGGTGTGACCTTACTGTTGCACCAAGGCCTACCCTCAATGGTTTGTATAAAGGTTAAGAGCAAAGTTCTCCATCTCAGCACCGGAGCCTGTACTGGTAAAATCTTAGTACAGTGTTAATACGTGGTTCGATACGGTATGGCAATGTTGGTGTGCTCCGAAATGATGTGTTGGTTTAAGACCGGTGTGGTATGGTATGCCCTAACCCAGTACGGGGTGGCATGGCAGTTCATGGTTAAGAGCCTTATTGCGAAGTTATTCTTCTTCTTCTTCTTTTGTTTTGTTTTTGTTTTTTATGTTTTTTTGGAAGATTGAGTTTGCTTATGTCTGATAGATTGATACTCTAGGAAGCATCTGCTCAAAATTAGACTCAATGTGTTTGATTCGGTTTTATAGCATACAGACTAAGAAGGCTGTTAGCCTTTGCTATCATTTTATGGAGTTCAAAAAGTTACAGGAATTCTCAAATTTTGACTTAAATTAATATGAGTAGCATAAGGAAACAACTTTGACACGAATACATATATTAGGTGTATAAAAATTTTGCTAACTAGTATTTATAAATTTGTAATGGTGTTTAATCATGTTTAACAGTTGTATGGCTGATTTAATTTTTGTTTTTTCTTGAGTTTTTGGGTTTTGTTCTTTTGATTGATTTTGTCATTTTTTACAAAATTTCAGACTGCTGAAACTATACGTGGTTTATTGATATTTTTTAAAGATTATAAACAACACAATGCACTTCAATTATATTTGTAGTAATCCTTTTGCCTTTTTTTTTTGGTATGTTTCTTATTTTAATTTCTTGATTTTGTTTTTGTTATATATCCAGAATTCTGAAGTTTTAACCACAACTGCTGTAATTGAAACTCTTTTGGCTTAACAACAATTAGAACTGAAACCAAGTTTTCAGACCTAGCCCAATTCTTTTCTTTCATGCGATTCTCTCTATTATCAACTTGGCCTTTTATTTATTATATTTCAGTGGATTAAGAAGATTAAATGCATACGCATGTGATTGAGAGACCTTATGCAAGAAAGTCAGTTGCCTATGTCATAATAAAGCTGTATGGTACTATACAATTTGTATATCAGTTTTCCATTTTGCTGACATGATGGTTGCTTATACATCTACATATGCTCTCTCATTCTTCGTTGACAGGAATCATGTCACATTAACTTCAAAGGCTAAGCATGCAATGTTCTGTATTTCGTATTCCACAACTTACAGTCCTCTGATTCCTTTCTTAATTAGTGTATTAGTTCTGCGGGATTGCAATATTGAAGAGGTCCAAGATGAGGAAGAACCTCCTCCTAAAAGTTCCAAAGACTCCAAAAAAGCGAACAGACCAGATTCTGGTAAAGGTGCAAGCCTCATGTTCAAGATAACTAGCAAGGTTCCATACAAGACTGTTTTAAAAGGTAACTTCTGCATGCATGCTTACTTCAAGGTTGATTGTCTCTCCTTTATAGTCTGGCTCCACATTTAATTGAAAAAATGTTGAGCTTGCAGCACATAGTGCTGTCGTGCTGCATGCTGTAACATATTCCATTGGTGCTGATCAGACACCTGAGAATTGCTCAAACCTTATCAATATATCATTGTGCTTTTACACAACATGTTAGGTCTGAATTTTAGTACTCTAACTAACTAGATTATTTTCCAGGAGACAATGTCTAGAAGGCCTGCTGATCCAGAAGAACTTCTCAAGAAGTTCGTGGATATGTGGAGGCTGTTTTGAACAGTTGCTGCAAATGTTCCAAAGGTTAATCTGAATTATATGTTCCTTTTTCTGGGCCTTGTTGGCCTATTTGGCATATTGTGAATCTTCTGAGTTCTGTTTCTGACATTGCAGGCAGTTGTGCTTTGTCAAGTGGAAAAAGCAAAAGAAGACATGCTTAATCATCTATATAGTTCTGTAAGGTTAGTCGCATGTCTTCTTTTTTCTTTTCAGAATAATTAATATAAGGGTACAGTTATAATGCAGTCAGGGTGAGAAAAGTGGGCAGAAGTTTAGATGCTACCGATTTCAAAGATGGCTGGTTCAAAATGGGAATTTATGCCATTGAATATGTTCTATAAATACCTGTAAATTAAATAAGAAACATTTAGTCTGTAGATTGCTTGCCTTTGAATCAAGTCAGCTTGTGGTTCTAATGGCATGATATGATACTTTGTTATGGTATGATTTAGTGAATAGGCAAGGGTCATACAAAATCTATTATGATTTTTGCTTAAGCATTTCAAACCTTGTAGAGTGCATATTCCAGTTTCTTAGAAATTGATTTTGCAAACCCCATCTTTGAATTTGCTAGTGTGTATAAAGTATCAACACTTCTTTTTCCCCTAAAGTGTTTCATAGCTATACTTAGGCATATCTATGGATACATGTGTAGACATGGCAATTCACGAACATACAGTTATTTCATCCTTGAAGCATTCAATGAATTCTGTTGTTTCAACTACCAAACCCAAATGTTACCGTTCTTAGGTCAGTCTTGCTAATTGCTTTGGTGTCTAATGATCACTAAGTTCGTCTGCATGCTTGCACACGTATACCCTGGGTATGTGAGTGTGGAGGAAAGTGTACAAGCTGTGTTAAACACATTTATTACTTTGCATTGTTTATATATGTACTTATGCATGCACCTATATATGGACTAGCTTCCTCTCGAACCTTCCCTGAGTTCAGTAGTTCACCATAGGTGAGGCAGGATGAAGTTACAGCGAAGATTTTATGCCAAGCACCCTATAGCTAGGATGTAAGTATCAATGTATACTGGTCTGTACCATTCTTCTAGAGTGTACTTGTAAGGTACCAGTATCAGTACAGATCCTGTACCGGTACTGTGTTGACATGTCTAGTATCCTCATTTTTGCTATGCCTGCAAATGAGGCATCACATATCTCTGTAATAATACTACATTGTATTGGTACAGCTACCGGTGCTGGTACTTTAATCCTTGCTCTGTAGTCTATATGCTGTCACATTTTGATGCCATTTCTAACTTTCATGAAACCTTTGATGATACCCTTGCTTAAGTATGGAAACCAAAATTTTATCATGATTTACTTGTGTTTTGTCATCCATTTTTATGTTATCAGAAAGTCTTGTCTGGTCATTGAAATAAATCCACAACAAAAAGCAAACATGTATTTCTTTGATTTAAATTCTGGTATGTGGATCTTTGCTGCTATAGCAACCATTGTATTTAATGGTAAAGAAGGTACAACATTATTTGCCTAACCTTCTTAGTTTTAAATATAGCAATTAACTACTATAGATTTCTGGTTATTTCTCACTAACACTGTTTTTGTCATGGCCTTGAAGCCTCAAATAGCAGTGGTCATTGAAGAACTTAGTTACCATTATATCATTCAGGATGTTATCTGCCAAATAATCTATAGGGAGTGCTCTTTTATTTTCCGTTTGTATGTTCCTTTTATTTCAAATTTCAAATGCTAGTATATGAATGCTATATAAGATTAAATAAAATTATAAATAGAATTGAAGATTTGAATATGGATAGTGTAGATATCTATCCCTATTAATATTTATTTTTTTATAAAATATGGATGCAGATATAGTAATTAGTTGGATGATAGATTTGGATAGAAAAATAAATTTGATAAATATTATCCAATCCGTTTGTATCCCTCGTATCCCATGGAATTTCTCTTTTGTAGGTGAAATGAAGCATGAGGCGGCTTGGCTGGCGAATAGACAAAAAAAAAAAAACAAAAGAAAAGAAAAGAAAAGGGTCCCAGAACTTCGGCTGCAGAACTTGGCTTGCAAATCGCCATTGCAAATTCCCTCGTAGCATGCCGGGTTGATGGAGGGGGAAAAGAAACACAGCGTGCATTCTATTTTACCCATTCGGACCGTAATCCGGGATTACCGGGTGGGGTCGCCGCGCGGGACCCACAATCCAAACGCCCTCCTCCTCCCTCCGCTGCATCCACGCGTTGCCCACCACTGCATCGGAAAACAGCTGGCAAATCCTTCAACCTGTTCGTCCATCCCCACTCCCCTGTTGAGGGCATCCGTTTATAAAGCCCCTCAACCTGTTCGTCCATCCCCCCTCCCCTGTTGAGGCATCCGTTTATAAAGCCCCTCTCTTACCCATCCCTCCTCCCCTTACCCGGTTACCCCTCCTCCTCCCTCCAAAGCCGACGTGAGAGAGAGAGAGAGAGGGGCACGGAGGAAGAAGAAGGTAATTAGGAGGATTAGGGCCGGGGTTGTTCCTTCTTGCCTCTTCCTCTCTCGTCTCTCTCCTATCAATCTCAATGGACATCTGGTCCAATCTACATTTCATTTAAAAATCCCATCCATTCTCCATCTAGTTCTTTTCTTTCTTTTTTTTACCTGATCGGCGCGATATATATGGATTCTAACACCCGATCGGACCAATCCGAAGAGCTGGTCTTGGCAACCGCCGAGCTGTCGTTCGCCAACCGCGGATGCTGCTGCTTTGGGTGCCCTGGTCCGCCCCAAAGTCCTGGGAACGGATAGCTCCGGCCGGGGATCGGGCCGAGGAGGCAGTGCCCACCAAGCGGCGCTGGTGGTGGACGGCGGGATGGAGGACGTTGATGAAGGTGAGAGAGTGGTCCGAAATTTTGGCCGGTCCACGCTGGAAGACCTTCATCCGACGGGTCGGCCGCTACGCCCGCCGCGGCGGTAGCCGCGGCAGGATTCGGAGGAGCAGGTTCGGGTACGACCCTCTCAGCTATGCCCTCAACTTTGACGATGGAATGGACAGCGAAACCGACGAAGACGTTGCCCACCGGGTATTCTCCGCCCGGTACGTCTTCCCGCCGCCGTCGACCAAGTCGTCCATGGATCTCGGTGGGCGAGATGCGCCGCCCCTCTTCGTCGAACCCCATGCAGCCAGTTGAGATGTAGGATTACTGATGCAGGATCGTGTGTTTGTCCTGTCGAGTGATGATTTGTTCGTTTGGTTTTTTTTTTTTTTTTTTCGAGAGAAGAAATATAAATTCGATGTCCGTCCTTTTCTTTCTTTTGCGTTTGTTTTTTTGGGTCTGGAATTGGAATTCTTGTAAAGGAAAAGCGGGTATGAATAGCGCGACGCTTACAGCTTTTTGCTTTTTTGCCAAGGACTTGTCAGGAAAAGAGGTCTTCTGGATGATGAAGAGAGGGAGAGAAAGAGAGAGAGAGAGAGAGAGCAGTCATGACGCATACGCAACCTAAAACTGCACATGATACTGACTCCCTTTTGATAGGATGCCAGTGAAATGTAATAAAAAGCTATATTCGCAAGAAGAGCCATTCTTGACAATTTTTTTGAAAAGTCTTCTATACGCGCGTGCAAAGTATTAAACATGATATATTCCAATTTTAAACAGATAAGAGAATTTATTTTTTAGACAAGATAAAACAGTTATTAATGATTGAAGATATATGTTCAGCATGAAAAATAGCATAAATTCAACCAAGAGGAACTCGATTCCATGAATGTAAATTACGAAGACCTTTATATGTAAGTCCGAGAAAAAAATTAAATGTCAATATTGTCGTGAGATTGTAACCATAGAGAAGTTATCTATCAAAAGAATAAGAAAAGAAGTATTTAGCTGTGCCCGGAAGTTTCAGATTCATAGCAAATGGCCATTAATTGACATTGTAAAACAACGACGTATTTTTGCAACAAAGCTATCGTGATTAAGAAGAAAGGGCATGTTAATGTAACATACATCATTCCTCCAGCACTCAAATAACAGGGCATGCCTCAATTACTAAAACTTTTTGGCATTGCACTAGATGAATGAAACGCTGGGCAATTCATACTTCAACAATCCTGCAACCCACTGACTAATGTATGACAGATTATGAACTGGACACTTAGCCTATGCGAATGATGAGTATGAAGTATGTAAGAATCTGATACAAAATCGCAAAGGTTTGCCTGAGGATGGCATGTCTTATTTTTTGCATCTTTCATTAAAAGGATGGGAAATGGAAAAGAAAAGTACCGGGGTGACAATATGATAGCATAATATCATGCCCGATCCAAAATTCGAGCCGGATGCGCATCAGACGGCCGTATGCCTTGGATTCATTTTTTTTTTAAACATACAAGGCCTGTACCATACCAACTTAATAAAAATAATCAACCAAGCAATCTTATTTATTTAAATAAGAAAATTCAAATGTTCAAGTCATTAACAACCACACGCTAAAATTTATTAATATATATAAATCAATGTTCACTAAGTCCTAAATTCTCACTAACTGTTTTCCAACCCATATGTTCCTCTAATTCGGAAAAAAAATAAGGGAATAAAGTGAGTTTTCCTAAAACTCAGCAAGTTATCATACATCTCAAGTATAATTCTACCATAAATCAAGAGCAAGCAATAAATCAGTGCACATATATAGTAAAAAAAATTATTTCTATAGAGTTAAATCAATAATTATTATTATTATTATTCAATACTTCTCTCACAACACACATTCCTTAGGATGGCCATCCACACACACTCACCTAGTCCTCTGCTGACTATGGTCACGATTGGCCCGTGGCTAGCCCCACAAGAGTCTAGAATCCTGACTCATATACCGCTCGACGGTCATGTGCCAGTGATCGCCCCATTGGAGGCCCACAAAGAAAACTAGCTCTGAAATTACACAAGAAACATGCATGCTCTACATGTACCAGCGATCGCCCCACCGGCCCGGCCCACAAGAAAAACTAGTCCCTGACTCGTGTAATCATAGTCGAACTAGAGAGCAACTAAAACCAACTCAACCCATGACACAGCACAGTACATTTTAGTCATAAGTGTTTAGCCTCATACCACATCATATCATTAATATACAACATAAAATAATATTGCTCGGTAAATTTTACTAGGGAAGGATAACTTACAGTAAAATATCCACCAACTAGTATAATCCAACACTAAATCGGGACTTCCAAGGATAACCCCGATCCTGCATGATAATTTTTAATCATATAATTAATTTCCATATAAATCTATAAAAAGAAAACTAAATTTCCTGCTAATTGAGTCAACTCAATTTTTATGACCGAGTTAACTCAGCCAACTAACCGAGTTGACTCACCCCATGAACCGAGTCAACTTAGTTCATCTCCCTTCTTTTCCACCCGTTGCCAAAACCTCTGCTTCCTTCCCTCACTCAATTCTGCCACCGTCTCCCTCAACCAACCCTCCACTGCCACCGGAAAAACGAAAGGAATGATGCCAACGATGCTCGACGGCCGTCCGGCCACTGCCGGAAACCCAAAACGAACCCAATCCTCCCTCCCATCCCGGCCAGCCCATCCCACTCAAACCCATGCTCACGAGGGAAAGGCTCCCGTCGGTCACTTCTGCTCATGCCAACCCGAGAGAAGACGAGAACGGAGAGCTTACCGGCGAGATCGACGTCCACCGGTGGGGTAATGCTCCGGGAAGGGCCGCGGCACGAGAGAAGGCTTCGTCGGCGTTCACCCAAGGAAGAGAGCTTCGAGATCGATCGAAGCACACAGAGGAGCCCTCTTTATAGGGAGTAATCCCTCTCCCGCACACCTCGATATCCACTCTCCCACACGCCTCATCTTCCTCGCTCCCCCTCCTCTGCCTTACAAACTGGCGATTTGGTGCCAGGGTCAATCCTAACTGAAGTCGGCATCCCAATTGCCGGCTTCAGTCCAGATTTACATGGACCATTTATTTATTTATTTTCAGATTGGGCCTCACAATAACATATTGAGAAGCATCAAATTTTTCGAAGAACATATGAAATAAATAGAGAAACTTCAAACTACAAATCAAAATACAGACTCGTTATAGCCACGAGCCCCTTAACGGGATATTGTAACCCGAGTTAGGGCAGTGTGAGGTTTGGACCGTGGGTCACGCCTATGGGTCTGGCTGCAGTTGGGGTGTATCAATGGCTGGCTCGCTCGTTCCAAGTTGGGTAGCAAGATGCGTGCGCGTGGCTCGGGAAAGGCCTAGCTCGCGCGTCTGGTTTCACAGAGAAGCCAGGATCTCCCGCTCTCAACGGTGGAAGGATAACGAGCCGCCCACCGTGCCCTCTACGGCCCATGGGCATACTATTAGCGGACAACCACCTTTTAAAACGCCTCGCAAAAAAATAAAAAATAAAAAACGAAACAAAATACAGAATCGCTAAAAGCATGTAAGCCTTTCTTTAGTAAACTAACAATAAAATGCAGACTCGATAGAGGATAGAAAACAAGAACCAGATCGTTGAGAGTATAGAAGTTGCATGACATTACTCCATCCAATGTAGACTCATAAGATGGGGAGCTAAACTATACTATAGAAGTAAACACAAGAAACATTTTTTCACTATCTCCCTTATCCAAATCTTGTATATGTATGCTATATTTGATATTCACTGATTCTACTACACAGGGGTGTCATGAAAAAAATGGTAAATAATATATCCTATATATAGCTATATTTTTTTATTATGTCTCATTAGAATAAAAATAAAAGATGTTATAATTTTCACTTTGATAAGCATTCCAAAATACTTTGACACATGTATCAAAGAAGGAAACAAGGAACCAGCTTAAATTTCTATGGCATGGATATCAAAAGAGAAAATAAGGGAAACACCGCACTTAGCCCATTATCCAAAAGGAGAAATAAACAAAGAGAGCCGCCTAGAGAGAGATGGCGCCACATTATTCTAAAGAGAAAAGAGGGAGTGGCTTCAAACCTCAAAATGCTATATATGTAATTGTAATCAAATTCTAGATTGGATAAATTATGTCAAAAGATGTATAAGATTCTGAATTCTCTATTAAAAGAGAGAGAAGGCATTGGATTCTTGGAAGCGTGGTCATCGTAGAACTAAATCGCATCCAGAAAAGGTGAAAGAATTTTTTTTAAATTTTTTCTTTCTCTAGTACCATTCTTGTATACTTTCTATTGTAGGAGCAAAGGATTACAAACTATGTATATTCTTGTATTTATATTTATTTTCTTTCATGGCTCTTACGTATCTATTATATGCAGCATTCTCTAATAATTACTTGTTGAATATCTTAATAAATTAATTCAGTAGATTGTTGATAATCTCTAGATTCTCTGCTTTTTAGTTTTGAGTTTATCGGGCTGAAGTTGAATTTGCTCCTGGACTTGTCTTGGAAGCTCTGCAAAGTAAATCATTCAGCAAACCAGCCTTTACCGAAAGTAACATGCCATTTTGTTAGTTTTTTTAAAAATAAATTTTTAATATATATTTACTAAGAATTAAAATCATTTGAAATATATTATCAAACTAAATTATTATACTTGGGTAGCAGTCATGCAGCTTCATTTTATTCTTGCCCCTCTATTTTTTAAATATTTTTTTAAAAAATAAATAAAATAAATAAATATATAAATAAAATCAATATTATCATTTTAATAATATTATAAAATAAATTTTATTATAATATATTATAAATATTATAATAAATATAATAGATATATATAATATATAATTTTTAAAAAAAGTCAATACCATACCGGTGATATCGGTGCTGTTATGATATCATATTTTTATTTTAATTAATTATTAGGTCATTCTTTGAACCAATTTCAATTTTTAGTTTATTGGTTAAATCAATATATAAAGGGAAATATCTCCTGGACCTGATGAAGATTCTGATCTGCAAAAGGATGTTCTATATTTCGGCTTCGTATCCTTATCCTGGTTCGAAGACAATGCCTAACAACCTTAAGTCTCAGGCTTCGTATCTTTATCTTAGTCCGAAGACCATGCCTCACAATCTTTATATCTCCGGCTTCGTATCTTATCTTGGTCCGAAGACCATACGTAACGTCTTTATGTCTCTGGCTTCGTATCTTTATCTTAGTCCGAAGACCATGCCTAACAATCTTTATATCTCCGGCTTCATATCTTTTTTTTGGTCCGAAGAGCATGCATAACGTCTGTATGTCTCTGGCTTCATATCTTTATCTTGGTCCGAAGACCATGCCTAACGTCTTTATATTTCTGGCTTCGTATCTTTTACTTGGTCCGAAGATTAAGCTTGTCAACCTTATGTCTTGGGCTTTATATCTTGTCTGGTCCAAAAGCCAAGCTTATTAACCTTATGTCTTCGGTTTCGTATTGTTATCTTGGTCCGAAGGCCAAGCCTTTCAATTGAACATCTTTGGCTTTATTCCTTCAACATCATCTAAAGAGCATGTTATCTCATATTCAAGACTGTAAGTGTTTATCTTTTTTTGTTATTTTTAAAGAAACTCTTTTGAAGTGTATAGCTAACATTCCCTTTAGGAGCGCTACTAAAGAGAATATTGAGCTCACTTCAGATCTACTATAAAAAAAGAAAGGCATATTAAAGATGTAGGCTTTTCCAACCCCGAATCAGTTGAAGTCTGTTTTAGTTATTGCAACCATCCACATGGTCGAAATCCTCAGATTGGATAAGCTCCAAAATAACTGATTTTCCGACCACCACTACTTACAGTTATGAGGAGGTTGCATTTGCCAACTCCTATAACCGTAAGTAATTACGTTGGAGCCTATAAATACTGGTAAGAGGGGACACTCGAGGTAAGCTAAACTCATTCCCAGAAATTCGAACTCTTCCTTTCACTCTCTGCTTTCAAGCTCTCCATTCTGCTGCTTGAGTTCTTGCTGACTTTGGCATCGGAGTGTCCCCCGCCGGAAGATTTCCGGTCAGGGGATCTATTTTGAAGATTCCGGGTGACGGTGAACCAGCGGGCGAGCCACTCCATCCAGCTGGTAGGGATTCAGCATCAACAGATGCCAACTCGACGATATCGGTGCGAGCCCAGGACACAACGGGCATCCAACTACCAATGCTCCCAAGACTGGCACTGGATTGGCAACCGGACTAGTGGCTGGATAGGCACTTGTCTAGCAGTCAGACTAGTGATCGATCAGCGACCGTACTGGTGGCGGAACCAGTGGCTGGACTAGCACCAACCTAGTGACTGGACTAAAATCGGCCCGTTGACCAGACTGGCGATCGAATCGATGACTGAACTGGTGACCGGACCGGCACCGACTTGATGACCGAACTGGTAGCCAGACCGACAATCAGACTGGCACTAACCTGGCAACCAGATTGGCTATTGGATCAGGAGTTGGATTAGCGACCGGACTAGCCATTGGACCGGTGGTCGAAATGACGACCGGATCGATGATTGGACTGGTACCGACCTGGCAGCCAAACTGGCTGTTTGACCGACAACCAGACTAGAGTCCAAATCGATGGCTGGAGCAGGACTGGCTGTCGGACCGGTAGCCAAATCAATGGCTGTATTGGCATTGCCGTGCTCACCCGTCGCACACCAGTCACCAGTCTGACCTCTAGGCCAATGCCAGTCCAGTTGCTAGTCAATGCTAGTCCATTCGCTTGTCCAATTATCGATCCGGCTATCAGTCCAGTCACCCGTACGACCACCAATCTGGCTACCAGGCTGGTACTAGTCTAGCCACCGGTCCGACAGCCAATCAACCACCAAGTCGATGTCAATCCGGTCATCAATCCAATCACCAGTCGGCCACCAATCTGATAACTAGTTCGACTGCCAGGTCTGTGCTAGTCCGACTACCAAGTTAGTGCCAATTTGACCGCCGATCCGACCACCGGTTCGACAGCCAGTTCAGTTCCAGCCACTATATGGCTGCTAGTCCGACCTCAGTCCAATAGCTAGTCTAGCTGCTAGGTTAGTGCCAGTCCAATCGCTGGTCCGACCACCAGTTCGACCATCAGTCCGACAGCTAGTCTGGCCTCCAGTCCGGCTCCTGATCCGATAATCGATCCGATAGCCAGTCCAGTCATCAGTTCGATCGCCAGTCCGATTGCTAGGTTGGTGCTAGTCTGGCCATTAGTACGGTCACCGATTTGACAACCAGTCTGATTGACAAGCAGGTGCCAATCCAGCTTCGAGTCTGGTGCCAGTCCGATTACCATGATATAGTCTTGGGAGCACTAATAGTTGGGTACTCGTCGTGTTTTGAGCTCTCACCGACATCGCTGAGCTGGCATCGATATCACCGACCTGGCACTGACTTTTTTTATAAAAATTATATATTATAATATATTTATTATAATATTTATTATATATTATAATAAATTTTATTTTATATATTATTAAGATGATAATTTATGATTTTACTCGTATATATTTTTTAATTTTTTATTTGAAAAATAAATGTGCAGAAATAAAATGAGACCGTAGATTATATTTGCAACTTCTTTTTTTTTAATTTTTAATTTATTATATTTTTAAATATTTTTTATTTTAAATTTAAATTAATTAAATTGATGACGAAGTTTTCAACCCGCGGTTTCACTAAATTGAAGCCCTAGGTTTCCGATGTGGCTGCCAACCAATCACAATAATATTAATTTTTTAAATATATTTTAAATATCATCATTTGGATGGCTTCATATGCTATTCATCATTCAGATAAGGTGACGTGGACTCATTTCAAAAATACTTCTTTTATTTTTAAAAATTATATATTTTTTATTTTTTTTGGATGTATTGACATAACAATGTGAATTAAATTATCCGCCTTACCATATATATATATATATTAAAAGGTATTATTTAAAAAAGAAAACTTGCTGCCGCGATCATCTGCCTGGCCAGCAATTACACCGTTCCGTCCACCACCTGTGGAAGCGTTGAAGGAACCATCTTGTCTCTGACAACATCTCAGTACTTTGCAATGGCGATCATATTTGCCCTAAAATCATGAATATTTATATTACCTCGTTAAATAACTTACATTTCATTTATGTCAAGATTGGGCAAGAAAAATAAATATTGTAGAATATAATTATATACGTTGGACCGTGCAGCTCCCATGGAACAAATAAATTTTATACGTCTGACATTTCTTATTTGATTGATATTTTTAAAAAATATTAGATAGTGGCATTTTCATGAAATAATTTTTTTTATATTTATAAAAAAATTAATATGGGACATGAATTTTTAGTTTTTTCATAATAAAGGAATTGAATTTTTTTCAAAATTATTCTTTAAATATTTTCTTTTATTAAAAATATAAATATATAAGGATAATTTACATAGATTTTTGGGATTTTTTTTTTTTTTTAAGAACCAAACAAGTCCTTAAATTGTTTGGTAAACCCAAAGAAACGATAATGAGCACATCTGGAATGCAATTTTGAACATCATCACTTTTGCTCGCTTCCTGCAACAATAGCGTGCTTTCCAAGCTTTTTTTGGGCGAGCCCATCCTGCTTAACGGTTAAGGCACCAAGCAAGTCCTCACACGATAAACTAAGCAAGCAAATTTAATGCCTGATCAAATAATAATAATTATACGGTATAATGAAGCCAGCCATCTCTAAAGTCTAAACTATCAAGAAAGAATGAGAACAAAAAGGATGCCAAGCCCCATTCCGGTATAAAGAAAGAGAAGAGAATAAAACATTAACTCAAAAAGAATTTCAAAGCAAAATTCCTTGTTCTCATAAAAAAATTAATGAATGACACGGCACTACAACAGTAATGCGTAAATGCCCGCACATGAAAAATTTATAACATCATGCTGAGCGGTCTACTTCAAATCTTACTAACTCATCTTTTGCAATAAAATTTGCTGCAAAAAGAAACAGAGTTTAGTCTTTCCCCTTCGTTTTGCATAAAGAATTATATTCTATACAATCAAAAATGGTGTCAATTATGCTTGGGTGTGCAACAATTACAGGTGAAAGGGATGCTTGTACCGTCAAGACGATAGTCCAGCTGGTTAGAATATTGTCTCATAACTAATAGATCATATATTCGACACGTGAATGACTCGATTAAATTCAAAAAATTATTAGTGGAATGCTAAGATCCTTCTTCTTCTAACTGATATCTTAGTAGTATTGGATTGAAGTACTCATCCTTTGAATCGAATATTTTCCTCCAAGTTGGGGCCTACACCGGATTTACCTTCCTTACCCCTTTTGCACTACCCCAAAAAAAAAAAAAAAAAAACATATACTCCATGGAATTCCCATAATAATTGCACCACCACCAGACCAGATGAGCATGCTACGCCGTCCTATGGAGTTGATAGTAAAGCAAGGTTATGATCAAGTGACAAATTCTCGAGATTGGCATGGCCATTGCTTAATAATATCTGGATTTTTGACAATATTCAAAGATCTTCCGAGACTTCTTATTGTCCTTTCTATAAATTCCTTTCTCTTCTTGAAATTCCGTTGATGGAAAGCTTTAATTTGTGCATCATCGCGTTATATTACAGTTAAATGTTCAGGCATTCGATGAAAGTGGAAAACGAGGTTATTTTGTATGATAGTATAGATGCACAAGGCAGCCTCAATATTTATACAAAATTTATTCGAACTTTAATAAATTATTGCAATTATAGTTCTTTTCGTTTCGCAGAAAGTTTGATCTAATATATTCGACTTTGTTGAGATGCAGTCCAGCCAACATAAATCTTATTGCCAACTATTTTAAAGTCTCACTAATCATCGCATCCATGAATCGATTGGAAATCGACAGGTTCAGAAACAAATGATAGCGATAGGGGACCATCCAAGCTTAAACGTAAGATTCGATCAAATAGAAAACTCCTTTAATGGCGACAAAAGTACGTCCCATCCCAGCAATTAAATACGAGAATGCATGATGCTATAATAAAGAGGCGTCACCAGCATCCAGTGCCAAGAGCTCGAGGTTTGCGGTAGACTCGGACAATCCCTTTGGCCATTTTCCTTTCTGCGAGCCGCGCAGAGATGGGGGAGTGGGTGATGTAATGTTGGGGCGTAGCAGAGTCATTATCTGACGAGACTGCTCCTTGTCAGCATCAGAATGGAGTTTTAACAAAAAACTATAATAAAAAATATATAAATATCAATAATTTGTTTTGGATGATATATAATAATATCAATAAAAATAATTTATTGTGGAAATGATAAGGTTAAATGCGTCCATGTAACCGGCATCATCCCACGAATGCAACTGAACTTTGGTCTCATCTGAATAAAAAATTTGGGGTTGACAATTATGCGATTTTTTTTTTTTTTATTTTTTTTTTATGTGAATGCTTCTAGATTTTTGTGCAATCATTCTTCCTCTTCTTCGATAACGGTAGCGTAATCAGAAGAAATGAAAAGATATATATAGAAATCACAAAATATAGGGCATCATAAAACGACCTATGGCTACCATTATTTTTCCAAAAATTATGACGGCCTTTAGATGAAGCTAAGCAATTGTCAATTCATTTATTATAAAGGGCATTTAGTTTCCCATGGGTACTCGTAAAGTGCGATCTTTTGAAAGCGCGCTTTGTTACGGGGACAGCTGGATGGGTGAGGAATGTGTCAGCTGATTCCTTTTTCTTCCTCCACTTGGAATCAAGTGTGCGCGCGAAGTTCACCCCCTTCTCCTGCTCTCTTTTCAGCTTTACCGGCCACTTTGTGCTTGCTGCTCGCATCTGGATGGAAGTAACCGCATCCTTTTACGCACTTCCTTGCTCGCCTACAATTGGGGGAAGACTTTTGCACTCCGTCCACAGCACACACACACAGAGAGAGAGAGAGAAGAGGGATCGAGGGAGAGAAAAAAAAAAAAAAAGGGTGAGGGGACCTTCCTCTGGAGTCATTATGTTTCGAGGAACTTTCTCTAGAGTTTTGAGTCGTCTATTTGTACCCTTCTTTTTTTCTTTGTTTTTTTTTTTTTTTTTTTAAAGCCCTTTTATCGGCTATGGTGGTGGGGGGGCTGATGGTGGCTTTTCTCTCTCGAATCTGAAGCCACTTTTTCCTTCGAGAAATAGCGAAGAAAGAAAAGGGTGGAGGTTCGGTAGGCTGCCTTCCTTCTCTCTCTTTCTTTCATCTTTTTTTTATCCTGCATTCTGGTCTGGGTTTGGGTCTCTTCTTCATTTGGTCGGTGGTGAGGGTTTCGAGTCTGCTTGGTGAGTTTTTTTTTCTTTTTTTTTCGCTTTCTTTTCTTTGTTTTTGATGCTCTGCTTATCTGATTGTAGCTTGTTTGAGGGTTGAGGAGTGGGAATTCAGGTGGAAGTTTGGGGAGTTTGGAGGATTTTGTAGGAGGTTTTTGATTGAGGGAGGAAGGAGATGGCCGGACAGGCGCCGCCGCCGAAGCAGGAGGAGTGGTGCCCCACCCGGTGAAGGATCAGCTTCCCAACATTTCCTACTGTATCACCAGTCCTCCTCCATGGCGTGAGCCCAAAACCACCATTTCTCTTTCTCTTTTTTTTTTTTCCTCGCATTTTTTTCTATTTTGCTGCATAAGAACTGATTTAATATGCTTATTGATTAATTATGTGAAAATTAATGTTCATATATGTGCAGTGCCGCTTATATATAGTTGTAATATTCTTACTCTCTTATCTGGGTTGGGGCTCCTTCTAGATTTGGTTTTTTGCTGCTAATTCACTAAGATTTATTTCATGTCCTCGCCCCTTTTTTTTTTTTTTGGGCTTTTGAGGGTTTCGTTATCTTGATTTCCATCCGGTATGGATTTTTGGCTGTTAGTTTGGTTTAATGGCAAATTTCGATGCATCATTTCTTTGTGGGTCTTCGAATGCAGCGGAGGCTATCCTTCTCGGTTTTCAGCACTACCTGGTTATGCTTGGCACCACTGTTATCATTCCTACTGCTCTAGTTCCTCAGATGGGTGAGGAAATGTAAGACTTAATTACCCGAGCATGCGTATGATCCATGAGGTTGTTGGTTCCTTTAGCTTTTGTTTTCAAAAATTTTGTACGTGAAACCGCTTTTATGGCTTCAGGATGAGAAAGCTCGGGTGATCCAGACGTTACTGTTTGTGGCCGGCTTGAATACTCTGTTACAGACCTTGTTTGGAACTCGTTTACCTGCTGTGATTGGAGGCTCGTTCAGCTTTGTTCTCCCTACCATCTCTATCATCCTAGCTGCCCGTTATAGTGGCATCCCAGATCCTCATGAGGTTTCTGCCACACTCTGCATTTACCTTTATGAAATTTTAATTCTTTTAGTTTTAAGTGTTTAATTCAGCATGATTTCCTTGCAGAAATTCCTGCACATCATGCGGGAACCCAAGGTGCCCTGATTGTTGCTTCGACACTTCAGATCATATTGGTTTCAGTGGGCTATGGCGTAATGTTGCAAGGTTGTTTAAAGATCTATGTTTCTGATTACAACAGATGTGCTTAATTTTGTGCTTATCTATTGTCTTTCAATATCCATATGACTACAGATTTCTAAGTCCACTCTCAGCTGTACCTCTTGTTGCTCTGGCCGGATTTGGGCTCTATGAGCTTGGTTTCCCTGTAGTAAGTTCCCTTGGTATCTTTGAGTAGAGTCGACTGATGTAGATGCTAATAGAGGGCTGTGATCTTTTTGCTGATAGTCATGATTGTTGTACTAACTAATAAGGGAATGAAACTTTGGGTGGCCTTTGTTTTTTTTATTTTTTTTTTTTTTACCTGCTCTATCTTTGTTTTCTAATAGCTGATGAATTCTGTGATGGATACTCAGGTGGCAAAATGCATTGAAATTGGACTTCCTCAGTTAATAATACTGATAATATTTTCTCAGGTATTATACCGCGATGCATGTCTTAATAAATACCCCACCCCCTTACGATCACAAAAAGCCACTCAAACAATCAGCCATTGGCACTGCACCCATGCATGCACGTGCATGTTTAGTGAAGTTTTTATTTAGCTAATCATGATTTAATGAATGTTTTTGGCAATCATTTTATGCAGTACATACCCAATGCTGTACATTCGCATAGACCTGTCTTGGACCGGTTTGCTGTCATATTCTCTGTTGCAATTGTCTGGCTTTATGCTGTCATACTCACGGTGGGCGGGGCATATAGGAATGCAGCACCAAAAACTCAACAGCATTGTCGCACTGATCGTTCTGGACTTGTTGGTGCAGCTCCTTGGTAAAGCTCAGATCTCTTTTTTTTTAAAAAAATTTCAAAATGTTTTCAGTTATGTTGTCTGTCTTCTGCATAAATCCGTGCGCTGGGGAGTTGAAGCCCGCTAATTCACCTTGAAGGGCTGGTGTCAATGCATCGACCAACTAGTCACTTTTTGGTGGTATTGATCACAGGGAGATAGAGGCCTCAAGTTACATCTCCTTGACAACTAATTGCATTCTGTAATTATTTTTTTTTATATTGTTGAAATACCATATGTGCAGGATAAGAGTTCCATATCCTTTTCAATGGGGAGCACCGACATTTGATGCAGGTGAAGCTTTTGCAATGATGGCTGCTTCATTTGTCGCTCTTGTAGAGGTCTGCCTACATCTATGTTATTATATTCTCAAGGACCAGCATTGAGGAGCCTTGTTATGCTGTTATTTCTTTCGTTGCTAATTTAGCTAGTTTCGTCAGCGTGAATGGTCTAGTGACAGTAAAATTTAGCTGACTGGAAGTTTTATCTGTACATCTTGTGTCGCATTGTAGTCAACCGTACTTTTATCGCGGTTGCAAGGTATGCAAGTGCTACACCATTGCCCCCTTCCATTCTCAGTCGTGGTGTTGGTTGGCAGGTAACAGAATTCGATAGCTTTCCAATTTTATTGATCATTACATGGTTTGACCCAGATGATCGTTGAATGATTGGTCATAACTTTTATTTCCATTACAGGGGATTGGTATCTTGTTGGATGGGCTATTTGGAACAGCTAATGGATCCACAGTATCTGTGTACGGCTGATGAGAAACATGCATTTTATCTGTACATGATTTGGTTAGTGCATGAAGATATTAATTGCCTGTTCTGAATATCTCATCATTTTTTTCCTGGTACAGTGAAAATGCTGGTTTGCTAGCCTTGACACGTGTTGGCAGTCGAAGAGTTGTGCAAATTTCTGCAGGCTTCATGATATTCTTTTCCATTCTTGGTAGGTTGTTTGTTTCTGTTGACTTTATTGTCTGGAATATACATGAATGCTTTAATTGGTTGGTCCAAGATGCGAACTGTGGAGCTAATTCATAGGTCTCAACTAAATGGATGGAAAGGGATATATTTGGTTAGGATTAAATGTCATGGATTATATGCACAAACAGGCCACATATCTTGATGTGATCAGCTTAAATTGTATGAATTGTTTGCTGAACTTGGAAAACTAGATAAGTTTTAATTAATTGCTGGATATAATTTTACATGTAGCAACAGAACTAGCACTGTTACGGATATCTCTAAGTTCATTGCTAAGTCCTTTAATACTATAAATGTATAATTTGATTCTCTGCCTTTAAGTTCTCTATTTATTCTCTTTGGATAATTGCTGCTGCTTAAAATTGGCAAGTTAGCTTTTCGTTTGCTTTTCTCATGTCTGACAACTTGGAATTTAACCTATTACATCACTTACTTGATTAATTACATGTCGATTCTTCAAACTATGTGCATGTAATTCTTTTTTTTTCCTTTTTTGGACGAAGCTATGTGCATGTAAGTCTTAAGTGGTCTTTCGTGAGGTAGTCTGACAATTTTTAACCCAGAATTATTTTTGACTGTAAATATTTGCCTTGGGTCCATGCAGGAAAATTTGGAGCAGTTTTTGCATCCATTCCAGGACCAATAATTGCAGCTTTATATTGCATTTTCTTTGCATATGTTGGTATGTCCGGATACTTGAAGAGCTGGTCCTCACTCCTCGCCACGATGTTATATCTATTGCAGTCTGATCTATGCGACCATCTCATGTACTCTTAATTTATGTTGTCATATATAAACAGGTGCAGCTGGTCTCAGTTTCCTTCAATTCTGCAACCTCAACAGCTTTCGGACAAAATTTGTTTTGGGTTTCTCTGTGTTCATGGGTTTGTCTGTTCCACAATATTTCAACGAGTACACTTCGGTTGCTGGCTATGGTCCAGTGCACACTGGTGCAAGATGGGTATGTACTCAATGTGCAATCATTATTGAGCAACACTGAATTATCATTTTTGACAAATTTACTCTGGGCTAAATTTAAGTTGTACTATTTCCAGTTCAATGATATTGTCAACGTGATATTCTCTTCGGAAGCATTTGTTGCGGGTTTTGTGGCATATTTCTTGGACAACACACTGCACAGGCATGACAGCGCAACCAGAAAGGACAGGGGCCGTCACTTCTGGGACAGATTCAGAAACTTTAATGCAGACTCCAGAAGTGAGGAATTTTATTCATTGCCATTTAACCTGCATAAATTCTTCCCATCTGTGTGAGTGTGTGCTGCTACGCAGAATGGAATACTGCGATGTCCTTGTAGGATGTTTGTCGCAATGTTACGATGTTGGTTCTTGTTTTCTATTCCAACTCCTGTGACCTCCTGGGGCTTTTCTCCCCCTCCCCTTAACCCCGCCCCCCTTGTTTTTTTGGCGTACGCATGCTCATGCTCATCTTGTATGTTTGATACGTAACAGATAAAATTATTGCTGCATGTATTTTGCAATTTATTCTGAAGTAGACATGAATGTGCATTTCAAAAAAAAAAAAGGTGGGGGGGGGGTGTAAACCCACAACATACCAAAAATAAATAAAAAAAATAAATAAAGAAAGTAACGTAATCCTGTTGTTCTCAGGTAAATAAAAAAATAAAAAATAGAATGCATATATGACATCGACATCCATCTAAATGACAGACAGTGCAACGACTAAAGAAAAATTGATTCTGCACTCGGGCCAATCTTGCAGCTAGTTAAGCCCGCTTGTGAAAGTTTAAGACTGTTCGTGGAATTTGTATTTCTCTAGCTATGGTCATCCAAAGCAGGTTAATTTCTGAACTATTTGCACCGAAAAATGGTCTCTTACGCTGCATAAGACAATATCGCTACGATCCTAGGCCATTTCATTTTCTAGACAGCTTAGTTTACTCGAAGATTGACCAATCCAAAGTCTCTGACTTCTAATTTAATTAAAAACTTTTCTTGACAATTAAGTGAAACGGCAAAAGCTGGTCATGTGCAACAAAGCTTGAAGGGTACATGTATGAACCTTGTTACCATTAGAGTAGGTTAATTCATACTTAAACACTGGGATTTCCATGCCACACCACAGCTGATGGTGTAACCAGTGGTTTCTGTTAGAGCGACGGTAACGCATGATCCCTTAAAAAATACTGTTAATCAGCTCTCCCAACCTTTCCTGGAGAAAGCACCCGTGAGGAATGCCCTCTCCTTGATCTTTAATCTGAAGCACAAAACACAATAAATCAAGATCTTCCCAAAAAAATATTAGTTAAAGCAGAGCCACCACATGGATGTTAATTCTAGAGTATATAGCTGGTCACAGAACCAGCTATAACTAATTCTAGAGTATTAGTTAAATTTGTGGTTTTCACTGTTTTTTTTTTTTTTTTTTTTTTTTTTTTTTTTGACCGTTTTCTTGAATCTTTTTGACTTCTTTGTGTAACGGAATAGAAACATTTGAATCCAAAGGTTGTGCATTTTTTTTTCATTGTTTTCACTCTCTTCTTCGACATCTTCGACATCGTATGAAAGGGTGGTCTTGTCGGCTACTGTTACCTAAATAGTTTCGCCACAACAATCTGGATTTTTTTTAAATAATATTTTTTAAAAATATAATTATGAAAATAGGTATTAGGCTTTATGTATACTAAAATAGATATTTGGAATGGACGTGGAGACCGCGGTGAAAGTTAAAATCATCTTTCAAAAGATAAAATTAACTTCATCTTTTCAAAAATGATTTCCATATAGACGATTTCATTTTTTTTAATTTGATTTAAGCTTTAACATGATATTTTTAAATTAAATTTGATGTGATAATTAAAATCGTTCTATTTCAGTGTTTGAAATCATCTTCCAGAAAGACGACTCCAGCGTTTGAAATCGTCTTTCCAAAAGATGATTCCAGCATTTGAAATCGTCTTTCCAAAAGATAATTTCAAACAATTTTTTTTTCTTTCAAAATTTCATAAATATTATTATTATTTTTAAATCTGATTAATAAATTTTAATTTTAATAAATAAATAATAAGTAAAAAATTAGTATTGATTAATATTCATTAAGATTTATATATTATTTTTTGATAATATTAATTATTATATTATTTTGAAATAATGTTGGATCGATGTCCCTAACCATTCTTACAAAAGGAACGTCTCTATTATAAGAGGCCGGTTTATCTCTCTTAAACCAGCAGCGCAGCAACCCCGGGCACTCAAGTCGACTCCCCGCCGATCCCCGCAAGAGCTATCCAGGATACTAAATCTCGAGTCGGCTCGCTGGAGACGAGCACCGAGCACCAAGGGACGTTGACGTGGCACCAGACCCGCCTTACCGGTGGCACCCACATCTCCGTGGGCCCAGACCCTACATCCGGACGAACCACGAGGGTGCGAGCTAGCCCAGCCAACAATCCCCCAGTAAAACGACCGAGAGTTTTTCCCCTTACGAGGACTCGAACCCGAGGCCTCGGCTCTGATACCAGTTGTTGGATCAATGCCCCAAACCATTCTTACAAAAGGAATGTCCCTATTATAAGAGGATGGTTTATCTCTCTTAAACCAGCAGCGCAACAATCCCGGACACTTAAGTCGACTCCCCGCCGACCCCCGCAAGAGCTATCCAGGGTACTAAACCTCGAGTCGGCTCACTAGAGACGAGCACCGCAGCACCAACCAAGGAACGTTGACGTGGCACCAGACCCGCCATACCGGTGGCACCCACATCCCTGTGGGCCCAGACCCTACATCCGGACAAACCACGAGGGTACGAGCTGGCCCAGCCAACAAATAACATTAATTAAAAATAATATTAATTAACTATATAAAAATATTTAATTTAAAATTAATAATAAATTAACTAAAAAATAACATTAATTAAAAGATATTATAATAATATATTTATATTATATTAAATATTTTATATTCTAAATATAATAAATGTATTATAATTTATTATATTATATTTATATATTATAATATAGTATAAAAATTTTTTAAAAAATTAAAAATTAAAAATAATCACCAGGTCAATACTATCCGTTACAAGCCCAGTACCAATTCAGTCGACACCCCGTGTCAGTCCAATCCCTTGCTCAAACCGGTGGCTGGACCTTGACGACCGGACCGGCGATCAGATCTGTGGCATAACTGGGACTAGACCGGTGGCAGGATCCTGACAGTCAGACTAATAGTCGAACTCTAGTGGCTGAACCGATACCTGGACCAACGATCGGACCAGCAATCAGACCAGGAGACCGGACCAGGATCTAGCCACCAATCCGGCCATCAATCCTAAGCTAGGGATCGAACTGACACCGGGCTGTTAACCGAACTGGCAACCGGATAGTATCGATATGATATTATTTTTTATTTTTTTATTTTTTTTTAAAAAAATTTATACTATATTATAATATATAATATATAATATAATAATTATGATAAATTTACTATATTTTAGAATATAAAATATTTATTATAATATAAAATATTTTATAATATATTATTATAATATCTTTTAATTAATTTTATTTTTAATTAATGTTATAATATCTTTTAAATTTTGTTATATATTTTTTAAAACTTTATTAAATTAAAATTTAATTAAAAAAATATTTATGCATGTAGAGACATTTAATGATGCATTTATGAGAAATTTTTATTTATTCTCTAAATGTCCTTTTAAGAATGAATTCAAATCAGAGGGCATTTTTGAAATTAAATAAAACATTACGAATAACTTTTTTGAAATTAAATCAAACATTATGAAAGGCATTTTAGAAATTAATTCTTTATCGCGTCTGATTCAATTTCTAAAAGATACAAGAAAATGATTTTGCACTCGGTCTAGCCCCAGTCATGCCACAGATCCGATCGTCGGTCTGGTCGTCGAGATCCTGCCACCGATTCTGAGCAAGGAATCGGACTGATACCGGGCTGTCGATCGAACTGGTACCGGACTAGCGACCGGATAATATCGACCTGGTGATTATTTTTAATTTTTTTTTTCTTTAAAAATTTTATATATATTATACTATAAATATATAATATAATAAATTATAATACATTTATTATATTTTAGAGTATAAAATATTTATTATAATATAAAAATATATATATATTATTATAATATCTTTTAATTAATGTTACTTTCAATTAATATTATTTTTTAGTTAATCTAGTATTATTTTAAATTAATATTATTTTTATATAATTAATTAATACTATTTTTAATTAATATTATTCCAAAATAATATAATAATTAATATTACCAAAAAATAATATATAAAATTTTAATTAATACTAATTTTTATTTATTATTTATTTATTTAAAATTAAAATTTATTAATTATATTAAAAAATAATACTTATAAAATTTTGAAAGAAAAAAAATCGTTTGAAATCATCTTTCAAAACACGATTTCAGTTGTTATATCAAATTAATTTAAAAATATTATGTTAAAGTTTAAATCAAATTTAAAAAAAAAATTGTAATTGTCCGTATGGAAATCATCATTTGAAAAGATAAAATTGATTTCAACTTTCGAAAGAGGATTTAACTTCTACCGTGGCCTCCACATCCGTCCTAAACACCTATTTTGATAAATATAAAACCTAACATCTATTTTCGTAATTATATTTTAAAAAAACATTATTTTAAAAAAATCCCAACAATCCAGAAAAAGGGTTTTTTCTTAAATAATATTTTTTTAAAAAAAAGTTATGAAATAGTATGAATCAAAAAAAAATTTACCAAACTATAGCTCGATTAACATTAGCATCAGAAGACGACGCGAACCCCCATCTTCTTTTTAATGAAGGCACGGGTTAAACTTGTGCCTCCGTGAAAATACAGGTTAAACCTGTATCTTTAATTTTAATATAATAAAATTAAAATAACATAATAAAATTAAAATAATATAATTAAATAGTTAAAGTAATAAAAATAATATAATAAAATAAAAATATTTAAAATAACATAATAAAATTAATCTTTTTAAAAATAAATATATTATAATTTATAATTTAATATATTATACTATTTTATTATATTTATTATAATATTTATTATATATTATATTAAATTTTATTTTATAATATTAATATTTTATATTATTATTAAGATAATAATTTGACTTTATTTATATATATTTCAATTTTTAATTTTTTTTTTTAAACTTAAAAAACAGGTATAAGATAAAATTGCATGCACATCATGCAGCTTCATTTTATCTACAACTTCTTTTAATTTTTTTTATTATATTATTTTAATATTTTAAATATTTATTATATATTTTTAGTTTATATATTTTTTAATTTTATTATGTTAAAATTTAAAAATACGGGTTTAACCGGTATCTTTTTTATGCGGCCGTCAAGTTTATTTAAAAATACGGGTTTAACCGGTATCTTTTTGATGCGGCCGTGAAGTTTATCGATAGTCCAATAAATTTATTTTGATCGCTACTTTGATAATTTTTTTTTAAAAAAAATATATTATAAAAAAAAAAAAAAAAAAAAAAAAAAAAAAAAAAAAAAAACCTTGAAAAGTTTATTCACGCCAGACCCCGCAGGAATCTCGTTCCCCAAGTCGGTCACTTTCAGCTGAGTGGATGACCATGTGCAATCTACTGACTGTTACAGAAGACCTGGAAGAGCCACGTGGGTTGACATTATAAGTAATCTGCTTCTTACCTTCCCGAAAAGTACATTTGTCTTGGAATATTTCTTTACAAACCTGGCACAAAGATAAGGTTGGATAAACTAATTTTTTAGAGGGGCAAACTGACATTGCAGGATTGATACCAATCTTGCATTTGCAAACCGATTTGCAACGCAGGGTTCGATATGTGGTAAAACAACCAATAAAGGATTTGAAAATTTTCTCTGGTGTAGTCAATATTCTTCACAGGAGAGAGAATCAGAGAATATAATGACAAAAGTTGATTGGAAGCCTTTACTTGCGATAAAGCAAACGTATGACTGAAATTCGATAATTATGAGGAAAGGGAACATAAGCTTGCCAAAGTTTCATAACTTTTTCAAGAAGGCATGCTTTGGTGAAGTTACTGGGCCTACAATAACTGACATCTCAAAATAGATTTGAAGTAATCTGCATAATTGTAGCATTGGCTAAAGTTTATGTTCTTCAACATCAGATGTTAGCATTGTTTTTGTTATTTTGAATATACATTGTTAATGGTTAAGCAATACAATAGATTTGAAGTGATTTGCAAATTGTAGAATTGGCTGAAGTTTTGGTTCTTCAACATCAGATGTAAACATTTTTTTGGTTATTTTTGAATATACATTGTTAATGGTCAAACTATACCATATCATAGAGAAGCATATACAAAGACATGTAGGATAGTAATAATATGTAGATTCAATTTATCACAAGTAAAAATCGTATAGAATATTAGTTCAAATTATTTAGGAGTCACAATTTGCACATGTTGACGCGTGAGTTTAAAAACTGGAATTTTCAGCAGCAGGAGCCAAGAATGAATTCACATAACCACTGCATTTCCTAAGGTAGATGATTCCAACTACCAAGCTATAAGAATGATAATAAGGATGCCATGAATTCTATTCTCTGCAACATACACCAAGATAAATTTTATCCAGAAAATTGACTTTTCCCTTCTTCGAGATTCATAGGATCTCTCATATCTTATTGAACTAAACAGAGTACCTGTTTGCAGCTTCCTCAAACTCAAAGTCAAGGAATGCAAAACCCTTGCAGATAGGATCCCTGGTCTTTCGGTTCCCCATAATTTCTGGCCTTATATTAACAAGACCAGGGAACCCTTTGAAAGCCAAATGTAAGTCCCTGTGGATGTTGGCCTTCCTTGGAAGGTTTCATATAGTGACCCAAGCGGCACTTGGAATAGCATCTATTGCAGTAAATCTCCTTTTTAAAACTATAAAATTTCAGCCTTGACCAGAACCAAAACCATGAAAAGAAAAAGAAATGAAAGAAAAACAAAATGATGAACATAGTCAATATGGATCAAATATGTGTTTGCTTTTATTCAAACTAAATGCACATGGCTGTTAAATTTTTAGATGTAGAATAAACTTTAAAATTATTTAAGCATGAATGAGATGCTAATGATCATTTTTCATAAATAATTTAAATTTATTTGCTATATTACATTCTTAATCTATAAATAAATTTTTATGTCTTTATTATGTGCAAGCTCATAAATGAGTTCCTCCCCACCTCTCCTTGATTAGAGACTCCATGTGAGCAGGTATGTTTCTTTGGAATATATGTTTTGAACACACAAGAAAATATCATAGTCAAAGCGTGAAAATCACAAGATATGCAATTGTGTAATCCTTGATAAGTATTTATCTTCAAAACAAAAGAAAATAGAGAGAAACTTTTAAATAACATGCATTCTCCAAACAGTTATGTATTCATTTATTTTGGTAAAATCTCAGTAGTTATTTAATAAGTATATATATAGGTGGATATTTGTGGTGTAATTGAGGTGAGATAAGTCTGCAAGAAACATGAGGCTTGATTCCTTGGAGAGCAAGGAGACCTTAAAGAATCCCAATCCAAGACAGTATGTTAAGCTGGAGGCTTGAGTAGGATTAGGATGAAGCGTCCGCACCTACCATCTCAAGCAAACTTGGTCTCATCTCAATAGATGAGTTGATCTTATCTTTCTGTCCAAATATCATCAGAGTCCATGAATAAGTGGAGTGTGATTCCAGAATTCCTAGTTTACTTTAGCTTTATATTATGGCCAACGAGATCAAGAGAGAGACAATGCAATAGCATCCCAATTGAGAAGAGTTATCTCGGTTAATAGTGGTATCTACACTGGATAACGGTAGCAGGATGCTAGTCAACAAAAAAGTTTAAATCAATATACACTATGCAGCCATTATCTGCATTTTAGAAAACAATAGGGATGTTACAGGCAGATGGTATAATAAGAAAGTTTCCACATGAATATTGGCACATGTATAGTTTTAAGATTTTGGATTTCCTTCATACTATGATACTAACTGTAAAATTGCATGGACCAGAATATTACAAAATCAGAATGGCTCACAAGTATAACAGGAATAGCAAATATTAGGACCATTAACCCAGGAAAACTGAAGTTAAAAATAAATACATCAAAGAAAGCATGACTGCGCAAAATGAGGACCAACTACAAAGTGAGGATAACATTGTGAAATTGTTAAAACATATTCAGCATGGGCCAAAGATGACCATTATTTGTAATAATTCTCAAATTCAGGTTGAAGGATCATCAAAGACAGGGAAAGACTGAAGAAATTAAGGATGTAGGTAGTGAGACATATTTGAAGTTTTTAAAAAAAAAAAAATTGGAGGACTTGCCTCTGACAAGAACTAACAAGGAGCTAGGGTTCATCTTCACACACATGCACACACAAAAGAAAAAGAGAAAAAGAAAAAATACCTTGGGTGCATCTCATGCACCAACCTTTACACAGTTTTAGAAATGTCGAGCGGCGTTTCCCCTACATGTAAATAAGAACACATGTATCTGGTGGCCTCTAATTAACTTGTGCAAGTCTTTAGTGAAATCAAATCACTTGGCACTACTTAAATCATGAGCATTTCGCTAGCATTATGATTTTGCTCTTGGTTATATATCCAAAGATTAGCAAAAGCATTTTTTTGGCTTTAAATTGTTTTAGGCCCTGTTTAGGTGCCAGATTAGGCTGTCCAAGGATAATCCATGCGCTTAAGAGAAAACTTGAAGAAGAAGAAAAATATGAAGGATCAAAGGAGGCACAATATTTCAGGGAAATGGTAAATCATCTATTTGGCTGATCTTCTTATCCGAAGTTTTCAGGATTTCAAGTTCCATTGGAGTCCAAAGATTTGTCAGTTTTCTCTAAAATTCATCTTGTCTTCTCAGCAACTCCCAAATGCATGTCGAGTTGTCTGGTGGATCAAGTAATCGGCATCCAAACAGCCCCTTATCTTTCTATAGAAAACAAGTACTGGCCAAGTATGAAAGTCAAAAGGTATGGCTTCAGTTTAAGGACTTTCAGCCAAGGACACGATAGTGCAATCTATTTGGGGAAATGAGGCTCAATATAAGAGAAATTCGATCCCATTTGTAAAATGACTTCTTAAATCCTGTTCCTTCATGGGGAAAAAAGAAATGACGCATTATTAGACTTAATTTAAATCAAGCTTCTTTCCTACTAAGGATACACACCTATGATTTACTAATTATTAAACCCTAGATCAGTTTCCACAGGTAGAAGGTAGATATTGTTATTGGTTTGGTTGTCATATTTGATCATTGCTCACATTCTTGGGCAGGCACCAGCCAAGCTTCAGAGCTTTTACGAAATCCATCTAATAGGAGTTCACTGCTTGTAGTTGTTGACACTTGATCACAGGTATTGAGACAAGAACCCAAGTAACAGTATTCAATTAAGGCTTGCAGGTAATGCACCAACAGTTCATGGTGAATCAAGCTTCTTGAAAGACATGGGAATGCTATATAAGAATTGATGAAAATAGATACGATAACATGATAGGAACTTGTGAAGCAGATAACGAATTTTGATGCCCTAAAAAGATTTGATTAACAATAAATTTCACGAGGCACTACTGATAATAGGATTGGATTAATTCAAGTTGGAATAATGGCCACAGAATTAACAGCTTGATGAAAACTTCGATGATTGATAAATAAGCAACCAATCGGATTAGAATCAAAGCCAAAAAAAAAAAAAAAACTAATGGCTCTATCCCACCTCTATGATGTGACTCTTGCATCTTTGAACGGGCGATGGCAGCGCTCTTGAACTGGTTCTTGAGATTAATGATTTTGGCAAGCTGGGCTTCCCTGCTCTGCTCCATCTCTTCCAAGAGCTGCTCCTCCGCCATGGTATCGTATGTCTTCCCTTCTCCGAACCCGGCAGACTCTTTCTCCAGCCACCGCGCCATCTTCTCCAACGGCATCAGCGGCTCATCACCCCGTCATCGTCGGAGAACCCCCCGCCTCCCTCCGCTTCCCGCGCCGGCGACCCGAGGCGAAGAAGCCCGCGCGGTCTGTCGGCATTTATGCAGCTAAAGAGAGAGTTGGGAGGAGGGAAGGTCTAGGAGGCGGGAGGAATGATAGGAGCGCGGACGGAATGGGGGTGATAGGTGGTGGGGATGGTGCGAGAAGGGCTTCTCACGTATGATCATCTTCTGAGAAATCCCCAACTCTCCGATTCCCTATTTGATTTTGGGAAGCTTGAGATATAGAAATCGAGGGGACGAAAACAAAGGGGAAAAAATATATATATATACAGGGTAAGCCATGGTGCACTTGTCATGCTCATGAATAATATATATGTATTATTTTTTATTAAAAAATATTAAGCTAACGAAGATGTGAGGCTACATATTTTGTTTTGCTCATCCGAGGCACGCTAAAAGGATGTTGAATGAAACAGACCCACCATTTATCTTGCAGCCATTCCATCAAATAAATCCTATAAAAGATGTCAATTCCAGGGGTGACATCTTGAATGAATTTTTTTATAATTTCCTTTATCATTGCCATAGATCCATGGTAAACAATTTTAGATTTTTTACAATTTCTTGCAAAGACATAAAGCTATATTTTATTATTATCCTTAATATTTTTATAAAAATATGTTTTTATATAAATTAACTAATATTTAATAAATATAATATAAAATTAAACTTTATCTATTAATATTGACAAGAATAAGACACATTATATATTTAATCAATTTTTTTTTTTTTTAAATTTATTGAGCAATATATAGAATTTGAATCTAGATTAATTTTTAAATTTGAATTCCAGATCTCTTCCAAGTTCTCAAAGTACTTCTAAAACATAAACAGCCTGTGATATACCAAAACCCACAGGAGTGATCACACCTTATAGGAATGTATTAGATGGTACATCAAATTTGAGCCAAACTAATTACCCAAGAGGTCTTTTGACAACAAAAGTTCAATGTCAAATGGCTCAAAGGGGGACCAAAACACATCCTCCTTCCATGACCCACGATCCAGCAGAGGCAGTCCAATCAGATGTTTGTCTGTCTCTCATATGTGACGAGGTGGTACTCCAGGAGGAACAACATGCTCAACTCGGGCTTTGTCCACTTGTTTTGCTCTACTTTCCACGAAATTGTGCAAAATCGAAGAAGCCGGATCGAACACTACTAGGGCTATCTGAATTGAGATTGGAGACACTCTTTGCAACTTTCCCCTGACCGTGCTCTTCTAGGGCCATATGGTTTCCTACAAATTTTTCCGGCATCACTGGGACATACTTTTAAGGAACGTCAATTTTTTTAAAAATATAGTGCATGCTCCTAATTAACCGCATCGCATATACTCATAAACGATCACAAGGCATATATGATCATGGACAAAGAATTCGAACATCTCAAGTTGGGCGGCTACATATACGACATGCTTCGCATTGTGAGGCCAAGCATGCAGCCCCCACTTTTACGTAGGGGTTACTACAGCTAGTGCTGGTTCAAACCGATGGATAGGTTGATGTGGGATTTTAGGCAGACTGAATACAGGTATTGATAATGTCAATATTAAGAAACCACGTCCATATGTCACTTATGTTATTGCTATGGCTATGAGGTATCAAGTACTAATTAAGTAATAAGCACCAACTATTAGTTGCTACTATTATTAGTATTGCTACAAAACATTTACCATTGTTGTTATTGTTATTATTATATTTAATGTATTTTATTCATTTTAAATACTTAAATAAATACTAAATATATATGCTCCATATAGATTAGTCACTTGACCACCTACGTACACACCGTAGTCATCTATCTTTTGAAAACGCAATCGACACTGTAACACAATCTATGATTTCTTAGCTTGGAATCAAAAGGATGCATATATTTTATGCTCATCATTGAGATCCCCTATTCTATCCAAAGCGCTATTTTGGACCCATTAACACTAGTGCTGCGTCTTTTATAAGTTGATAACTGCCCATGATAAAGTAAGTCAAGACAATGTGTTTCTTCTTAAAGATGAGGTTGGACGAAGTCCAATGATCATCAAAATAGATATAGGAAAGGCCCGTGATTATATTTGTTGGATTTCCTGGACTAGGTCCTGGTAGGTCATTTGAGTTATGGGCTACATAAAAGAAGTTCCTTTCTCTCGATCTCAAGTTCTAGGTCGCTTTTCACCTATTCCACCACAACTTTTGACTCTCAAACAGTGTTCTTATGCATCATTCTCATACTTTTTTATTCTCCCAAACAGTATATTGTTCCCGCCATTTCTACCATTAAACTAGCACTGTGGACTACATCAGTATTCCGCCACACTAAGATATTCTCGATTACAATGACATGATATGCTGAATAGCTCGAAATTCAAGCTTCCCACCATAATATGACATAGCTTTTAATCTATTCTTACTTCAACATCATGGATGAATTAAGACGACAACCACAAAAATCACACCATTTGCCTTTCTTGCTCCACTAGACCTCTCATGGGATATTTTTCTTCTTTCAATCCTAAATAAAGTAGAGCAAAGAAAACATGACTGTTCAATCACTCATGATATTCTTGCCCTTACACTGAATTTCACATCACAATACTACTCAGTACTCACATTGACTTAGCTCGTCTTATCAGATTAGCAAAGCCATGTTACCCTTTGTCGCTTATACTTTCCTCCACAAAAAAAACAGAACGGCTTAAGTGCCCGCAAGAAGAGACGCAAAAAAAGAAGACATCATCTTCTATCTCAAGCCTTGAACACAAAGGCTTACCCAACAAGTGCGAGTACAAGATTCTCCAATGATCTTGAGTAGCAAAATAGTATGAAAGGCATCAAAGAGAGGATACTTCATGTTACCAAAGAGAAGAAATAGAGAAATAAAGCAAGTTTCTAAGCAATCAAATTTAATCTGAAACACCAATCAAAGCCCTTGGGAAGCCTAAAATTCTAATTCCAAGACTTTATGCAGCCTTAGAATAATATATTTAAGACCTTGTCTAATTTAAACACAATAAGGATAGATAACCGAGTTTAATCTGATTATTCTATCAAACACATTTTTCCAAGGCAAAAGGAGCTTTCCAAAAAAATTGAGAACCCCAGCTTCCCCACCTAATCTGGACAAACTAAGATAAATTTAATTTCCCGAAAAGCCAGAATAACTTATTCTCGGTCAAAGCAAGTTTGTGGGAGCTTATTTAGGCTAAACCCATTTTATCTGGATCTATTTGTTTTGCAGCCAAACAAAGGCCTGGTGTAGTTGGACCCCTAATATTACAGTTTTGATTCCAAAAATCAGAAACAATTTTTAAGAACCAACATTACCATCAAATCCCATGTTAGTCACAAATCCTATTCCAAACATACTTGCAGCCTCCAGAGAAAGCCCTTTTCTTCTTCATATGGCATCCAGTATAAGTGATTCAAATGAGTCAGATGTTTATTTGGTAAGACTTCCAACTAGCATAGTTTTGGCTCCATATTAAATTTTCAAGTTGCCTAGTGAGCCTTTTTTAAGCAGTTACCATCAAGGTTCAGACTGCAAGATTTCTTCCAAGAAAGCTTCAAGTGTGATTCTTGCTCTTGGACCATGAATTGTACCTTTGATTTGCATCATATGATTTCACTGTGCAGAAACTTGCCTTCAAGATAGTCATGGAGTCATATTTCTCCATCTTAAACCTAGTCTGCACCAAGTCACATGACATACAATTGAAATGTAGCTTTTTGCTTTTCTATGCATGTTACTCAAGTTGCATGGTCAGATCACTTCCCTCAAGTTGTGCCAATCACAACTGAATTTTACAACCAATGATTGTATCGATCAGAATTCTATCACCAAATCATACTTTGCTAAGGTTTCAAGTTTTAACTTAAATCAATATATTTAGCTGAAACAGATCTATTTTAGCAAACAATAATGGAGCACTTCCTAAGTTTCAGTAGATTCAGTAAGCTTCAGCTAGTTTCAGCAAGAACAAAGACTCATTGCAAGGTTACTTCTTTTCTAAATAGAGTTGTTCATGGCTAGTAAATCAAGCCTCTTTGCAAGATCATACTAACTAGAAGTTTGAAGCTTTGAAGTACATGCAAAAACATGAAGACTCTGGCTTGCATAAAATTATAAGGGGACTTATATTTACTATATTATTCTATAGGAGTTCAAAGAGTGCGCAAATGAGATTTTGGACCTTGTTGGCTTCTCATGAAATGTTTCAGATTAATCAAATTTCACAAATCAAGATTCTTGGTCAAAATAAATTTTGCTATTTTAGCATGACTTCATATATTTGATAAATAAGATATTCATTACGCAACTTATCTTTCCAACTTGTACTTTTTTCCTTTTTCTTTCTATTTTTTGGATTTTGACATTTTCTAAATACTTAGAGGTTACAAGAATTTTCAAATCATTCAGTGCATTCCAAGTTGTACTTAATATTTGGCTTTTCTTTGTGTGTGTTGGGGAGGGTGGGGTGGGGCGGTTGGGGTGCAGTAAAAAAATTGTCAAAACTAAATCTCATTTGGCTAAATCAAGACCAAACGTATTTCAAAATCTAAAGTACAAAGCGGCTTTTTTTATGACAAATTTTAAAGTCTTGCTCAGCAGGCAATTTTCTAGGCCATCAGGTTGTTATACTTGCTCAAACTTGTAGGAATCAACTGTAACTATAGTCGAAATTTTGAACAGTCAAAAAAATTGCATCTTTGCATCAAGCTATTCTCACCTTCCACATAGCTCGATGCTCACCTTCCACATAGTTCGAGGCCAAGGGCAGCAATAATGAACATAGCTCGATGCTCACCTTCCACATAGTTCGAGGCCAAGGCAGCAGCAATAATGAATGCTTCAGCTGAATCATCCACCATCTCAAAAACTGCACATTTAAGTGAAAATGAACCAAAGGTTAAAAATAATTTTGGGTCAATGATGCAGTCAAATATTCATGCCAAAAAATAGGCAACTTAGGCACAAGATGCTCAAACATTGAGTTGTGATCTTCTAATTATTAGTTAGAGTATTTTGTTTCTTTAGGAGGTCCAATATTATCTATTCTTCTGGAATACTCGTACTCATTTTTAGGGCCATTTCGATATTGAGTATATTTTGAATGGTAACAACGTTTAGCGTCTTACCTATGATACTAGTTGGATTGGAAAAGTTCGACTTATTGGGATTGTGCATTGAAAAGACTTTTCTTAATTGAAAATACTTTTCCTAACCATTACAAATCTTACCATTTTAGCGAAGTATAGAAAGGGACATTTGTGCAGAATTAAGCCTGCAAGATCCACATCATCAAAATGCACGCAATCATTGGATAACCAATTTAAAAGAAATAGTTGGAATGGTGTAAATTTTTCTTGTCCCCCCAACCCCAACAGGAAACCAAAAAAAAAGGGAGTTAAGAGTTAAGTTCACCAGATTAGAAGGAAAAAATTATGACACGAGGAACGGTTAAACAAAAAGGGATAAGAATACGAATTTACATTCATAAATCCTTTCATTTTTTTTTCTACAAATGCCTGCAAGGCTCAGGTACTGTAGCAAATAAATACATTGATCCTCATATATTTGGTATGAGCTGTACATTTTACATAAGCCTCTCGTCACATTCATCTTAGGAAAGAAACTTTGACCAGTGTTTCATGAAACAATCACATGTACTTCGAATTAAATGTACTAAATATATAAGTACAAGGTTGAGATGCCATTTCGTACAAGATGTTCTGGAGGATTTGGCCGGACACTGGCATGTTGAAAATTGGATACATATAGCTTTGTAAACGTACCAGCCATCAATGCAATCTGCAGAACACTGACACTGTTAATATTAACATGTAACCGAAAACCGGTCAACATAAATTAATTGCAGGTAACTTACCAGCTTGCCCTTGTTGTATTAGCTGATTGAAACAAAAATGCTAACAATTTTCTAAATTCCTGAAAAAAATGCAGCAGAAAGAAATACAATTAAATTATCAGCTGTACGTGAAGACTATTAGTAATTTGTTCATTTGTATTCATGATAGTGTAATGAAGCAGTTAGCAGAGCTGGCTGCATACCTCATATCAAAATTGAAGATCAATCAAAACTTGAATCAAGGCACCAACTGGAAATCAATTAAAATTTTTAGCTGTGATATTTGCGGCCATCAACTTCAAGACTAAAGTGTATCCCCACAAGTGCAAGACATCTATTATTAATATAATATGGACTCCCAAAAGGAAAGAGAAATAAAACTTACCAAGCATTCCTAATTAACATTTATTTGTAACAGTAAGAAAAAACGATCTCACATGCACATATCAAAACTAACAGAGAGATTAAACTTAAATTCAACAACATTTAAGAAAAAGAAATGCATACTTTTTCACAAAAGATCTTGATGCATAACCACAACCATCCACACCTCCAGCCACCTGGAAGTAGAAAACTTTGGATAAATTCGTTTTTATACCAATGTAAATCATTAGTATAAGATCCACTGGTAGTGTCTCACTGGAGAGGTTCAAATAAAGAGATCGAAAAACATGCCATTTTGTCTTTTTCCTAAAGAAACTGGAGGTTGATACAGTGAGAGAGAGCAGAAAAAACAACATATTGTAATGAAATTATAGCCATAAAAATAACCATCCCTCATCCCAGCATCAGGGTCACTTTTGTCAATTTCTCCAGCAAATTGTTTAAATCAGGGGCTACACCCCTGCCAATCCAACTATATAATTTCTCTAAATGTCCACACTTGCATTCATTTTGATGACCTCAGATACAACTATCTTATACAGTTTTCCACCTAATATGTTCATACATCTGAGGACATATAATATCCCATATTTACATGTATGCTGTGTCAAGGCCTCCATATCAACGGATCTATTGTATAATCACAGTCCAACTCTTAGTCCACAAGTGCCATGATATATGAATCCAGTCCGGCAATCAGCATCATGGGCCATCCTGATCACTTGAAGGCCAATTATGCATAAACGGCCTTATTGTTTGTGCATCTACAGTTCCCCTTTTTTTGGTTGACATGCACAAGCTGAGCACCCACCAAAAAGCATCATTTCAAGGATACAATTTCAAAAAACCCATGATGCATCACAAACCCTGACTTAACTAACGAGTGCATCTACAGAAGTCTCTAAAGATCCCCTAAAGGATTCCTTCACGTCCCCAAGTCCATCTGGGGAAGCCGCACAAGACAAACTGACGATTTCATCTTCCTCCCACATAAATGTTCTTGGCAATCAAAACCACATTTTATAAGGTCATCACATGTTCAAGTAAAACTAAGAGCAATACCCAAACAAAATTTGGATTTCTCTTGCACATAGGTCCCCTAATAGCTAATGCAGATTAAAGCATAAAAATTTTAAAAAAAGACAGTCAAAAATTTTATGTAATAAATGGTAGTAATGGGCAAAAGACTGTATTCCAGAACAGAAGAAGCTCGAAATTGATTGGGGTTGTGTGCACAAAACAAGAAATTCCCTAAAAATTTATACAGGTCAACTCAATTTCATTGGTTCAAGTTGCCAGTTCAGTTTGAAGGCAGTGATGTATATAATCAAAACAGCAGTTGAAGCAAAATGCAGAAGCAAGGACTAACCTGTTTACCGTTGGTATATTTGCTGAAATAGGACCGTGTGAGATTCACTTAGGCTGCGTTTGGTAGCAAGCAATCTATCCAGATTACTAGTAATTTAATAAGGCCCCACCACATTACTGTATGGTTGTTTTTTTTTTTTTTTTATGGTAATATATCCTGTCTAGTAATCTGGATTACCTCTCAGGAGATAATCTGGATTACCTCTAGAAAGGGTGATAATTCAGATTATCACCTCTCAGGTAATCTTTTAAACAATATTACCCTACCCATATTCCTTCCTCTTATATTACAATATAAGATAAAATATAATATAACTTTATATTAATATTATATATATTATTATATTATTGTATATATATTATATTATATTGTATATATTATACGTTACATAATATTACAAATGTAATATTATTATAATATATAATATTGTATTATATTATTTATATATATTAAGTATATATATTATTATTAAATTCAACATAATATATTTATATTATACATAAATATATGAAATTATATTTAATATAAATAAACTACATTATATTAAATATGTTACACTATAATTTATATTACATTATATTATTTCAATATTACAATAGTGTATAATATTATTATACTATATTATATTATTATAAAATATAATTTAACATAAACTTATAAATTTTATAATATAATATATTATATTATAATATTAATATAGTATAACATAATATAAATTATATTTTATATTTATTTATATATAGCATAATTATATATTTACATTATATATTTATATATAATATAATTTGTATATTATATTAAATTAAGAATATAATATATATTTTATATTTAATATATTATTTAATAGGTTTAAATAATATATTAAATATATTATCTAGTTAAAATTCATTTTTTTATATTTATTTAGTATAAAAAATAATTTATTTTTTAAAAGTTTTAATATAAAAATATAAAATATTTAATATTAACATATTTTGTAATATAAAATATTTAAAAATTATATTTTTTATAAATAAATATAGATTTAATTTAGGAGATATTTTGAAAATTTGATTTTACATAATACAACATTATCTGTATGTACCAAACATAACAATCCACATACCTGCAATGTACATTACCGACAATCAACATTACTGGTAATCCACATTACTTTTCAGGATTGCCTGGCAATCCACCAAATGCAACCTTAGTATTGAAACCGTGGAATAAGCAAGTTTGGAACATCTAGCAAATGATCAATTTGAAACACTTAATATTAATATTAATGTCAAGTTTTAGTAATAATCTACAAGATTAGGTCTCAATGCAGGACACGTCATTTCAGGCTTAAAAGTTGGAAACTTCTACTTATAGTGTTGCACCTACTCCAAAATCTTGCTCCCACTTCTGCAACCACATATGAATGCTTCCACCCCCTCTTTAAATCAACATTATTTACCACAAACTGTTTCACCAAAATAAAACTTAGCTCGAGAATAAATGTATCCTCCATTATCTTATCATTATATAATTTCATATATCATTCATTACTCTAAGATATGGTAATCAGAAAGATTTCCAATGTTTACCATATTTAATATTAATATGTATAGATCTCCTAGGCACCTTTATAGAAATTTTATGGATGTGCACTTGCCCACTCCACAAAATCCTAAATGGTATGAGTATCTAAGCTTTCAAGAACCAAAATTATAAGGTCCTAAGAGAGCATCATAGAATACTCAAAGAAACTAAGCAAAGACTTAAGGGAACTTGATCATGCAAGGATGCATACATACATGCATGCATGCTATACATACATATATATAGGGAGAGGGGGATGATGGATGGGGAAGAGGAGAGATAGAGCTAATAATACCATGAGCACCCACACAACAGTCCAAAAAGGTTGGCCTTGACTAGACCACGGGCCAGCATCATGATCCAAGCTGTACTTGTAATCTAATATCTTTAAACTACTTACCATCAAAAATCACGTGATGTGGAATCCCTAGCATATGCATTGCTTATGCATCCAGGTTAAATAACGGAGAAAAAAAAAACGTATTTTTTGACCCTTGGATGCATAGACCAAGATCTCCAAATCACACGATCCATTTTTTATGATAAGCAGTTGGAAATAGTAACACATCCAAGCTTGGATTATTGGTGTTAGACCCCTAGTTGTCTATCCACGGCCGATATATTAGGGTTGTCATATGGGCACCCATGTATTAGCTCTACTATATATGTACATGCATGGGCGCCTACATAACAGCCCTAAAAAGGTAGGTCCTAACTAGATCTAAGGGCCCAACGCCAATGCTTCAAGCCATTGGATGTAATCTATACCTAAACTACTTACTACCAAAAAAATCAAGAGGTTGGAGATCCTTAGCCTATGCATAGGTTATGCATAAAAAATATATGAACATGCATATTTTTAACCATTGGATACATAGGTTAGGAATCTCCAAATCATATGACAACTTTGACAATTAGCAATTCATATGGTAGATTGCAAGATACTCAAAAAATTTTAGTGAACACAAACCACCATTTAAACATCTAGGTTTAAAAGCAATCATGAGAAGTTAAATACAAAGAGAAAAGAGAGTAAAAAGAACATGTATGGCTTCCTTGTACTAAAACCTCATTCGCCTTTCCACTGAGCTAAATCACATCGAGGTACTCGAATTTTGGCTGCTTGTTCTTCCGCTTCAATATCATTAACAACTCCACGACATCTTGGAAAGCCACAATAGCAAGCAAGTTGTTTGTCCATTGAAAAAAATCTGAATAAAAAAGAATACAACAGGGTAAATGCTAGCATACAAAAAAAGAGTAGGAGATTCTCGATCCACACCTATAATCATATGTCAACTCTTCCCATTGGTTGATGTCTCGTTTTGCAAATATAATGATATGTTCATCGCCATTAACACTAATCACTCTGGAGTAGCAATTGGCTGCAGGAAAAGATTGAGGAAATATTTTTTTATTGATTGTGACACAAAAATTCTACCCATATGTATGTAAAGATTAACTAAGAAATTGTTATAAGTTCAACTTAATCATCTTGAGTCACTCAGTTGCAATAATAATTCTCATTCCCTAGCTTCTAGGCAGGTTAGTTACAGTAATCAAAACTAGAGTAACTTAATACATCAAAGTCAAGCATCATTTTAAATTTGAATAAACAAAATCAAATGAGCCACTTAGAGAAAGGAAGTATGAAGAAAGAGAGAGAGAATCAACTGAATTTTTTTTTCCTTTAGGAAATGTACCAGGACAGCAGAAATAGAGGTTAGAACCTTGTGTGAATATAAAGGGCACACCAATACCAGCACAATTTGTTATAGCTAGTATAGACTAGCACGCACATGCTTAATTCTTGGTTAAGTGCTTGATGCATGTCTAACCTGCAAATAAGTGTTTGAGAGGGATTCTCAAAGCTAGACACCAGTGTTTAGGTAACATAGCTCCTTATTCATTAAAATGTTACTCAACACAATGGAGCAAAATTGGCAATGATTTACAAGAAAATGAATGTCTGTATGTTAATTTTAACAGTATTTGCCAATGGCAACAACTACAGAGACCCATCTCCATGTTGTTTACCCCACTAGAATCTTATCAAAGACATCCTTTTCTTCATGCCAACATTGTGCAGTAAAGCCATAAAACAAATTTCAAATGAAGGATATTTCTTTCCTCATTCTAACTATATTCTTTTCCACATTCCACTGACTCAGACTTCAATTTTTTGGGGTTCTATTATTTTGTAAAGTGAGATTCTTTAACCTTTCCTTCATTGCTCCATTTAAATGTGTACCTTTGACTTTCCAACATCCTTTTAAAGTAACAAGCTCTAAGGAACCAAGATTTTAAATCCCACGGGATAGAACTGTCCTGGATTCTCTTGGGATAGGACGCGCCGCCATCCTGCCCCGTCCTGACACTTGGGACAAGAAATGTCCCAAAATGTCTAGATTGGAATGCTGGGACACTAGCGAGACGACCCTGTCCGACACAAAATGGTATAACATCCCGGTGTTCCGCGGGACATCCCCCGGGACCTAAATCCTTGTAAGGAACCACTTCTCGGATAATAGTGGTTAATTTTACTTAATTTATTTAACAAAGCACATAATGTTCAAACACCCAGCATATCAAATATGCTTTCTTGATTGTATTGTACTTGTAAGCTTTATCTCGGGTAAAAGAAACCATATATAGTTCACCCCCTTCCCCTGCAACAATTATTGGACATAAGAAACTAGCTTAATTGCACATTTGTTGGCACAATACCAAATTGATTTTTTTGAGTAATTAATTTTCTTGATCTTCATCCTACAACTTTCACTTATTAAAAAATCATTATCCGGAACATTCCCTGGCTGGGGTTGGGGGACTGTTTGGGGGTGGCCACGCTCGAGCTCTAAACTCCTCCCCCTCCCCCCTTTATTCTATCAAAAAAAAAATCATTATCTTTCTAGCTTTCAATTTTATTCTCAAGTAAGACTTTTACCCATATATGCCTGTTACTCATTCAAATTCTAGAATAAAGTTACCTTGCACATGCATCTTAAAATATGGAGGTTAAAAATTCAATCTACCCTTCAGCTGCTTTCTTAGCACAACAACCATAAATCTTCCCAATTGCATGAGAGCAGTGGAGCCCAAACAATGAACTGGAGCTGATTTAGTTAAGAAGCTTAGTCATATAATTTTCATAATCAGCAAAACAAACCAAAGAAAGCTTGACAACAACTAAAGCAGGCAGCATAGCAGGAGCAAATAACAGATGTGGATAAGGCACCCACAATGAAGACTCACGCAACAATCAGCATAGAGAATTTTGACAAGATGATTAACACATAAACACTCAGCAAAAGTTTTAGAATATGCCAAGATGTTTGCACTGCCCTTTTAATCTGTCAAATTTTTAAATGGAAAATAGGCTTAATTTTTTTCAGGAAAACATGTAATCATTTAAAATATTGTAGTTACCTGACTATGTTGGCAAGCAACAGGTTAATGAAGTCATTTAGTAGTCTATTTTTCCCTACACTCTAAATATAATGTAAAAGAGTAAGATCAGCAATAATATAAAAGCTGGCATTAAAGATAGTCCATTGAGGTGTAATGCAAGTACATAGTGGAATAAAACAGGATTGCTGATGTTATGTAGTGCTTCACAATGATGCAATCTGAAATTTATGGCATACAAAGACAGCCTTCTCACATAACATAACTTAACTCAAGGTAAAATGTAATTTCTTACTTCGCAAGAGTGGTTGATTAAATGAGCTATGCTTCCTGCCCTGGTAGCATCAATGACTCGCTCATCATCTATTCGGAACATATAGGTTCCAGCACCCTGCTCAAGTAATTGCAAGTTACTATCACATCATTCATTTTCCTTTTGGATAGGAAAAACACATTTCCAAAAAATTCTCTATGAAAAATCAAATTTAAATATCCTGTTCAAAATGATTATGTACAAAAAAAGGGGAAATGATAGCATCGATGATACAAATTGTGCATAATTTTGTAATCTAGCAAACAAATTTTGAGCAGATGAGATATAACAGAATAAATAAATGAATTGATGCTTGGCTCTCCTATTTCTCTAACCTAGCAACATAACTAATCCAACAAGTAGATATGTATTCTCTTAGTTCAGACAAGCTAACACCAAAGCTTACAATTTTAGTGGGGATGACATCCTAACTATCAATCTACCTGACTATAAATGGAAAACAGTTAAAATAAATTGTCCAATATCAATACTGGAAAAGGTAACTAACCACTAACGAATTATATATCCGGCGTTCTCTTATGTCTGCAATTGGTGGTCGAACCAGTTCACCTATATATTCAATTACCTACACCACATAGAGGGAAATTACATATCAAATGCATTATGAATCAAGAACCAAAAAAAGAATGTAACAAATTCTTGTCAGCATACCAAGTCCCCAGCCTTGTGTGCAAGCTTTGCAAAACACACCAAATCCATGAATTCTCGATTTTCCTAATAAATGGGCATAATGATAGGCCAGGTTCAGAAAGAGTGTCAGTCAATGATAAACAATAAACCTCCTGCACTGTATCAAGGAATATTATGTTCACAAAAACTGTCTTTGTCATTCATGTATTGTGCATACAATATTAAAACCATTACTAATTGGCAAAACAAAGTAAATATTCCTTGACACTAATAATTTCAAACCATAAATGAAAACTACAGTAATAAATATTGGTATACCCTTATGAGTTATGAATCATGTCCTGCCATTTTGCTTACACTATACAAATATATTTCATAATAAAGATGTTAAAGTCACGTTCCCACAAATTTCACCAAGCTCCGCTCTAATATGCCTCTTCTTATCATGAGAACTTCTGAGGCCCAACAACCCCCTGGTTAAATCCCAAGCATTAGTCAGCACATCATACCTTGAGCATGCCATGATGTTGTAAGGTTCAAATCAACCCTTGTAATACTGTCTGCTGATACCCATGCCCATACAAGATGGCAACAGTTTGAGCGGCCAAAACAGTGCTTGACAGCTACACATCCACTTCCACACTCCCATCAATGTACACTCTTTTCATACAAAGTTAACACCATTCTCTACCTTTCCTAATTATTGTGTTTTATTCAAAAAGCAAGGAGGATATAGCTACAAAATGTATGCATCACAACATGCTCTATTTACAAGTAAACATCATATCCACACACACAAAAAAAAAAAAGCAAATATCAGGGAGAATGAAGGAGATGACTTTAAACTTTAAAGAGCTGTGGTGTTTTATTTTTAAGAAAAGGAGGGATGTATAACACAACAAGACCAAGAATAGGGAATGAAGGAGAATTATGTTTGGGCATCATAAACATGAATTATAATTACATTGTACATTCAAGAAAGCCTTCCAAGTTTTAGAAAAAAAGACTTGATTTCTTGCAATTGTATTAGTCTAAATAACATCTGTATGACTTAGATATTAATTTAGGATAATACTTGGTTTGCCACAAAGCATTATTCTCTTTCTTCATCATAGCATTTGGGACTGCACTAAGGAAGCTTTTACTAATCCCGGTCCTTCAATGTAAAATAACGATTATTTATCAAGGTTCATTAGTTCTACAAACATATACTATTCTAGATCCCCCTATAGTTGAAACTTCAAAAGATAGCAAAATCTTGCCAGATTGTTTTATTCTTTTGTATTCTAAGGTCACAGATCATGCATGTTGCCAATGATCTAGCATGCAAAGCAACAAAGTTCGGAAACTAAAAGACTACACATACTTAAAGTTATCAATATATTAGTTACTTGTTAAAATGAAATGGCTTACCAAATGCTAGTCTCTTTCTGAATGTCTCCTTCATATTTTTGTACTTCTCGGCCATGGAAGATATGTTTCCCTCATGATGAGAGGTTCCAAGTTTTGGAGCATCAAACAAACAGGTTGTTTGCAAAGATTCGTTGCTCGTAGGACCACAGCCAAGTCCATTTTGACGATAACCACCAACCAGATAAGGCCTGTTCTCTATAAACAATCGTTTTACAGATGCAGCAGCCAGAACCTGGGGTTGCTTCTGTCCCCTTCTCCAGGAGAAATTATAAGGCTCTGTTCAGCAAGAGAAGACCATTACTTAAATCTAAAGTAGGTGCTAGAATATAAATTAAAAAAGAAGGTATCATTCATAGTCAAGTGTAAATAACAAATCACAAAAAGCATGTAAGTAAGGAACCCCAATCATGTCAATCATATATTCTCCTTCTGTAGATTATCACCAGAAAAATGAAAATGGTGCATGTGATAAAGGAAAAGCAAATCTATTTTCACTACAGATGATTCCGTTTATTTACACAATATAGGCAGTGATTAAGAAGAAATAAATAAATGGATACAGATACATACCGCTTCTTGCACAACCAGATGGGTTGGATGCAGGGACAAAGCTGGAATCAATTGAGCCGGTAGTGCAATGTTATCATCAGCAGGCGGACGCTCATTAGATGGCTGCCTATGCTTCTTACAGAAGGAAAGTAGGCGAATACACTGATCATCATCCTCAAGTGACATCAGATGAATTTTGTCCTCATCTTCCAGCTGCAAGTCCAAACAAAACAAGAATGCCAAGAATACATATAAAATGCAGTCCAATGGAAGAGCTAATTGGGAATAGCAAAGATATAAAGGGAATAATAATGCCTAAAAGCAGAAGGTGAGGATACCAAAACAAATGATAGCATACCTCAACACAAAGACCAGCAGCACGTGCACAAAGCGGATGATATGCCACACAGCACGTATTGTGAGAGCACTGTCAAGAAATTTAACTTTCAGAGCCAATACTGCTTATATATCATGCAACTTGATGAAATGTCCATCATAATAAAGATGATTTGAAAAACTGCAATTTGGAAATTGAAAGAACCAAATTATCCAAGTTGTGCAGACCAAAGGAAATCTTTATACAAAACCTGAATGCAAGCCCCATAAGAAACACCACAAATGCTGCATAATAGCTTCCACCGATCCTGGCCACATCATTTTATGGGAGGATTTAACATGTTTGTTTTTGTTCAAATGGACAGTAAGATACCGATGCCCACGTGCATAAGTTGATGAGCAGATAATAAAGCAATGAAATGGTGAGATACTAAGGCATTTAAAAGAAAGAAAAGACAATGAGAATGCATTATAAAAAATTAATATGGGTACCTTATTAATCCTGCTTATCCCATCAATAGGCTCCATTCTCTTCACATCCAACAGGCAAGTTTCTGCAGATGGATTAAGTTAAAGAACAAAAAGCAAATGTATCTGTTTCAATATTGCCACTTAAAGATTGAGGTAAAGGATCTCCTACAAACCAGGAATCCACATCGCACAAGTCAGATGAGCCCAGCGCCCATCAGTTGTAGGTTTAATTGCACCACCTAACAAAGTTGCAGTACATGGATCTAGTAGTGTCGCATATGTCTCGTGAATTACAAAATAAATAGTTGAGTTAAGTACCAATAACAGGACAGAGGCAGCATCTTGGAGGAAATTTGGGTGCACCAGGCCGACATAAATTGCAGAGCCAAAGCACACCATCTAAAGGTTCCAACTCACCATAGCATCTTGCATGAACCTGAAACAGGTATTGACTTGTAAACTTTGAAAAATAAAATTAAAATAAAAATAAACTTCATACCGTGGACATGATACTTACCATCATACGGCATTTATCACACTGCAGGAGATTGTCCTCATACTCCTGAAAGTGAAAGTGAAAACAGGCACAATTTCATCTCAGCTACTTACATGGAAAAATTAATTTTATAAGCATTTATCAACCATTGATATGTTATTTGAAAGCTGTTAATAAAAAGGTCTAATAGAATTTTTAAATTCAATAAATGCCTACAAAAGGTAGAAAAAGGTGATGCTGGTATTTATCTCAAACAATTGGCTTATAATAAAAATAGTGCAGCTACTAAGGAAGAGAATAAATGTTGTAGTGCTTCACCTCATCCATATCACAAACACTGCACCTGTCAAGATCTTTCCAGCTAACACGAACAGCTCTATAACCAGCTGGTACATCCCCACTGCTTTCAAAGTACTTCGAGCACAATCTAGAATTTGGCAATTCCTAACAAGCAATGAGACTTTTTTAGAAATCAGATAAACACATTATACTCTGAAAAGCTCCCCTTCCCCTTTTTTTCCTATTTGAGAGTTAACAATCCCTTGATTAAAAATATATGCATGAGCATTTCATGGCAATATGTTTACAGTTATATAATTTTAAAAAACAACAGCACAGGACACAGAGCGCAAGACTAATAACGGTAGCTTTAGTTCAGATCTAACAGGTGCATAACTAACAAATAAACTCAGCCAACGAATAATTTTTTTGAATTCTCCAGAACAAAACTTAATGGTCAAAGAATTTTTGCAATTGGTCAAAAGTCCCACCGAGGCAATTTAAAACAACTGATGATTTTACATCAAAAACCACATTGCACAATAATTGATTTGAGGACAACCCTAACAGAATCTGGTCCATGTGTCTAATAAGAGAAGAACATGTTAACATAACTTCTTGACTACAAGCCCTCCTCAAGGCCCTAGCCATCTACTAGACTTTGAAAAAGCAAAGATATCCACAGTAGTAGGTACCCTGGAATAAACATAATATAATCATACTCATACAAAAATAAATAAATAAATAATAAAAAAATTGAGACATAAGATTGTCATGCTTAAATTAAACAGAATGGTGAATTAACAAAACACTGAAAATTTTCTATTTAATCTTGCCATGAAACACAACTTAATCAGAAATCATACTGACTAATCCACAATGTACTTTGATACTAACAAACAGATTTTTTTGTTAGAGATGGACAGAAATAAGGAAAATATCATTGATGATCACGCATGACAGAATATTATAATGCAAATTTTTGATTCAATTGCATAATAACAACAAACCTGAATGAGTTGGGATATTTGTGGATTTGAGAAACCAAACATGTAAGAACCAGACTTTTGAAATTCACTTCCCTCCACTTCAGCATTAAAACCTTCACACTGCTTATTCCTTATTCTGCTATAAATTTCCTTCCAACAAGCAGTAGGAGTAGGTCCATCAATCTGACAATAATAATAAATATTAAGAAAATGCATAGTCGACAAAAAATCCCCATCAAATCAATGAAATAATATAAAGCAGACACTTTCTCTAATACATGACAAACTTATCATGTTCAAGATGGTAAACACTAATGTTGTGTTTTTTGCTCCTTCCACAGAGAGGTACATGTTCTGTAAGTTCATGCTCTCCATTCTCTGTATTGATAATATGCGCCAGAAATATATTCACATGTTGTATTGGTTATACATCGTTTAATTATTGTTTGGATGAACTCTAGAGTTCAGGTAAAATCAGGTAATGGGGTTAACTATATAATATTATTTTTAAAAAAAATTAAAAAAACACATGTAAATAAAGTAGGAATTTCCACAGGTGGCTGAAGGAGTATAAATAAGGAGACTGTCTGGAGATTCTACAGATAGATCTGTTGTTTCCCATCTTCTGCAGGATCTGTCGCATCATCTGCACTCCACTTATCACTATTGGTGATGATGCTATCTACATTAAGGTAAGATCATACCTATGCTGAGAAAAGAACAATATCTGCAGCAAGTTATCATCAATGTACGACTAAAAATTTTCTTGAAATTGCCATCTGCAACAAGACCACACTTGAATATTGAGTTGTCAAACAGACCTAAATTGTATTTGGCATCTGGTAGCACCAGAGAGACCACAATATATTTTGGTGTACAAAACTAGCAACGGTCCATCAAAATAAAATCAAAATCCTGTGCATCTCCTTAAAAGTGTCCCATCATGTAGCAAAAATTATTTCAAATATTGTCACAACACACTACAACATCCAAAAAACCTAACAATGGGAAAAGATTAACAATTTGGAGGGCAATGCAGAGAATGTAATGAAAGTTTCAGAAATAATTCAGATTATAAACAAAAGAAATAATAAATAATAAATTTATTGAAAGTTGCAAAAGTAACTTGCCAACAGCATGTCACTGATGAGCTTGTTGATTAACATGACTTGTCAATCAAAGTACAAAATGACTCAGTAGTAATTTAAGTGATCTACATCAATGTATAGACTCATCAATAGCTTGCCAACATATGCAAAAGTGGTTTATGCAAAAGTTGTTCATGAAAAATTAACTTCAAGCATATCTCAAAGGAATAAACAAGGACTCAAGGGTAAGCTGCAATGATTATGATTGAACAGGTACTCTTAACTAACAATACAAATTTGGCTACCTTCACAAAGGTAGCACATAAAGCATGCACAAATTTAGATGCCCTTATAATCCATATTTACATGCCCTTTAATGATTTGTTCTGACTGTTCAAAATGAAATTGTAACGCCTCTAATTTTGGCCCATTTGATCAGAAACCATCCAAATTAAAAGCAATAAAAGTATTTGTCAAGCTTAGGTTGGCAAAAAAATTGGATCCGAAACCAAAATACTAAATTTTGGTCATGTATTGCTAATGACATCACCTTGACTACCGGTCATTATCAAGTCCACATAACTAAAGCTAGACACATCCTGCGTGCTAATATTAGAAACTTCTAAAAACAATGTGCACATCTTGATGCATAATATCATGCTGAAAAAGCTTTAGATTGAGGCCATGCCCATTTACTTTTCTTCCTTTCAGCAAATCAAGATGCTGTTTATTCTGATTGATTATTCATCTAGCTGTCCAATAAAAATCGATGATTTGTCTTGCATTAACTAAATGTCTAGTAAATACAAACAACCAAGGTTTGCTATACCGCCCCCGTACCACCCAGTAAGGGGCATGGCATACCATAGCATACCATTGTGTAACATATATTGATATTGTAATAGGATAGTACCCATACAAGGTTCAGTAGCAAGATGGCAAACCTTGCTAACAACCGTTTGGCACCCTCAAATTTTCAAAAGATGGCCTTTTTTACAATTCTAGAGCAAACTTTTATTCATATATTGACAGGATTTCAATGGGAATCTGAACTAAGAACCAATTTGTTACTTGTTATTGTCATTTCTTGTTTAAGAAATCCATCCACATTCCATTTCATGTGTGTGGGTGGGTGCTAGGTCGGTAACATCTTATACAAATCCTTGAAACACATCCTATAAAAAGAATGAGATCTCTCTAAGCAGGAATATTCGTGCATTAAGAAAGCACAAATATTATTCTAGAAGAAGAAGATGATGATGATGGACTTTCAATAGGTTCTCTTTTTATTTTTTTCATCACAAAAGGATTTCCCAAAATACTACCAATCACATGACCCTTGATGAGAGAAACCAAAATGAGACTATAAAAATGCAAGCAAAAAAAAATGTGTTGGACCATTTTGCATTGTTGATGAGAGTAAAGATGACAAGAAATCTAAGCAGGATAATTTGTATTCAAGGACCTTGTTGGTGCCAAATTATGGATAAAGCCTTAAAAGCCAGTGAAGTGTCTCATTCGTTATTTGCAGTCTTTTTTTTTTTATGCTAATGAAACTATGTATATCAATAATGCTTAAATGGATTAGATGTTTGATATTCTACCCAAAATACACGTGCTGCTGAACTTTATGGTCAAGCCAACAATGGCAAAATAATATCTCCCAACATCTTAAGTATATGTCACATTTAGATGCTTATGGAAAACCAAAAAAATGCACAAGAGAGGACATCAAGCTGCAGGACTATCAGAAATAGTATCTTATTGACATCTGCACATCCATTTATGCCAATGCTAAAGTTTCAACCTAAGTAGGATGTCATCTCATTGTATATCTAAAAGGAAAACATGAACCACAACTATCAACAAAGATGAGCCTCTCTACAGCCTTCCATTGATCTATCATCCCATCATGCTCTTGAACATCCTACTATGCTGATAGAAGCTTAATCTGATAGGAGAAAACTATGGAAAGAGCAAATAAAGCTGTCCCAGAACCTGGTTCTCAACCTTGGTTGGTTACAGGAAAGAATATCAAACTGACTGCAGATAAGTTTGTGTTTTCAAGAATATGTAGTATGTTTCTCCTAGAAGGTCCAAGGAGTGCGCACTGTTTAGCAGCTCAGGTGATGGTCCAATACCAGAGAATTATAAATATCAGCCATAAACAAATTGGTAATGTGGTTACATTTTGGAGACCATAGACATTATATAATCATCAAACATTTAAGGTTCTTCCATGCATGGTTAGCAAGTATTTTAGTCCAAGTTGAGAAATACACCTGAAACCCCTTTTAGGTTCTACACCTACAATGGCTAATGCAATGTCTAAAAGATGAGAGTTTTTCCACTGGCTTTAAACACAATTTGATGGCACCAACATTTAAAACATATGTATTTGATCTTGAGATTTATTAAAAAACTCAAAGGCTGCATCCTATAAATAGCACCATTTACCTCAAAGTTGCAAGGAAAAAGATACAAAGATATGATAGGTATTTTCTGATGCTACAGGTGCAATAATAAACAAACTGAATTTACAGTAACATATTATAATTTTTTGAAGGAACAAAATCAAATCCCAGTTTCACAGATTATGAATATGCTAACCTTCTCTCCATCATCTGCTGTTACTCTAAATAAAGGTCGGGATTTCAACTTGGGATTCCTCAGAACTTCCATTTTATATGATGTTACTATACTCGGGTCTGCACTAGAAGAAGAAGAAGTAGACATCAATGTGCCCAATTTTCTAGACAATTATTGTTAATAGGAAAGGACAACACTGTCAACTTTGAAACAAAAGATGGTTGGGCCTGGATGCTTGACACCATTAGAATTATAGTTCAAAATGACAAATATTACCTTTATTGACATAAACTTCCTAAAGGCAGTATATCCTACCGGCCAGATATGCTGCTTGTTATGGAAATACTCTGAATTATATATAACTTTTCCTGAAAAACAGCCACAAGAAAAATACAAAAGTCAATTAAATCAGTTCAAATTACCATAGCATATACGCTCTATTTAATCAATTACATAGTGGAACTGCTATTATTTGATGTGCTATCTAGGAATCCCTACTAGTGCCATATTTACAAGCATTTAAAGCACCTAATCTAGTTACACAAAGATTCCCAACTTCAATTGGAGAAATGTTGATGTGTTCATCTGTATATGTTGTTTCATCTCCTGACAGATCTTCACATGAGTCAGTTTCTTCTTCATTCTCTTCAGAAGCACCAGTACATTCATCAGCCTCAATACTTTTTTGCAGCAGCAGCATGCTCTTTGGAAGCTCCTGCTTGCTCAGATACCTGTCAAGATCACCGTACTTAAATATGGAAAATGATAATGGTATCTACCTAATTCAGAATTAGAGCAAATACACCTTCAAATACATAAAGAAAACATATAGGAAGAACAAAGGATTAGACACATAAAATGCAGGAGTTGAGTTATCATGGACACATCCAAAACCAAGCAAGAGTGCAAGTTAGTGCTTCTAGAAGCCAAGGCATCAAGTGGAACACAAAGAATCCTGGTTAACATAAGGCATACACTACAATTCAGGTAGATTCCCTTCATGAACTTTGTGACAAATAAATACACTCTGGCAACACTTAAAATTGGAATGCCGTTAGTTGCATTAACCATTATGAATAAGAATATTATGCAAAATATGTAACTGTTGATCATCCTATATTCATTATAGTATAAAATAGAATACTTCACCTTCTGAGGCACAGCCAACTGATTTAAAAAGTTCCTAACAATCTCCAAAGAACAAATCAATTTTATGCTATGAAGAGTAACAACTTAGGCTTCTTTGTCATCCAAAGAGTAAATTAAAAAATGAAGAAATAAATTATTTTTCGCACCAAGGAAAATAACATGAGAGCACTAAGGAAATTAATTTTGCAGGTGTTAATAAAGACAGGAAACCCCAACACACACTGGTAAAAAAAATGTAAGAGGTAGTAGATAAGGGTGAACTAGTTTGCATGAGGGATCCTCATATAACCATTATTTTAATCCATATGCAATACAACCAAATGGAAGGTCATCAAAGCCTGCGCAACCCAGACCAGAATTCAACTAAATTTTCACAAACTAACCAACTGATCTAACCTGAAAGTCTAACCTAATGATAACAAAGAATAATGCTTTGCAACGTTCATAATAACATGACTACAAACATTCTAGTTTTGATCAAAACTAACATGACTGAACTTGACCAAACAATCAAACCAAACTGAGTAGAAAGTCATAGTAAATTGACACAGACCTGCCCATAATGGCTGATACTGAACCTGTCATGAACTTGCAATAACCACACACACAACTGGGCTGAATTACACAACTATGTCAGATTAGGGTACGGACGGGCCAAAATTGCCACCCACACTTTTTCACAGTTATCTTTCACACAATGCACAGGGAGATGAGCATGTATCTAAAAGGAATGAAGGATAGATAGAGAAGGTCAGTGTCTCCTAGATATTGCATGCCACTAAAGTTTCAAAATAACTCCAACAATAGCAACAACTGGTAAAGCTGATCACAGTTGAGTATCATAGAGAATACATACAATTGCTGCAGCAAATTTGACAAATTATGGACAAAAGTACAAAAGGCCAGAAGGTCTAGCATGGAAAACAAATACAGCATAAGATGCTCAATGAAGCATAATGACACAAGGGATAGGATCTAAGGAACAAAGACATTCACCAGCATATGATTATTTTCATAAAGGTAATACAATAATCTTATAAACCACTATGCATCCAGCTATTCAATAAACTATATTAGTTTGCCCTTGCAATCATCTTTGTTCTTATTAAGTATTTTTTTTAAAAATCATATTAAAGATTTTCTGTTGTTTTGCAGTGTTGCAGTTTGTCAGATGCATTTGAAAGGATGACGGACCTGCATCAATGGATACTCATTACCCATATGAATATAATAAAACAAAACAAATAAACGATGTAACAAGATATAGAATACAGAAAATGTTAAATGGGGACATGCATAACACACCCAAAAAAATTAACAGAAGCAAACAAGTAGCTTGAAAGCCCAATCTTTCATGATAAGATGTTAACAACATAAGGCAGGGGACAACAAGAAGAGACAACCACAATTTCAAGACTAGTCTAGGCAGGAAATGATGCAGCACAGAAGCAGCATACAATATTTGAAGCATGATAACTCAGTCATGTACTTGTTTTCTTGAAAATGTGAAGGCCTGTCATCAGAGCTTGGAACACACGCAACCAGAACAGGGTTGCTGTCCAGGTAGCACAATTTAAAAAGTCATTTCTCCAAGATATGAAGTGCTCGATCTCAATAATCAGATGGATTCCAGCACCTTTAAGCAGTCATCGTAAGAAACATTTATCATCATATCAGAAATACTATGAAGATTTATTTTCACTTACATACTAGACATCATATAGGATAGTAATTGCAGACAAATAATAATAACAAAACCAATTGTTTGAAGAATAGCAGCACAGAAGATTTTACATGGGCTTGAAAGTTTTCAAATGACATGCTGAAAGGGGGAATCAACTGATCTAACTTAGCATGATCTGCTTTTTATCCCCAAATAAAAGTTAGTCATATGTTCACTTAAAAAATTGGTAAACAAATTGCAGAGTCCAATGCCAAAAGCAGAAGAATAAAATTAGATCCACACCATATGTCGGCTTAAATAAGATCCATAATGCAATTTCGGCAAATAATAATCTAACTCAAAAAAAAAAGGGCATTTAATTTTCATGACAAGCAGATAAGTATTTTTGGGGGGTAACATAGTTCCATGCATGAACAAATACCTACATTTTTGCTTCATCTAGGCTTCGATAGAAACGTGCTTGCTTGCACTTCAGATGCAAAGAAGAGAGAAGCCCATTAAGAAATGGGATAGCATTTTTCAATTTGATCCTGAATAATTCAAAGAAAAGGTTATTGCAAGATGATTGAGAACAAATAAACATGCAAAGCTCTAGAACAACACATCATGCCTGAAAACTCCGATGCACTGGGATACCCAAGTTTTTAGGGTTAGCTGGGTTTGATCCCAAGCCCTTCAATGTTCCAATGTCAATGAAAATGAAGGATCAAACCCAGACTCCAGCATTAAAAAAAGGATACAATGATTTAAGTCTGGATTAATTAACTTAAACACCCTATCAAATGAAAGTACAGGATCAAACCAGGCTTTGCCATAGAAAAGAAAGGCATGGAACCTTGCAAAGTCATGCGTTCCAAAAAACTGTACAAGAACAGATTTATCCACCCTAGCTGGCTTCAATCCTTGACTTGCACCAATATTTGATTCATTCAAAACAACTGCAGGCCACATAGCATGCCCTGTTGAAGCAAACCACAGTGGAAACATTTAAAATTGTCAGAGTAAAAGAAAATGGTTACCAGCTCCTACATCCAAGAATATGTGAGAGAAATCATAAAAAGTCATGTAAACATGAAAGCTGTTACTACATGAATACAGAGTCAAGAATAAAAGTAACATAATCAACTGCCTGAAATTGTATAACATGCAATACATTATTTGGTATTTATATCAAAATCTTACTAATCTAACAACAATGGCATACATTGACTCTTTCAGTGGTAAAGTTCAAGATCTCACAATATTGATTCAATAATCAAAAAGAACACAAGAATCCAACCAGATCCTTGATAAGAATATAAGCATGGAACAAGAGATTCATTTGATTATCATAGGTAGATATTTCCAGGTTAACTATCACATGTATTTCTTAGTTGGATACAAAGTAGAAAAGGTTGAATTCTGCAATGGCATGAACCAATACTCTTAGCAAATTCTCCAATTTAATATGCTTAAGAAAAGCCTTTTATATAAAAGCATGTTCTGAGAAGTCTATTTAGGTGAGCTGAGTGGTGGCTCAATGCTAATACACTCATACCTTTTTCACCTTTTTTCTCCTCACAATAGTAATAATAATAATAATGATTTTTTGCTTGTATACCCATCTAAATATTCAAATTTGTGTAAATACCTTTTCAAAATTGATATTTGCATGTATATTCTCATAAAATACTTGTTTTGCATGTACACCCTTCTTTTTTCTAATTTTTTGCATATGTACCCATGTCATCTAACACCGTTAAAAAAAACTAATGATTTAAAATTAAAATGATTGAAATGCCTTACAGATAAATATGCAAAAAGAAATATTTATGAGGGCATATATGCAAATAAAAATTTTCCAAGAATATTCATGCAAATTTAAATATTTGAAAAGATATACATGAAAAAAAAAAATAATTTATTTTTTATTCTTTTTACATGTATATCCTTTCAAATATTCATATATGAAATTAACTCCCTCTTTGGAAACAATGAAAAGTTTCATAGGAAGAAACTACATTGGCTATTAATCCCTTACAATTAGTAGTCTAGTTTTGGTTTATAATAATTTTTATAATCTCTTCTCTAATCATTTCCTCTCCCTCTTTTCTTTGTTTGAAAGATTTCTTGCACTTATTTATTGAAAAAATGGAGTTCTGATGAGTCATCACATTTTTATCCAAAAATTAATATAATATAATATTCTAATATTCTAATATATACATATTATATAATATCATCATTATATTGTTATATTATGTAATATGGTGTTATATTATAAAGTAAGAGGGTCTGAATCCATCTAAATGAAATAGATAAAAATTAGATTTTTTACATATATCTTTCTAAACATTTAAATTTGCACAAATATCCTCGTAAATTTTTTATTTGCATATATAATCTCATAAATGTTTCTTTTGCATATTTATCCATCAGAATATTTAGTCATTTTAAATTTAAATCATTAGATTTTTTAACGGTATTAGATGATGTCATTGCATATACAAAACAAGAAAAAAAAAAAAAGTATACATGCAAAACAAATAATATATGATGGTATACATGCAAATATCAATTTTGAAAGGATATTCATGCAAATTTGAATATTTAAACGGATATACACGCAAAAAAATCATAATAATAATAATAAGAATAATAATTAAGGATGGCAATTTTTATTGATCCGTTGATACCCGACCCAGTCGACCCTAATGGGACAAGTTTTACCCGATCCATTTAATTTAGGAATGGGTACGGGTCTAACATATAAAACCCGATACAAATTCGAGTCGGTGCGGGTAATAATATGCTCTGCCCCAACCCGACCAGCTTCAATTTACTTCCTTTGGACCCTTCCCCCGTTCGACCATTACCGAAGTTTCGAGAGACAACGAGAGACACCCCTTCATCTTCGAGGCAATTCTTCTCCCAACCTACAACCCACCCCATGGCCCGACGGCTTCGTTCCTCCGTTGGCTTTCATCTCCATTCTCGGAGGTGGACAACATCATGGGAGGCAAGGGGGGCGCGGTGGAGAGCATCGATACTCATGCTCAAGGGCATCGGCAATCTTCTCAGAAGCGACGCAGAGGTTCTCCTCGAGATTGGAGAGGAAGCAAAGAGTGGGTCATGGGGGTGCCACGACTCTAGCGCAGCGTTGATCCATTTCTTGGGATTGAACCCCTCCAAGAATGCCCCCAGATCCACCACCACCATTGCTCCTCGACTCCCTCATATACCTCCACCTCTCCTCCACCGCCTTCCCCCCTCCTCCCCCATCCCCAACCCACGGTCTTCGACTTTCGCAATCCATCCTCGCTGCCTATGTCTTCATCACCACCACTTTGCTGCCCATATCTCCATCGCTGCCGTCCTCGATGGCATCCTCACCGGCAACAAAGAGGGCATCAAGGCCACCACACCCCATGTCTTCCTCCTCACCGTCCAAGTATTCCTCCTCTTCGCCGCATCCGGCATCCCATGTCTTCCTCTTTCAATTTTGGGAGTAGGTTTTAGGGGACTGGATATAGCCGACCCAACCCGATCCAAACATCCCTTTTTTAATACCTGACCCAATCCGAGACGAGTATGGGACGGAAATTTTTTGGCAGGACAGGTAGTATTTTTGGATAACCCAACCCAAACCCGACCCGTTGCCACTCTAATAATATTAGCAATAATAATAACAATATCAATAAATAACAATAATAAGTTGTACAATCCCAAACTATCCATTAAAGGCATACCAAGACATGTCGAAGGCAGACTGACATGATTCCACCCCTCGGTTCAAGAAATCCAACAAAACAGGAAAGGGAAAGGAGATAGAGGGGAAGAGAGAGAGAGAAGGGGGGAGAGGGAGAGAGGAAGGCAGTGGAGGACCAGAACCCTCCATTCCCCTTCCAACCCTTCCCAACCCTCCTCTATACCTCTCCCTCCCTCCCTTCCTCCTACCTCTCCCCCTCCCCCTCTCTCCCCCTCCCTCTCTAGTTTTCCCTTATCAGTGCATATTGGAACAACATAGCATGGTATTGTGCCATACCGTATTGCTAGCCAACTAATATGGGTGCTAATAGCAATACCACATACTGTCAATAATGATATTTTGTTTAAAACAATCACAAAATGGTATTAGCATTTGAAAAAGAAAATCTCAGTGACTGGATTGTAACATCTTTCATAAGCTAGAGCAAACTTATATATGGACACTATGGATACACATTTTCCAAGTTTAGCTGCTGTATAGATACAATATAAGGAAATATGGCAAGAAAGGTAAGTAAGAACAAGCATAAACTCAATTTTTGGAATATAAAACTGATTAACTAATCCAAATCTAAATTTGACACACACAAAATCCTTAGATAATGGTAGGAAATTAAAATTATTCTAAAACCATATGTAAAGTAGATATAAGAGAAAAGCTTATTAGAGAATGAATTTAAACATACAAGATATCTAAAAACTTCAAAATATTAGAACAAGCACCAAAAATAAAAAAAGTGTAAGATTTAGAAACTTGAGTCCACTTTAAGCCAAGTTCGCTTGATGAGAAAACAAAAAACAGCATACCGATCTATATGCCTCCTCTTAGTCCTGAGAAGCAGATGGCAGCTAATACTGACAATCTTCTTTGGGCATCAAAAGGTTTCTCTTGCTCATTCACATAAAAGTGAGTGCATACAAGCGCACAGATGCAACTAAAGAATGCACTCAGTGTGACATTGTATACATGCAAATGCATATGTACAATAATGTCTAGAAAAACTAAAGAATAAAAGTACTAGCCTATACACTAGCTCAAATTGAAAAAAATACCTGTCATTTTGCCCATACAAGATCCCCTGGTTCAAGATCTTGGCAGTCATGGAAACTAACAGCCAGTCCCAGCAATTCATCATAATTGAGTGCTTTCTGCTCCATGTTGGGAACACACACTTCAAATTCAATTTTTGCATTTCCTCACAGAAATATGAAACTTTATCTTCTCATTCGATAAAATCAGATATCAACATCATCATCATCATATTCAACCTGTAATATGTTGAGCATGAATCAGAAACCAAAAACATGACATAAAGGCCTGCATCAACATCTAGCACGCCTGCATACAACTTTAACTAGCAATTCCATGCAACGAGAAGGGGGGAGGGAGTATGAGTAAAGCTATAAAACTGCCCTGTCCTGTAGAAACTTTCATATATGATAGCTGTGCAAATTATGGTAAGCTATGATATCACAGGAGCACATGCAATAGGAGTCTAGTCATAACTGGCAAAAATTACTCCAAAATCGGAAATTCAAAAGAAAGAGAACATAAAATCATTCTTATGAAAAGGCTTTGATAAAAAATAATAATATTTTTATTTATTTTTAAAAGAAAGAAAACATTACGTTTAAACCTTAAAAAGAATTCTGGTTCTGTAAACTTTGGTGAGAAGAGTGGGAGAGAGAGAGCATATCTATCGCAAGCAAATAAAATATGAGAGACCGTACACTGCTGCTTGGTCGTTGAATTGTACCCAGTCACAGAACCCCGATACCAGTCATCATCCATCGGCCAGAAAACCTGCAATTTTGGTCCACTAGTTCAGGTTTAAGCAATCAATTTATTTAATTGGGATTAAAAAAAAAAAAAAACCTTTAGTCGTCTCAAGCAATATGCCATAAGGATTCACTTGCCTTGCATGCCAATCCAACGAATGTCTGTGGATCTGCACCTTCAAAATCCAAACTGCAATATCCAAGGGAAAAAGATTTTTTGTTTCTTTAGCTTTTAAAACTATTATAGATTGTTTCATACAAATCAAACAATAATTAACGAGCAAGATAGATTGCATCACGATGGGATATAGCAGAAATACGCACTCAACCCATCTCTTCCCCTTCCCAGACCAGAAAGATCCTTTGGAGCGTCACGAACTCTCTTCTTGGTCTTGTCAACATCTTTGGTCATGTTAAACCCTCCAGTTCTCTTAACCTAGCCCTGAAACTCCACTCAGCGAACCAGACCCATCTCCAGCCTAAGCAACTCGTACTTCATCATCTTCCTCTTCTTGACATTCTTCCCTTCCCTGACGAAATCGGCTTCAAGATCCAGCTGATAAGAGTCTCCACGTTCTATCCCCTTTCCCTCCCGATCGCCGGCAAGATCCGCCGCGACTCGAGACGCTGGCCAAAGAATCGAAGGACGACGGCCCGTCCACGGTCGGTCGAGGCTTCTTGACCCTCCTGTGGTACACAAGAATGGGTTTTCCGGCATTGCTCCTCTGGAAGTCGTCCTATCAAGATCGAGGGGCATCTTGCGGTCCTCTCTTCGCCTCCTACTCCTTCCTCCTCCCTTCCTCCACGAGCTTCCGGGCCTTGACCTTCTTGGACATTACGTTGGACGATCCGCTAGGGTTGATGCAGGGGGCGGCGGAGTAGACGTGGCCAAGGGGGAGGTACCGCACCGGGTGGTCAACCTCCTCCTCCTCGTGGACGAACGCCTCGATGGCCAGCGCCATTGGAATCGGAGGGAAAAAGCGAGCGAGCTAGGGTTTGGGGGAGGTGGGGTTGCTAGGGTTTTCAGGCGGAGGACGGGATTCTTGGAGGGAGGTGTATTTTTTCCCCCGAAAAAAATCGCCGTTTTCCCGCCCCGTCTGTGATTTGGCGAGTAGGCCTCGCTTTTGAGTCCGGTGATATTTATAGCCGGCGATGTCGGCGTGCTGCGAGCAAAAGTAATAATAATAATTTAATTTTTTTTTTAAAAAAAAAAATCAAATGCAATGCATTCTAGAGATGCGATACAGATTTCCGTTGTTCATGCATAATGAATTGTTTTTTATTTTTTCCAAACAGCATTATAAATGAAATGAGACTGGATTTGAATAAAAGAAAGGGTTGGACTGTCTGTTTGTACAAGATGAATTTGGATTATTATGTTTGTATTCAAACACGTTTTTCTCTAGCATCACATTATGATGATGGATGAATTATAAAAGAATAATTCTCGATGGATGATATTCATGGATCTAAAAGTTTTCATATGAGACTAGAACCATCAAGCTAGTACCATATTGCGCCAGATATGAAAAGTAAATCCTTAGATCAATGGTATTTAAGGATAATGTTCATGGAACTACTTGTCCAGTAGTAGAACTGATGTCTAAAAGTTGGATGGAAGCATGAAGAAAAGTAAACAACTTTAGCAATGGCGGTGAAGGAAGATGCTTGCTTCAAGACTACGATGGACTACACTAACAAAGCGCCTTTGAATTCCTTGGAAGTGCATGATTCTGTTCATTGATTGTTTGGTTCTGTCATTAAACAGATCTTATTAAAAACAGAGTTGTGCAGTGAAGAACAAAAGGTATCTTGAATGCATGGATTGGGTTACATACTCATGGCACAATGTTTCAAGATATATTAGTTTTTGTATGGCCTATATAGCTTTAACTTTTATTGCAAATTCAGTGCCATTAAAGTCATCACTGTTATCTCTATGAAACCGTCCATATGGCACAAAGTTTCAAGATCGTCCATGATATATCTAAAACAGGAAAAACTTGATGATTTTGCCAACTGAACCAAGAGATTTGGTTATATTAATCCTGGATTGTCCCCTCGAAGTAATGGGATAAATGATCAGGTTGCTTAATTGAAGATGGAATTGGACTTGCTGCACACATTTTTGCTTTAAAAAGTAAAGAAGACAAATGGGAGGAGGGGTTGCATTGATGTATGATGTATCATTTGCCATAGTGATTGCTCTATTTATGTTTTCTTTCTACCTTTTTGCTTCTATTCATACCATTCAATCTGAGCATGCATAAATGGTTGTGGGGTCTTACATAGACATGATCTTGTACTGTGAATAATTTATTTGAATATATGCTACGCAAAATAGCTGATTTCATAACAAGAGTTTCAGTCTTTCTACGTCATCTTTCCCTTGTTGAACCAATTTTGATTTTAAAGGATTGTATAGATTGGCATAGATTGGATAGATCTATGCATGTTGAATATACTAGTCAAGGAAGGTCTAGATTATATTTGGAAGCAAGAAATAACACATCCGGCATTAGGCCACATATTTTAACTTCTGGGGATCATAATATTCTTATATGATATTGTTGGGATATCATGGTTCGGTTACGAACCAAGCTCCGGTTCGACTTATCGAAGTCCCGGTTCTCCGGACTATGGACTTCGGACTAAGCGAAGGCCAACCGCAAGCAACTCAAGGCTTCATACCGAACTACGACATCCGAATGCCAGTCCCTTCGGGTAGCACCTTCGGCCCGGCCGAAGTCTGAACTACTCATCGACTTCGAAGACACGAACTTCGGTCCCGCCGTAGACATGATCTCCGGCCTCAGGAAAATACCAAGTCTTCGGCCCACGCAAGGGAAAACCCGAAGCTTGAACCACAATCTGTTCCAAAAAGAAAACTATAACCAACGGTTACAATCGACATTCATCATGCCATGATCATGACGCGCAATTCCTGCAGCCACGCCTCCGATCTGGCCGGAACCGCTCATTGACAATCCACGATCGCCAATCATGGAGAGATTGGCTCTCCATGATCTCTGGGAAAGGAGCGGGCCACGGACCGGAGGCCATCTTTTAAATATGGATAAGAAGGACTCGAGAGGTACGCGTGAATAATCTCGCACAATACACTTTCAATCTCCAAGAACTCTTTTCTCTTCACTATCGACATCTTCTCCATTCTATGGCTGAATCCGTCACTGACTTAGGCATCGGAGTGTCCTCCGCCGGAACAACTCCGGCAAAGAACCTGTTTTGCAGGTGAACCAGGAAGCGGTCCTGCGATACAGCGGCTCCGACCGGCCGATCCAGGGACTCCACACCAACATGTATCATTTCTTAGCATCGGAAACGCTGTAGGTCAAGTGAGTATAGCCTTGATAACTATAGTTTCCAGAATGGCCATTCGCTTCCTCAAAATGATCATCGAACAAGTTTATCGTATATAACAAAGTTTGAAATGGTCACAATCCAAAATGAATTCAAGAAAGCTTGCAAAGTTAAAGTTCTAGATGATGTTATTTAGTTTCATAGCCAATATCAATTCAAATCATACTTCTTATTGTATATACTAAGTATTATGCATAACGAATACAATCATAATCCCTGTTTCTACTTTTCTCCATCCTAGCTTTCTCGCAAATCTATCCATCAAAAGCAACCAAACCGATTCAAATAGTTGATCATTACTTTTTTTTCTTCTTTTTTTACTTAAAGTGTGTGTATTGGCACTTGCTTATATACTAATTATTTTTTAATACCTTTGGTCTCTACTTTAACTAAACCTGGACTTAAAACAATAATAATAATAAAAAATCATCGACCCCTTCCCCCCCCCCATCACTATCAAGACATGTTCATTATCAAAGGCCACTATGAGGTGAAATATAATGAGAGAACGAAGAAGAAGAAGAAAATATTAATCACTTTAAAAGGATTAGGCGACCTAAAAACATCAGGCCAATTCTTTTTTTTTTCCTCCTTTTTCCGGATGACCCATCAATGCATTGCAAGTTATAATTCAATTTTTTTTTTTTTTCTTGCAAGGATAAAGAAAGGCAGATAAATTGTACCAAAACAAAAGAAAATAGGAAGCACGAATCAATGAGCTCCAAACTTGCTAGATATAACCATGAGATAGTTGATCTTTGATGATACATGGATCCATCCATACTGCTATGCAATAGAAACGCCAAGGAGACATCCACTGGACATCGAACATTGCACATCCCATTGTCGAGTTATGAGAAATCTCACTACAATAAAGGGGGGATCGGTAGATGTATAGTTAGAAAAAGTGAAAGTTTAGAAAGTGTGTGTGCTCTCTCATCTGCATTACACTTGAACCATACTGGCTAGTATCAAGAAACCAAGACCCGATGGTTCACTTGGATTCTACTTCGAAACTAGGCTGTCTTTTTTTCTCTCCATAAGCCCAAGAGTCCTTTTCCTCATGTTTGATCTTCAATGCCATGATGGAGAATGCAACTCCTATCAATTGTCCAAGTATAGAAAGTGAAGAAATTTATTCCCTCACGAATGTGATCGTCTTTTAAATGTTAATAGAGGATTTGATTCTCTAAAATGGAATGAATTCTAGTAAGTAGAATGGTTGGTTTTTATGCATATTGCCCCAAGCTTTGTTTTCATGAACAACCATGTCACTGCATCTAAAATATAAACATTAATCGCTTGAGTATCAATTTATTAACCAAGGGAAAAGCGAGAAGATACCTTTCATAGTTTTACAGTGGCCAGTAGAGTATAATGTAATGGAAAGTAATAAATAAATGCATTTGATATATCTAAGAAAAAGATACTTGTTTATAGTCAAGGCTTCATTTGCAATATGTTCATATATACAAGACAGCCACTAATGCATCGTAGGAAAGTGTACCAATTTGGATACTGTGTACCAGAGATGGTTAAGTGTTCATGTGGCTGGTTTTAAAGGACAAACACTCATCGCCAAGGCGGTAGTCCAGTTGGTAGAGGCTTAGCTTCATCTCTCATCAGTCATGGGTTCGAGGCTTGATCCTTGCAGGTGACTTGATTAAATTCAGGAATTTTCCTGGAGTACGTGATCGGGATGGCGAGAGAATGCATTACTCCAGCGTCTTTGGTGTTAGGTTGATTGTACTCACCGATGGTGAGGAGGGTACGCGAAAAAAATTATGGCTCGAATCGAACATAACTTGATTTTAGCCTGGTTAGGAGTAGCTACACAGGATTTATCCCCCTCTTCTTTTTTCTTTATATAAAAAAAAAGAATTAGGCCGAATCGAACATAGCTTGGTGGCTGGTGGGAGTAGCTACACCAGGATTTATCCCCCCTCTTCTTTTTCCTTTATCAAAAAAAAAAGAACAAAACACTCCTATTGTGAAATGAGGCAAAGAAATGAGGAGCGTAAGTTTTGTTTCCCTGTTATTGAAAGAGAGCCTTGTACTTTATCATCAAGAGGGTAGTTCAATTGGATAAGGCCTTACCTCGCATTCGTTTGGTATGAGTTTAAGGAAGGATTCTATGGCTGACTAGATTAAATTCAGGAATAATCCCCAAGACCTGCATCGGTGGGATGGGTGAGGGACTAGGATCTTCCTGTTCCCCCACTAATATCCTGGTGGTGCCAGGTCAATATAGTCACCTTTGAGTAGAAAGAGATATGTAAATTCAACATCTCATATCGAATATTTCCCGCATGGGATGGAAGCCTTCAAGAGTAGCTGCCCCTATCCATTTAATTATAAAAAAAAAAAAAAAAAAGCCTCGTGCAATTTTGCGGGGTTATTCATGTATTGCGTAATCTTTAGATAGACAGAAGTTTATCTCCAACGAACTGGCTTCCTTGTATTCATAATCGTGCACAATCGTTCTCTATGTAATATCTCTTTCATCAACCTCCTTCTCCTTTGCTGCAAACTTTGTAATCATTTTATATTCTAATATAGCATGGGGAAGTTTCTCACTCGTCTATTTCCATCAAAAAGAAAAATCAAAAAGGAAAAGAAAATGAAGTTTAATATACATGCGAAGCAACGGCACGATATGTTTCTCAAGTTGGGAGAATGATAAATAATGTAACTAATTAAGCGTATCCTTCAATCTAATGAAATTGGTAAGTAGGTGTAGGAAAGGCCCGATTGGAAAGATAGCAAATGTACAAGATGAATCTCATACTTTCTAGAACTTCTTTCTCCGGTCCTCTCCATCGTAGATTATTTAGTTTAGTATAAGCAACGAGGAAATAAACAATTAGATGCTAGCTTAGGATCATAAACCAACACAATGATTTTCTCGTGATCCATGGATCAACATTACATCAGATCGTAACGCAGTTTTCTTTTAACAGTGGAACATCCCACCATTCATGAGTAAATATTCTCGAAATCAATAAAAAAATCATGCGTCGCGATGCATCTTCTTGTAATATTCTGATACATTTATATATTTTTTTTTTTTTTTTTTTTTTTTTGTTAGAAAGAGGAGCAGAACTCCTTATATTAATAAACTGATTACAAACTGAACAGGGCCTAATACAATCTCCAAAAGAGCAATACATTTATATTCTTTAGCAAGTCTTGTTAAAAGAAGAATGTAAAACATGGGAATGCCCATTTATTCTACATACTTTTGGGTGCTTGTTTTTTTTATGGTCGTGAAGGTCACTGACGGGATACCGAAGTTGAAGAAATTTTACAAAACTTAAGAATACTGGATTTTCTTTTGCGTGCTCGTTGTATTACGTCATTTAATATACGAGATTTCTTGCACATAGAGTACCTTTATTTATTTATTTATTTGATGGCATTGGTGTGTCCGATTGAACCTCTAATCAATCATTAGACCACAAACACACTAGTCCTCTATTTATCATAACTCATCACAACAAGCATCATGGGCTATATAGCATGACGCTATTATTCTTTCTCGTCTCATTTGCAGCAGTATTTTTCTATATTCGAAGTGAAAAATTTATTGAATGAGAAAGGAACGTGCATTCATTTTGATGCATTCATGTGCTCTGCAACATGTTAAGAATAATGTGGCTCTGATACGTACGTGGCATCTATTTCATTGTATGGATGATAGCTGCCGTGGACTACAACATGGATGTAGGATTCTTTAATTCTTCCACAAAATGCAACGAGTTTATTATCAACGGATTAGTAAACCACTACCGGTTTCATTACACAACGTGCTTTTATCTTTCCACGTGGCATTCTTTACTCGAACAGTTTGACCTTGGTTATACCACATCCGACCATTCCGAGGAAAATGCGGTTTGGTTTAAAATTATTCCTGGAATCACGGCAGAACAAAAATTAAATAACTTATGAAAAACCATTTTAGTAAGCATAACTTTTGTATTCTACTTATTCTCGAAAAAATGCAGATATAACTTTGGTGGTGTTTGGATGTTAAAAGTTAACCTGAAATAGGGATAGTAACTGGAAATTATTTGGTATTCTCGTTTCTGTTTGTTGGAAGTATGGAATAAGGTGGTTATTCCAAGCAAATGCAGTCTTATTCATATTTGTTTGGTGACATGAGAATAAAGCTTTATTCTTAGTGGATAGTGGATGAATTTTATTAAAAGACAAATTACTCTTGATTATATGTAGAAAATGTTAAATATTTTTTTAGTAAATTATATTTAAGTTGGCAATTCATTGTTAACTAGTGATATCCATTTAGATATGATTATCTCCATAAAATATTAAAATTGTTAATATTTTATTAATTATTATCAAATAAAAGAATAATTTTAGGTATAATTTAAGAAAAGAATATAATTATAATAATTTTTATTAGTTATTTGATAATAATATATTATTAAAAAAATATGATCAAATAAATCATAAAATAATTTACATGAATGCCCTTGAATACCAAATCACGAATAACGTAATTCCATGGAATCCATGGAATTAGAATTCGTGAATAAGAGACGGGATCGGAATGCCACCCAATTCTCCCTCGTTATTAGGCGTTTGACATTTTAACCACGAATAAGCCCTTATTCCAAGGCCCTTAATCCAAGGGGCTATTCCTACCAAACACTACCTTGTATTCTAGTATTCTCGAATAAATGCAGAACGCTAACTGCAACGAAACTAGTACACGGTATTCACCCAAGGTTTCTAATATCCGAACAAGCAGATGACATTGCTGGGCTCTCAATTTCCGCTGATATTCCATGATGCTCCCATTTTAGCTAAAATCAATTGCACCAGTTATTGCATCGTAATTCCTTGCAACAGTATCCAAGGAAGGTTCATCAGAGCTGGAATTTTTCAAGATTTATAAAAAGAAAGACCTATCATTTTTTTATTTTATTTTTTAAAAAAGAAATCTCCGAACTGAAGCATAGATATAAATGGTGTGCCACCAATATCATAGCAATTATTTTAATGGATGGTGCTGGAATCGCCATGGCAGCGGAGACATTTGAGCATGAAATAAATCCTAAGCCAAGTCCATCAAACTCATAATAACCCGTAGAGCAATCGAGGATGGGTTTCCATGATCAGCAATGCATTCGGAATCAATTTACTGTAGGCACACCCAGTCATCTTTTATTGCCATCTCTTTGACTCAAAACAGCATTCCAGGAAGTTTAATCTAATTACTTATATTCTCTATATCACGCCCCGAATCCAGTATCGAATTGACTACGTGACCGGCCGTACAAATTCTAGATTTTATCCTAGAGATTATACAAGACCTAGGTACACAACAATTCAAACATATCCGAGTTCAATTAATATTATATTAATAATCCATTAGCAATGTACAACTCGGTATTTAACTCGATGATCATAAATGGTCTACTGAATCACAAACGTTAGTAACCGAACTAACTAACTAATTAGCTCAACAAATATGAAGCTCCGTCTCACGTTCAGCCCAGATCCTCTTTAAGTATCCTGGTTCTCTGAAAGAAAACAAATGATAGGAGTGACCTACATACCCAGTAAGGGTTCCAAATGATCACCAATAATAATTTACATGTATATGAAAACAGCAAAAATTAGCATAACATATGACGAAATCAACAATTCAGATTTCATGTTTAACCAAAAACTTTGGAATTTTTATTATTTTTTTTTAGAATTTACAATTATTTAACCATTATCTTTAGGGTTCTGGACTAGCCACGGTCACACTCCAGCATGTGGCTGGCACACTATTATCACACTCCAGCCTGTGACGGGCACACTGTTGTCACACTCCGCCTGTGACGGGCACACTATCGTCACACTCCAGCCTGTGACGATACACAAATTGTCACACTCTAGGGCACACTGAGAAACCACGGTACCGCCATGGCATGGCTAGTCCAAACACCAGTTCACTTAACACTTTATCATTCTTCTCACATAGTCAGATCATGTCACTTTTCAACGATCGATATCACGATCAAACACATTTCAAGATCGTTGGCAAATGAAATCAAAATATCAACAAACTCGTTCCGTAACCGGAAATCAAATCATGTTATCCGAAAACTACCATGCATGAAAAATATTTAATATATGCTCGGATCAAATCAGGTCAATTAAAATATATTACGGATGATCAAGTTTAGAAATCCTTACCTCTCAAAAAACTATCCACACCTGAACTACTCCGTACCCGAAATCGGCGCGACGCCTCCCCGCTCAGGAAAAATTATCTACATAAATAAATAATTTAATTAAAACTAAATTTCAATTTTTCACGAATCTTAAAAAAAATCCTTGATTTTCTCTCTCTTCCTTCTCTCCCTTCTTCTCTCTCCTCTTTCTCTCTCCCCTCCTCCTCTCTCCTCCTATCATATATTTATATATATTTTATTTTATTTTTATTTTTATTTTTATTTTATTTTGGCCATACAGAACCCCCCCCTTTTTTTTTCTTTCTTTTCTTTCTTTCTTTCTTTTTTTTTTTTCCCTTCTTCTTTCTTTCTCTTTTCTTTTCTTCTCTCGAACCACCCATGTTTTTTTTTTTTTTTTTTCGGCCGACCGACCTATTTCCTTCCCCGTTGTCGGCAGCGCGGGTGGTTGCCGTAGAGACCCCACAGTCGGTGACTGCAGGTGGCGGCGGCGGGGCCAGCGACGACGGCGGCTGCAGCGACGACGGCGGCTGCAGCGACGAACATCCCAAAACCAAATCGAACCGGAAAATCAAAAAAAATAATAAAAATCCTCTCAAAAATTGCAAATAAAAGAATAGGACTCACCGAGCGGTGTTGGGGAAACTTCCGGTTGCTCGTCGGAAGGGAGAGAGAGCGTGAAGATGGCTCGAGAGGCGGCGATGAGGATTTTTTTAAAAAAAAATGATGAGATCCCCTCGCCGTTTAAAACTCCACCACCGAGTCCCACACCCCCACGAATCCGACGCCGACCACCTCCCACGACTCTCCCACCGAGTTTTCCGGCGAATACTCCGGCCGGCTAGGGAGATCTCCCCTCCCCTGTTTCGGTCTTTTCCTATTCTTTTTTTTTTTTCTCAGTCTGGGTTGAATCGGCCGGGTCGCCGACTTCAGCCCAGGCAAGAGTTTACACTCTATAACACAAAAATTCATGACAACTTACAAAATTGATTCTATGCTTTTACCCCTCCATCACCGGTAAGAACGTGGCTCACCATGAACAATTGAACTCTATTGAAGAACACAGGAAGATGACACGAGAGGCTGAGCTATATAATACTTTACAGGATGAACAAAGATGCACAAACTGCATCATGACAGAGCTCAGACATGGTAGATCATCCCGACCTCCAGGGTGGATGCATGCGGGATGCTAACTGCATATTCCGGACCCCTACTATTCCTCCTCAAAAAGTCATATACAACATCGATTGCCAGCCTCTTCGGCCAAGCTGAGCCACTCTTTGCCCTGACGTAGGAATGCCCAAGTATGAAAGCCATTCCAGCTTCCCTTGCCTCCATCAACTCTTGCAGTTCCTCCCTCACCCCGGCATCCATTTGTGGGCTCTCAGGCAGCACGAACCTAACCTTTTTCCTTGTTGCGATCACAGGCGACTGTATCTCTCTAGAATCTGAGGGGCTGGTCGCATCCACTGGCTCCCCATCCTCCTCGCGCAACCGGACTCCAGCACCAACAACAGCCATTCTCTCTTCATCTTTTTCAGACTCTGCCATTATGCTATTGGGCTTAGACCCCCCCCCGACCTTACAAACTCCGCTATGCTGTAAACTAGGTCCTTCTCAAACTCCAAGTCATCCTTGTGGACATCATGGTATCCATAGCGGACGATGCACCTATAGAGCCTGTATTCTTTGGGGCCGACTCGGCTAACAAGGAACCGCTCCTCTGGCTCGACGAATGGAACTTGGACTGACTTGATGCAGACAAAGACGAGGACCTGATGCATCGTGGCATGTCATCAAAATGGTAATAAGTTTTAAATGAGGGAGGGAATGGTAAATCCCACAGAAAAAGAGAAATCGAGAAACAAATTAAACATATTTTCTTTTGGGTGATGCGCAGAACATAGAAGTCATTGTTACTACACATCTACATGATATATTTCAAAGAAATGAAAATCAAATTAAAATAACAGACCTGGTGGAATGCAGGGAGGTTGGTGACGAAATGAGAGAAGATGGCTGGTATTCCTGACACAAGCTCAGAATGTATGAGGCCAATCCCTTTCACACGAACGATTCCAAGAGTAGGACCCAGGCTGAGGAGCCAGTTGATGGAAACCTTATTTTGGACATCAAACTCATATTTCTTAGGGTGCCATAGTGCCACACGTACATGATAATAATGAAAATGAAGGAGAGGGCAATGGGTACCCAAGCTCCTTCCAAAAACTTAATAAGAGAAGCCGAGAAATAGAGCGTTTCAATGGTGCCAAAGAAGAAAATGAAACATAAAGCCACAAAGATGCTCTTATGCCAACACAAGACTATAACCAGGGACATCAAGCAGGTGGTGACTAGCATGACAGTTATAACTGCCAACCCTGTTCCAAGGAAGAAGGAAAGCCACATTAGTTCTTATAGTAATGATAAGTGCTACAATTTGGAGATAAATAAAAAATAGTGAAACAACAGCATTTTCATGTGAACCTGCATTTTCTTTTTATTTGTTTTCTGTGCAAAGATGGTGTGAAAATTATGGAAAGTACAGGCAACAATCCTCTCGGAAGGTACTACTCAATTTCAAGAAAGCATTACTTAACACACATAATGCAATGCAAATATCCAATATCTTCATATACAGCTTGACCACTTATCACTTATCAGCATCTTTGCATCACTTGCCAGAGATGAGGGCATCATGTATCTGTTATCATCAACAGAGCACTATACAGGTCCTTTGTTCATAAATCACAGAAATCATATATGGCCTTCATGATAAAGGGCTCAAAAGACTTGGATTTGACCATTTATGTTTCTACAAATCCAAAGATAGCAACTGAAGATCTTGATAACTACAGATCATGGAATATGGATAATATGAAAAATGGTAGCAAGAAATGAGCTAATATTTCTATATGTTTTTGTTTAAAAGCCAAAACATTTGTTGACAAAAACATATTCACCAAGTTTACCTAATTGACATAATTATAGGCATCAACAGGTCAATCCAAACATCCTAAAATTGATCTTCACCAAATCATCCAAATCAAATCAATCAGATCTTATATACAACACATAATACCAAAGAATAGTTTCACAAATTTGATGCAGAGAAAGATTTAGGACAACAATGAAAAGAACCTTGTTATAATTTTTAACTTCATCTCTAAAGAGGCAGCTCAGTCTGAAGAGTAGTTTCAAGCATGGGATGCTGCACCTTAGGACAACAATGAAGAGAGCCTTGTTATAACTTTTAACGTCATCTCTAAAGAGGCAGCTTAGTTTGAGGAATAGTTTCAAGCATGGAATGCTGTTCTATCCTATACTGCCCGGTACAGGATGTACCATACCAATATGCTGTTTCGGGGCATGCCGACATTGCCCTACCATACTGAACCGCATACCGACACTGTAATATAATTTTGCACGTACCATGTCCAGTACCGAGATGGCAAACCTTGGTTTCAAGTCTTAACAAGAGATTCAATGCATGTGACGATTTGAATATTAAGGTCAATTATAATTGAAAAGGGTGTCACCTATTCCTGTCAAAAGCCCACATTTATTGACATAGCAATGATTGCAGGTAGTTGTCTATGTGCTTGGGGCCACGTACTATGATACGTTAAAACAAAAGGGTTAAGCAGCGAACTCAAAGGGAATAGATTATTGTATTTGCAATGGCATACCTGATGCATTACCCATGTGCTTCGTGTCTCTGAAGCCAACAGTTACAGCCAGGCACAGCAACATTAAGATCCAGTTGATCTCTGGGATGTATATTTGTCCATGTACTTTAGATGACGTGTGAATTATCTTTACTCTAGGAAAGCAGCCCAAAGCAGAGCACTGTTTGATGATGGAAAAAGTGCCAGTGATAATGGCTTGGCTCCCCACAACAGCTTCAAGTATAGCTATTGCCAAAACTGGCCACCTTATCCGCTCTAACAAGATAAAAATCTAAATGTCAATATGCTGGCAGTCAACATTATTATGCATATATTTATTTATTCCATTATATATAAGTACAAAAAATTATAAAGCAAATAGTGACCACCTGGTACAGACACATAGAATCCAATTTGATAGTCACTTTCAATGATATGATGTCTAGACAGATAAGCAGCTTGTCCCATATATGCTAGGATCAATGATGGATAAACCACAAAGCTAAAAGCAATCTGCAGAACAGAATGGCTCATTAGAAAGAGCTGGGTACATAATCCTTGAATGCTGAAAGCATAACCAACGAGAAAGGTGTCTAAGAATATATATATATATATATATATATGATCTAAACTCACATTCATGTCCCTTAGATCTCAATGAACGACCATAAAAGTGGTAAGCATCAATATGGTAGATAATTACAAGAAAAAGTTATGTTATATAAAATCCAATTAGGAAAAGGATTGTTGCCTATGGTTATGGTAAAATCAGGATCTAATTTAATAAGCTGTATCTGACATGGTTGGGGGATAGTGATGATTAGCAATCTAAAAGCTAATCTACTTTTCAGGTTCAAGAAAAAAAAATGTTTTAATTACAAATATGTATCAAGCAGATCCGGACTGTCAAACTTCTCGCTTCATTTCCTGTTATTTCTAAAAGCAAACATATAAATTTGGAAATCTTGATATTGTGGAATGTCTTGAGTTTCCAAGCCCTAAAGAGGCAAAAAAGGACCTTTTTCCCACAGCTGAGCAAGAGAAGCAAGCAGAGCAGGGTGCAACAAGTGAAGCAAGTAGAGAGGAGGATATCTTGTACTCTATAATCGCCATTTTTTATGGTGAAGCTTTTGCATCATCTCTGCCCATAGGCATAGTTCAATAGACTAAACCACATAAATATTGTGCTCTTGTTCTTTTCTTTGTTCCTTCTTGTTTCGTTAATCTCCCTACCTGTCGCAAACAACCAAATGAAGAAGGAAAGCGAACTTGCAGCCCTAGAAGGTTAAGATAAGGTCTCTTACTTATGGTTACGGTACTTCGACATTCTGGTTTTACAAGCCGTATCAAAAATCTGGTTGTGCAATACAGATGATTAGAAATATAAAATTTCTCTTCTACTTTGGTTTTCAGAATTAACTGTATTTTTTTCTGATAATTCATAAATATGTAATATGGAAATTGGACTTGGATTTAGGTAAAAGACTATCATGGTCTGCTGTCACATAGGCCCATCTTACGCTGAAGTTCGTGGAAAGGAATATAATATTTGAAAGACAGAAGACCATTGTGATTTGATATATAAGTGACCTGTCATAAATTTGGAAAGATCCGAGCCCATGAAGTGCCCTATTAAGAGTTCCTCACTTGGCACGTCTCATCAAATTAGCCTAAAGATACACATAAGTAGATTCTTGTCAAATAAGAACACAAATATGCACAAAGAACTACAAGAGTCGCTGATGAAAAATTCAAGAGAACTTGTAGCTCTAGGAGAACTAGAATTTAGAACCAATAAAGTTATTAAACAGATATACGAAGCAAAGCATGAATATCCAGCTAACCGTAGGGAGTTAACATGCCTTAAATCTTCTTATTCATTTCTTACCTTTATTGATAACTGTGAAAAATGTCCTAGATCGGCAAACATAGCTTCAGAACCTGCAAGGATGAAAACACATAAAATATGATATATGCAAAAATGGGCAAGACAACCAAAGTCAATAACTCAAGTTCACATACCTGTTATGCATAATAGGATTCCACCCAAGGACATCCAACCTCCTCTTTGAGTCTTTTTCAAGAACTTGTACATGTAGCAAGGAGAGAGTGCTCGATAAACATGAGGATTCCAATGGAAAATGTTATAAACACCAATCGCACTGATACATAGAAGCCAAGTAATGACAATTGGTGCAAACAGGAATCCCACCCGATGGGTACCATAATGTTGCAGAGCAAACAAGCAAACCAGTATAAGACATGCAACAGGAACTTCCACATCTGCAGATTGATGGATGTTGAAAAGGTAAATGTCAAATCACAACCTTATTTTGTAAATATGGGTTTGTACAGAGAAATAAACAAAGCAAGTGAACTTAAGGGCACAATTTATTGATAGATGAGAAACTGACTAGCATGCAGCAGACTTGGAACTCAGCCTCAGCAACAGAATGGAAACCATCAGTCAGCATGCTAAGCAGCATATTATTTGTCTTATCACCATAAATTTACAAACCATGTCCCATAAAATTAAAAGGTGTATAAAATTAAAAGGTGTATATGTAAGTGAAACTAATATCTCAGAATGTTTTTTTACTCATACAGCTGCATAAAACTAAAAGGTGTATACTTAAGAGAAACTAATATCTCAGAATGTTTTTTTACTCACACAGCAGCCATAACAAAATAGAATGAGAAGACAATAAACTTATCTGTCATGCTATCTCTGGAGATTGCAATAATCTACAAATACAAAAACCCTATCCTCTGTTCTCCGGTCTAGTTCCCTTGTCTCTTATCAAACAGGACTCAGAAAATTGAATCCTAAATTTAACCTGCAAATTCTTCCAAACTTTATGATTATTCTAAAAGTCATTGTATCCTCTTTGTAATGTTTAATTCATGTTCTTTCACTTGTTTCAGGGAATTGATATCACATCACTGCAGCTTTTGTTGATAGATACATCAGACTGCTCAGAATTATGCAGCCAAATTCCAAGAAAGTACATATCATTCCAGAAGAAGGTAGAATTGCAAAAAAAAGACAAAAAGAAATACATAGAACCCGACAAGCCAAACTTTTGAATGCAAGACAATGAATGGGGCCAAAACCGCAACAAACTTTTCCAGTAGATGAAAGAAGCATCTCAAATCTATCAATTTTACGTATGTGTCCTTTAAGAATTACCAAACACAGATGTTATATATGTGTTGCTATTATTTTGTATAGGGATTTACAAAAGAAATGGGATCTCTGCTTGTAGGCTACTATCGTGGTTCCACCATGCACACTTCGCATGTTGTCCTATGCATTGTTGACCATCTTTCATTTATGTATATCAGGATAGATGCCCTACTAAACTGCAGGATTCACCCCAAAACGTTGGTGCTCACGTGTTGTATAGTAAAGCAGGGTGCACCTAGGACATCCTTCAAATTAGATATCACTTGATGCTCTATTGAATGCAATAGTCACCCAAAACTCATTGCCCTATTTTGTAATATCAAACATGGGACCACACCTTCCTGCGCCATCATATAAAGACCTATCTGTGAGTTTGCCCACCTTGGTTCATCTGCACCATTTTATTCGAATTTACCCCCCTCATGCACGTACTCAGACCTATCACAATGGTAAACACAATTTATTGTAAATCAGTTATTGAAGAGTTTCCTGTAATTGATATTTATCAATTCTCAAACTGCCTGTGAACTTTTCAACACCAAGGTGCACCGTAAAAGCAGACCTCTATATGGATAAATTAATTGGAGTTTATATCAAGCACCAAATACTCCATTAGTGAGTCTCTTCAGTCCTTCAACATCACCATACCACAAAGAAGTTAAGATAAAACTCTTTTTTTTCACCTCCCATTCCACTGCAAGTGGTCCTTTACAGTTAATATCTGATGGAAAGTAGAGTTAATATCTGATAGGAAAGAACATTATTGCTTCAAACAACACTGGTTCATTTTAATCAATTCAGCTTTTAAATATCTTTGTTTTCAATCTGAATCCATGCTACGATACATATCTTCCTTGGGGTCCTTACCTCATTTGGAGTGCCTCAACCCAGTGATTACTTTGGTGCAAGAGCATGCAGCCAATCTGCTTGCATAGCCAACTAAGATGCCTTCTTTTTAGCAGAGATTGGAAATCTTGAGAGCAATCCATTACATTTATCCGCACATCACTTTTGATAGAGTTGCTCCATTATGTATACATCCTTCCTGATTCATGTGCAACAGCTTTGTAGATTTATTTTTCTTTAAACAAAGACCTTGTCTGAATTGAGCTATCATTTTCACCATTTGTTGCTTATTTGATGAACAAGGCCACACCTGCATCGCACTCTTAAAAGTCTTGCCATCATAATTTGCAGCTTTGTGATGTTGCTCACTTGCTTGATACCTCAATTACTCCAAGTCATCACCCAGCCACCCTACCCACTTTGGCAGAGTACATCAGCTAGTACTTTCATGATCAACCTGATATATTGACCCTGCCTTCTGAAGTTCAATGTTACGAAGCTTGCAATTTCTTATTTGGTTCACACAGTCACTTGAGCAAAATAAACCATGGTTTGGAAAATTTAATTAATTGTCACCTATCACAACAAGAGCCAATTCTGCTGCCAGAGACCTAGTCATACTCAAATCAGCTTTATCTCATCTCAGCTGCTAACTATCCTTCTTGATAGCATCACACTTTAATGGCTTATGCATGTCAACCAGTATGGTTTCTCAGCAACAATAGAACTTGTGCCTTACCCCCTCTTATCATATCATTCCTATACCTTTCTTGTTATTGCTCTACTGAACGCTCACTTTCCTGATAAAATTCGACTACTATATACCTTTATGTTTTGGTCCATATATCCTGTAACCAAGTCTCAGAACAAGATCCACCTTGGGTAGAATTGGTCATGATTGTGATGGCAGCTGTTAGTTTTGCATGAGCATTGCAGAGCTTTAAGGAGATTACAGATAGAGTGTCCCCAACAGTCATTCATTGGAATGAAAAAGCCCCTAGGATAATTTTTGAATCTAGAGTGACCTGCTTTCTTATACCAAGAGACATGATGATTCACCATACAAACAGGTCACTTTGTATGGAACAAGGCCTAATGCATTCCAATGTGGTTGTTCAACTCATAATAATGTAAACAAACATAATTGTTTATATTTATTTTATCTAGTTGACTCGAAAATCAGCAGTTGAATGTTATATGAATCTAAATGGAGATCTAAGTTTGTTCTCTGGCTATAAATATCTCTCTCCTTTACCTAGAATCACCAAAAATAATTGTAAATTAAACAACAGATAGTTCAAGCAGAAGATGAGAGAGCAGTGGATCTAATAAATATACCAAACTTTGAATCTGTGTCAATTTTGAATCTATACTCGGGCATTTGCATAGAACCATGATTTTTGACGGGGAAAAAGCTTAGCCATGCTATAGGAGCACCCAATTATACAAAAAACCAAAAGTTATCACCATGAGACCCAAATCACTCGCAAAGCAAAACAAACTGCGGCGGCTGTATTTTTCTTAGCGTACACTAACTTATTTAAGAAACATCATCGGATATTCAAATTCTAGAATTCCCTTACATTTATGCTGCTCTCTGGACATTGAAAGCTCGAGCCCCGAAACCGCCGAAAAAACTGACAAAAAGCATTAATCAGAAAAATCCTTTAAAAAAAACCAAAAAAAATTGAATAAATAAATAAATAGATAGATGACCAAACCACAAGTCAGAGTACCACCAGAAATAGCAGGGGTGAGGACCCATCCCCGATGACCATGCACGTCCTATCAGCGCCAGCACAGTAAGCACCGCTGCAGCACCTGGTGCTTCTCCGCAGCAGCCTCCTCACCCTCGACGCCGCCGTGCCGCCCACCGCCCGGCGGCCACTCCGGCACCAACACCGTCCCCCTTCTTGTACGCCGAGATCTCCTCGTCGGCGAACTGGCCGTTGGGAGCAAACCGACGCGGGCGTGGCGGCAGAGGAGGAGTAGAGCGCGAAGGTGCCGCCCTCGCCGTTGTCGTCGCGCGGAGGACGATGAAGACGTACTTAAGTAACGGGACCAGGGTGAGGGTCCAGAAGACGAAGGAGAGCACACCGTAATCTCCTCGTTCGTCTCCGAGTGCTGGATGTCCTCCGCGAAGGTGCTCTTGTACACGTACAGCGGCGACGTGCTCAGATCCCCATACACCACCCCCAGGCTCTGGAACGCCAAAGTTAACACCGTCCTCCAAGAATCCTTCTATCATCACTCAATATATGTAAATTATTCACGAAATGAGATGAAATGAGACACGAAAAAGAGAGGACGAATCCGGTTTACCTTGGAGGACTGAAGCAGGGGCCCCCCTCGATATCCATAGGAAGTGGAGGGGTCTCAAGATCTTGGAACATACATGGGCCAAGATGGGAGGAAAGATTTCCCAGTTGATGAAGGCCCGGGAGAGAAAAGGACCGGGGAGGGAAGTGGTTTTGGGGGGGTAATTGTTTATGGTTTTGGGGAGGGTTAGGTGGGATTTTCGAGCTGGGTCAAATGGGGCTCGGAGGATCATCTGGGGAGGGTGAGATCAAGAAGAAGTGAGGGAGAGAAAAAGAGAAGGGAATAGATTGATGAGGAGGAGAGAGAAGAGAAGTGGGTGTGCTGCAGTTTTTTTTTTTTTTTTTTGGTGGGGGTGGGTGGGGGGGGGGGGGGCGCCGAAAAAGGGGAGAGCGCGGGAGCCAATGCTGCTTGGAAGCCTCAGTTTCCGTGGAGGAGGGAAGGAACGGTTTTGGGGTGTGAAATCGGTGGTGGCAGGGTTTTTTTTTTTTTTTTTTTTTTTTGCGTGGGGTGGCTGGCGAGGTGGCTTTGTGCTGGGGAAGCGGGATCTATGTAGGCGATGGCTGAAGGATTTTTTTTTTTAAATAAAAAATTATTAAAATATGTGTTTCACGGTATATTTATCGAAATAATTAATTTTGATCGACATGTCACGGGGCATCTGAGTCCATTATCAAAAATAAATCCAACTTCATTTTTTAAAAAGATAAAATTTTTATAATCGATATATTTTTTTTAATTTAATTTTAAAATTTGATGTGGTATGAATTAAATTGATGTGCCATTGAATTCATCTTAAAAAGATAAATTCAATTCTGAATTCGTCTTTCCAACGGCTGAATTCAAACCAATTTTTTTTTTTATAATTTTATATTATTATTATTTTTTTAAAATAAAATTAATAAATTTTAATTTTAAATAAATAAATAAATAATAAAAAATAAATTAATTAAAATTTTATATATTATTTTTTTGATAATATTAATTATTATATTATTTAAGATAATATTAATAAAATAATATTAATTACACTATATACAAATAATATTAATTTAAAATTAATAATAATTTAACTAAAAATTAATTATAATATATTATAATAATACTATTATAATATATATATATTGTAATAATTTTTACTTCTAAAATATAATGAATATATTATAATTTATTATATTATATATTATAATTTTTATATATAGTATAAATTTAAAAAAATAAAAATATAAAAAATAATCATCATGTCGATACTATTCGGTCGCTAGCTACCAGTTCGGTCGACAGCCCGGTGTCAGTTCGATCCCTTGCTCAGAGCGGTGGCAGGACCTCGATGACCGGACCGGCGATCGGGTCTGTGGCATGACTGGGGCTAGACCGTGACAGGATCTTGGCGGTCGACAGGTAGTCGGACCCGGGTGGTTGGACCGATACCGATAGGGGGCGAATCGGTTGCAGGACCGAGGGCCACATCGGGGACCCCGTTCTGACCGCCGTTCCGACCCCCGATGCGGGCCACGGTCTGGCCCCCGGTGTAGCCCCCGGTTCGATCATCGGTCCGACCCCCGGTCCGATAGCAGGTCCGCCCCCCGGTCCGGCCCCAAGTGCGGCCCCCAGTCCGCCCCAGGTGCGGCCCTCGTCCGGCAGCCGGTCCAGCATGTCCGCAGCCGATCCGGCCACCAGGATCCGACTACCAAGATCCTGTCACCGGTCTAGCCAGTCATGCCACGGATCCGATCGCCGGTCCGGTCGTCGGGGTCCTATCATCGCTCCTGAGCAAGGGATCAGACTGATACCGGGCTGTCGACCGAACTGGTACCGAGCTAGCGACCGAATAGTATCGACATGATTATAATTTTTTATTTTTTTATACTATATTATAAAAATTATAATATATAATATATAAATTATAATATATTCATTATATTTTAGAATATAAAATAATTATTACAATATAATATATATTATAACATATTATTATATATCTTTTAAATAATATTATTTTCATTAATATTTTTTTTATATATTAATTATATTATTTTGATTAATATTATCTTAAATAATATGATAATTAATATTATCAAAAAATATATATAAATTTTAATTAATATTAATTTTTTATTTATTATTTATTTATTTAAAATTAAAATTTATTAATTTTATTTAAAAATAATATAATATTTATAAAATTATAAAAGAAAAAAAATTTGTTTTGAATTCGCCTGTTGGAAAGGCGAATTCAAACTGAATTCAAAATACTATATCAATTTAATTCGTGTCGTATCAAATTTTAAAATAAAATTTTTAAAAAAATATATCGATTTATAAGGATTTTGTATTTTTAAAAAATAAAATTAAATTTATTTTTTGAAAAGACGAACACAGATACTGGTTATCAATTCCGTCGATCAAAATTATCTATTTCGATAAAATATTCTTGAAACACTTATTTCGATAATTTTTATTTAAAAAATATTATTTTTAAAAAAAATTCGGGCCGAAGAAGTCGAATTGCTACTTTTTAGGACGATGAAAAATAAAATAAAGAGAAAATATTCCGTACACTGTGTGCAGGACGTGGCCTCGCACGCCATGGATCGTAGCCCTCCGTTTTAGGAGGAGGCTCCATTTCATCAGGCAGGACACGACTTCATAAACGAGAGAAATTATAATTAATCAATGTGTGCTTTGTAGTCATGCACCACCGAGGTAACTGCTTGATGGATGGAGATGGTAGGAAAGAGAGGGTCAGCAGTTCCCTTCACATCATTATAATATCCTAGAATTTTCGCCGTAATAGTGATAAATGATTGATGCTATCGGTTCACCTACTTTATGACATCCATTAAATTATAGGAATGCCCCTCTGGTCTATCTTTTCCTTGTTTTTTTCCTTTTTTTTTTTTTTTTCCATTCCTTGAAATTCTGATTTTGTATATTTAAATCTCTGAAACAATTCAAATGGTAACATCTATTTCATCTACAAACAATGACATGATTAGCAGCATTATTGAATTACTTTTAACAACTTTACTTGTAATGTATTTCTAGCTAATAATTACTGATATAGCACTGATCATCATCCTCTATCAAAATAAGTCAGTCAGAAAGACTAGGCAAATAAAGGCAGTAACTTTCGTTCCAACAATAAGGGGGGTTATCATCCGACGATAAAGAGACTTTACCAAATAAATAAATAAAGAACGATGAAGAGGCTTTGGATAGGAGATTTTAGGATGATATAACGCTGTAATGGAAACCTTGTTTTTGCCTTTTGGGTGGCCACGGACGAGGGCGGGAGTGTCATTTATCATGATCGATACCAACTTTTATGATATGGAGTGTTTGCCACGAACGAGTATGATATGTGGTTGCTCTTCTTATCATTGCTTTGGGTTATCAAATGACATGGTCATGATGAATTAGAGCCAGGATTCTCCATGGTGTGCGTCATTCGCACCGCATAAGATCTTATATATTTGGATAGACAACGTATTTCCAATATTGGTCATGGACAGCTGTACTTTATCACTCAACTTGCATTATTTGCCATACCAATTATGTTGGCGCAATGCAATAGTCGGCCAATTCCAATATAAGCGGTGCGTCCCTATCCAAACATCGTTGCAAAATACTAACCTAGAAGAGATCATGAAAGTAGACAAAGTATTTGAAAATTATATATATTATATATAAAAGTGGATTTGATTTATTTAGAAAAGTTTTGGAACCAAATATGATCAAGTTCTAGATGATTTGCATAAATTTTTATGCAGTAAAATAAAAATTAATGATATATTAAAGTATAGGATAATACAAATAGAAATAAATAAAAATGCTCTGAAATAATGTAATATTTTAAGAATAAACTCAAATATTTCAAAAAAAAAAAAAATCTTTATTTTTGAGTTTTTATCAACCTCAAAAAAAAATGATCAGGACCTTTATAAGCATGGAGATATTATAATAGAAGTTAGTGGATTAAAAAACATAGATACATTTAAATCTACTTTATTATTTTATTGATAGCCATATCAGCTATTTATACAGCACACGTGTCCTTAGTGGAATGATAGCATTTATACAATCTCACTGCATGTTGTTATTAAGCATTTAGCCAGCAATTAATATTGTAGTTGCTTAAAGAATTATTCAAAACAAAACTTATATATATATATATATATTTAAACATGAATCGTGGTTAACCGTAACAAAGCCATATTTTTCTATAGCCACATGTTAAAGGCTAGAATCCTGTACCTCTTAAAAGCCACCCTTTGAGATGGGTGCCAACAATTAAAATTTCATCGAGTATTTTATCCTAGATTAAGAAATTTAAGAGTTTGAATTCTTGCATCTCTGTAGATGTTTTGCCTGGCATATTTTGATTTTTCTTGTCTTATCGAGAAGTCTTTACGATCAAGCTTATTAAATTTTCATTTTGTTTGCTAAAAAATCATATTTTTTTACTATATGTAAAAAATTCAGTTGTCAGAGTAATCCGACCGAATTCAATTTATAAATTGAATATAAATCTGGATCCAGATTTAAATGGAATGGATTCCCAAATTTTTGTCGAGCAACCGATTCATGCCATTTTTCTAGTAAACAGTTTACCTTTTCCGGAGACACCGATGCTCCTAAAGATTGGGCCATTGGTGATGCTCCATGATGAACTGGGAACCATTTGACAATTTGATTAACTTTTCAAAGAAGAAAAACGAAATAGTGTACTGCATGCGAAATTATAGGCATAGAATGTGTGTGATTGGTTTGGCAATGTTTTTTTCTTTTTTTTTTTTTATAATAAAAAGAGAAAGGGAAGGATAAATTTAAATCCTTGTCATCTATAGAGCCCTAACCTTGTCAGACCATATTTGATTTGTATCCTGGATTTGATCGAGTCACCTGTAGGGATCATGCCTCGAACCCATGATCAATGGATGAAAAATTTAAATCCCTACCAACCGGGCTACCGTTTTAGTGATACCTTGCAATGTTATTTTCAAACATCTTTAGAGCGTCTGACTCCTTCTTTATTGACAACATATAATTTTGACGATCAAAACAAGCTCGCATGTAGTGCGTGACTCATCCAGGCATGCCAACTTGGCTTCTCTCATGCGTGCCTTAGAATCTTGGTAACGCCATCCAATACAGATTGTTTAGATGGACATGTGCAATCGATTTGATAATCAAAATATGCTCGCATTTAGCGACTCGATCAAATGTGCCAACTTGGCTTCTCTGTGAGATTGGGCCTTATCCTTGTCAGACCATATTCGATTTGTATCCTGGATTTGATCGAGTCACCTATAGGGATCATGCCTCGAACCCATGATCAGTGTATGAGAAATTTAAATCCCTACCAATCGGGCTACCGTTTTAGTGATATCTTGCAATGTTATTTTCAAACATCTTTAAACGTCTAACTCCTTTATTGACAACATAATTTTGACGATCAAAACAGCTCGCATGTAGTGAGTGACTCATCCAAGCATGCCAACTTGGCTTTTCTCACGGGTGCCTTAAAATATCGGTAATGCCATCCAATACAGATAGTTTAGCTGGACACGTGCAATCGATTTGGTAATCAAAATATGCTCCCATTCAGCAACTCAATCAAATGTGCCAACTTGGCTTCTCTTGCGAGGCCTTCAAAATCTTGGTATCACCATCCAGTACAGATTGTTTTAGCTAATACAAGGTTTACGGTAGCATCCCGTATTACCCGATACAGTATGTACTATACCGTATCAATCAGAACCGTACGGTTCATCAAAAAAAAAATTCGATGCAAACTGTTGAAATATATATATATATATATAATATAATATATATAGAATATATATATATATATATATATATATATATATATATATATAGATATATATATATATATATATATAATATCGTATCGGTATGTATCATTCGGTTTGGATCTCGTTCATACCTGATTCGGATCAAATAATTTTATCATAAAAAAAGAATATATATTTTTAAAAATTTTATGGATCCGGTACAGTACCATACGGTACCATATTGTATCATACCGGTCGGTAACCGGTATGGAGCCCGGTACCGATTTGGTGTTCTTAGCTGGACATGTGCAATCAATTGGAGAGGATTATTCTTTTTGTTCCTTAGCTGGACACGTGTAATCAATTAGAGAGGACTATTGTTTTGAACTAGGAAATCTCTAGTTAACCATGTGCACTTTTAAGCTCCGCATATATGATGGATAAATACTCGACAAACCCTATTCTCGCGACTTCCAAACCTCGATCACTAAAACGAGCACTATTTAATAATACGAGGGCATGATTATTTTAATCTAGACCAGGTACGGAGCTATTGGATGATAGATAAGTTCCAAAGGTGGAGCACATGAGAATTAGCTCATAGATACATATACTAACTTTGGGCATATAAGAACTTGAATACACGATCTTCTCTAGGCTTTCACGCTAGTACGGGCATCTAGTTAGGATAAGCAATCCAGCTTTTGAAATTTGCACACGGATATATGTGCTACGCTGGCTATGTGCTCGATATTAAATAGAGATGGCAATGGCTACGGTGGTGTTATATGTGAAATGTTAAATAGAGATGGCAATGGATCCGATGTAGAGTGGGTAGCCGCTATCCATATCCATTCCATGTTTACCTTAGGGTGGGATAGGGTAGACAAAATTTAGATGGAATGGGTTAATATCCTTGTCCATCTCCACTACAATAAAATAGAGATTTTTCGACCGTTTTCTCTCGACGCTTCATGAAAGTATCGGGAAGACCCGGGAACCCATTTCAAGATTGTTTAGCTCCACGCTGGATACAGAAAAAAAACTAAAAGTTGATTTATAATGAAAACAAATATTTTGGGCTATGTTTTTATTCCGAGCTATTCTTCGCATGCACGCATGGCCCACCTAGCTTACCTGCAATCATGCTGCGCCTGTAACATGATATGGTCTAGATTTTATTAGTTATTTTTCTTAATTATCTAATTTATCTATTTTCTAGCCATTGATTAATGCTGAACATAAATAATATTTTGTTAGCCATTGTTTAATGTTGATCCTGGTTAATGTATCTGTTGGAACTTTGTTTTAATCAGCTGCCTATTTAATATTAATCAGGTATTTTCGTTGGACATTTAGTCGCCCAATTTAAGGTTTTTGCCCGTTAGCCGGCTAATTAAGCTTTAATATTATGGTTAATGTTCTGGTCACTGGACTAATCCAAATGGCCAATTTTTTTGATTTATAAAAGGATTTTGGTAGATGCCGAGAAGGAATATGAAATAAATCAGCTATTTTATTTCATAGTCTATTATTCTAAGCTTCTCTTCGTTCCTCTACTAAGGTTTTCTTGATTTTTTTTAATTTTTTATTTTGCTATTGGGTTGAAATTCTATTATATTATCTACAATTGTGTCCGCAAGGAAGATATTTCATTGTCTCTTGAAATAGAGTTCTCGAGACTAATCCTATACGAAGGTCAAGAATCATTTCAGGATAACATGCTGCTTGCCTCTAGAATTTTTTTCTTCTATTATTCTATATTTTTTAATAAATAATTTTGTTATCAAATCAATTGAATAATCGATTATTATAAGTTATAGATTTTCAATATATATTCCTAACAAATATCTCCTATATACTTTTAAGAGACCTTTATCTAATTCGACCTCCATGGCCAATGTCAAATCCTCTATCGTACATGTGATGGTGATTAAGATGCATACATTGATATGTCGATCAAGATGACCAGACCCAACCCATGCTCTTCGTTTTGGCATTATATGGAGATCACATCGTTCTCAACAAAGAGATAATACCTCGGACAAGTTTAGAGAGCTAATCAAACAAATTACCTTGTTTGATGGAAGAGCACGACCTCGTTCATCAAGAAAACAATAAACAACAGCTATTACAACTCCCGTAACACAAAACGAGCTCTTTAAATAGCTAGTTATTCATCGCGATGCAATTAAACATAGCCTGCATCCTCTCCATCATCACCAAGAAACCATTCCATAGCAAGAAAGTATATTTTAATAAAATTCAATGGACTATTGCTAAGACGGTAGTCTGGTTGGTAGAGATCTTGTCTCGCTATTAATTGGTCATGGATTCGATGAGTGATCCCGTGGATTATTCGATTAAATTTAAAAATTTTTCTAGAGCACGTGATGTCAGGTTGATGTACTGACGAGATGGAGATTTATGGAGATAGCTACATCGAGATTTATTCTTCATTTTTTTTCTATCAAAATAAATAAATAAATAAATAAAATCCAGCGGACTAAATGTTGTTTAGGTGTCTGAAAAACTATCTATCTCAACACTCCGTATCCTGTATACATATATCATCATCCATTCATAGTTTATTTGTTTAGGTGCATTTAAAGTAAAGGCCAATGGTCCACCCATTTCCGTTACTTCTGAATGGCTGTACTTCTCTTAAGTAGGCGTCCATGTCAGGTGGCTACATCCCAGTTTTAGATCACCCGGCACCATCAAATTCAAACTCAATATAATCAAAATAATTTGGACAATTTTATCTCATCCGAATATTATGATTCAATAAGCGAGCAACGTTAATAAAATGCTTGGCTAATAATAATAAATAAGGATAGCATCCGCGAAATCAAAACAAGGGTGGTACCACCGAGACTTTTTCGAGGCACGTGGTATTTTGCAACGGGATTCTTGGGATGATCCTTGTCCTTGTGAGGGTTTTCATGTCGGCATGTACGTTTTTTTTTTTTTTTTTTTCTTCCCTCGGTGCGAAGGGTAGCAAATTTTGTTTCTGCTAGTTGATGGTTCTCGTCGATTGGATTGCAAACTTTAAATTTTTTTTTTTTAAAAAAAAAGAAAGAAGAAGAAGAAGAAGAATAAGAAAGAGAGAGAGAGAGACGACGTTGCGTGCAAATCCATTCGATCCTTCTCTGAGGCTACGGCAATGGAATTGAGCCACATATTTCAGGCATGGGACCCGCATCAGGCGAGCATTCGGAGATCACATCTCTTCCACGGCGAACGTGGCAAGGAGAGGGAATGATAGCATCCGGAGTGTTTTTTCAGAAAAGATACCACATGTGGCGGGACAAAAACAGTGACGGAGAGGGAAACGTAAGCATCGCTTTCTTGAGATTTTTTTTTTTTAAATATATTTTTTAATTAAATATTTATCTAATTGGTGCCACCCTTGGAAACATAAGCGTCGCTTTCTTTATTTTTTTATTAAATATTTATCCAATTAGCACCATCCTTTATATATTTTTTAAAATAATTTATTTTTGGAACGACGTGAAAAAAAGCATGAGCGAGAAATCCCAGTTACAATATGCATTTTCTCCTTATAGAGCTGGAAACGAGCATGCTCAAAGCTCATTGTCTGGAATCGGATTGGACAGCTAAATAACTTTAGATCGGTCTGAAATTGATTTAGGTTTCGGACCAAATTTTAAATATATCGAACTAGTCTTCGGGCTGTAAAATAGAGTCCATTTAATTTTTGGACCAAAGGGATGCCCGGATTCGATCCAAAAATTTTTAAATATAGTCTTTGGCGACTCATTTCCAGCCCTATCTCCGCATAAGTTATTCTTCTTTATTTCAAAATCTAATAAAAATAAAATTTAATAATTTTTAAAAAATATTAAAAAATAAAATTATAAAATTATAATAATATATTTAATATAATTTATATTTGAAATATAATTATATAATAATATATTATATTATATATTATATATTAAATATAGTATATTTGTTGATATATGTTATACCGATCATGATGGTAGCAATGTTGCATCAAGTGCTTTCGGTGCAGCACAACGGGATGGAACATTAGGGCTAGAACTAGGTCGGCCGGTCCGAAATTGGATTGGTTTCGGCCAGTTTTTAAGCAAATCGAGCCGGGCTTTGGACCTTAAAATAGAGTCTATTCAATTTTCGGGCCGGGCTCGGCACCCCTTGGCTTGGTCCGGATCGGCCCGAAAATAAGCTCGATCCAACTGGCCCAGACCGGCCCGAACCCACCCCTTTTTCTCCGGTCTCCGATCTCCCTCTCTCTCCATTCTCTCTCGGTCTCTCTCTTGTTTCCATCTCCCTCCCTCGGTCGCCCCCAATGGCTGATGCCCCTCGCATCCGATGGCCGACGGCCCCTCTCTGTTCTCCGAGCTGCCTCATCCGGTCCCGATGCTCGCACCTGATAACTCTGCGCCCCATGCGACCTCGCGGCTCGTCTCTGGCTCCGATCCGCCTCCCTCGACCCCGGCGCCCCACCCGACGCCTACTGTCCCCAACGCGACCTCGCAGCCCCTCCTCCTCCGGCTCTGATCTGCCTCCTTCTTTCCCGGCGCTAGCACCCGACGCCCACTGCCCCCATGCGACCCCGTGGCCCGTCTCCGGCTCCGATCTACCTCTCCCGGCCTGGCGCCCCATCCGACGCTCACTGCCCCCGGCGCGACCTTGTGGCTCTCCCTCGACTCCGATCTGCCTCCTTCAGCGGTCCGGCCAGTCAGACAGTCACCAATCGGTGAGTTTTTTTTTTTGTCATTGGCTTGCATTCGAGCCGACCCGATCGGGCTCGGGTTGGGCTCGAACCTAAGGTTTTAAAAACTTTCGGGCTTAAGCTCGGCCCGAAGCTCGAAATTTTTTTTTGGGTCGAGCTCGGAGGGTGTGGCCCAGTCCGGCCCAACCCACTTCTAGCCCTATGGAACATCCATCGAGTGATGAGGCTGGAATGACGGGGCACAAGGGTGACGGTGTTGGTGTGAGCTCGGGCACCCACTTGCCCATGCCCTCCGAGACCTGATCATGCTGCTCGACGGGTCCGACCACAAGCGTGGCACGCAGCTCCATCTCACACGGCATCCGTCGATGCGATAAGGCTGACGGAGACTACCGAGACAGAAACTATCGCTCGGTGCATCGGTAGTATTCGGTCTCGCATACATGCAGCAGTCCAGTCATACCATGAGGACGTTCCCATCGATCATGTCGTGCAACGGATCCGATCGCCATGGAGGTGTGCGGCTCCACTGTATACGACGTCATCGATGTGGTAAGGCTAACGGAAGCCACTAGGATGGTAGCCACTGCTCGACGCATCAGTGGTATCAGGCCTTGCTCACATGCAACATCCCGATCGCATCATGGGGACGTTTCTTATGGTAGAACCGATATGCATGCATCAACAAATATCCATATTATAATATATAATAATATATTTATTATATTTTAGAATATAAATATTTATTATAATATATTATTATTATTATAATATCATGTTATTATATTTTTTTTAAGATTTTTATTTTTTAATTAATTTCTATAGATTTTTATAGATTTTATTTATTATTTTTTTAAAAAAAATACTTGTTTTTATTTATTAATTTGTATAGATTTTAAATAAAATACAAAATAAATAAATACAAATCTTTTTTAAAAAATAAAAAAAATAATAAAATAAAAAATATAATAACATAATATTATAATAATTTTTATAATATATTTTATATTTTAAAATATAATAAATATATATAATATATTATATTATATATTATATATTATAATATAGTATATTTGTTGATGCTTGCATATATACCAGTCGTACCATGAGGAACGCCCCCCATAGCGCGATCGGGCTATTGCATGTGAGCAAGGCTTGATACCATTGATGCATCAAGCGTAGTGTTGCTATCCCAATTTTGTATTAACCTTACCACACCGATGGACGTCGCATGTAGTGGAGCCGCGCACCTTCGTGGAGGTCTTATCTATTGCATGACGTGATCATCGAGAATGTTCTCATGGTACAACCGAGCTACTACATGTATGCAAGACCGAATACTACTGATGCATCGAGCGATAATTGCTATCACGGTAATCTCAGTCAGCCTTACTACACCGACATATTTGTGTGAGGTGGAGCTGCGTGCCACGTTGGTGGCTAGATCCGTCGGGCGACATAATCAAGTCTCGAAGAACACGGGCTAGTGGGTGCCCAAGCTCGCATCGACACTGTTGCCCTCGTGCCCTGTTGTCTCCAGCCTCACTGCTCGATGAATATCACATCCCGTTATGCTACGCTGACGATACTTGACACTACTCTACCGCCATCATAATCAGTATACGTGAATTAATAGATATACTATATATATAATATATAATATATAATTAATATATTATAAAATATATTTATTATATTTTAGAATAAAATATTTATTATAATATAAATTATAATATAAATTATAATATAATATAATATAATTATTGTTCTTATTTTTTGTTTTTTAAAAATATTATTTTTAAAAATATTATTTATTATTTTTTTTAAGTTTTGAAATGAAAGAAGGATAACTTATGTGAAGAAATTGCATATTGTACCAGTAATTTCTCATTGAAATATAAGTGCAACCTGCAATTTCTCACCCATACTTTCCACATCATTCAAAAAGACCTACTTTGAAAAATATATAAGGGATAGCACCAATTGGATAAATATTTAATAAAAAATATTATTTAAAAAAACATTGCTTTCTTGTTGTTTCCTTTTACTAAAGAATCCCACCTGAGTTCGGCACAGGAGAGCTGTCTTGCTGCTTATATTGCCTATCATATTTGGTTATCTAGAAATACGATGATCTTTAAGGTCGAGGATGTCCTGGCTCATCAAATTTTTCAGAGAGCCAAGTTCATGGCAATAGAGTATCACCAGTTTGACACCGTCGCTTCCCTTGTAACCTCAGAGCTACTTGGACTGGCATCCTTAGAGCTATTTAGCATCTGCATGCTCACAGGATTAATATTGAAGGTGACTCTTCTATTGTCATTACTTGGATTCACGACAAGTCGAGTCGTTGTGATGCCCATCATCTCCTTCACGATATTTGGAAGTTCCTATAGCTTTCCATGACAGCTACAGTCCGCCATATCTATGGGAGGCAAATCGTGTTGCGACTGTGTTGCCTCCTATGTTACCCAGCATTCTACCAATTGGTCCTGGTCTCATGGAGATAGTATTTCTATTCCCCTTTAAGGATTTCTTTCTCTTGATCTTTTGGCTGCCCTTGCACTAGAGCTGTGTAACCACCTGGCTGTACCAAAAAAAATATCCACTCAAACGTCCGTCCAAGAGTTTGGAAGAGGGAAGATGTCATGCTTGGAATCCAGCATTCAAGTTGGCCTGGTTATATGAATCCTAAAATATATCTTAAAAATTATATAAAATATTTAAATATTTTTTATAATTTTAAATTCAAAAATAATATTGATCATCATTTATAATAAATATTTAATATTTAAAAATAATATAATTTATATAATTATAAATTTGACCATTCTATAATCATCCGATCGTATTAATAACTCTATATTTTCATCTTAATATTTTATACTTTAGAAAAAAAGAAATAAGGATATAAGCTTTATAGCGTGATAAGAATTTTCATATAGTCATACCAATAAAATATAATATAATTCAAAATTGACGGTAAAAATATCAAATATAATATAAATATCAAAATTTCTTGTCAAGAGATCAAAATAACTTAAAAATAAATATACATCAATTAAAACCAAATATTCTTTTATTCAAAAGTGAGACACCATATATATCATCAAGTAAAATTTTTCTTTTTACTTAATTATGATTTTATTTCTTGTTATCTATATCTTATTAACATGATCCGGATCAACCACTATCATTTTTTAGAATTTTGAACTATACCACATACTATCCGTTCGTGGCTAAGCCATTCAATATACTATTCGTCTATAACTTGGCTATTCCGCATATTATCTATTCGTGATCCAGCTATTTTTATTTAATATGCATAATCCAAATATTTTTTTTTGATTATCGATTTAACAAATCTTAATATGTTGTTAAATTATATTCATTTCAAGATTTTCAATAATCAGTATCATAATTCAAATCATCTAAAAATATTCATGTTTTGATAGGAATAGCATATGAAAAATATAAAAAATAATACCGGCAATCACAAATGTCCATCAAAAAAATCAAATCATATAATATATGAATAACATACATGCTAATACTCATTCCAAAAATCAAAAGCCATGTAGTGTAAAAATGAATACATATAAACTGATGATCGTATTAAAAAATTCTTACCTTTACTACTGATAAATTTAACGAATCCGATATCAATCCGTATCTAGATTCTTGATCTAGGTGCTAAGAAACTTGCCCGATATCGTCTGTCCAAAAAAATATTTTTTTATAAATAATATTAATATTAATAAATAAATTTTATAATATAATAATTATTAATTTAGAACCATCAATTAGAGTTCATCAATAATCGACTCATCTCTGATCCCAACTTTATAACTTTCATAATTTCTAGAAAAGATAAATTTTTAGATAAAAAAGTAAAAAAAAAAAAATCGTGAGAAAACTAAATAAAAGGAACAGGGAGGAGAGGGAAGTGAGTGGTTTTCTTTTACTTTTTCTTTTTCTTCTCTTATTATTTTCTTTCTTCTTTCCTTGGCAAAACAGGAGACTCCTTCGAATTCCTTTTTTCCTCCAAGATCTCGAGGGTATTTCACTGGAAGACCAGGGCCAGGGATACGGTTCATGGTGGCGTGGCCATCGATCCTGGTCCAGTATTTAATGGTGATTAACGGTGCCGGAATAAAGAAAAGAGAAGAAAAATATGAATCTTTCTTTTCATGAAATAGTCCAATCGATTGTTGGTTAGAAACGAGACACAATATCACGGAAAGAAGAGAAATAGGAAGAAGAAGAAGGGCCGGAGCTTATTTTGATCTCTAGTAATACCGATTGCTCTATTTTCAACGAGCACGGTCGAAGGTTCTGCAAAAATTATTGATTATTTGGCTTTAATCTTTGATAAGAGAAACGGGGAGATCTTCTCTTTCTTAAATCAAAATGCAGGGAAACAGTCCCTTTTCTTTATTTATTTTTAAAACTGTTTGATAGGCATAAGGCTTTTTCCAAGAACCTATTTGAATGCCACGATGATACACCTATTTGAATTCCAAGGTAACTTTTATTTTGGGCTTGCACGATCTGAGAGCCCCCTGTTTCATTTTCTTCATCAAATCCATTCTCTCCCTCTCCCTCTCTCTCTGACACACACACACACACACATACATAAATATAATTATAAGTTCTATTTATAAATTACCTGGACATCAAAATAGGTCTCGAATCTTGTATCTGTTTGATTTCCCAGCCAAGAACTGGCTTGTGATGTTTGGCAAATGATTCCTTGACGGTAGTATGTCTCTAGTCCAAAAACTTTGAATTACCAAACAATCTCATGTCAGTCCATTGCTGTACAAGAAGTAGAACGTAAAACAAATGATCACACTATTTCACACCACTCAGGCTGAGTTAGCTCTCTAGCTCGCATCATAGGGACCAGTTTCAAGCCAGATTTCTAAAGAGAATGGAGCGCAAGTCTTGAATCCAGCCGATGCGATAATGATGTAAAAAAAAATGTATGCCATATTAAGTACCTCACAACAGATTCGGGTGCAATTCACGGGGTGAATCACCTCACCTCCTGTGGCATGGCAGCCCTGCAAGGCAAAGGTTTGATAGAAACTTTACCCATTAATAGGCCCTGTCCCCTGTACAAAGGATGATCATGTAATCTAATCTAATTTTTCATAGATTACTACTCACTAGCAGCGACCGCAAACCACGCGCAACATGCGCATGGATAGAGAGAGAGAACATTGAAATGCATTCCTTGATGAAAAAACTGAGAGACATCCAATATCTCAGATCATCCATGGAATAATAATAACAAAACCTGCTAGCTAAATACATTCTTTTTAGATTTGACCTATGAAGGGGGCGGCAAGATGGCACATCAAATCACATCGTAGGTCCGATATTTGAAGAGAGCATAACATGAAGATCGAGTTGCCATGATATCTTGCAGTACCATCCTCATCCTGCACCTATGCATGTTGGGCAGACCTCTTGGGTGGAGCTCAATTGGTTTTGGACTCGATAACCCTCTTTGCGAAGGATGGCAAGCAAAATGCTGCAGAATGGATCTGCTAAAAGGCATGCGAATCAGCAAAAGAGAGACAATAAGGAAGGCAAAAAGGAATATACCTCTGTGTTGTAAAATTTCAAGGGCCCTTTTGATTTGTTGGATTTCTCGTCCTCGTCTATATTATACACAGGATATTGAAAATCAACTGGTGGACCCTCCGTGGAGCAAAGCATGAAACCAATCACCCCGCTGCAGTCATGAACTGATATATCAAAACATATCCATTTTACCAGACGAAATTAAAGAGACATTTTTGAAAAACAACAATACAGTCAGATGTCAAGCATGCCTGGGATATGTTGGTACAGTTGTCCAAGCATAATTCACAGAGCCCTTAAGATTTGACGGCAGACATTAACAATGTCTTCGATGATGTGCATATGTAGCCATATGCTCTCAGCCTGAGTGCATACAACTCCACCAGGACGAAGAGCTCGAGCCACGGATTCAAAGAAAGGCTTCTCGAATAGTTCTTGAGCTGGACCTGATTGACCAAATAAGGAGGTTAGAGAGGTCTCGGTGAGAAGCAACAAAAATAAGTAGTTTCAACCTTGCCATACCTATCGGGTCAGAAGAATCCACGATGATTGCATCATAAGTACCTTCCGGAACACTTTTTAAGAATGCAACTCCTGCATGTTGGTTGTTCAGTGAGTGAAACGCACAAAAAGGTATACCATGATTAAGTTCTCAAACTGCCAGATAATGGTATACCATGATTAAGTTCTCAAAGTGCCAGATAATGGTATACCCAAACCTTGTAAACTGCAACTTATGTGCATGAAGTTCTAATGAAGTTAAAATACAACAATGCAAGTGAGATGGTGCAAGTTTTTAATAGGCAAATTGTAAATGCTATCGTTACACATTGTACAAGAAAGGGCACCTTTCACTCAAATTGATAATTGTTTTATAATCATATAAAACTTAACCCACTCTTTATGGCAAGGAATGTGGGTTGTAACCAAGGCCTTCACTATTACATCGAGTTCATATGAATCTTGATCAGTTGATGTGGCAGTTAAGTTCACAATAATAAATCATTGGCTTCAATGTTGAAAGACCGAGAGGAGTTATGCTATTGACTTATACAGGACAACCGTTCATAATTAAGAAATATCTCACCATCACCAATGTGTAGGTTCACACGAGGATCCTCAAACCCAATAGCCAAGTGGGGGAAAAATGCTTAGAAATCTGAAAGGAAAAATAACAGCAAACAACTCTTTTAACTCACGTGGAACTAAAAATATATAAATGAATTGCACAATATTAAAGCATTTTGTGTTGTCTGCTGAAGATATAGAATTTTTACCTAGACTGTTTAAATGGTAAATCTTACAATATATGAAGACGAGAATAAATTGCTATATTTAATTACAATAAGAGGAGAGCAATAAACATAAAATAGATTGCAAAGAGAGAAAATGTTCATCATAGTTCAGAGGTCTAAGCAGACTAGTAGAATTGGCCGTGGACTACTGTAGTTAGCATGGTCGTCAACAATACTGAATTTTTATCATAGTTTTGACATTTTTATTGACACTAGCAAGCAGCACATGCAATACACATGGCATGCTCAACAAATATAGAGACCCTATGAAGGATAGTACGTTAAGATTTCTTTTTCCTTTGCCATTATCTATGTCAATTGGCTAAAAACATACCTTATTGGTGTTTAGTTTAGAAGTATATCTGTAGATACAAATTTTCAATCCTTTATAAGAGCCCAGAAAATAGGAGGCCATGATTGAGAGAAGCTTATTCTAAAGCAAGATTTGCTGTTTGAAAGTATCAGTGCAATCCCACCCACACCCTACCCTTTTGAAAGTCCAAAAGAGAATGAAAGAAAATGGCATTGCTATGAAGGTTTATTTCAACCTAATTTTGGAGTTTACATTATAATCTTGCTTTACAGTGTTCCTGTAAAGGGCAAGTTAGTTACAAGTCAACCAAAGAAAAAAGATGTTTACTCAGCTATCTAGCACCTGCATATCAGATCATCCTGACATTATATATCCGAAATGATGATGAAAGTAGAAATCAACATTCCTTACAAGATCTTCTTTAATATGCTAAAGATTGAAATTGAATAACAGGCACAGACATAGCGCTCCGAGTGGACTTTATACTGCATAAAGCAAGTAATCTTTTAGCCCTATCCCCCATTCCCCTCAAAAGGAAAAAAAGGAAATGGGAATAACATCAAAATTGTTAGGCTATTTGACATTCCTTTTATTCAAGAAGAAATTATGAAACTTTTTTTTTTTTTTTTTTTTCATGGTTAGGAATTTGCACAAATTTCACATCACCCTCATGACAAATGAGAAATAGCCAAGTAGTTAGCATTCTTTTTGGAAGGTTGGTTAGTATATTTTTGAGACATGAGAAGGAGGATGGTTTGGCAAGTGTCAAAAATGTGCCTAAAATACTAGAAAAGATTATCAAAGAGAAATTCTTAACTTGTCTAAACAAGGCAAAGGTTTTCCACCAGTTTTAATAATAACTGCAAAGTTAACCAAAGCATTATCCTTTCACACCCTCAAAGAGTCTATCTTTTGGCAAATGTCCAAAATTCAAACTTTGATTGATGCTCGGAAGCTTTCATTTCATATGTTTCAGAGGAGTAATAGGTATGCTAGTGAAGTCACTTTATGTAATCTCTAATCTAATAGAATAAAATTGCACATGAAATAAAAAAGTGCCTGCTACATGACACAACAGACTCTTCAAGCAAGATAAAATATTAGATTGTGGGAAGAGGTTCAGCAGAAACAACAATGGAGTGGCAGAATTTTTTTCAAAAGCACCCTTATATTTGAAGTGGCAATCACCTGTACAAGTAGTAAATTGAAGCAAGAAGCAAATGAGAGATGATTGGAAGACTTCAACTGCACCTAATAAAATGTGGGTTTTGGCTGTTCTTAATTGCACTCATGGATGCAGCCTTGAAGTTCATCTATATGATTCCCCTTCATTTTGTAAAAGGCTTTTTACATGGAAAATTATGCAGAAAATTAATAAATTAAGAAACATCAATGTGGGAATCAACTAAAACTATGCAAAATAAGCTCAGAATGTTCCTAAACTGAATATTATTCTATATTTTGTAGATAAATGAATATCATTAAATAAACCAGTGACATTAATTGTTATTTACTTGGTGAGGAACTTAACATGATCAAGCACAATCACGTGCACATAAGATATTCAAAAATTTCAGTCCTTAATTAGATTATTAGAACAAAAGCATGCTTGAAGCATCAATTCAATGGTCTGATCAAAGAGAAACACTTGAGTACAAGAATCACAATTTCATTATTTTTATGTTGCAAGATAGTAATATTGAAGACAAAAGGGGCAACAAGAAGAGTCTAAATTACTCACATCCACAACCATTTTATCAATTTCACATATGTCTATTTGCTCCAAGAAAAAATAGCGTGAAACTTCACGCAGAACGCCACCATCACCACCTCCAATAACCAACACCTGGAACAATAACAGTTATGTCAAACCATAAAACACAAGAAAGATTTCAATATCTTAAAGGAAGAAGAATGCTTGTAAATTTCTTGTCAGTTTGTAATAAAACAGTAAATCAATGCTTTGATCACCTCATAAGTAAATCAAAGGAAAAAACCCAAAGGAAAATCATGGAAATAGGCTGTATGAGTGACATGTCAAATATAGCCACAAACAAATTTATAACAAGAGGCAATAACTTCGCCTGGAAACAGGACAATATCTTCAACATGGAAATTTCAATAAGCATTGTGGAGCATGCCACTTATTCTAAAAAAATGTCTAGTCTAAGTGTGTGAAAAAAAAAACCTCTAACAAATTGGAGAACAAACATAGATGATAAATTTGATAACTCAGTGCCAAACTATTCTATCATCCATCAAGGCTAGGTTTTAATTAAAGATACCAGGACTAGCCATGGCAGAGAAAATCCTTTCTTCACTAAGATGTGAACACAGTGCAATACCATGCTTGGTGCTTTGTACAAAGTAGGCTCATTAACAGTAATGACCTTTTGTTTGTTGAATGCTACAACTTAGAGTATGTTGACGGGGTTGTTCAAATCTAGCTAAGTCCAACAAAACCAGAACTCACCAGATGTTTCTTTAAGCTGAACCAACTCTTCTACATCCCCACAAATATAGGTTTAAGTTTCTGCTCGATAAGATATGACAGATAAGCCAATATGACATTAACTGAAAGAAGCTATTTTGGTTTTTAAACAATTTTTTTGGATCGCTGAACATGACGTAGGTGGGAAATCAGATGGAATTACACTGAATGAGTAGTCCTTTTGTGGCTCCTTCTACATGCCTCAATGTAGAGGACTTCTAATTCACCATGTCATCTGTGCAATGAAATGCAACGATAGCTTGCACCATGGATTCAATCATTTTTCCTTGAGATAGTGAAATTATGTCTTAATGGTCTCAAGATTGCTAAAAGAATAATTGTTAGAGTGAGTTCATTGACTGATGAAATCATTCCATAATTTAGCTGATCTATTTATAGACTGTCTGAAAGACTAAATCATGATGAGCACTCTAATGATGACCAGACGATGATCTTTGCATGGAAGAAATTCATAACCTTCCAACCCTATATTGGTCATGTTTAAACTTGATTTTTATTTTTCATAACTATTTCAGAGAACTATCAAAAAATGTACCAACCTGTGGAGCAAATGCTCTATAAAAGTTTGTTAATAATTACCCAAATCCACTTAGAATCAATGCTTGAAAAGTGAACAATCAATCAAGCACAGCTGTCATTAAAACACATCTACTATTTTCTCCAGATGAAAATGGAGCAATAAAAATGGCAATCATGACACTTTAATTGCTCAATATGAGCATCATTACATATTTCACAACCTCTCCGTAGAGGCTTGCCTTTGTTGCTGCAGTTACAAGAACAGCAATTATCACTTATCAAAAGAGATAATGAATGGAAAAATAAATCCAGAACGGTTCTATATGTCAATCTCAATTATGTGGTGTTAGATGAAAAGTCTAATGGCTCAAATTGTAACCTTCACCCATGACACTAACCCAACCATTTAAAATGAAAAGAAAACTCACTCACATATTCATTTTATTTTCTTCAAAGAGATAATGATCCATACATGAAATCCTAAAAGAGAATGCGGTCCATTTTACATAACAGATAAATGGTGTTTTAATCAATGAGAAAACATCTAGAGCAAGATTTCAAGAGAAAACTTTTAGTCTAAGATCTTGGAAGCTATATACAGAGTCCATTAAGCTTGATATGATAAAGCTACCTTTCTAGGATTTGAAATAGAGCAAAGTGGTAGGTGAGTAATCATCTCTTGGTAAGCACACTCGTCCCTCTCAGTCACTTGAATGATGCCATCCAAAACAAGAACATTGCCATAAGTTGATGACTGAAACCATAAATATCACAGACATGTTATTGTCAGTACAAGTATATTTAGACAATATAAGACAAACACATTGCAGCTTCTCAAATTGATGAATTACCTTAAAAACCATGATGTTTTGGTATTCTGATTTTCCTTGGAACATAATTTTCTCTACCTTTAAGGAGTGAGCCTCTCCTGTAAATGTTACCGAGCATTCATAAAATCAACCGTTGTCACAAAAGATATCTCACCAGATTAATTTACGATAAGCATAATATGGTGCATGCTTAACTATGAACACAATTTGGTCAATTAAGAATGTAGAGAAACACGAGAGATGATAAACAATAAATTTGATGAAGTTTGGGGGAAAAAAATCTACCACATGATCTAACATCATTTTCATAATGTATCATATGTTCAGGACCTTATTTTTAGCTCAATAGTGTTAGATGTATTTTAACACTCAGCAACAACTTCCAGGCCCATGATTTTGAATGTCATTTGCTTCTCACAGTCAGAAAACTTGACTCATTAGTCATTATAGAGTATTCAGAGGACACATTCCATGTTTCTCTCTGCATTAACTTGCTAAATATGAAAAAGGAAAAATTGGGAATCTTCAAAAACCTCGAATAGTGACACAACCAAATAAAAAAAGCCTTAAATCAGGCTTTGTTTTCAAAATAGGAAAGTTATGGGAAATAATTTTATTTAACACATACCAACTAAAAAAGAAGCACCGTTAGTGAATTCAACATTAGCACACTGAAAATTATAATAAGAAAAACAAATAAAAATTAAAGGATGGAGACTTATCATCCAAGAAAACGGCATATTTTCAATAAATTTTTTGAGCGACACTTTAACCTGAATTAAACACAGACAAGTGGTATCCAGACTCCAGAGTAGGTACTTATACTAGGATGCATATAAAGCAATAACAATATGCTTGTACCTTTTATCAAGTTGCATCCATTTGTAGGGAATCAAGAAGAATAAAATCCGCCAATATAAATAAAATTATTATTTTCTTGAGCATATGGCAAATCTATAAGAAGCTTAAAGATAACAGAAGATAAGAAAAAAATTTAAAACAAAAGAAGAAGAGGAAGCCAAATAATGACTAAAAAATATTAAGTATAATATATGTCCGTCGCATTCATAAACATAAATACAGGGCCATCTATCACCATAAATTAAACCGTTAAAAGAGATAAAAAAGGACTGAACCATTATAAAAAAAAAAAAACCTCTGATAGACGGAAAAGAATATGACTCAATCTTGAAACAGAAGACGTATTTACATTCAGCAAAAGTCAAACAACAACAACAAACAAAAAAAAGGGACAAAAGAACCATCAAAAACAAATAAAAACCCGACTTTTTAGCAGGAAAACATATAAAATACAATCTTGATAAGCAAAACATAATTATATCCATATGTAGACTAGTTTATCAAGATCCACAATAGCGAAATTAATATATAGAAGTCATTAAGTATCGGCCTCGGCTTGGAAGAAAATCCAAGAACCAAGATCGAGCACCCACCGGGCCACATGGGGCTGATCTCGGAGAACCACCCGGGGATGACGGAGGAGATACTGTCCATCGGCTTCCCGTCCTCCGCTGTGGCGGCCCCGTCCCCCCTGTTATGGCAGCTCTCCTGGCCCCCGCTCGCCCTCTTCGCCACCACCTCCACGCCGGGCACCGCCGGGACTCCGCACTCGGCTTCCATCGGATATTTCAAGCTCTCTCTCCCTCGCGCGCGCGCAAACACGCTCTCGGCCACGCACTCCCTACGAGGCTCCCTCGCTCCGCTCTAATGTTAAAAGAACGGTGGGCTCGGACGAACGGTTTTATACACTAATCTCCGTGATTGAGATCGAATCTACGACAAAGCTCTCAACCAGGGTCTGGGGCCCGATCCTGTCGCATTCCGGATTCTTATTCTCACTCCCCATTCTTTTCCTTTAAAAAAAGATATAAATTTATATTGGGTGCCTACGTATAGGTACGTAGGTTTGGCTATCAGGCCAATCGATGATATCATAAGAATGAAATATATACTTTTCTAATATAATAATAATAAAAAAGTTAAGCCATTTTGTTACCATCATGTATCAAATATTTTTTAATAAAATAATTATGCTAGTCGTCCTTATAGAGTAATTACACTAGTCTTCCCTTTTGGCTTAAATTGTTGATCATCTTAATTGATTGATTAAAATTTGAGAAATTACAATTTTCAAAAATTAAATATATAAAATGCAATCCTTCTAGTATTTAGGTCAGTCCTATATGAATTGTATTTTACTCTATTGATGCATTTTATTATTTTTATTAATTCAATCTTTGATTTATATTACAAAATTATATTTTAGTACAAACATACAATTGGTCTTTGTCGGCTATAATTTTTTTAAATTATGAATAAACAAGGAGAAGCTTTTAGCTTCCTCCTTTGCCACTAAAAAAAAAAAATTGTATTCATAATATTTATTTCTAACTAGAGTGGTTGGGAAAAAAAAAAAAAGAAGAAGAAGAAGAAACATGATGCCAAGCACATAGCACAAGTCATATGCTTAATGAACAAATGAATTTAGTTTATCCATTTCATAGTTTAACTATAATTTGAAATAGGATAATGCTCGCAGCTTGTTTTGTTCTCATAAATACTCGATGCCTTGTTAAAACTGATGTAACTTGTATTATCGATATACAAAGAATGGCTAAATATAAGTCATCAAGTCATAGTAGATTTGAAAATTTTTACATATGACCTTATATGCATTGGGCTTAAAAAATTTATTTATGCATGAAATATGTGCCCTAAAGTATTTTTGATAATAAATATCTTAATATTAAAATGCCACTGCAATAGTTTCACTTTTTTTCACGGGACTATATATAAAGGATATATAGATCATAACTATTATTCCAAATAATTGTTGTTATATACTGTGAATTTTAGTTGCTTGTAAAATTTTATCCAATCTATAATATATTTCCTATTGATAATATCATAAATATCCAATGCTATTAGTTTGAAATATAATGTTTTATTTCACAAACAATATTTTTTCAGTAATTGTTTATTATTATTATTGTTCGTTTAGTAATACCCATATGATAGGTTATTAAATCTTTTGTTATAACAATACTTCTTAATTGTTAAAATAAAAATGATAGGTAACATTAACAAAGCAATGGCATCACAGCAAATAACCATTTTTTGTACATTAAAATCATTTCGTTGTTTGAGAATAATTTTATGGAGATATCAAAATAAATTAAATGCTAACATATCATCAGCCATGAAGGGGCCAACCAGCACATATATGTTGAAAAAATTCCAAGGCACTGATCCGCTTGCCGGGAGATCCAGATCAGTACCTATACGCAGTGGATGCAACGTGGAAGGATACAGCCCAACAACATTTTCTTGGATTTAACATTCACGGACAGATAAGAAGAAGAGATGTAGGAGAAAAAGAGAGACAGTTTTATTTTTTTGGAGAAGAACCTTGTTATAACAAACAAGACAACACTTGACAGCCCCCTTCTAAAATTCTAGAAGCTTCGACTGTCCTGCACGTCTTCTCTCTTGCAGGCCTCACGTCCCAAGAACTCACGTACGCCACGCACGGACAATACCTCGACGTGCGTCCCTTCTCCAAACCCCATGGAACATCTTATGGCACCAAGCCCTTCACATGAAAGACCCTCCACGTGCACCTCTCTACAGCCCTTCACTGTAGTCTCCTTGAAATCGAAGAGGCTCTCCACAGTCCATGCCCCAAGGGGCGTCCTTAAGCCCTCACGATCCAAGACTAGGACCATGAGAAGTCCTTACGGACTCCACACCAGACCGGACCCCAAAGGGTCGGCCTCTCTTGGACACTCCAAACCGCACGCCCCATTCCTCTTATTTATAGCACATGGGACAGTGAACTTCTTCTTGGATTGGACGTCTGATCTTGGACTTCTTGTTGGACTGTAATTACTTCTCGAATCTTGTTAGGACTCAATCACATGGACGATTAGGACTTGTCTTGGACCAATAATAAACTGATCAGGACTTCTTACATGGTTAGGCTCCCAATTGGTTATAACTAACCAATTTGGTTAGTATCCTGGATGGTTAGGCCAACCAACTAACCACCTAACCAACTAGCCAACTAACTGGCTAACCTTCTAACTACTTAACTAACCTGGACCCAACCCCATAACCTAATTGGGTTATGTTACAATCTCTCAAAAAAAACTTTTCCTACGTCACATGAGATAACACTCAACTTAGAGCATCCTTGGAACATCTCCAGGAATCCACTTGGGACATGCCCTCAAGCTCCAGGGATCGCCTCCAGCATCCCTGTCATGGTCTCCCAAGTCTCTCCAAGGCTTGAGAGCACAACGCAAAACCTTACAATCTCCACCTTGGTGTCCCAAGCCTTGGCAAACCTGGTAATGTCCTCCTGCACAACCCCACTATAATTACATGTCCAAACAGCCTCTTGTGCGGACCTCCTTGCCTCTGCCAACACCCTTTAGTTGCTGCGCGCCCTTGGAGGCCTTTGGGATGACCGCCTCTATAGCTGAAGATCCTTTCTTGTATCCTTGCACCATGATTGTAGCCTTCCTTCTGCCTGGCAGCTGCATCAGACTTTTCCTTGGACTTCCCTGGAGAGAACACAGCGAACCTGAACCGGCACTCGCTGTAACTGGAGCTTTACCTGACACCATCTCCATAGAGCCATATTGCCAATCTCTGCACACTCTGCTCCACCTGGCTAAGTGTACCCCTGGCTCTCGTGCTAGGACCTGGCCAGTATTCTTGTACTTCCCGCTCTGAACTCGTGTCGAATCCTGCTCCACCCGTGAAGTCACCTCTCACTGGTGCTCCAACTGAGACTGAAGTCCCACTGATGCCACAGAAAGAAATCCCGAGGCTAGCTACTCAACGTTGCCCTGCTGAGCCTGCCACTACACCTCGAACACCGTCGTTACCTCTTCAGACCCTCTACATCACGCGGACCCCTCCGAGACCATTTTGGATACACTGCATCCTGTAGGCTCCTTCGAAACCAAGAGCTCATCTCAACTCTTCTGCTAACCCAGCGATTGAACCCAGTAACCATCTCCACTTGGCTGCTGCATCATGTCCCAACCTGTTTTCCAGCTGCATGATGTCCCTGACGCTGCTCGAGACCTGTCCCCGGTCTCCATGAGCTGTCATCTTCATCAGCTCCAGTCTCCGTCGCTAGGCCAATACCGCCATACCGGGACACTCCCAACTTCCCAATACCCCAGGCGCTTCCTGAGATTGTCTCCTGTCTCCCTGTGCTGCCCCTGGCATTGTCTTTGTTGATGTACTCTAGTGAACTTGAGAAATCCGAGCTTTTCTTTTTTCCATCCATGCGGGATACTATACCTACGTTCAACTCCACTTGCCTTGATGCACTTCTTGAATCCTCCTCTTCCACCTTCAAACCAGTGGCTCTGAAACCGCTCCACTTCCACTCGAATAATGGTTCAAACCAAGCTCTGATACCAGTTGTTGAAAAAATTTCAAGACACTGATCCGCTTGCTGGGAGATCCGGATCATCACCTATATGCAGTGGATGCAACGTGGAAGGATACAGCCAACAACCGTTCTTGGAATCAATATTCACAAATAGATAAGAAGAAGAGATGTAGGAGAAAAAGAGAGATTGCTTTATTTCTTTGGAGAAGAACCTTGATACAACAAATAAGACAATACTCGACAGCATCCCTTCTAAAATCCCAGAAGCTTCTCGCTGTCCCGCATGTCTTTTCTCTTGCAGGCCTCATGCCCCAAGAACCCACGTACGCCACACACGGACAATACCTCAACATGCATCCCTTCTCCGAACCTCGTGGAACACCCCATGGCACCAAGCCCTCCACATGAAAGACCCTCCATGTACGCCTCTCTACAGCCCTTCACCGTGGCCTTCTTGAAACCCAAGAGACTCTCCACGGTCCACGTCCCAAGGAGCATCCTCAAGCCCTCACGATCCAAGACCAGGACCGTGAGAAGTCCTCACGAACTCCACACCGGACCGGGCCCCAAAGGGTCGGCCTCTCTTGAACACTCCAAACCGCATGCCCCATCCCTCTTATTTATAGCACATGGGGCGGTGAACTTTTTCTTGGATTGGACGTCCGATCTTGGACTTCTTGTTGGACTATAACTACTTCTTGAATCTTGTTAGGACTCAATCACATGGACAGTTAGGACTTGTCTTGGGCCAATAATAAACTGATCATGACTCCTCACATGGTTAGGCTCCCAATTGGTTACAACCAACTAATTCGGTTAGGATCCTGGATGGTTGGGCCAACCAACCAACCAACTAACCACCTAACCAACTAGCTAACTAACTGGCTAACCTCCTAATTACTTAACTAATCTGGATCCAACCCCATAACCCAATTGGGTTATGTTATAATATCTAAAAAAAAACTTTTCCTAAGTCACATGAGATAACATTCAAACGTAGAGCATCTCTGTAACACCTTCAGGAATATGCTTGGGACATGCCCCAGCTCCAGGGATCGCCTTTAGTATCCCTACCATGGTCTTCCAAATCTTTCCAAGGCCTAAGATTACCATGCAAGCTCCAGGGATCGCCTTCAGTATCCCTACCATGGTCTTCCAAATCTTTCCAGGGCTTAAGATTACCATGCAAAACCCTACAATATCTTTACTATACGATAGTCATTTTATATTATCACGGTGGTTAATATAAGTTATTATCTAAATATCTATTACATTACTAGAACATGATTTATGGCATAATTGCAGCATATAATCCGAGGAACGGGACTTTTAGGCGTCGGCGGTTTGGCACTGCTGCATGCCACCTTTGTGGCTGCAGGAGACGCTATTAAATCTGAAATGGGGGTGTGAGCATCAAACTTTTCCTGGTGGATCGATAGATTTTAGAATAAATTACTAATCAAATATCCGTTTATTATGTTTATATCCAGCAATTTGAAAAACCTACACTTATATCCATATAAGTTAACGGCACCATTAATTCAAACCATCTATGTAATATAAAATGATGAAAGTAATCCTAAGACGTGATCGTCTCGAAGTCAATATCGTGCTTGGCTTCACTTCGCAAAATAGGAGGAAAAATGTATGTCTTCCCCTTGCCCTCCTCAACAGCATCGTTAACGTATATATATACCTCTGTCTTGATGCGTGCACGACCTCCGTCCTACTTTGCCAAATGGCTCCAAGCTCTCGTCTTCATCAATCACCTCTCCCTCCCACTTCATCGTGACGCCCTTCGTCTCCTTCCCCCATCCCACCGGCGACACTGACATCTGTTTCTGCCATTTCGATCGATGCCATCCACCATGTCACTCATTCGTCATCCTCGACATGGCTAATGCACCGGACCCCGGCCGCGCGAGAAAACCCCATACCTGGTCTGGTCCAAATCCTCACAGCCAGTGCGTCGCCACCGTTGGTGATGCTCCACCATGCGATGCCATGGGAATAGGCTCATGTAGATAGCGTGGCTGGTGGAGTCATATATGTACGCGAAAAAGGCAGTGAGACCGACTGTCGGCCGTGGAGCAGGCTAAGCTCAGGGCACAACAAGGTTGTTCGAACTTTGGGCATGGCCAGGATCAACATTATCCATTGCACCACCGGCAAGAGCATCAAGCGAGATGCTACGTGTCACCATAGCCGAGATATTGCTTCGTAGGGGGTCCTGCGATGCTCGGCTACTTGAAAGATGAAGAGGCGACGAGCTTGGCATGCAGTGAAGCCAAAAAATAAGTGGTTCTGCACCGGCGACGTCAGCATCATGCATGCGGACAGGTCAAAAGACGTGATCATAGGTGGCGACGAGAATTATATTCGAGCTTGGTGAAGGTGGGGTTCTGGTGTTGCATGGCTACCGAGCGGTGCATGAGCTGGGGCCATTGTCTTTCGATGGCGATATGAATCGGAGACGAGCCGAGGCCATTAGCAATATGGTGAGCATGATTTGATGCATCTCCCCCCGAAACTCATCACAGTCAACAGTACGTGCCACCGTGTCGCAGTCGAACTGCATAAAGATGGAGTTGTAGAGGGCCGTGACTTTCACCGGGGATCACCGCGTCCACCCTGAAGCAATCTCTAGGAGTTGGAATGTCTCCAAAGCCCGACCGAGCTCCGCCCGGGAGAGCACGTTGTCGCCATTAAGGTCCGGGGAGGCAAATCGCTCATCGACGCTCCACTGAAAGATCGCCGGCTCGTCACCGATGAATTAATGCCGGATTATGGAGCCATCCAATCGCTACCTCTCTCTCTCTCTCTCTTTCTGGAAGGCCTAGCTTATCTTAGAGGTAGAAGAGGGTTTTGCGGTTGGGCTTTTTACTTTCATTGCGGGGATTAACGGTGGGTGGAGCATTTTAGAAAAAAAATTGCAGTACGAATGCCATCGTGGACCTGATGTTATCATCATTTGGTTATTTAAGCTTATTTTCATCATTTTATAAATTTATTTTAATATACTATTTGGATCTTAATTACTTAGGAGTAACGATTTGACTAACGGTATTAATTGAAGTATAGACTAAAAATAAATCTCAGAATGCATGTATTAATATTCCAAAGTGCTAGATAAAAATGTAATTTATCCTTAATGTCATGGAGATTTTTGTAATTTACTCTAATTTTTTTTTAATCAGATCCAGCGGGATGATGTCTTCTTCTCCCATGTTCATGATGATGCTGGGATCGGTTTCTGCTGCTACTTTCTCTTGCTCCATCATTGGCAAAATTATTATATATCTTTTCTGCCGTCTGATTTCCAATTGGATGGCAATTTTAAAACTCCATTAATTGAGTGTGTCTGGTTTTTGGTCTTGTCAGGATCAAGGGTTCCCATGATTTTATGCTTTAGAATTTTTTTGATTCATAATTAATATGAAGCTATCGATGCCTTTTTCACCGTAACAGATCCTTTAATCATTTTCGTATTTTAAAAGCACAAAGCCAAATAAGGAGAAAGAATTAATGGTGGCAAATCACATTTAGAGGTCGATGAGCTTGAGCTAATTCATCCTTACACGAGGTGATGCAATTACTCTTGATTCGAGTCTGATCAAGGTTTGCATATATATATATAGCTAATGGACTTAATATTGATTTAATACAAAACGTTTTTTTCCTATGAGTTCTCAAGTTAGAGCCAAACCAAACCGAACATATATTGGTATGCAAATTTATACCCCCACCCCAAAAAAAAAAAAAAAATAAAAAAAAAATAAAAAAAATAAAAATAAAAAAAATAAAATCATGCACAGCTTAAACTAATTTGATTAGATTTGACCAAACATGACGTGATTCAAATCGAGTTATGGAGTCAAGCAGGAACTAGATTTGAGTGGTTAGGTACAGGTAAGTTGGATTGCATTCTACAAACGGGGTTCGGGTTGGCGAAGAAACCAAATTGGAATTAGAGGCTACAAGGGATTTCAAGTTACGAATTAAGCCCAGTCCCAAACCTGTTTCTTGAACAAGTTTTCAAACCTTACCTAATTTTGCTCCACTAGAACAGATTTTTGCAGTTGCGGAGTGGGTGGAAACCTACCTAAACGATACATATATATAAACAAAAGAAGAGACAAAATTTTATTATTTGTTTAGAAAGGAAAGTATGAAAGCTAATGCAAAACAAACACTTGTATGTGCCTACACGAGACACGAGACACGAGACCCATAAAATGTCTGAAAGCAGAAAAGACCCACAGCTACATGACAAGGAGCAAAACAAGCGATGTCTGTCACATAATCCCATGTACGTTGGCAGCTGTGTCAAAAGGGCAGACCCACCTCACAGTCAATCCGTCGACAGATCCACTGTTGAGTTTTTTTTTAAAATAATATTTTTTAAAAATAATTACCAAACTAGGTCCGGTAAAATTTATTTACCGATTTAGGTGGAGGGCTGACGTGGACGAATTCATCCTTTGAAAGGACGAATTCACAACTGAATTCGTCCTTTCGAAGGACGAATTCAGCTCAACTGAATTCGTCCTTCGAAAGGACGAATTCAGTTGTGAATTCGTCCTTCGAAAAGACGAATTCAGTTGAACTGAATTCGTCCTTTCAAAAGACGAATTCAGTTCAACTGAATTAGCCCTCCCATTTTTTTTTCTGGATTTCAGGTGAAGTTGGCAAGGGCTGTCGACTTCAGTCCAAAATGCCCAAAACATGGACCATTATCGAGTTCCACATCTCGTACTTCTGTGACTTGACTAGCTACTAGCTATGAGTTGGTGAACGAACACCTTTAAGGGCTTTACTCCAAGCTTCCTGACAAGTTTCAGTCATGTCAACAGGGTCTCATACTCAAATTAGTTGTTGGTTGCCTTGAATAGAAAATGCAAGGCATACTTGATGACCACCTATTCAAAGTTCATCAAGATCATTTCGGCTCCACAACCTCGAGAATTTCAGGTGCCATCCACGTAAAGGATCCAAGCTAGGTCCACATGGGACAACTCAGCAAGTTGCTTACCGAGTACCTCCACATGTTTATCATCGGTCCATGTGCACTCGACCAAGAAGTTCAATAAGACATGCACCTTCACATATGACCTCGGGTGATAAAAGATATCAAACTTATCGAGCTTGATTGTCCATTTCACCAGTCGCACAAAGGTGTCAAGTCGATGTAGGATAGCCTTTAGGAGTTGGTCGATTATGATGATGACATGATGAGCTTGAAAGTAGGCCCTGAGATGCTAAGCATAAACAATTAGAGCAAAAATGATTTTTTTGGATTTGGAATACCTAGTTTCCACATGATGAGTTATTGAAGGCCTCTTCCAAGTCAACAACATGGTCAGCCTCTCTAAATGTTAGATGTATGCCCTGAAAGCCATGTTGGCTTGACATATTTTTAAAAACACCCATGAAAATTTATATAAATGTATCAAAATTTTATTATAAAAAAAAAAATTAATAAAAAAATTACAGGACCGATAGGTGGACCGATGGTCACTGGTAGCAGGACTGGCAATCGAGATGGTGACAGGACCGATGATCAAATCCTGGTGGTAGCCGGACTGGCAATCGGGATGGTGACCAGACTCGGCCGAAGCCGGTGGCCCCTTGCTCCCTCGCCAGGTGGCCCCCTGAGACGGTCACTCTCGTTGTTCTCTAACTTGACCGTCGGAGTTCCCTCGCCGGGACCCCCGGCCAGGGCCTCTGACCTTGTCTTACAGGACTGAGAGCCAGGAGACCTCATTACGAGACAGTCTAATCAAATCAGTGGCTCTGAAGCCACAACATGCGCGGTGGCGAGATCGGCAACACAAATAAATAATGCTTGTCTATTTTAGGCCAGAACACATATAAACACATATGTAAATAAACACTTATATAAATAATTCTTATATAAATTAACAAGAAAACATGAATTACAATAAATTCTAAAATAAATGACTAATCGGTCCCACATGGTGGCCGTCTCCTAGTGCGTGCAGGCTGTATACGACGACGGATCGGAGGTGGCTGATGCTGCTCTGTCTCATGCTCTATATCGTGTGATGCCTGATATGCAGCATGCTGTACATCATGTGATGCCTGCTGTGCAGATGTATGATGTGACGACGATGCTCCATGTCCGGAATAATCATGCTGCCAGCCCATGAAATCCGGTGCAGTAGTATAATCAAAATGTGATGCCACATCCAAAGTAGTTGTGAACTCGTGCATCGGATGTGGAGAGGTGCTATGTCGTCTCGTACCTCGTCTGTGATGAGCTGACGGAGGTGCTCCGGATGAAGATGCAAATGGATAATAAGGCGAAGGAGTCTCGTCCTCCCTGTCTCCCTCCTGATAAAACTCATGGAGTGGAATCCGTGCATGCTCGCCAAGAGTATGGAGGACAGAGTGACATATATCCTGTATATCCGGGGAGGTCGCACGCTCAAGTATCGTCGCAAAACTACTACCCTGTAAATAAAAAAATTAATTAGGGGAGACAAAATTTAAACGTATATTATAATTTAAATAATAAAATTTAAATTACTTACCATGTAATCATATACTGCACCATTGCGACTGATGAATCGACGAGTGATCCTACGATACCACTGCATATAAGGATCGTGATAATCCATGGTACCATCGAATGGATCGCCATGTATAATATAGTCATGACGACTCATCCATAACTGTATATAATCCCGATGAACGGTGGACCAATCCTGATCAGATCGTCCTCTCATATCAATACGATGTAGTGCAGACAACGTATCAAACTGATCTGGCACGACCTGTCGCATCCCGAACTGGCGCATCACTCTATCGGGTAAATGCCACTCTACTATATAAAAACATACTAGTGGCACTCTACTACACCAGATCTCCTGACCCTGTAGACAGTAGTCTGGTAACTGTGCAATCATTGCGGCAGTATATGGCTGCCATATGACCTGTTTATAAATAATTTAAAGTATAATTTATTAAACAAGAACAAATTAAACAAGACAATCATTATCATAAATTCAATTTTTATTACCTCATCGGGTCGCAGTCGATCAAGTAAATAACGATACGAAGAGACCACATGCATAGGTACCTGTGTGACAGAAAAAAGATCTCTCCATCTACAAAATAAATTAATTAAATTAATTAATTAAAATAATATATATCATACATGGCATAAAAATATTATGTAAATTCTAAACTCACCTCATCCCTAATGGTCCCTGTGGTAAACCGGCTCCATCATCATCAAAATCGATCATCGGATCTGGAGCCTGTCGAAGTAATCTGTGGGGTGCAATAATCGGAATTCTATCCCATGCCCATAACTGTAGTAGCAACAGCGGACCAGCAATATCAGTAACATCTCTGTGGCTCGCCCTGCACATCTCTCTATACAACCAAGCGAGTCCAGCGCTACCCCAACTATACTGTCCGGCCGTCTCGAAATCCGCTAATAAAGGTAGAAATAATAGATGCATGTTGTTCCCAGATTTATCCATAAAAAGGCACCCACCCATCAACTGTAAAATATATGCTCGAGCATAGCACTGAATGGCTGCCTCATCCGCATCGAATGCTAAATCCTGGAAGTGCTCGGTAAGCCAGACCAAGCTTAGTCGAGATCCATGCAATCTATCATCCGGTGGGACGACCCCTAATAATTCAAGACAAAGCTGCCTCCAGTCTACCCGTGTACTACCCGTCACTGGTAGACCATCTACTGGCAAACCTAGCTGAACAGCAACATCCTGTAGGGTGATGGTCGCCTCTCCATGCGAAAAATGAAAAGTATGTGTCTCCGGACACCACCGCTCGACGAGAGCAGTGATCAAATGCCAGTCCAATCTAATAAATCCAACACGTGCTAGACCGTAGAATCTGGACTGCATCAGCAATGGCAAAATACGACGATCGAGCGGTATCGATCTGCGCATAACCATCTCTCGACGTCGACAGTGCAAAACAACATCCTGTCCCTCCCATACCAAAGATGATCTATGTGAAGGCTGACCGTGTAGTACACTACTATCAGAAGGACCAGGATCCATAACTGCGATAACTCAAAGAAAATCAATCACAAAGCCCATTTAATGCATAGTAAGGACATCAATCCATATACAAGCTATAAACATCAGACAATAAAACATAGCCATATATTACAATCCATCAAATAAAATACAAAGCAATCACAAGATTAGCCTAATACATTACAATCCATATATTAAAACATTTGTAAAATATGACTGATATAATTTAACTAATCTGCTTGTAGAAGCCTTGGACATGACCGCCTATCATGTCCTTCTTCTTTACAGATTGTACACTTGCGTTTGTTGCCGGCTTCTCTTATATCCATATCATTTCTGATCCTCGTGGATCGTGGCCTACCTTTCTGTCGTAGCCTATTTGCATCAGGTATAATGATACCGTGTTCATTTTGCTGGGGCCAATATTCTTTATGAGGAATTGGTTGAAATTGTGGCATATAAGTTCGATGATAATCGTGTAATGTATAGTACCGATCAATGTATATTTTAAAATCAATGGCAACATGTGCACAATAAGCCATGACGTGAGAACAAGGTAAATGAAAACATTGCCACTTCTGACATGTACATGTCTGCTGGGAAAGATGAACAACCTACAGCATCAAAAATCATAATTCAGCATATACACAACGTAATAACATATTTTCAATGATACATAAAGATCGTAAATACCTGTGTATTATCACCCTTGTTCATGTTCGGTCCACGTCTAGCAGTTTGGACTTGGAACAAGCCAGTTACTCTATCAAATCGGGTAATGGTATGCGATGTCGCTTTGGCTTGGTTGGAGATGACATGTCCCGTAACAAAAGGAGTAAACCTTTCATTTCTGTTCATTGCCTCTATTGCTTGGACACGTCGGCCTTCAAAATATGACACAAGGCGAAAGAAAGTCAACTGTACCAATGCTGTTATGGGAAGAAATCGAGCATTTTTTAGAACTCCATTGAAACACTCGGATATATTAGTTGTCATCATCCCATACCGTCGTCCGTCATCATGTGAACGTGTCCATTTTGCTAAAGGAATTTCATTCAACCACTGAACAGCTTCTAGGTTAAATTTCTCAATATTTCTCATGTATTTATGAAATTTTCTAGGCTGCGTTTGCATTCCAGCTCTTTTCACCACATCTCTTAATTTGGGATCACGGAATCTTGAATTGAAGTTACTTGCCACGTGACGCAGGCAATATACATGATAAGCATGCGGTGGCTGCCAACCCAGATACTCATTCTGTACTGCAGCAAGTATACCAGCATGTCGATCAGAAATTAGACAAATTTCCTGATGTGTTGTAACAAAATTTCTGATACAAGCTAAAAACCAACCCCAGGTGTCCGCTGACTCTTCATCAACAATACCAAATGCAAGTGGAAAGATCTGATTATTTCCATCAATAGCAGTTGCAATCAACAATTTCTCCTTATACTTTCCATACATGAAAGTAGCATCGATACTTATGACCGGACGACAGTGCTTAAACCCTTCAATCGAGAGTGCAAAGGCCCAAAATACACGATCAAACTTGGCACAATTTGGTATACCAGTTGGAGTGCCGATAAATTTAACCCAGGTACCCGGATTAAATGTTTGTACAACATGCAACCATTTCGGAAGCAATTGATATGACATATCCCAATCTCCGAACAGCATCGCTATCGCCTTCTGTTTGGCATCCCATAATTTTCTATAACTTGGTGTATAGTTGTATTTGTTCTTTATGACTGCACCAAGTCCAGCAATAGCAATGGTAGGAATTTCTTTAACCAGGTCCCGAATTTCATTAGCAATTAAAGTGGAGTCCAAACCAGAATGATCTTGAGACATCATTGCAGATAGGCATGTATGAGGACCGGTATATCGTGAGATCTCAAAAAATTATACCGTTTAATACCTCTCAGCATCCACTGACAACCTGAATCTTTGCTCTTACATTTGACATGCCATAGATTTGGATTTGATTCAATAACTTTGAATTCATGATGTCTTTCAACAGAATATTGTTTTACTGAAGTCTGCAATTCTGCCTTATCTATAAAGCGGAGTCCTTTACGTAACTCCTCATTCCTTTGTCATATAAAATGTTGTTCCTGCATTGAATAATACATTGACATATTTGCAGCATTCCAATCAATCTAGGTAAATGTTCTAGATGGAGCTTCAAATGTAGAATAATTTGGAACAGTGGTATCATCCGGACTTCGTACTGGATGTGAAGTACCGGCCTCGTCACCTTTGTCAGCCAAGTCATGTTCACTTTCATCATCATTCTCATTAAAAAGTTGATTATCGACATGCACCCTGTCATCAGCAGCTGTATATATTGATGCTTCTCTAATATTACTTTCCGGTACAGTACTGTCCACCGTACGTAACGGATCTACAGTAAAAACTGAGCCAATATTTTCTACTTCATTATCTGCAATATTCGGAGTACTATATGATAGAACCTGTTCAGTTACACGAGTTGTTGCTATATTTCGAACAGCTTCTTCGTAATCATCCTGTTCGCAATCAGGTTCAGGAGCTTCAATGGTTTGGATATCTATATATAACTCTGCACCCGATATACATGAATGCGAACCGATAGTTGAAAACATCATCTCCATGTCTTCATCATCCGTTAATGGAACAGGTTCGTACTTTACAAATGTCGGCTGGACAACTTGTGGATATCTATAGATAATCAAAACTTTTTTTCCAGTTCTATCAATACGGAGAACTTTACATATTTTGTTCTCCAACTCTTGAAATGTCATGTCAGAACTGATTCTAATTGCCTTTTTTGGTCCCTGATTGTACTCAATTCCATTTGATCCATTAATCATAGAACCACCCATATAACATAATGCTGTGATTTTTTCTCCCATTATATATCCTACATGTTAAATTAACAAAATATATTTAGAAATAACTTTCTCATATATTGATATCATTAACAAACTAATTAAATTACATAATTAATATGACAATAAAATTCAAAACATAATTATTTGTCTATCATGATGAATGCATCATATCATCAACTACTAGGTAAAGGCCCTATCCCATTCAGGAATTGCATTAATTTTACAGGTCAACTTATAGTAATCAAACGGTATGCAATGAAGACCAAATGAAATTTTGGCAGCATTTTTCCTTAGTTCTCCACATACAAATATTTATGTATGCGAAGAACAAAAGGAAAATGATGATCGAAATTTTATTCGGCCTTCATTGCATATCGTTTGATTACTATAAATTGACCTGTAAAATTATTTGCAATTTCCAAACTGTCCAAATTGGACAATCAATTGATCAACATGCATAATTCTCATATCTGTACAAGTATAAAAACATGTACGGATAATACAGAATATGCATATCAAGCAATTGACGGGTCTACGGTTCAATGAAATGCAAATTTTATACAAATATATATAGAAAATTCATCATAATTAATCATTTAAATACAATTACAATTACATAATAATTACATCACTGATATCAATATGTACACAATACATGCTATAAAAATTCATGCTACACATTTATTTAATAAAAAAAACTACAAATACATAAACTTCAAATTTTATTCATAACTAAGTATTACTAAATAAAATTTTATTCAAATTTTTAATAAGGATGTAGACTTGAACCCTGTACCGCCACCCTCAACACTCGTGACAAAGAGTCAGTACACACAATAAATAAATAAGGGGAGAGAGGCCACCCTTGACAAAGGTCGATGTTGGATACGAAAGGCTCGGAGGGAGTGCCATTGATCTGGATAGCAAAGGAGGGTTGCAGAACACAAGCTAGAATCAGGGCTATCCATCGACGATGAAAGCCAAAATCTAACAATGCCTTCTCCAAGAACTTCCAATGCATTCGGTCTTAGGCCCTCTCAATGTCCAACTTGATTGCCATAAGACTGCGACGAACTGGAGCTCTCCTGAGATCATACATGAACTCCTGAGAAATGAGAACATTGTTTGAAATAGACTGACCAGCCATGAATGCACCCTGCTCAGGACTAATTAGGCATGGGAGAGAGGCTTCATCCTATTGACCATATGCTTGGCACAAATTTTGTAAAGAGTATTGTACTAGCTGATAGGCCTAAAGTGGCTCAGTTCAGAGGCATTTGTCCATTCAGGTCTACTTCCTCCTTGTTCCAACACAAAAGCCTCCACGTCAACTCCAGCCTACGAAAAACTTGATATCTAGCATTATCCCGAATAGATATCTTCCATACCTTCTTAACAATGTCCCATGCCCAGGGGTAGGCAAGCCAAAACTTCTCAAATCTGAATGGAGAGTGCTAAAAAGTGGATAAATCCGTAAAGAGTAATAGTGGGCAATGATTCAAGGCAATCTTAGCAAGATGCCGGACCAGGTGTGCAGGGAACCACTGAAGCGAGCTAGGGGTGGAGAAAATTTTGTCAATTCTTTTCCAAGACCCTAGCCCCTCTAGAGCAGTTATTATACCAAGTATAGCGAGGGCCAACAAATCCTAAATCTACCAAGCCATTATAGATGGTTTCTGTCAACTGTCAGAGTCCGGAGGTGAGTTAGGAGGGGAAGGCATGACCAGCAACTAACCCCATTGGTAGTTCCGAAAGCCTGAGTCATACCACAGTCTTCTGTATCGATCTCCTACCCAGAACAAAGTAGGGTTCCCACATCTCCATGGCCAGCAACTATCCTGCCATGAACCAGATACCCCCCTTCAAGACGATTGCACAATCCTTCTCCATTCTAATTCGGAGGATTAGATGATCTTCTGCAACATGAAAGATTTCCAAATCATAATCAAACTTGGATTTAACCCTATCTCCTTTGCAACTCAATCAGACAGGACTTGCCATCCTAAACTTCTAACCATGACGGACAGGTTCTTCCCCTGATAGCGGGAGTCCTCCAACATGGCTTCCGGGAGCTTGAAAATTTTGAAGAAGTTTCGTGTATGTGGTGTACCATGCAAGGTGAAGGTTCGTGGTCCACGCCACTAACCACCTTCTGCTAACAAAAGTTACAACTTTTCTTTTTGTTGGCCGGAAAAGTTTGACCTTTAAGAATGAAGAGACTGCTCATGACGAGCGTTCTGGCAAAGAAACGTAAGTGGCCATCATAAAAGATGGTCCAAGCTGACTTCCAAGGAGAAACACTAGAAAACCATACATTAGATCCCCTTCAATAATTGTAGGGTCCAGCTCAATTGCAAACCGCCATTTGTGGATACAATCCTTTTGTGTCCCAAACTACCACCAATACTAAACCACTTCCTATTGGAATAAGCTAAAGACCACTTGCTACCTATCATTGCTCGGTTCCCTAAGGGATGCGGAAGTTGGTGATTGGCTAAGCACAAGCAGAGACACGACCAACACTACCACGCATGGCACCAATCCCTGATTCCAGGTAAATTAAGAGGTGATCGATAGCGGGTGATTAATAGAAGTTTTTTTCCTTATTTTTTGTCACCATCATTGAATCACAACCAATAGAAACAAACAATGAGAAAGAGTGATCATCCAACAAAATTTACAATATTTATAAATTTAAACAATCAAATATTTATACAATCAAATATTTATAAATTTTAAAAAAAAAAATTACCTTGAATCCGGATAATAAAATATAGAAGAACAAGATCTAGATCATCCAACAAAAAGCCAATATTCAGATCTACACAAAAAAAAATAAATATTAATCAAAATAAAATTTAAATACTAAAAAAGTAAATAAAAAAAAAAAAAAACTTACCGGAATGGATGAGCAAGAGTGATCTTCAATATAAAGACCCCACAAGAAGATAAAACAAAAAAAATATATTAGATCGGAGAGGGGAGGGACCACCGGAAAGGAAAAAAAAAAAAACGGAGGAGGAAGAACAGCGGAAAAAAAAAAAAAAAAAGGGAAGGCCGGATATAGAGTGTCTGTGAGAATTCGTCTTTCCACCGCGGGCAAACTAAGCCACGTGTCGATCGGTAAGCCTCCCGATCGACACGTGTCGAAGCAGGGTGACGGCAGAGTACTAAAATCGGCTTTTAAAAAGACGAATTCAAATTCGTCTTTTCAAAAGCCGATTTTACTTGTTTCAGGGATTAAAGCTCCGTGAGAATTCGTCTTTTCAAACGACGAATTCTCAGGCGAATTCGTCGTTTGGAAAGACGAATTCTCTCCACCGCAGGCCATCAAGCAACGTGTCGATCGGTAGGCTTACCGATCGACACGTGTCAAACCAGGGTAATAACGGCAGAGCCTAAAATCGGCTTTTGAAAAGACGAATTTGAATTCGTCTTTTCAAAAGCCGATTTTAGACTGTAAATTTCGGTCCGGGTGAATTCGTCTTTGGAAAAGACGAATTCATTTTAGAATTCGTCTTTTCCAAAGACGAATTCATTTTAGAATTCGTCTTTTCCAAAGACGAATTCGGCCACGCATCCACCCTACTGGCCACGTGTCATTTTTTTTTTTTCCCCGAACTTTTTGCCACGTGCCACCTAGATCCGTAAATATTTTACGGATTACCTATTTTTATAATTAAGTTTTTTTTTATATTATTTTTTAAAAAAGTTCATCCACTGTTTCCAAACGAATAGTTAGTTATATGGGACAATTTTTTATTTTATTATTATTATTTTTGAAAAAGAGGCCAGATACCCGAAAAAGAGGCCAGATACCCGGTCAAGCTGGAGCTCATTACTTACTTGACCTTCGGAATCCATGTCGTGTAAGGTGGATTTATTTGCATCAGTCTAATTTTTTTTTTAAAATAATATTTTTTTTTAAAAAAAATTACGAAGATAATTTCAGATATATTTATCGAAATAGATCATTCGTACAACGTGACAATCTAAATTTATCTTTTCAAAAAATAAACTCAACTTCATCTTTTAAAAAGACGAATCTCGTACGACCATCATTTTTTAAAAAAATTTAATTATTTTTTAAAATTTAATTATAATCCTGACATGATATTTTTAAATTAAATTTGATATGATATTTTGTATTTTTGGAAAAACAAATTCATTTGTATTCGCCTTTCCAAAAAATGAATTCAAACATATTTTTTTTTGAATTTCATAAATATTATTTTTTAAAAAAATTAGATTAATAAATTTTAATTTTAAATAAATAATGTTATTTTTTAGTTAATTTATTATTAATTTTAAATTAATTTTATTTTTATATAGTTAATCAGTGCTATTTTTAATTAATATTATTTCAAAATAATATAATAATTAATATTATCAAAAAAATAATATATAAAATTTAATGAATACTAATTTTTAATTTATTATTTATTTATTTAAAATTAAAATTTATTAATTAAAATTTTAAAAAATAATATTTATGAAATTCAAAAAAAATCTGTTTGAATTCGTTTTTTGGATTGACGAATTCAAATGAATTCGTCTTTCCAAAAGAGGAATGCAAAATATCACATCAGATTTAATTTAAAAACATCACGTCAGGATTATAATTAAATTTTAAAAAAAATAATTAAATTAAAAAAAAATTAATGGTTGTACGAGATTCGTCTTTTCAAAAGATGAAGTCGAGCTCGTCTTTTGAAAAGACGAATTCAGGTTATCATGTTGGACGAAACATCTATTTCAGTAAATATATCTCAAACCACCTACTTTCATAAATTTTTTTTTAAAAAAATATTATTAAAAAAAAAAATCAGTCTAAAAAAAGCTAGCATCACCTTTGGCCTACTTGCTGCGAAAATAAGTAAATGAACGAATCAATCCAGTGAGCTACTGTACGTTAAGCACCCTTTAACTTGGATTCTGGAATCTCTCCAGGCAGGCAGTAGATATGCTATGGATGTTTTCACATACCAACTCATCGCCAGAAGAATTGCTCAAATTTGATTGCAAGAGACTCGCAGGTTGAGTTATCATGCACAATATTAATAGGTCTTAGTCCATTGATATCATACCTTGACAAGGGAAAGACTTAAGGCTTCAATCATCTAATGTAACCTTGGAATCCTAAATTTATGTGACTTGCAAGAGAACTCCATTAATTGGAAGGAATGTCGAATTAAGGTTAAGATCTTGGAGGGCTCACGTTGTATCCTTCGTGTGAAAGTATGATTATATTCTTTTGCAATGACTATTGTTGGATCGCATTTTGCAAGGCTTTTAAAACATGATGTTAGCTTTGCGACTTGTACTATGAATGGAAGAAACAAGTTCGCTATGATTCGAAAGTTATGCAAAACATGGTCTAACGGTTGACATCAAGAAAGAAAATTTTATTATTTTATATGAAACAACTTCTAAGACCAAATGAGATTCTTGAAATGTATAAAAATATTTTTGTAAACCTTGAAATCAGATTATGGAACAAATAATCACTCGAAGTAGGCTATGATGAAAATGTGATGCAAAAGTGACCGTAAGGGACTGGTTTACTTAGTTTCCGAGAGAGTTATCCGTATTCTGTTTTATTTTAGTTGTTTATGAGATTAGGTTACGTAGTTTCTGAGTCTTCCGTGTTTGTTTTAGTTTGTTGAGTTTGTGGCATCGAGGCAATGTGCAATTACCTCAAAAACGTCCAAGTTTATCTTCTGCAAGCCTATATAAGGCATCCTAATTACTTTGGTTTTCAGTGATATAAAATAATATTTTTTTGGTTATCTTCTATTATATGTTTTTTTGTGTGTTGTAGTAGCGGAATCAGAGAGTTGAAAAGAGAGCTGTTGTGAAGAGTACTTTCAATTCCAATATTTGTGGTATTAGAGCCAGGTTGGATCAACTTTGGGAGTTCTTCTGGTACTGGAGGTGTTGCTGTAGCAAAGCATCTCTGGGAAAAAGAAGCCTGTAGGTGTGAAGCTTCTAAGAGAGGTACTTCTTCTGCACATAAGGTGTTTGATAGAAGTTTATTAGAGGGTTTTCATCATTGCAAGTGGTATATCTACTCTCAACCTCACTCAATCATTGATTCATATCTTTAATGGAGATAAGTATGAGTTTTGGAGTATAAAAATGAGAACTTTCTTTATGGCTCAAGATCTTTGGGATCTAGTTGAGAATGGTTATACAGATATTGGGAGTTCTAGGGAGGAACTTCGGAAGAAGGATTCAAAGGCTCTACTTGTCATTCAACAAGCTGTGACAGACACCATCTTCCCTCGGATTGCTAATGCCACCAAATCAAGTGAAGCTTGGACTATTTTAAAGCAAGAGTTCCATGGTGATGAGAAGGTAAAAACTGTGAAACTTCAGACTTTTCGTAAAGATTTTGAGACCTTGTTTATGAAAGGAGGTGAATCTGTTCAAGAATTTTTTTCACGAACTTCAGTCACTATAAATAATCTGAGAATATATGGAGAAGTTATTTCAGATCAAAAAATTGTAGAAAAAGTTTTGAGAAGTTTGCCACAAAAATTTGATCATGTTGTGACTGCGATTGAGGAGTCAACAGATTTAACCACTTATTCTTTTAATGAATTAATGGGATCTCTTTTAGCTCATGAAGAAAGGATGAACATATATGCGGAAAAGAACAGTGAGCAAGCTTTTCAGGTCAAGTCAGAGGTTAGCAATACACACAGAAAAGGTGAAGATCAAAAGCATGGAGCTAGAGGTGAAGATCAAAAGCATGGAGCTAGAGGTCGAGGAAGAGCTGGTTACCGTGGGTGTGGTCATGGACGTGGGAAGTCAAATAATCGGTGGCGTAAGTCTGAAAATGGTAACAAAGGTAACCAAAATCAAAACCGTAAAAATAGGTTTTGTGATTTTTGTAAGAAGGCTGGACACACTGAACCTTTTTGCTGGGATAAGCAAAAACAGGAAGTCAATGTTGTGGAAGTAAAGTCGAAGGATAGTAATCTATTTCTCACTCACTTAGATCTCAATGAATATAATACTAATCATGTGTGGTTTCTTGATAGTGGGTGCAGCAATCATATGACAAGGGAAAAAAATCTCTTTCGTCATATTGATGACTCAGTGAAACAGTAAGTTCGGCTTGGAAATAACAAGCAACTACAAATTGAAGGAAAAGGGACAATTGCAATCAAAATTAAATCAGGTTCTGAAAGGTTGATTCATGATGTTTATTACACACTTGGTCTTGCATATAATTTGCTCAGTGTGGGTCAGTTAGTTCAAAAAGGTTACATGATTACATTTCATGATAATGTATGTAAGATTTTAAGAGAAAGGTCTGAAGTACCACTTATGATGAGTTACATGACTAAGAATAGAATGTTTCTTATTTAACTTTCATGTCTTGATGAGTGTGCCTTAGTTGCTGACTTGAATAAAATGTCTCGATTATGGCATTTACGGTATGAACATTTGCATTTCAATGGGTTGAAGTTGTTAAGTCAGAAGAATATGGTATATGGTATGCCTTCTATTGTTTGTGATGATATTTTGTGTGAAGGATGTGAGTATGGTAAGCAACATCGCTTGCCATTTCAAGTTGGAAAGGCTTGGAGAGCCAAAGAACCTTTAGCTTTGGTTCATGCTGATGTTTGTGGTCCAATGAGGACTCCATCTTTGAACAAGTGTAGATATTTTTTATTATTGATTGATGATTTTTCTCGCATGAGTTGGGTATTTTTTCTTGTTCAGAAATCAGAAGCATGTAAAAAGTTTAAGGAGTTCAAGGCTTTTGCAGAAAAAGAATGCGGTCATGTTATCAAAACTCTTCGCACTGATCGAGGGGGTGAGTTTTTATCTGATGAATTTAATCATTTTTGTAAGCAACATGGTATTCGCAAGCAATTGACTATAAGGAAAACACCGGAGCAAAATGGAGTTGCTGAAAGAAAAAACCGAACAATGGTGGAAATGGCACGAAGTATGTTAAGTGAAAAATAACTTCCCAAAGAATTTTGGATTGAAGCAGTGGTTACAGCTGTGCATCTTCTTAATATTTCTCCAACAAAGGCAATACGCAATATGACTCCATATGAAGCTTGGTGGAAAAAAAAGCCCAATGTGAGTAATTTAAGAGTTTTTGGTTGCATTGTGTATGCCTTAATTGATTCAAATGAGTATAGTAAGATAGATAAGAAGAGTGAGAAATGCATCTTTGTTGGTTATAGTAGTGAGACAAAGGGTTATAGATTATATAATCCTATAACTAAAAGACTAATCATTTGTAGAGATGTTATATTTGATGAGTATAGTACTTGGGAATAGACAAAAGTAGAAAATCAGCACATTGAGGCACCACCAACACAATTCAATTCAGAGAATATAACTTCTCAAGCCTCTTCATCATTTGAACTTTCTCCAAGACAATCACCGTTGTTTGTGAGCAGCCCATCCAGCAGTGAAAAAGATATTTCTTTTGATTTTGAAAACCCACCGAGGAAGGTACGCTCCTTAAGAGAAATTTATGATTCTTGTACATTGCCTTTCTAGTGTTAGAACCTATGAACTATGAGGAGGCATGTAAACAAAAAGAATGGGAAAACACTATGAAAGAGGAGATGGATGTTATTGAAAGAAATGATACATGGGAGTTTGTAGACTTGCCACAAGGTGTAAGCTATGGGCCTGGGCTGAAGTCGGCAGACCCAGCCGACTTCAACCCAAACGAAAGAAAAAAAAAATGGGACGAAGACCGGAACAGGGGAAGGAGAGGCGGAGTCGAACGGGGCTTCTCCGACCGAATTCTTCGCCGGAGAAATCGGTGGAAGCGTCGTGGAGGGGAGGGAAGAGATCGACAATGAGTCCGGGATGGTGAAAACTTCGATTGGATGGGGTTTTCTTCCCAAACGGCAGTGAAAACATTAGTGATTTTTTCTTTAAATTTCCCTCTCCCCCACCGATTCGAGCCTCATCGGGCTCCTTCCACGCGACGTCCATCTCTCCAGCCAGCAACGAAGAACTCTTCAAGCACTAGTAAGTCTCTTCTAATTTTTTTTTGGAAAATTTTTGTTGTTTTTCTTGGATTTTCCGGTTCGGTTTGGATTGTGGCCGTTCGCCGTCGCCGCCATCGCCGTCGCCACCGCCTGCCATCGCCGGTCCGAGAAGCCTGCGGCAACCACCGTGGTTGCCGACAGTGGGGGAAGGGAAGAAGACCGGGTTCGGCCGGCTGAGGAAGAGATGCAGGGGACGAGTTCGGGAAAAGAAGAAGGAAAAAAAAATATATGATAAGAGGAGAGAGAATGAGGAGAGAGAAGGAGGAGAGAGAAAGAGGAGAGAGAAAGAAGGGAGAGAAGGAAGAGAGAGAAAATCAGGGATTTTTTTCAAGATTTGAGAAAAAATTGAAAATTTAGTTTTAATTAAAATTATTTATCTATGTAGAGAATCAGTCTCTTGAGCGAGAAGGCGTCGCACCGATTTCGGGTATGGATTAGTACAAGCGTGGATAGTTGATTTGTAAGGACTTCTAAACTTGATCACCCGTAATATTAATATATTTTACATGACCTGATTTGATCCAAGCATATATTAAATATTTTTCATGTTTGGTAGTTTTCGGATAACATGATTTGATTTCCGGGTTACGGAACGAGTTTGTTGTTAATGTTGTTTGCATTTGCCAAGTGATCTTGAAATGTGTTTGATCGTGATATCGATCGTTGGAAAGTGACATGATCTGACTATGTGAGAAGAAATGATAGTGTTAAGTGAACTGGTGTTTGGACTAGCCATGCCACGGCGGTACCGTGGTTTCTCAGTGTACCCGTCACAGGCTGGAGTGTGACAATTTGTGTGCCAGTCATAGGCTGGAGTGTGACAATAGTATGCCCGTCACAGGCTGGAGTGTGACAACAGTGTGCCCGTCACAGGCTGGAGTGTGACAATAGTGTGCCAGTCACAGGCTGGAGTGTGACCGTGGCTAGTCCAGAACCCTAAAGATAATGGTTAAATAATGGAAATTCTGAAAGGAAATATATATATATATATATATATAAATTCCAAAGTTTTTGGTTAAACATGAAATCTGAATTGTTTGATTTCGTCACATGTTATGCTAATGTTTTGCTGTTTTCATATACATGTATATTATTTTGGTGATCATTTGGAACCCTTACTGGGCTATGTAGCTCACTCCCTATCATTTATTTTCTTTCAGAGACTCAGGATACTTAAAGAGGATCTGGGCTGGGCGTGAGACGGAGCTTCATAATTGTTGAGCTAGTTAGTTAGTTAGTTTCGGTTACTGATGTTTGTGAGTAAGTAGACCAATTAATGACATCGATTTAAATATTGAATTGTACATTTGTTATTGGATTGTTTATATAATATTAATTTAACTCGGATATGTTTGAATTGTTGTGTACCTAGGCCTTGCATAATCTCTAGGATAAAACCTAGGGTTTGTGCGGCCGGTCACGTAGCCGATTCCGGTACTGGATTCGGGACATGACAGAGTGGTTCTAGAGCAAACCAGGTTCTAGGATCTTAGGATATAAGCTCAACGAGAGAGAGTGTGGGTTGATCCATATGTGGGGTAGATATTATGTCATGATTGTTTTGACCATCTGAGTGTTAGTTGTATACTAACAACGATTGGTGTAGGTTTTCCATGGCGCGTGGTAGTGGACATGGACGTGTTAGGAGGCCCACAAGATTTGTGGATGGAGCAAATGCTTGGGATCCTATTGAGCAGCATGAGAATGCTGGAGCCTTATCTAATAATGAGGAACATCCACAGGATCCAATGTCGAATCTGATGGACAACACTGGTGATGAGGAGCATCCCCATGAACCAGTGCCCAATCTTTTAGATAACACCCCGGAGACTGGAACTGCTAAAACAGGAACACCGGGTGGATCTGGAGTTCAGCCTGGGGACCAGATGGGTCTTCCTCAGCTATTACAAATTTTAGTGCAGCAGCAAGCTACTGCAAGAGCTGATACACTAAGATTAATGGAAGCCCAACAGCAACGGCAGCAATTTATGCAACAATTATTATTATAACGATAATAGCCAGAAGTCAGAATTCCTCAAGAACGGCCAATTACACTAATAGAATTCAAGAAGTATGCGCCATCGATATTCAAGGGGACTTCTGATCCCATGGAGGCAGAGGGATGGCTTAAAGCTGTTGAGAAAGTTTTTCAAGCCTTGCGGTGTCCAGAAGAGGAGAAGGTTACATTCGCTACCTTTTTATTGCAAGATGAGGTAGCTGCTTGGTGGGAGCTGGAGCTTGGAAAACAAGGACCAAATGTTACACCTTTTACCTGGACAGATTTTAGAAAGGTTTTCTATGAGAGATATTTTCCTCAAAGTATTCGGGTACAAAAATTTCGTGAATTTGATCGCTTGGAGCAAGGTACTTTAACTGTTTCTCAGTATGCCTCAAAGTTTAAGGAATTGTCGAGATATGCTCCATCACTCTTAGCTGATGAAGGGATTCGTGCAAGGAAATTTGAAAATAGACTTAGAAGTCGGATCCAGCATTAAGTGATTGCTTTTGAGCTACCAACTTATAAAGATGTTGTTAATAAAGCATTAATTATAGAAAGGGGATTGGATGTGGCTCAAGCTGAAAGAGAAAAAGTATTAAAGAAGAGATCTGGAACAAGAGGGAATCAAGGCCAATCCTATAAAGGTACCAATGCAAAAACAAGGAAGCTTGACAATGTTACTTCAGATGACAAGACTCAACCAAAGAGTGACGTCAAGTGCTTTAAGTGTGGTGGTTCCCATTATAAGCGGGATTGTACATGGCCAGATGAGTGGAAGTGCCATAACTGTGGTTAACCGGGACATAAGGCAGTTGTGTGTTCCTCTGGTCAGGGGTCACAGCACCAATTATCTCGTGGAAAACAGCAACTTGAAGGACAACAGAAATTAGTAACTCAGGGACGGGTTTATGCACTCACCCAGCAGGATGCTAATGCATCAAATTCTGTAGTGACAGGTATGATCAAATTATTTTCCAGTAATATTTATGTTCTTTTTGATATTGGCGCTACACACTCTTTCGTATCTGTTAGATTGATTAGGGAAAATAATGAGTTAACCCCGACATCTTTAGAATTTGAACTCTGTATTTCCACTCCTAGTGGGGATGTTTTTGTGGTTAATCAAATCTGCAAGAAATGTAGATTGAATATCGAAGGTAGAACAATGGAAGCCGATTTGATAGTCATGGATATGAAAGATTTCGATATAATCCTTGGAATGGATTGGCTGGCAGCAAACCATGCTTCCATCAACTGTTTTGAGAAAATTATGAAATTTCAAATTCCTGATCAATCAAAGTTCTATTTTAAGGGTAACAAGTTAACCCTTATGAGGAGGGTAATTTCGGCTTTTACTGCCAAGTGACTCCTCAGACAAGGTTGTGAAGGATTTCTAGCAACGATAATAGATACTCGACAGCAGGAGCTTAAGCTGGAAGACATACCCGTTGTGAAAGAATTTTCGGAGGTCTTTCCCGATGATCTGCCAGGATTACCTCCTGATAGAGAAATTGAGTTCTCTATCGATCTTATACCAGGTACAGGTGCCATCTCCAAAGCTCCTTATAGAATGGCTCCGGTAGAATTAAAAGAACTTAAGGGGCAATTGCAAGAACTGTTGGATAAAGGATTTATCAGACTTAGCATGTCTCCCTGGGGTGCTCCAGTCTTATTTATAAAGAAGAAGGATGGAAGTTTTCGGCTTTGCATTGATTATCGAGAATTGAACAAAGTGACTATAAGGAACAAATATCCCTTACCAAGGATTGATGATCTATTTGATCAATTACAGGGAGCACAGGTATTCTCAAAAATTGATCTTCGTTCTGGTTATCATCAATTGAAGATTAAGACAGAGGATGTACCAAAGACAGCTTTTAGAACCAGATATGGACACTATGAATTTTGGTTCTACCTTTTGGTCTGACAAATGCACCTGCAGTTTTCATGGATCTCATGAACCGAGTGTTTAGACCATATCTGGATCAATTTGTAGTAGTATTTATTGATGATATACTGATATATTCAAAAAGTCTACAGGCACATGAGGAGCACTTAAAGATAGTATTACAAATACTCAAGGAGGAGAATTATTTGCCAAGCTAAAAAAATGTGACTTTTGGTTGGACAGAATTTCCTTCCTTGGCCATGTTATTTCTAAGGATGGTATTTCTGTGGATCCAAATAAAGTAGAAGCAGTGGTAGAGTGGGAGAGACCCACCAATGTGTTCGAAGTTCGTAGTTTCCTGGGAATGGCAGGATATTATCGAAGGTTTATTGAAGGATTTTCTCATATTGCTATACCCTTAACTCGCCTGACTCAGAAACGAACAAAATTTGAATGGACAGATGATTGTGAGTAGAGTTTTCAAAAATTGAAGAAACGGTTAATCACTGCCCCAGTATTGACTGTTCCTGCGGAGACAGGGGAGTTTTGTATATATAGTGATGCATCCCGAAAGGGTCTCGGTTGTGTGCTAATGCAAAATGGAAAGGTGATAGCCTATGCTTCTAGATAGCTGAAATCATATGAGTCAAATTATCCCACTCATGACTTGGAGTTAGCAGCTGTAGTTTTTGCCTTAAAAATATGGAGGCATTACCTATATGGTAGTCGTTGTGAAATCTTTACAGATCATAAAAGTTTAAAATATATATTTACTCAGAAGGAATTGAACTTGAGACAGAGAAGATGGTTGGAACTATTAAAGGATTATGATCTGACTATCAACTACCATCCAGGAAAGGCAAATGTTGTAGCAGATGCCCTGAGTAGGAAAACCCCGAGTAAGTTGGCAGCTTTAATTACTAATTAAAAGCACATCATAATGGATCTGGAAAGATCAGAGATCGAGGTACGAATTCATAATTCTGGGATGCGATTAGCAAATATTATGGTACAACCTATCCTGCTTGACAAAATTAAATCAGCTCAGAAGGAAGATTTAGAGCTTCAGAAAATTAGAGAGAGTTGAGTCTGGTGTGCAATCTGAATTTACTATATATGAAGATGGTACCTTGAGATTTGGTAACAGATTATGTGTTCCTAAACTTCCAGAATTAAAGAATGAAATTATGGAAGAAGCACATAGTTCAGTATATACGATATGAAGGTGAAAGGTATGGATATACATGTTGTTTGTGTGTATGTTGATGATATTATATACACTGGATCTTCTGAATTTCTCATCAAACAATTTAAGAAAGTATGATGCAAGAATTTGATATGACTTATTTGGGCTTGCTGCATTATTTTCCGGGTCTTCAAATTCAACAAACAGAAGTGGATATTTTTGTTAATCAAGAAAAGTATGCATTAGATATGCTTGAAAAGTTTTATATGCTCAAGTGTAAGACATTTTCTACTCCCATGAATGCAAATGAAAAATTGACAGTGAATGATGGTACTGCTAAGGCAGATGTTAAGTTGTATAGAAGTATGATTGGGAAACTTATGTATTTGACTCACACACGACCAGATATTTTATTCTTGGTCAATTTGACTTCAAGGTTTATGAATTCTCCTTCAGTACATCATCTTGGAGCAGCAAAACGAGTTCTTAGATATGTCAGAGCCACAAGCAACTATGGAATATGTTATAAATCCAATCCTAATTTTCAATTAGTTGGTTTTACTGATAGTGATTGGGCAGGTTCTGTAGAAGACAGGAAGAGTACTTCAGGTTATATATTTTCTCTTGGTTCGGGAGCTATATCATGGATGTCTAAGAAGCAAGCAATTATTGCTCTATCATCCTCTGAAGCTGAATATATCGCTACATCTGCAGCAGCTTGCCAAGCCATATGGACGCGAAGATTACTAGAAGATCTGCACCAAAATCAAACTCAAGGAACGGAAATCTTCTATAATAACAAAGCTACAATAGCAATGACAAAGAATCCAGTGTTTCATGGGAGGACTAAATACATTGAGCCGAGGTATCATTTTATTCGCAGAGCCATGACTGAAGATGTGATTGTGATGAAGTATTGCTGCACAAATGATCAGATTGCTGATGGTTTCACCAAAGCTTTGAACTACTCCAAATTTGTCAAGTTCAGATCTTTACTTGGTGTGTCGACTTTTGCATCAAGGGGGTGTGATGAAAATGTGATGCAAAAGTGATCGTAAGGGACTGGTTTACTTAGTTTCCGAGAGAGTTATCCGTATTTTATTTTATTTCAGTTGTTTTTGAGACTAGGTTATGTAGTTTTCGAGTCTTCTGTGTTTGTTTTAGTTTGTTGAGTTTGTGGCGTCGAGGCAATGCGCAGTTACCTTGAAAACGTCTAAGTTTATCTTCTGTAAGCCTATATAAGGCTTCTAATTACTTTGGTTTTCGGTGATATGAAATAATATTTTTTTGGTTATCTTCTATTCTCTGTTTTTTTGTGTGTTGCAGTAGCAAAAACTGAGAGTTGCAAAGAGAGCTGTTGTGAAGAGTACTTTCAATTCCAATAGGCCAACATCATTAAGCATCCCAAAAAAGACACAGAAAATGAATGCATGAATAATACTTAGCTACGAAGTGGTATGCTCTCTGGCCGAGCACCCTTAGATTTAGATTTCATAACACCAAGCTAGGGAGTTGTGTTTAGGTGTCTATACCCACGCTAACATGTCAAGCTTATCTAAGGCTGGAACTAGGCCGCCCAAAACACATTGCTTGGAACTGGGCTAGGCTAGCTCAATAAACTTCGAATCGGCCCGAAATCGGTTTGGACTTTGGACCAAATTTTAAGCGTATCGAGCTAAACTTCGGGTTGTAAAATAGAGTCAATTTAATTTTTGGGCCAAAGGGATGCCCGGATTCGGTCCAAAAATTTGTAAAATATGATTCGAAACCTGATCCAATTTTGAACCGGGCCAGTCCAATGGACTTTGGGCCGGCCTAATTCCAGCCCAAAGCTTATCACCTTCCGCCTCTCCTCCATTTTTCAAATCGGGCTTGGGTCGCTGGGCCTCATAACTTTAGGCCAAGCTCATTCACGAACACCTGGAGGCCTTGATGTCTCCGAGGATCAAGTCCCTTCTCTTTCTACATGTGAAAAAACTATTAATCCAAAAATATTCCCCGAGGCATATAAATGAGACGGACTGGGATAAGTAGTTATCCAGAGGATAATTGCCAAATGAAAAGATGATCCGTTGAGCCTATAATTCGATCAATAGCCTCGACGTCCAAGGAATCAGCGGTTCCATGGATCCTCAGGAATCAAGCATATCATCGTTTTAGTCCCATCTCATATTTTGTAGTGACCCAAAATCTTATTCCTTTGTAATGACCCAAAATCTTATTCCAGCAAGATGTAATTAAGAAGACAAACATATATTTATCTTTTTATCTCAAAGTAATCATGAAAATATTTATTGTTTAAGAACATTCTATGCAAATAAAGATTAAGAATTAGTATGCTTTATTCTAGAATTAATTATACCTATTGAGAATAAAAAAGTGTCACTGCAGAATTCTCTGTTCCCATCAAAAGGAGGCCTACAAGTTAATATTTATAGCCCACTCTAGATTTCTCATTTGTTGCTGGGAATATGGACATCATGATAAGTTCTTCTGTGTAATTTAAAATGTCTTGCATCAAACTAAGAATAAATCTTTTCCCCAAATCAGTTAGAGGTGGCATTGTGGTCAACCCAATCAGCACTTTTTTGAGAATAATGTAGTGATTCCCTATCATTTAGCTTTAAACTTGGAACCCCTCGTTTGGAGAGAGGGATGTCAACCAAAGTAAGAAAGTGAAAAAAGAAACTGAAATAAAAATATACAAATCCTAAACGCACTACACCCTCCACTTTTCATTCTATTCTATTGTATTTATTTTTAATTATCAATTTTGCTGCAATCTTTCTAATCATTTGAACCGATCCTTTTCTAGATCATGGCATATGATATAATGATTATCATTCTCGAGGTTTGTCAATAGGTTAATTTTAACTGGTTGTTCAACTGTTGGTAACATTTTAGGTAAAGGGCTAATCTATACTTGACTCATTTATAACCAAGTTAATGTCGATTAACACACACTCGAGCTATATATAAAAAAGTTCTCACACAAAGTTGCATCACTGAAAATATACATTTATATGTAATTTGATCTTTTTATTGGACGGGTCGGACTAGACTCAGCCTAGGGGATAGCAGTACTTCATCGATCCAAGCCCAGTCTATATCGAGTTTTGGACTTCGTTGGACTAGGAGAAAGTGGGGATTATTGGGGGAGATAGAGAGACGACTAGGAGGTGGCTGAGGCTCGAGAGTCAAGAAGCGGCGATGATGCAAGTAGAAAATGTGGAGGTTGGAACGATGCAAGAAGGTGGTGCTGGAAAGGAGCGACAATAAGCCAAGAAGATGGAATGATCGCAAAAAGGTGGCAGCAGGGAAGAGTCGAAGACTTGGAGAGGAAGAGTTCAGGAAGATGACATGATACAAGGATGAGGCGGGAAGGTTGAGAAGGAAGCGGTGACCGGGGAGAAAGCGACAAAGGGAAGAAAAGGAATAAGAGATTGATTTTAGAAATTAGGATCGCAAAGAGAGGAATTAATCGGACTCAAGAGAAAGATAAGGATCCAAATTGAATCAATGTAAATATGAGCCCAGCCTGTTTAAACACCTAAGTTCAATTTTCAAGTCCAATCTGGCCCATTGGGCTAAAGATCATAGAGTAAGCCCATTTTTAAGGAGTTGGAATCGGGCAGGCCGGGTGAGCAGCCTGTGATTTAAATAGGTCTCTTAATGTAATGTATTCATTAGGTCACTCATGTGACTCTTGAGCATTACCTCGCCAGGAGTCCGTGCATGGTGAGATAGTTGAAGTAAAAGGAAACGAGTTCAGGGAAGCATGATAACTTTGAATCTTTAATATATTGCAAAGTTTTCATGCACATATACACACAAATGCTTTATCTGTATCGGTAACAAACGGGTATTATTCCAACAAATTGGTGCTGGCCTTCTAAAATCCTTTTTTCGCTGCTGTTCAGATCAAGGGCCACAATATTTGTTGGGAGTGATTGGCATCTTGTTTAATGATCAATTGCTGCTCACAGTGTTTTAGAAGATAGCCGTTTTAATGCTTAGGAGGGCCTCCTATATACCAGCCACCTAGGCACCCATCTTAACGTTATGAAATCATAGTTAAATATGGAGGATGAGATCAATTTATACATTTGTATTGAATTGTATCAAGTTAGTGCTCTGCGTCAACTTATTAAATCTTATTGAATTGTATCAAGTTTTTTCATAACCTTCTTCCCGACGTTGCTTGTGTCCTCGGCTTTTGGAGTTTCTTGTATGATGCTCCTATTTGCCTGCTTTCTAATTCTTGTGCGGTTAATCAACTTTTGGCCATCTTGTGGTTAAAATATCTAGGCTGCTCTTATTTCTCTTCTTCTTGGTAATTGTTAAGAAATGGAGAAGTGATTGCAAATGTTGCTTAAGAGGATATGTTGAGGATGTCAACCATACTGTCTCTGCTGCTCGCAAAGCATTTGATGAACATGGTCAAAGATGATTGCTTACCTACCACTTCGCAACTACTGCTTCACAAAATCTTTGTAGCTTTATGTCTCGTTTTTATTCCTTTTCTCGGGAGTCAGAGGAATACGGGATCTTATAATACTATCAGAAGTCCTCTCACTTATATTTTTTGATCTTCTGTTGATTATCTTTGCCTTTCAGAATTCTCAACATTATTTCAAGGTTGCAACGAGATCTGCTCCTTCGATTCCTTCTTAGTTGTCTCATATGATTATACACTCACTCACCCATTATTATGTCGTGGGTTAAGATCGTCCTATATCCAGTCTGTCATTTTAGTTAGTTCTTTCCTTGATGGAAACTACTACTCGTAGAATATTATTAAAAATATTGCGGTAGCATCAAATCTGTTCGATCCCCGATAAAACAATACAATGCCGTAGCAATCATCGGCAATAGATTTTTCTCTCATTATATAGGTACTGTAAGGTTTGACAGAGCTCAAGCCATCATCATGTTCATGCCCCGTCATTTCCCTGCTTCCTTCTTCTTTTTATAATTAAAAAGGGATGGAAGGTTTAAACCAGGTATAGTTATTATGCAAGCCCCCATCCCGTCAAGTAATGTTCGATTCAAAATACTTAAATTTTTGCAGCCTTTCTCCATTAAAGATGAGTATGTCAACTTGATACCACTAAGATGCCGATTCGTGAAACGAAAAAATAAAGAAAGAAAATCACGAACTCTCGTTCATACTAACTATCAGGGATGAGGTCCAAGAAGATCCTGGCCTTAAGAAGAAACTCTACCCAACCTACAGAGAAGGAAGAATGAACGAACCTGGTTATCTTTGGAGGAAAAAGACGACTGGGGGGAAGAAGGGGACTCTCCGGTTCGCTGGCGGCACGGAAATTTTTTGAAAGAGAAACTGTCTTTTCTTTTAAAGTGACCGGACCGCAACCGTCCCATCACCGCCATCGGATTCGCTCCATGTGTCAGCAATCGGCAGGGGCAACGCTCCGTTTCGCCCACGACCACTTCGAATTCTGCGTCAGCAATAATGCCTCCTCGGACGGGTCCACGGGTCGCCACTTTATTGGCCCGGAGGTCCGCCCTGCAAGGCGCCGGCGATCGTGGCAATTATGGCACTGGATTTTGGTCTTTCCATGTCAGCGCTGCATTTATTCCCTTCGTCCCGAGCGCTATGCGCCAATGGGATTTGAGAGTGTGGGGCAAATGATGTGGCAGGATCGCTGACGTGTAACCCATTTTCAGATGCCACGTCGGAGGAATCTGCCATGTCAGATCTTTCTTCGGACTCCTTCGCCAGGCGGCTCCATTAAGATCGAGACGCCGTGGCCTAAGTCGAGCTCCGTCTCTTTCTTCAGACTCCTTCGCCAGGCGGCTTCCTCGAGGTCGAGACGCCGTGGCCGAAGTCGAGCTCCACCTCTCTCAGACTCCTTCGCCAGGCGGCTCCCTCGAGGTCGAGATGCTGTGGCCGAAGTCAAGCTCTGCTTCTCTCCGGACTACTTCTCCAGGCGGCTCCCTCGAGGTCGAGATGCCGTGGCCGAAATCGAGCTTCGTCTCTCCGGACCAGCCCCACCTCGGACGAAGGGACCAGCAACCGAGGGACGTCGCCACTCTCCTTGGATGGTAGTAAGCCACCCAAGGATCACGGAGAGGCGCATGCTAGGCCACAATAATTGCCCCAGCTACCGCTTACACCGAAAAGGAAGGGGTCCCCCGATCAAGACGTTGCACTTCCTACCAACCGTCTGTGCCACCGAGAAGAGGAAGTCAATCCAAAAGATTCAAATCCAGGGGACGACTGCCCCCCGATCGAGGCTCTGCCAGGCTTCTCGAAATGGAGCGACTAGAAAGAATGTCAGAGCGCACGGTAAGTTCATTATCGCAAATGGGGAAAGGCTCCTCGCGCACGGCACGGAACATCATCGCACGCTCCTGTAAATGAGGGAAATATCCCAAGGTAGGCATCTGGCAGCCATCCTAGCTTAAAAGAGCTCTCCAAGGTTCCAAGAAGAAGGTAAGCAAACTAACGGGCAAGAAGGATGGTACACATGAGAGCAACTGAGAGACCAAGTGTCCAAAGCTACCGGAGACCTACCGGAAGGGTTTCGACGGACATAGCCTTCCTGCCCAAACTCTTCTTCGTCATCACTTCTCCCGTTTCACTCACAGCTCATTTATATTCTTTCGGCATATTACTCCTTCTAGTATGGAGTTCATTTATAGAACTCGATTGCGAGAATCTATTTTCTTAGATTGACTTGAATATCAGAGTGCCTTTGCTGAGATCACTAACCCGGATCTTCTCTGATTTGTAGATTCGGATATGCAGAGAGGTACCGAAATGATATGTGCACAATTCGAGATCATCTCCGGCTACCGATCATAATGATTTAGACGGTAACATTGCCTGTAAATAAAAATATATATATACAAACTTGAGCATTTTATATTGAATATTATCCGGCGAATGGGGCCTGCGGGGATGTCTTCTCTTGTCATTCGTCGTCCCGCTCCACCATGCTCGCCGCCGCAATGGTTTCTCCAACGCCTGGGGCTCCGGGATCACCCTTTTCCCGACCATCTAATGGATGACGGTGCCAGAACTCTCAAGACCAACAACAGTCGCTTGCTTCCAGCCACCTTTATCGGATGAGGACCGTCACCATGCATGGCAAGGGGCTCGGCGGGCCTTGGCCACTCCGTCGCATTGAACTTCTCAGACGAGCTCGACCCACCCTCACCGCCATCTCCCCTTTTCCTCCTCTTCCCGCCCTCGGTGTCCGCTTCAAGGGCATACATCAAGGCGAGCATCGGGACGGCACCGTCGGACATGCCGTCACCAACACAAGTGATGGCGGTGCCGAAGTCACAGGAGATTCGGCTCATGCAGCAATACAACACGGACCCGGCCATGCTGCCAATGCTCGCTAACACCAGCATGCATCGGCCGGTGTCACCACCCCCGTCTCCAAAGAGCGGCTCCTCGCCATTGGCCAGTACGGCGCCATCCTCTGCCCCGGTGACCTTATCACGATGCTCGGCAAGTACGACACCATACTCGTGCTCTCCTCCCACACCTTCTTTCTCTAGATCGACCCGGACTGCGGCTTCGATGTTGTTATTGACGTCCTCGACACAAGCTTCTGGCCCGAGCACCGGAACATCTCCAAACGGACCTCGACCCCGTTCCGGTGGTGCCATTTGCGTGGAAGAGCGTCGGCTCCGAGAATCTCGGCCAAGCCCGGCACCTTGCCGAGATTGATGGAGGCCGAGGTCTAGCCCTTCGTCGTCGCCTACTGCAACTTCCCCTCGGTGCCGTACGTCGAGGCCTGGTACCTCAACCCAAGCATGCGCTAAGTCAAGATCATCTCCGAGAGCCCACTTTGCCGTAATGCTCCTCTCCCGGCTCTACACCCAGCATTGTACAGACCAACATGGTCACTATCATCTCCATCCCCGTGCGCGAGAAGGTCCCTACGACCCTACTCACTTCAAGCCCCAATTTATGGAGTCAAAGGGAAAGAGCTGCCACCAGCCATAAAGCGTGTTCTCAACCCGAGACTCGGCCGAGAGCTATTTCCTCTTATAGACATGTTTTCCGAAAAGAGGGGTCCGATTGGGAGTGGCGGAATATCTAAGGGTCGGGTAGCAAGAACATAGCCACGTATGGCCCAACACCACAGGCCAAGCAACCAAGTTTGAATATCTTTGATCGAGAAATCAATGACCGAGCATCAATAACTATGTATCTTCGATCAAATAAATGGCAAGCTATTTCAGTAATCTCAATAACTTTCAGCTATCTTGATTGAAAGTTACGGAGTCATGATCTTGACACTGCAACAAATATTATCATAATAAAAAAGATATGAGAGACAATATTTTGATACTATTTCATGATATCCTGATACTCTATCAAAACATGTCAGAACACATCACCTCCTTCATAGCTCATCATCATCTTACATGATACTATAAATTGATAAGAAAGATATCTTATAGGTGGGCTGTGTTACCGTTGTTTTGCACCCAAATGCCCGCAGCCACAACCGACATCGCGCGATCGGACGGCCACGGTTTGATCTGGCATTGAGACAGTGTTTTGCATGGATTGTGGCTCGATTTGAGCCGTTGATTTTTTATCTGATGGCCTGGAATATTTTTGGAAGGCATTGGACTTATTTTGGATCTCTTTTGACACAGTTTCCGAAGGTTTTTAAAAACCATAGAGACGCCTTGCGACACAAGATGCCAAAATATTTTTCTGAGATGCAACAGAGAGCTGCAGAAGGTCCAGAAAAATATTGAAGACTATCCAGAGAGCAAATAAAATAACAGAGAATCCATGACAGGATTTGGCGAGGCTAGAGGCCTGGCATTCTGTGATCTCTCTCGTTTTCTTCTTTCATTTCGATTTGTTTGCCTCTTTGTAATTAATCTGAAATTATTATTGGGATATTTGTATTTCTTTTGTGCCCAATTTTGGGGATAGATTATAGTGGATTGCTCATTCCTCTGTGTGGATATAGGCAAATTTGCCGAACCACATTAAATCTCGTCTTTCCTTCTGATTTGATATTTGCCTGTGTAATTGGTAAATTGCTAAAGTGAGTAAACAAGAATCAATTGGAAGCCTAAACCGGTTCAATCCGCTGCGCGCATCCCAACAATTGGTATCAGAGCACTGGGATGGCATCTGACGGGCAACCAAGTTTTTCTACGGCTCATGAGGAAATTTTTTTCATTCTACTACCTTTAGGCATGAGGTGGCGATATTTGATGGCACATGTGATTTTGCACTATGGAAGGTGAGAATGAAATATCTGCTAGTCAAGGAGGGCGTGTCAATAGCCCTCAAAGGTATGGATACAATTCCAGATAATACAGAGGTTGCAAAAGAGGAGATGAATTAGAGAACACTTGGGACTCTGTTTTCGGACTGAGTGATAAAGTTATCCACAATGTGGTGGATCTTGTTACAGCTAAAAGTGTATGAAAAAAATTAGATACTTTGTATATGCCAAAATCTCTTATAAATAGGTTGTATTTAAGGGGCAAGCTACACACATTCCGTATGACGGAATGGACCTCACTCAAGGATCACTTGGATGATTATAATAAGCTCCTGCTCGATTTGGCGAATATTAGTGTTAATGTTGATGAGGAAGACAAGGCTTTGATCTTGATTTATTCTTTGCCTAAGTCCTATGAAAATATTATTACTACCATGCTCTATGGAAGAGAGACTATAAGTCTCGATCAGGTTGAAGCCACTTTGTTATCCAATGAGCTCAGGTTGAAAGTACAATTGGAGCATCAGGCTCCAAATCCGGCATAAGGACTTACTGTCAGAGGTAGAGATGAGCAAAAATAGGTGGACAAGGTAGAAACAAGTTCAAGACAAGATCAAAGTCTAGGTCTAAAAGACCCGGAGTTTTCCATTACTGCAAGAAGCCAGGCCACTGGAAAAATGAGTGTAGACTTCTACAGTCCAAGAAAGAGAAGGAACATAAAGAAAAGGGAATAATCTCATATTCGGCATCAGTTGCAGTTACTTCAGCAGATCACAACAGTGTTGCAAACGATGCAGTATTTACAGCTGCATGCAGTGTCAGTCAGGCTGATACCTGGATCATAGACTCTGGAGCATCTTTTCACATGACACCCCATAAAGAATGGTTCACTTCTTTTAGATCCTGTGATGGAGGCTCTGTTCTTCTTGGGGATAACGTCATTTGTAAAGTGGAAGGAATTGGTACAGTTCAAATCAAATTTCATGCAAATACTATGGTGACTTTGGATGATGTCAGATATGTTCCCCAATTGAAAAGAAATCTTCTCTCGGTAAATGCTCTTGATATTGCAGGTTTTGAGGGCAGATGGGGTAGAGGATATATTACAATTAGTAAAGGTGCATTGACTTTGTTAATAAGTAAATTGAGTGTCACTCTTTATTTTTTGGATGGCACTACAGTGGTGGTGAGGCTTCTTCAGCACATTCCTCTATTGTTCAATTGATACAGTTATGGCATCAAAGATTGGGCCACATGTCAGATAAATGTTTACAGGAGATGAGCAGACGTGGTCTGCTAGGAGGTTAGAAAGTTGGTGCACTTGGATTCTGTGAGCATTACATATTTGGAAAACAACACAGAGTCAGCTTTACTTTAGGCGTACACAGGATAGCAGGTATATTGGATTACATTCATTCTGACCTATTGGGACCTGCCCCAGTTACATCCAAGGGTGGATTTAGATATTTGCTCACTTTGATTGATGACTACTCCCGCAAAGTCTGGATCTATACTATCAAAAATAAAAGTGATGTGTTTCACACTTTTAAAGGGTGGAAGGCTATGGTTGAGAGGCAAACTGAGAAGAAGGTGAAAACCTTCCGGACTGATAATGGATTGGAATTTTGTTTTACAGAGTTTAATGACTTTTGCAAGTCAGAGGGCATTGTCAGGCATAGGACCACTGTGTATACTCCTCAGCAAAATGATGTGGTGGAATGCATGAATCGCACACTACTGGAAAGAGTCAAATCTATGTTATCAAGTTCTGGATCGAGTAGAGATTTATGGGCAGAGGCTGCACATACAGCCTGCTTTATTATAAATTGATCTCCAGCATCTGCATTGAATATGAAGATTCCAGAAGAGATGTGGACAGGTAGACTCGTAGACTATTCAGTTCTTAAAAGTATTTGGGTGTTCAGCATATGTACATGTCAAAGATGAAAAGCCGAATCTCAGGGCTAAGAAATGCATATTTTTTGGATATGCATATGGGGTGAAGGGCTACAGATTATGGTGCACAGAGCCCGGATCCCAGGGTTTTCTAGTCAGCAGGGATGTGACTTTTGATGAGTCAGCCACTCCTTCACGGCAGCTACAACCAAGTTCTTCACCGGGAGATCAGGTTCAGGATCAGCAATATAGGACTGTTGTTGATATTAATCAGACTGTTAGATCACAGCAGTTGCAGCCTATAGGTGATATTCAGAATGAACAGCATCAGCAGACAGTACCAGAGTTACAGACGCAGGAGGAGGTTATTGTACGTGGTCAAGTTCAAGATGATAGTATTGCCACTCGAAGAACCAGGCGACATATCAGAGCACCTCAAAGGTATGGTTTTGAAGTTCTGCTTGTGCTGAGTTAGTATATTATGCTCTGAATATTGCAGACATTATAGGTGATGAGCCGACCATATTTCAAGAAGCAATTGGTAGTTCACAGGCTGAGCAATGGACTATGGCTATGGTAGAAGAGCTTCAGTCTTTGGAAAAGAATCAGACTTGGGAATTAGTCAGATTACCTAAGGGCAAGAAGAAAATTGGCTGCAAATGGATCTTCAAAAAAAAGGAAGAAGCTACTCCTCAGGATTTGAAATTTAAGGCAAGGTTGGTGGCTAAGGGTTACAGTCAAAGAGAGGTTATTGATTATAAGGAGATATTTTCTCCAGTGGTTAAACCTCTTCAATTCGTGTGTTCCTTGCTTTAGTTGCTTCTCAGAATTTGGAGTTAGAATAGCTAGATGTCAAGACAGCTTTTCTACATGGTGATTTGGAGGAGCAGATTATATGCAACAGCCACCTGGTTTTGAGGCTCCAGATAAAGAAGATCATGTATGCTTGCTCAAAAGGTCTTTGTATGGTTTGAAGCAGTCTCCAAGACAATGGTATTGCAAATTTGATAGGTTTATGGTCGACAATGACTTCAAAAGATCTCCATATGATAGTTGCGTGTATCATCAGTAGTTTTCAAACGGGTCCTTTTATTACTTATTATTATATGTGGATGACATGATGATTACAGCTAGGGATATGTCAGTCATTCAGAAGCTGAAAGCTGATCTTAGTACTGCATTTGAGATGAAGGACCTTGGACCGGCAAAGAAGATACTTGGGATGGAGATCATTCGTGACATGAAATTATGTAGACTATTTGTTATTCAGCATGATTATACTGAGAAAGTCTTGGACAGATATGGTATGTCTACAACTAAGCCAGTCACTACTCCTTTTGCTAGTCATTTTCGATTATTTGCCAGGGATTCTCCTCAGACTGAGGATGAGGAGAAGTATATGTCTAAAGTGCCTTATGCGAGTGCAGTTGGCAGTATCATGTATGTAATGGTCTGCATTCGTCCTGATATTTCATAGACAGTTAGTGTAGTGAGAAGATATATGGACAAGCCTGGAAAAGCTCACTGGTCAGCTGTGAAATGGATTCTTAAATACTTGAAAGGCACTTCTGATTTGGAATTGGTATTCTCCGGACAGAGTGGTTGCACTGTTACAGGATTTTGTGATTCAGATTATGCTTGTGACTTGGATAGGAGGAGGTCATTAATTGGATATGTATTTACTCTCTCTGGTTATGTAATTAGTTGGAAGGTGTTACAGCTGTTACGATGACGTGGCGTGTCTCAGATTCTGCCGGGCATGATCCGAACCACGTGAATTTTTTGGTAGAACGGGAACGGTCCAGCAAGGTCAGATGTGGCTCCACCACGGTCGAAGTCGAGGTCGGGCCGGGCCTTCCTGCTCCTTCGCTAGGTGGCGCCCGGACACGGGTCCACCTCGGCCGAAGTCGAGCGCCCCTCTGCTGCTCCTTCACCAGGTGTCCGCCTAGGAGGGGTCCACCTCGGCCGAAGTCGAGCGCCCCTTTGCCGCTTCGCCAGGTGTCCGCCCAGGAGGGGCCCACCTCGGTCGAAGCCGGCGGCCCCCCTGCTCCCTCATCGGGTGGTGCCCTGAGACGGTTCCACCTTGCTCGAGGTCGAGCCGGGCCTTCCTGCTCCTTCGCCAGGTGGCGCCCGGACACGGGTCCACCTCGGCCGAAGTCGAGCGCCCCTCTACCGCTCCGCCAGGTGTCCGCCCAGGAGGGGTCCACCTCGGCCGAAGCCGGCAGCCCCTTGCTCCCTCGCCGATGGCGCCCTGAGATGGTTCCACTTCGGCCGAGGTCGAGCCGGGTCTTTCTGCTCCTTCGCCAGGTGGCGCCTGGACACGGTCCACCTTGGCAGAAGTCGAGCGCCCCTCTGCTGCTCCTTCGCCAGGTGTCCGCCCAGGAGGGGTCCACCTCGGCCGAAGTCGAGCGCCCCTCTGCCACTCCGCCAGGTGTCCGCCCAGCAGGGGCCCACCTCGGCCGAAGCCGGTGGCCCCCTGCTCCCTCGCCGGGTGGCGCCCTGAGACGGTTTCACCTCGGTCGAGGTCGAGCCGGGCCTTCCTGCTCCTTCGCCAGGTGGCGCCCGGACACGGGTCCACCTCGGTCGAAGTCAAGCGCCCCTCCGCTGCTCTTTCGCCAGGTGTCCGCCCAGGAGGGGTCCACCTCGGCCGAAATCGAGCGCCCCTCTGCCGCTCCGCCAGGTGTCCCCACAGGAGGGGCCCACCTCGGCCGAAGCCGGTGGCCCCTTGCTCCCTCGCCGGGTGGCGCCCTGAGACGGTTCCACCTCGGTCGAGGTCGAGCCGGGCCTTCCTGCTCCTTCGCCAGGTGGCACCCGGACACGGGTCCACCTCGGCCGAAGTCAAGCGCCCCTCTGCTGCTCTTTCGCCAGGTGTCCGCCCAGGAGGGGTCCACCTCGGCCGAAGTCGAGCGCCCCTCTGTCGCTCCGCCAGGTGTCCCCCCAGGAGGGGTCCACATCGGTCGAAGTCGAGCGCCCCCTGCTCCCTCACCGGGTGGCGCCCTGAGATGGTTCCACCTCGGTCGAGGTCGAGTCGGGCCTTCCTGCTCCTTCGCCAGGTGGCGCCCGGACAAGGGTCCATCTCGGCCGAAGTCGAGCGCCCCTCTGCCGCTCCGCCAGGTGTCCGCCCAGGAGGGGTTCGCCGGCAGCCCCTTGCTCCCTCGCCGGTGGCGCCCTGAGACGGTTCCACCTCGGTCGAGGTCGAGTCGGGCCTTCCTGCTCCTTCGCCAGGTGGCGCCCGGACACGGGTCCACCTCGGCCGAAGTCGAGCGCCCCTCTGCCGCTCCGCCAGGTGTCCGCCCAGGAGGGGTCCGCCGGCAGCCCCTTGCTCCCTCGTCGGGTGGCGCCCTGAGACGGTTCCACCTCAGCCGAGGTCGAGCCGGGTCTTTCTGCTCCTTCGCCAGGTGGCGCCCGGACACGGGTCCACCTCGGCCGAAGTCGAGCGCCCCTCTGCTGCTCCTTCGCCAGGTGTCCGCCCAGGAGGGGTCCACCTCGGCCGAAGTCGAGCGCCCCTCTGCCGCTCCGTTAGGTGTCCGCCCAGGAGGGGCCCACTTCGGCCGAAGTCGGCGGCCCCCTGCTCCCTCGCCGGGTGGCGCCCTGAGACGGTTCCACCTCGGCCGAGGTTGAGCCAGGCCTTCCCGCTCCTTCGCCAGGTGGCGCCCGGACACGGGTCCACCTCGGTCGAAGTCGAGCGCCCCTTTGCCGCTCCGCCAGGTGTCCGCCCAGGAGGGGTCCACCTTGACCGAAGCCGGCGGCCCCCTGCTCCCTCGCCGGGTGGCGCCCTGAGACGGTTCCACCTCGCCGAGGTCGAGCCGGGCCTTCCCGCTCCTTCGCCAGGTGGCGCCCGGACGCGGGTCCACCTTGGCCGAGGTCGAGCGCCCTTCTGTCGCTTCGCCAGGTGTCCGCCCAGGAGGGGTCCACCTCGGCCGAGGCTGGCTACCCTGCAATGTGAGGTCGCCGAGAAGCAGGAGCACGGGTTCCGAGACCGCCCCTCGAGCAGCGCGCGCCGCACCCCGAGAGGAGCGCCGGTATGGTCGGCAGCAACACGCGAAACCTCGTTTACATCGGTCCGACAGGTTCCGCAGCCGAGAGGCGAAGTCCTGGCAAGACAGGACCCGGGAACGGACGTTGTCGGCGCCTGGGAAGGAGAGTGCTCGCGCTCGGCCCAAGGTCTGGCCGATGTCCTCCCTCTACCCTTTCCTCGCTGGGCTCGGCAAGCAAGACAAGGAGGCCGCCGAGTTCTTGGACCCGAAGGGGAAAGGGGAAAGAGAGGGAGAGAAGGAGGTGAAAGCGAAGAGGGGGCTTGCCAAGGGCGGGAAATCGGAGGCAGCGTGATGGGATAAAAGGATGGGAAGAGCGGACGACCAGGTAAGGGGAAAAAAGGCTGGAAAAAGAAAAGGCACCGAGAGCAGGATCCAAGATCCCGAGAGGGATCCCTTGGCGCAAGCTCGGTGAAGGAACTTGGCCCAATTTCCACTCTTCCTGAGACCTTTTTTCTACTAAGATAATCTCTAAGCCTGGGACTCCTTCGGGGCCCGCCTTGGAGACTTTGTTCCATCTCGTCGTTTTCTAACTTGACCGTCGGAGCTCCCTCGCCGGGATCCCCGGTCAGGGTTTCTGACCTTGTCTTGCAGGATCGGGAGCCCGGAGATCTCGAGACGAGACGGTCTGACCAAATCACCAGCTCTGAAGCTACAGGCGCGGCGGCGAGATCGGCAACAATTATTAATATAATAATATATTTACTTAAATATAAAATTTAAAAAGAATTTTATAACTAATTTTATATTAATATTTGGGTAGAGGTATTTTTGGGTTTTCAAAAAATTTCTTCGAAATACAGGCTTATTCACATCTCATCTAAACACCATTTAGAATAACACTATATTAATTATACATATAATACCAAATTTTTATTTAAATAAAAATTAAAAAAAAAAATAATAAATTATTTTAAAAAAATATCAATTTCTATTCTCAGAATAATTTTTTACAAACCAAACACTACCTAAAGCTCCATGTCGTGAACTCAACTACATAAGTAATCACTAATCTACCACACAAGCCACATTTTATTGACCATACATCAGAATGTACAAACTCGCAGAACCTACTAAATTAGCCATTCCAAGGTGCAACTTAGAAACGAGATGGATTAGCACTCACCGGAAATCCCATCACCACGCCACTGGCAAACCTGTCCCGCTGGTCCTCGAAGTCACCGCCAGCCTTCCGGCGATCGACCATAGTCCGGCAAAGCGGGCAAATTGGAGTTGTTCGCAGCCAAGAATCCACACACTCTGCATGGAAGCTGTGCTTGCACAAAGGGAGCAATCTGCACCTATCGCCCATCTGAAAGCTCTCCAAGCACACGGCGCAGTCGACCGAACCGCCGGTCTCCTTCTCTCCGGCGGTATCGAAATCATAGCAGGGGAGCTTCTCCAACTCATCTGGGGATAAACCATTGCTGGCGCCGCACCTCTCTCCCCTGGAGATGGCAAGGAACCATCTCTGGAAGGCCCTGCCTACAATACGTACGTGAAGCACCACCAGGACACCTATGCCAATGAAGAAGAGCGCGATTGACATAATAATGGCCATTAGCATGACCTGGGTGGCGATGCCCAACAGCCTGTTGGTCATCCTAGCTGCCTCTCCTATCACCAAGCTTTGAAAACAGCTCTAAGATTTCAAACCAAAGCAATGGAACAAATTATTGCTCTCAGTTCCGTCTTCGACTCAATTAGTCCAGAAAACAAAAACAGGTTTATCTAAGTGGCTCGAGATGCATACCTTGAAAGCCAAAGCTCTGAAATCCCACAGAGCAAGAAGGCTGGCAGAGATGATAGAAACAGCAAGGATTTGGATTTCCTGAGGAGAGCTGAGAGTGCCAGGAATGGTGAAGGAAGACTTGGTAAAGGACCTGAAGGTATCTGAGGTGGGTGGGGAGACGTGGGATGGCAATTTGGTAAAGGCAGGAATGCAAGGCATTAGGGGAGTGGTGTGATGGCGATGAAAGAGACCCGCAACCAAGTGCTGAATATATAAATATAGAGCATCCTGAACGAGGTTGTTCAAAGAGTGCTTTGCTTTTTTTTGATAAAAAAAAAAAGAGTGCTTCTTTTTTTTTTTTTTTTTTTTTTCGGGTGAAAGAGTGCATTCAGGGCACCCACCAGTGGGTGCATTCACGGGTTCCCTTGGAAATGGGATGGGGACGGCGTCCGCCATCGACGTAGGTATGGAAGTAGCGTGAATAGCATCCGATTAGCGCCGTCAATCCGCCGGGTCCAAACCCAAGTTCCGTTAGGTATTAATCCAACGGATTCAGATCTGAATGTTTAATATCTCGATATAATAATTTTTATTTTTTTTTAGGTATGGAAGTAGCGTGAATAGCATCCGATTAGCGCCGTCAATCCGCCGGGTCCAAACCCAAGTTCCGTTAGGTATTAATCCAACGGATTCAGATCTGAATACTTAATATCACGATATACTAATTTTTATTTTTTTAAAAAAAATTATAAAATATAAATTTCTATTTAAAATCATGGATACCGATATTAATATTATAAAAAAATAAAAAATATATAATATATATAATTAAGATCATATAAAATGTTTGAAAAAGAATACATATATTTGTTTTGAAAGAATTTCATAGGTACAAAATTAAAACATACACTTTTACCTTCTATACACCAATCTTTTAATTAAAAGTTTAAATTCTATTTCAAAAATTTTAAAAAAATATCAAATGAAGCTCTTTACCATCGTACAAGATTTCTGGCATGTCTAGCCTATTTTATAGATCTCATAGATTAAATTTGGATAAAAAATAGATTTCTAAACCTATCAAAACAATGTTTGCTGTATCTAAGATATGTTTGCTCCGCATCTACCACCCGAACTAGTCAAAATAGATCATGAACCCGCATGAACCATGCCTAAACTACCATGGGCCATGCTGCGTGAGCTTGTGTGTGGACCGCCTCCATCCTGCTCGCCACGTGTGCGCTTGTGCTCGTCCACATGCATGGACCATGCATGGACTGCGTGAAATTATGCAAGAGGCACCTGGACCACGTGTAATAATTCCATGGACCATGCAATGCGCTGCGCACCTACATGTGTGCCTGGGCTTGCTTTCGTGTAGGCTTGCACACGCCTTCGACCATTCTTCGTGGGTTTTCTATCCATAGGCATGCATACCTATGGGATCGAATTTGAGATGTCAAAACCCAATAGATAGGCTCAAGATCCAAATGATATAATATAATAATTATATACATTTATAGATATATATATTAAAAATACTCAAAATCTTTAGAGGAGAGATAAAAAAAGTCATTAGATCTTTGAATGTAAGTTTCGGGTCTGGATCCTGGTTTGGATATTTGGAATCCATTAGGGTCTGTATATGATACTTCAAGACTGGATACATTGAGTATTCAGGTTTGGATCTGTATTCGGGTCTAGTAACCAAGATCGGGTCTGGATCTAGATATCTAGGTTTCAATTCGAACTCGATCCATTAATAGCTCTGATCAAATTCGATTTTATATCAATATATATTTAATTATAAATAAAAATATAAATATTTAATTATTATATATATATATATATTATATTTATATTTATAAAAATAAATGAATATTAATATGAATAATTAACTATTTCATTTATATATAAATATTTAATTATATTCTAATCCTATTTAATTTTATACGGTACTGATTTACTTTTAAAAAGATATGTAAGCATATTAGTATATTATTAACTTGATTTATCCATTATTTCATAATATCTTAGATTTTGTAGTCATACAGCTTAATTATTCAATTTATACTCATATTTGTATCCATATTTTCAATATCTTATTTATACTTATATCTGTTTAAAATAAATATGTATATAAATTTTTATATCCTTTCAGTATTTTTATTCATCAAATAAATTAATTATGGATATGGATATATTGATATTCGATTCGATTTCAATCCTATATCAAGGTAAAAGAAAATGTGAATAGATATTTTAAATATATAACATACGGTCTACTTAGATTTGCTTTTATATTATTATTATTATTATTATTATTATTATTAAGTTTGTTTATATTTTAATTTAATGCTGTTGGCGTGGAGTCCATGTATCGGTCGGTCGGAGCTGCTGCACCGCAGGACCGCTTCCTGGTTCACCTGCAAAATAGGTTTCTTATCGGAGTTGTTCTGGTGGGGACACTCCGATGTCTAAGTCAGTGGCGGATCCCATCCACAGAATGGGAAAGAGTGTCGAGAGTATGAGAGAAAGGCTCTTGGAATATGCGTGAGTGTATGAGTATGGGTGTATCTATGTGTGGGTTTGCGTACCTCTCTCGAGCTATTCTTCTTACCACTATTTAAGAGGAGGCCTCCGGCCTGCAGCCCGTTCTTTTTTCGATAATTATGGAGAGTCAATTTCTCCCATGATTGGCGATCGTGGGTTGTCATTGAGCGGTTTCGGCCAGATCGGAGGAGTGACAGCTAGAGTTGTGCACCATGATCGTGGCATGGAGAGTGTCGATTATAACCGTTTGTTACAGTTGCTTATCTGGGCTAGATTGTGGTCCCATCTTCGGGTTTCCTCTTGCGTGGGCCGAAGACTTGGTGTTTGCCTCGGGGCCGGAGATCGTGTCCACGGCAGGGACCGAAGAGCGTGTCTTCGGAAGTCGATGAGAAACTTGGTCTTCGGTCAAGGCCGAAGACGTCATCCGAAGATCTGGCCTTCGGATGTCGTAGTCCGGTGAGAAGCCTTGGGTTGCCTGCAGTTGGCCTGGCCTTTCCCTGGTCTGAAGTCCATGGTCCGGAGAAAATGACTTCGGCCAATCGAACCGGTGTTCGGTTCGTAGCTGAACCGGGATATCCCAACAGTTGCCCCCTACTCTCAGTTTTCGAAGCAGAGGTTTGCCTTAAGAAGTGAGAGTATTAATGCTTTGTCATTTTCCTTCTAGGAGATAGTGTAGTGGATGATTGTGGGATCTCTGATTGGACTGCTCATCATGACTGCTGGTTGATCTGGAAATCAGGTGGTGAACAGTTGTCACTCCTAGGTTGGGGAAGAAGGAAAAAGTGGGCAGCCCTGGGACCGTCTCTCTTTTTCTTATTGCACGATGGTTCAGCCAATCTATCGATTGAGATTTGGATGGTTATGGTGGCTTTCCCCTGTCCGTTGGATGGTGGACGTACCTCATCTTGGCGGTTAGCTGAAGGCGGGTTACCTCCCTGGATAACCTTGGGTCAAATCAACCTGGTAGGGCTTCAGAGACCCCTGTTTTCTTCTTGGAAAAGGGTGAAGGTCCGGTTAAGGAAGCTTCTTCAATCTCGTCTCATCCTTCATCCAGCTTTCCTTGTTCTAGACTACCAGTCTATTCTGTAGGTAGAATCTTCCTTTTGCTCCCTTGCTTCATTCTTTTATCATGGAAGAAACCGTAGAAAGTCAAGGGGAACAAGTTGGGCCCTCGGGGGCCGGCGACGTAGTGGGTTCGGAGTCGATTTCCAGTTTGGTTTCTCAGAGAAAGGCGGCACTTCTTTGGGAACGCTATCGCATTCTCGAGGAGTTCTCTTTCGTTCTCCCCGCACTCGAGGAACGAGTGAACGAACCTCCCCCCGGATGTCTAGCCGTGTATGAAGATCATCTGAAAGCTGGTCTTCGATTTTTTCTGCATCCTTTCTTCATCAAAATCTTTTGCTTGTACCAAGTAGTGCCGGCGCAGTTGACCCCGAACAGCATCTAGAACATCTGCGGGTTCCTGGTCTTGTACAGCATTGCAAACATAGAACCTAGGACCAATTTATTCACGGCCCTTTTTGTTCTCAAGAGAAATTTCCACAGCAACAGATGGTGGGTTATTGGCCCTCGATCAGGCCACAAGGTCATCAAGGACATGCCTAGCGCCATCCACGGATGGAAACCCGTTTTTGTGTTTATACTGTCTTTTGACCCATGGAGCTTCGACATTATTTGGAAGAAGCCTCATCTAACCGCCAATGATGGGAAGAAGGTCTTGGCGGCTGATCAGTCGGATTACGATCTCTTGGTCAATTCCGAAGTTGCCCCTATCCGGAAGTTGTTGGAGGAGAGAAATCTCCATCTTGCGGGAATTAGCAAATTTCCTGCATTAGGTATAGCGACGGAAATTTCTGCTCTCCTTCCCCGGTTTTGTTGCAGTTCAGTCGATTGAAATAAGCTCTTCTGCTTGTAGGTGGCGGGATGAAGCCCGGTGTGAGCTGGCTACGTCAGACCTCTGAGAAGAGGGTAGCACAAGCCCCTCTTACCAGGTCGGTGGTTCGGAAGAAGGCTCGAAGGGACGGTCCTGAGGGGGACCGAAGCACTTCGTCTTCCTGAGGAACCTCAGGTGAAGATGCAGCAGCCGCGGAGGGGGCCTCGTCGAGACCATGTCCAGTTGAAACTCCACCGGTGGCTATTTTCCTGGTTCGTACAATGGGGAGTCCGCCTCAGGCAGCGGATGTGCCGTCGTCTTGCCCCTTGCAGTTGATAGGGGCAAAGCGCGGCAAGTCGAGGGAGAGCCCGCTCACGGGACTTTCCCAACTGGAAGCCGTTCGGCGAACTCTTCAAAGCTTTCACCTACGGGGGGACTGCTGGTCCCTGTCGTAGCCAAGCAGGCACTGAAGGATACACTACTACCTCATGACTTGGCGGTTCTTCGAAATCGAAACCTTCTCAGGGTGTCTGATTCTGCCTTCTCCGCCCTGCAACAGGTATGATACTTGCCGTCCCCTTTGTCTTGAGAGTTGTTCGATCCATGACCCCACATTCTTGATGCAGTTGGTCTACGATCTTACCTTTATGGAGGAGGGCCTGGGGAACGTTGATAGCCTCATCCATGGCCTCAAGGAGGAGCTTCACACTGTTAGGGCCGTAAAGGAAGTAGCCGAAGAGTTGAGGTAGTCTATGGAGGACCACCTTATCCGGGCGAACGATGAAGTTTGCGAACTGAAGGGCAAACTAAAAAGTGCCCATCTAACAATGGCGAAGCAAGGGGCAAGGTGGAGAAAAAACATGAAACAAGTCGACTCCTTGGAGCAAGTTGCCAGGGAGAATCAGGAGAAGATAGAAAGCCTGACCAAGGCAGCGGAGGAGGCTTCCAAGAGAGCCGAAGAGGCAATTCTGGAGTCCGAAGTGACCAAGAAAGAGTCCGTGTCTTTGAGGAAGCGGGTAGACGATGCTATAGCAGACTTCAAAATGTCTTCACAATTCCAAGAGGAGATGAATGAAGCATCTTTATACAGCTACCAGCATGGCTTTAACGACGGACTTTCCAAAGTAAAGGAGGCCTTCCCTCACCTTGACCTTTCCGGCATTCCTCCCTTCAACATAGCTGAAGAAGAAGAAGAAGAAGGAGAGGAGGCTGAAGCTGCAGTAGAGGCCGAAGAGGTGCCATGCCCGGGTGAGGAGGCCACTGCCTTAGTCGAAAATCTGGGGGTGACCCCAACTCTGATTCCGGTTTAGAAGGAAGTTCAGGCTGGGGGAGTCCAAGCTGAAGGTTCTCCAGTCCCGGCCCAGATTGATGAGATCCTTTCAGCACAAGTTGACAATTTACTTCAGTCATGTGGTGTGGGGTCTCCTCCCGTCGACATCGAGTGATCCAAGTTGCCAAGTTGCTTTAGATGTATTTTCTTATTTTCCTCTTTGTATTGTCAATGGATTTTGTATGATAATTTTTCCAGATCTTGGAATGACTTCTCCCCCCTTTGCATATGCAATGTTACGTTTCATATGTTGCTTGAACTAATTTTACCATTCTTTCTTCTGCTTGGTCGAACAGTCATGGCCGAAGGCCGTTTAGTTGATAGTTGACGAAGACGAATCCCAGAACATATTAGAACTTCGTTGTGGAAGACCGTCTACGATTGGTCAGGTTGGTGTCATCTTCCTTTTGGTAGTAAATATATCCGTTGGGGCGGACAGGCGTCAACTCCCCGTCAAGCGATGATTAGGAAAGTTTGATCATAATTCTTGTTGTCCACGTGGCACGTCGGTACTCGTACAGTCATGATTTCTTGCGCCTTGTATGCCGCCAGGTCTCCTTTTTCCAAAAAGGAGCCATTAATGTTGCCGTCGCACGATGAAAATTTCTCTGGATTCAAAGCGCTGCCAGTTGTTGTCCTGGGAATGACCCCCGAGCGGCCTTCTGGTTCTCGAAGCGTCGCTCGGACACGTGGCGCTTTCTGATGCGGCTGGGAAAAGACGTGGAGCACGCCTCCCCACAGTCGGTCGTGGGTGTAGGGTCTCTATAAATAGGACCTTGCCTTCTATTGTCAAGGGCCATCATCCTTGTGGACTCCTTCTTCCCATTGAAAATGAGGTTCAGCACTTCCGAGCTCCACCGAGCCGCAAAGAGAAGGGCTGTCGATCCAAAGAGGAAGAGGAGCCCGGAGTACTTCGAGCCAGGGAATGACGATGAGCCTCTCGTGGACCGTCTGGAGAAGAAGGTCTGCCTGTTGGAGGCCCAACTGAGGGAGGCCTGGGCCCAAGTCGCGACGGCGGTCACAGAGGTAAAGGAGGCCAAGAAGGAGGCGGCGAAGGCTGTCTCAAACTTCAAGGCATCCGCTGCCTTCAGGGAGGTGGTCGCTGAGGCGGCTCTGGACTCCTACCATCAGGGGTTCCGAGAATGTAGAGGGAAGGCCTTCAAGTTTTACGACTTGAAGGGCCTGGACAACATCAAGCCCTTCGTTCCCTATCACGGGCATGAATTTGATTCCGACTCCGATGAGGGGTCGGATTCTGGTTTGGATGGGAACCTCGGGACCCCCTCGTCGTCTCTTCTGAGCTCCCCTCACCGGTATGGGAAAAATCCGGCGAGGGATTATTGAAAATTTTCCACATCTTTCCAATGTACTCCTCTTTTTTTGTGTCTCTCTTTTTGAGAGTCTTCTTTTTTATTCTCTCTTTGTGAGAGTTTCTTCTTTCTTTCTCTTTCTTTTTTTTTTTTTGTAAGAAATCGAAAAAGAGAAATGAAGTATCTTTCTTTTACCTTTTTTTATGTGTTTCTTGCGATGTGTTATATCATGTTTTGTCTGGAATGTAGATTCCTGGGACCATTTTCGGTCTATAGAAAAGAAGTGAGGTCGGTTGGGCCGTTCTTGGAATGCTTGTTGTCGACAGAAAGGATGGCAGTGAACTTTTTATGCATGTTTTCGGATTTTCCGTAGGATAGGATGTTTACACCGACCCTGTGCTTTTCTGTCGTGATCAAGGTAGGCTGTTCAGGCCCGCCTCGGCGCGTCTTCGGATTTACCGTAGGGTAGGTTATGAGAACCATCCATGTGCCTTTGATCTTCTTGGTGGCCTAGTTAGGCCATCCGTTGCGCTCGTCGGGCATACCGATAAAGTGAGTGGATCAGACTCTCCTTTGTGCAGTTGACCGATTTTTCAGATCAGGTCACTTAAGCTGTTGTCGTTCAGTCGATGCAACTAGCCGTTCTGAGTTGGGTAGAATTGAGCAACTTTGCACAAGAAATTTAGGAACTCATTTATTGATAGTATTTGCGAAGGTTTTGTACATTCCATGACCGGGATAGAGTCTTCCCCTCCAAGGTCTTGAGTCGATATGCTCCTGGTCGAATGACTTCTTCGACTTGATATGAGCCTTCCCAGTTGGACAAGAGTTTACCCTGTTCCGTTGTCCTGGATACTTCTGCCCTTCGCAATACCATGTTCCTTGTGTGGAAAGTTTGCTCCTTCACTCTTGAGTTGTAGTATTTGGTGACCTTTTGCTGGTACGCCGCCATCCTTATCTGGGTCTGGAGTCTGGTGCTTGGCAGCATATCTAGGTCGATCCTTCTACAATCGGAGTTTCCAGGCTCTTCATAGTTGTCAATTCTCAGGGACTGCAGGGAGACTTCAATAGGTAGTACAGCTTTGGTACTATATGCCAGGTTAAACGGAGACTCGTCGGTGGCCGTTCTCGGGGTAGTTCGGTATGCTCAGAGAACAAAGATCAGTTCTTCAGCCCAAAGCCCTTTAGCAGCGTTCAACCTTGTCTTCAGACCATGGAGGATTGTCCGGTTAGTGACTTCGGCTTCTCCGTTGGACTGTGGATGAGCAACGGAAGTCAGCCGATGTTGAATATGATACCGAGCGCAGAAGTCCTTGAACTTTGGATTGTTGAACTGTCTCCCGTTGTCCGTGATTATGACATGTGGGATGTCGAACCGGAATATGATAACATTTTTACAAAACTCTCCACCTTGCCTTCTATGATCTGGGCCAGTGGTTCGGCTTTTACCCACTTCGTAAAGTAGTCGATGGCTACAAGAAGAAACTTCCTTTGCCCCGATGCCGGCGGAAATGGGCCAAGAATGTCCATTCTCCACTGGGCAAAAGGTCATAGGGCTGCCAGTTGGGTCAGGTGACTCGCGGCCTGTCTCTGAACATTGGCATACCTCTGGCACTAGTCGTACTTTCGCATAAAATCAGTCGAGTCCTTCTGGACGGAGGGCCAGTAATACCCTTGTCGAATGATCTTGTATGCTAGAGACCTGCCTTCCAAGTGATCACCGCATATACCCTCGTGGACCTCTCTCAGGGCATAATCCGCATTTGTCGGTCCCAGGCATTTTAGCAATGGCTAAGAGAACGATCTCTTATAGAGGGTTCTGTCTAAGATGACGTACCAAGATGCCATCCAGCGAAATTTCTTGGCCTCCACCTTGTCTTCTAGTAGCTCTCCCTCATTTAGGAACTTGATGATGGGATCCATCCAACATGGCTCAGCGTCAATCTGGTGCACCTCCACAGCCTCTTCGGCTATGCTTGGAGTTTCAAGATATTCAACAAAGGTGTGCATGAAAGATTTTGATGCTGTAGTTACCGGTCGAGACAATGCATCCACCCAAGAATTCTCTGATCGTGGGACATGGATGATCTCAAAATGTTCCAGTTGAGAGGATAAGGCCCGTACCTTCTCTAGGTACTACATCATGGTTGGATCCTTGGCTGCATACTCTCCGTTAACTTGATTTACAACCAACTGGGAGTCTGAGAAGGTTCGGAGTTATTGAACTCCCAAATTCTTGGCAATCCGAAGTCCGGCGAGCAAGACTTCATATTCGGCCTGGTTGTTAGAAGCATGGAAAGAGAACCGGAGTGCGTACTCTATGGTGTGACCGTCAGGTTCGGCCATCATAAGTCTAGCCTCGCATCCAATAGTATTGGAAGCTCCGTCTATATAAAGCACCCAGACGGACTTTGTCTCCTTTGGGACTTCGCCTCCTTCGGGACTTCGCCTTCTACCAAAGATGCTTTGTCTTTGGACTTCCAGGTGCATTCAGCCAAGAAATCGGAGAGCACATGGGCCTTCATAGCCGCTCGGGGTTGGAAACTGATGTCAAATTCACTTAACTTCACAGCCCACTTGCCTATCCTTCCAAAGGTGTCCAGAGATCGGAGAACGGTCTTGAGGGGCTGATTGGTTAGCACCATAATGGCGTGGGCATGGAAGTACGGTCGCAGTCGCTTTGCCATAATCACTAGAGAGTAGATCAGCTTCTGCATCCTCGCATATCGCGTTTCGGCATCATGCAGGACCTTGCTGATATAGTAGATCGGCTTGTGGGATCCGTCTTCGTCTCTCCGAACAAGGACCGAACTAATTGCTTCATCTGAAGCAGAGAGGTATAGGTAGAGAACCTCGCCTTCTTGTGGTTTAGAGAGTAGTGGCGGGGTTTCCAGGTACTTCTTCAACTCCTCAAAGACAGCGCGAAAGTTTTCGGACCATTCAAAGCCCTTTGACTGCCGGAGTACCTTGAAGAATGGGAGGCATTTCTCGGCTGACCAAGAAATGAATCTGCTTAGGAAGGCAATTCTCCCTGTTAACTGCTGGACTTCCTTTTTGCTGGAGGGATGTCTCATTTCTCTTAGAGCTTGAATCTTCTCAGGGTTCACCTCAATCCCTTGTTTGGTGATAAGGAAGCCCAAGAACTTACCCGAAGTGACCCCAAAGGCGCACTTTGCCGGGTTTAGCTTCATGCGGTAGCATCGTAGAGCACTGAATGACTCTTCCAAGTCGTGGATGTGATCTTTCCGGAGGAGGCTTTTGACGATCATGTTGTCAACATAGGCCTTCATGTTTCTCCCCAATTGCTTTTCGAATACCTTGTTGATCAGTCTTTGAAATATTGCTCCGGCGTTCTTGGGGCCGAACGGCATCATCTTGTAGCAGTAAAGACCTTTGTCGGTGACGAAGGCCATCTTCTTCTCATCTTGGGGATCCATTCTAATCTGGTTATAGCCGAAAAAAGCATCCATGAAGCTCAGCATCTGGTGGCTGGTAGTAGCGTCGACTAGTTGATCAATCTTTGGGAGAGGAAGCTATCTTTTGGGCAAGCCTTATTGAGGTATGTATAATCGATGCAGATCCTCTACTTGTCGCTGGCTTTCTTCACCATTACCACATTGGCCAACCACTCGGGGTAGTGAGCCTCTCGGATGAACCCTGCTTTAAGGAGCTTACCAACTTCTTCGTTCACGGCTTGCTGTCTTTCAGGAGCGAAGCTCATTTTCTACTGTTGCACTAGCTTGTACCCAAGGGAAACTTCCAGGCGATGAGTGATTACTTCGGCAGGAATCCCCGGCATATCCGAAGCTGACCAAGCGAAGACGTCGGTATTGTCTCTGAGGAAATGGATCAACTCCATTCTGGTTTTCTTATCGAGTGCACTCCTGATCTGCACAACTCTGGAGGGGTCTTCCTTTATTAAAGGGACCGGGATAGTCCTCTCCATGGGTTCACCAAGGCTTGTGGTTGTATCCCTCGGATCCAGTTGATCCGGAGTTGCTGAATCGTTGAAATGCCTGTCTTGGATCATCAGGCATTGCCGCGCTGTCCTCTGGTCTCCTCTAACTTCTCCGACATCGTTCCTGGTGGGGAAGCGCACCAAGAGGTAGTGAGAGGAGATCACGGTTCGGAACCTGTTCAAGGCAGGCCACCCCAGAATGATGTTGTATGCTGATGGGATGCGGACCACCGCGAAGTTGATTGGCAGTGTCTTTTGTCGAGGTTCAGTGCCAAGGGTTATAGGCAATACTATTTCTCCCTCAGCATGAACTTGATTGCCCCCAAAATCGGTGAGCGGTATGGGGGATCTTCGTAGTTGATGTCTAGGCAAATACATTTTAGAGAATGCATCGTAAATCAAGACATCAGTCGAACTTTCATTATCAACAAGGATTCGCTGTACATCATAATTGGCCACCATGGCTGAGATTACAAGGGGATCATCATGTGGGAGCCGAACTCCCGCAAGGTCATCGTCGGAGAAGAGGATAGCGTTGTTGTCCTTGAGTCGCTTTGGGGCATCGTCCTCATCCCTTCTCCAGTTGGTGGGTCGGTGTATCATCCCTACACCTCCATTGGTGGGCCTTTGATTTGGCAGTTCGGCCTCTTCGGGAGGTGGCTGGGGAACAGTTGCTTCCGACCGAGATCCTTGGTGACCGATGTACCGTTCCAAATACCCTCTCTTGATAAGATCCTCGATCGCATCCTTCAACTGGATGCATTCTTCAGTGTTGTGGTCGTGGTCCCGGTGGAATCGGCAGTATTTGTTCTGTTCCTTACGGAAGAGGAGGCCTTCATAGGACAGGATCGTTGGAGATAATTTTCTTTCTCTATCTCCGTGAGGATCTTCTCTCGAGGGAGGTTAAGGGGGGTGTAGGAGTCGAATCTTCCTCCCGATGCTCTAAGCCTGGGAGGGCTTCTTCGGCGGTCCGTATATCTACCGCCATTGTTATTGAAAGTTGGGGGACCTTGTCCCCTGTTATTCTTCTTTTTTGAAGGGGGTTTCTCTTCGATTAGTCATCGATTAGCCGCATGCTCTTCAGCATCGGCATATTTCTGAGCCCTTGACAAGAGCTCAGCGTAGCTTTTAGGAAACTTTTTGTCCAGGAAAAAGGTAAGCATTGAGGTACGAAGCCCCTTCTTCAATGCAGACTTGGCTACGTGCTCGTTGAGATCGGGGATCTCAAGTGTGGCCGCATTAAACCTGGAGATGTAGTCTCGCAGGCTTTCTCCTTGATTCTGGTGAAGGAGGAACAGTATGTCCGTATTCCATGGAGTCTTGCGGCATGACCTGAAATGCAAGATAAACAGTTTTTCTAACTCGAAAAAAGAGTCAATGGTACCTGGATGCAGGCTCGAGTACCATATCCAAGCAGCTTTCTTCAAGGTAGCCGGGAATGTGAGGCAGTACATCGCGTCCGAAGCTCCTTGGATCATCATATGGGCCTTGAAACTGCCGAAGTGGTCGAGGGGATCGGAGGTGCCATCGTAGGATTCCATCTGGGGAACCCTGAAGTGCCGAGGAATAACTTCGGCCATGATACGGTCGGTGTAGGGTGGACGTAGATCATCCACAATCAAATTGTCGGGATTCTTCATATCCCGCATTCTATGTTTCCGTGCCTTCGCCATCTCCGATTTGATGGCTCTGAATCTCCCGTCATAATCGGGAGTCTGTTTCGGCGCTCTCTCCACGGAGGTAGAGTCTTCGGAAGAGGATGAGGGAGTTTGCCTAGGCATTTTCCCTTTCTACGGGGAATCGACGGACCTAGGCGGTCTCGAAATTCGGCCTTCAAGAGAGGGCCGAGAACGGGGGGAGAGATGTGTAGGATCCTCCCATGGGGCTCTCTTCTTTGGGACCGAGAGCTATGTCTGGAGGCGGCCGATGGGTTTCCCACCGGAAAAGCTCTGTTCTGGAAGTCCTGAACCATAGCCATGAGGTTGGTGACCTGGTTCACAAGGGCTTCAAATTGCTGTAGTCCCATAACAATTGTGGGAGGTGGGACGTCGTTCTCCCCCGGGGGAGCGCCCCCTTGGGATGGACCACGACTTTGACTTGTAGAAGCTATCTGAATCTTTCCTCTTGCCATTTCCCCTTGTCTAGGAGGGAGCTTAAAGAGTGCTGTGAAGCCCCCCTATATGGCGCACCAATCTGTTGGCATGAAGTCCCTGTATCGGTCGGTCGGAGTTGCTGCATTGCAGGACCGCTCCCTGGTTCACCTGCAAAATAGGTCCCTTGCCGGAGTTATTCCGGCGGGGGACACTCCGATGCCTAAATCAGTGGCGGATCCCAGCCACAGAATGGGGAAGAGTGTCGAGAGTATGAGAGAAAGGCTCTTGGAATATGCGTGAGTGTATGAGTATGAGTGTATCTGTATGTGGGTTTGTGAACCTCTCTCGAGCTATTCTTCTTACTACTATTTAAGAGGAGGCCTCCGGCCCGCTCTTTTTCCGGTGATTATGGGGAGTCAATTTCTCCCATGATTGGCGACGTGGGTTGTCATTGAGCGGTTTCGGCCAGATCGGAGGCGTGGCAGCTGGAATTGTGTGCCATGATCGTGGCATGGAGAGTGTCGATTGTAACTGTTGGTTGCAGTTGTCTATCTGGGCCAGATTGTGGTCCCATCTTCGGGTTTTCCCTTGTGTGGGCCGAAGACTTGGTGTTTGCCCCGGAACCGGAGATCGTGTTCACGGCAGGGACCGAAGAGCGTGTCTTTGGAAGTGGATGAGAAACTTGGTCTTCGATCAAGGTCGAAGATGTCATCCGAAGATCTGGCCTTCGGATGTCGTAGTCCGGTGAGAAGCCTTGGGTTGCATGTAGTTGGCCTGGCCTTTCTCTGATCCGAAGTCCGTGATCTGCAGAAAAGAGCTTCAACCAGTCGAACCGATGTGCGGTTCATAACTGAACTGGGATATCCCAACAAATGCTATATATATTTTCATGTAAAATGAGAGAATCCCACTCTTCGTTCTGAAATTTAGTACGTGAAGATAGTTGCAAGATTAAAATAGACAGCTCGGAAGAGGGAGAGGAAAAACTGCAAGTTTGGTAGGCGGAAATGAAGAGTAACATTTTAGCAGGACAAAGTGTCAAGATAAGGACAAAAGCGATGCTTTTTTTAAAGCATAATTGGCTGAATTTTGGACTTGTTAGGAGACACCCAAATGTTACTTCTTTTTTTTTTAATTTAAAACACCTAATTCAAGTGACTGAGATGACAATAAGCGTCCAAGATGACCACAATATCGCAAGAAGTCTATTTTTCAGATGGCCAAATTCAGGTTCAGGGATTTTTTAAAAAATATGTTATGCTCCAACTGAAAATTTATTTAAGTTTTTTTTTTTTTTTTTGGTGTGGATGAGAGATTAGGATAGTTTCATTCCATCTTTAATATGGGGATGATCCATTCTACTGTCGGTATCTTAGTGGTGTCATGTTGACGTACTTACCATCGATAAAAAAAAATTTCAAAATTCATTTAAATTTAATAAAATTTTATATTACCGAAGACCATCAATTAGGACGGTCGTTACCCCACTCTTAATCAATACAGATTCGAGTAAAAATTTTATCGATGGCTTGATTAATTTTAGAATTAAATAGGTCTAATTCTATTCTTTTTGACTTATTAAGAAAAGAACCAGCTCCATGAGCATGGTAGATATAAAAAAAAACAAGCACACATCTTTTTATGTTACAAATTTAATCAATGCAATTTTTTTTTATAAACCAATATCATTAAATCAATCTAAAATAAATACATCCATAAATATTTAAAAACATAATATTTAATAATTTAAAAAGAATATCATTATCGATAGGATAGTCTCCTACATAATCAGTAAGATATGCCATCAAATAAAAATCTTGAACTTACTTGATACTCAGGATTTCCAAATACAATGAACTATTGGATAGAGAACTCCACCTTTATTTATTAATTTTTAATATTTATTAATTTTTAAAAAGAGTTAAAGGAGAAAATTACACACCTGAAATTTCATGTCTGATATAGTATCCTCGGACACCCAAAGTTGCATCTTAGAAAGCAGGATCTAAGTCGATGCATAGGGAACAATGTCCTATTATTTAATCTTATCTTTTATTAATTATAGATGAGTTAATTGGAGCTTAAAATTACTGACATTTGTTTAGTGTACAAAGTTCAAAGTACAGTTGTAGTCCATGATGGTACAGATAATATTTTTGTGTTAAAACTAATGCTACATAATTAAATAGTTTCTCATTCATAAATAATATGATAAAAAATGAAATTAATATCAAGGGCACGGCATTAAATTCACTGGATGTTGGCACAGCCAAGAAGCCAGACCCGGTAAAAAAGTTGGGGTTATGATTATGATTATCTTCACCTAGAAAGGGGAATTTTATTTATGCATTTATATCCTTCATTTCATGCTATACTAATGTCTAACCAGCGTAGCAGAATTTATATTTTAAAAAAATCATTATAGGCCGGAAGATCAATAACTCATAACATACGGTCATATTTACAAAAAATCAAAAAAATACCTTAAAAATTATGAATATATATATTTAATAATATTAAGTATAATATTTCACCATCCATACCTTTTTTATTTAAGTTAGCAATCCAAAAAAGAAAAAAGTCAGAGTATTATTTGTTTAAAAAATGTTCCTTAAAAAGATATGATTTCAATAGTCTTCTAAAAAAATCCAACCAACAGCATGCATCCTAAATCTAAAATACTTTCATCGTGTTTTTTTTTTTTTTTGCTGGTGATGTTTCCCCACTATATATATATATCACATATTTTTTATAAAAATATAAAAAAGCAGAAACTAAAGTATTTTGATTACCTGGTTATAGTCGGAGTTTCTTTTAAGAGTTGCATCTTTAAAAAGCTTAATATGAATAGGTATTTTAGGAACGTAATAAATTCTTGTTAAAACTGGAACAAAGTAGGGCTAGCCCTAGAATCCTTTTATAAATAATTATGTTATGATTTAGTCTCTAAAAATATACTTGTTATTTTAAAATTATAAATATTATCATTAGAACTTTGAAAATTAAACATAATCTAAAAAATTAAGTGTGATTGATAATGTCCTTGACAATGATTGGAAGACTGAATCTATCTCATTTTATGTTCATTACAAGATTGGTAGTTAGAAAGTCGATTAATTATTGAGTCATTTTTTAAAATATTATAAAAATTATTGTACTAGTCTTATCTTTCACAGTGCTACTTAATTTATACTTTCAAAAAATAAATACATAATAATCATATTTAAATAAAAAAGTCTATTTTTTTTTGTAAATAACATATAGGTTTCAAAAAGATTTTGTAATGTTACAGGGGGTTGATTATCTCTATCATACTAATTGCGCTAAAAAATATCACTATAATTTTTTAGTGTAACACTGTAGTTATAACATATCTTGTACCACCGGTCACTGAAGGTATCGATTGATTTTATAATTACTTTGCATGTAAATTTCACCCGCTGGAATTTATTGATTTAATATATAGTGCATACATATTATCATCATCAATAATAAAATTATATAGTGAACATGAAAGTTATATGGATATAGTTTTAGCAATTATTCTATCAAATTTTTTTGTTGGTGGTGGAATCTAATTGCTAAGGGTCAACAATAACATGTTACTCTTCTTCTTCTTTTTTTTTTTGATAAACCGATGTATTCAATTTACTAACTGAGTATGAATACAACCCATAGAGTCAGAGAGGAGCACATCAGAGAAAATCCTCGGAGTATCCCCCGAGGAGGTTCAAAAAATCACATCCGATTGGTAAGCCACATGAGAAGCCACCCAGTCAGTAGTTGAGTTGGCTTCCCGATACACATGCCGGATAGTGGTTGCAGAATAAGCAGAAAGATAATAGGCAATATCAGCTAGAATCGGGTGAGAAGGGGTAGATCTCATGGCTGCCCGAATCCAGGTAATCACAGTAGCTGAATCACCTTTGAGAATAATGTAATCGGCTCGAAGAACCCTCATGGCATACTGAAGACCAGCCCAAGCACTCCGAAGCTCAGCAGCAGGAATCGAAGATGAGAAAAAATGGTGGCCACCCGTAGCCAGCTGCCGGTGCCTCCAGTCTCTGATGACAAATCCAGCCCCTGCATTATCACCAATAATACTCCCATCGAAGTTGACCTTAATATACCTCAGAGGTGGGGGCTCCCAGGAGACATAGGGTGAGATACGTCGCTCGGTGAGTAGGAAGAGAGTCCCAGTTGTCTGAGGAAAACAAAGTCAGAGAGGAGTATTCATAAGCCTGAGCACGAGCCTTTTTAACAACCATTCAAGGGGAGTCAGACCAGAGTCGAAAATTATCGCATTTCTGGATAGCCAAAGAACATACACCATATATGCTAGTAAGGTGGCAGAAGAATGGGCCGAAGACGGTCGAAGAAGAACAAAGAGGGTATCAACAAGGTCAACGGCATCCTGGAATAAGTGATGGAAACCAGCAATCCACCATGCCTGCATCTCACGCGAACAAAAAAATAAAACATGATCAAGAGTTTCTGGTTCGTGATCGCAAACCAGGCAAGCAAAAGGGACATGGAGGCCTTTAAAAATAAGAAGAGCTCTGGTCGGAAGAAGCCGCCATGCCACCTTCCATAGAATAAGAAGCACTCGCAGGTGAGCCTCCAAATCCAACCAAGGTCTAACTGCCGCAAGGGAGGCTGAGTAAAGTGGGAATATAGATCCGACAAGGGAGCCCAGGCCTGAGTGTTTGATCTCTAGACACTCAGGTTGGGAGGGCAGTAGTAGGTAGAGCAATAGCTGAGATGCGGTGAGCCAAGGTATCTCCGAAGTAGAAGGACAGCGATTGCAGATTCCAGTGAGCGATGTCCGGAGTTATCAAGTCATGGATAGTAATGGAATCCGGAATATGCATAGAGATAAATGTAGGCCATCTAGCCAAGGGAATGTCAGATATCCATGCATCCCTCATAAAGCTAATAGTGCGGCCATCTCCCACCAACCAGGTAATTTGAGGAAGAACATCCGGAGCATTGGTCAACATTTGTCTCCATATTGGAGAGCAGTGATGGCCAGTACGGTGCTGATCGAAGTAGGTTATGGATCCGTATCTCTGCAACATCATTGTAGACCAAAGCCAATCAAGGGAAAGCATAAACCTGGCTACATGCCTTGCAAGCAGGGCCTCACGAATGGCCAACATGGAGCGAATACCAAGACCACCCTCATGAAGGGGTTGGCAAACCTCCCTCCAATTAAGAAGATGGACACCTCTACCAGTGGCTCCATGACCCCAAAGGAAAGTATGGAAAAGCAGTGCCACTCTGGTAATAACAGAAATAAGGATAATAGCATTGGACAACATATAAATAAGAAGAGAGGATAAAACTGATCGAATAAGGGTGAGTCGACCCATTAAAGAGAGGGCACGACCCTGCCAACCATCAATTCTTTCATGAACTGTCCTGATCAAGGTATGACAATCTTTCCTCAGAAGGTGCTTGCCAGTAATAAAAACCCCCAAATAGATTAATGAGTCACTAGAATCCGGAATACGAAGAAGGTTTCAGACGGAGTGGCAAGTCTGGCTAGGAGTCTTGGGGTTGAAGTGAATAGTAGATTTATTCAGGTTGACCCGTTGGCTAGAGTCAATACAACATCTATCGATGATTCGACGGAATCCATTAGCACCTGCCAACGTCTCTCTGCCGAGTAATAAACAATCATCTGCAAACAAAAGATGCGAGATAGGATGGGCTTTGGGAGCCAGAATAAAAGACAGAATCTTGGATCCATAAACCGCATCCTTTAAAGCTAGTGGCAAAGCATCATAGCAGATAATAAATAGATAGGGAGATAGAGGACAACCTTGATGGAGGCCAATATTAGAACTGAAGAAGTCTGTAGGGGTGCCGTTGATAAGTAATGCAAAAGAAGGCCGAGTGATATAAGCCATAATACGAAAAATCCATCAGGGGTGGAATCCAAACTGAAATAGAGAATGCTCCAAGAAGTCCCATCGCATACAATCATAAGCCCGTTCCATATCCACTTTAATAGCCATCAAGCTTCAACGTGCCAAAGCCTTCTGAAGATCAAACATGAATTCGTGGGCTGTAAGAACATTATCCGATATACCTCTCCCTTCGACAAAAGCCCCTTGTTCAAGGCTAATAATACGAGTGTTGCTGCCAAGATCGCCGTGGCCCGTAGTTGCTGTCGGCGTCGGAGTGCACCTCCTTCTCTGTCTCACCGTCCGGTGGTCTTGGACCTGCAAAACAGGGGTTAGTGACCCGGGCCGGGGTTTCCGGTGGTGGTACTCCAACGATCAAGTCAGTGACGACCCAGGGGAACAGATCCTCCTGGTCGAGCCCCTTTTGATGGACTCTACACTAGGAGGAGTGATTAGTGTGAGAGTGGAATGCAAGTATGTCGGGGGAAGAGTGGCCTGACTAGAGGGAGTCTCTGTGTGGCCCTTCCGCCCGACCTTGCTTGAGGATGCTGGTAGTGCCATGCTCTTTTTTGGCTGAGCTTGCACTTGTGTTCCAGTGGTATGGCTTGTGCCTTTTTTCTTCTTCTTTTTCTTTGTGGTTGTTACCTCCAAGTTTTGTAGATTAAGTTACTGTTGGGCGTTTGTCTTGGGATCTCCACCGGGCTATCAGGCACGTGTGGCGATGTCCCGAGGAGCCTTTTTCGATCCGTGATAACGAAAGCTGTCATGTGCTCTGACATTTCCCTTGGTCGCCTCATTCTGGAAAACTTGGCGGTACCTCGATCGATGGGCCGCCGCCCCTAGGATTCGAATTTCCTGGTTGACTTCCTCTCTCAGGTGGTCCAGTCGGTTAGTGAGGAGCGTGGCACCTCGATCTGTGGATTTCTCCCCTTTCTGGTGTAACTGGTGGCTGCAGGCGATCAGTGTGGTATGGCAGGTGTCCCAGTGTAGTCCTCGGGCAGCTCGCCGGTGTCCTGGGATGGCGGTGCTCATGTCTGAGTTGGGGCTGACCTGGAATGGTAAGGCTCGCTCCGACCTAGATGCCCCGAGCTTGCGAGATCGCCTCGGTGGAGGAGGGCATAGTGCGGGCCCGATCCAGAGGGCACAGCCTCGGAGAGGCTCCATGTGGCGGAGAAGGGCTGAGCTCGACTCTGACCACAGGGCTCGATCTCCGAGGGTCTCGCTCTGGAGGGCAGAGTGCGGGCCCGGTCTAGAGGGCTCAGCCTCGGAGAGGCTCCACGTGGTGGAGGAGGGCTGAGCTCGACTTCGACCACAAGGCTCGATCTCCGAGGGTCTCGCTCTGGAGGGTAGAGTACGGCTACGGCCTAGGCGTCTCGAGCTCGTGGGACCGACCTTGCGGAGGACGGAGCTCAACTCGTTGTCTCGAGAGAGCTCAGCTCGGCGGAGGAGCCCGGGCAGGAGAATTGACATGGCATCCAACGTGGCGGCTTCCTTTGACGTGGCGCCTGTCAGCTCCCCCATGTCAGCGATCCCGCCACATCAACGAGTAATAGGTTTCATTCGAATAACTGTGATTTTTTCTCATATTTTGTATAGAGTGGAGCATAGACTGATTGGCTGAAAATGAGTAGGTAGAGAAGCGTTATGGCACTTGGGTATAAGAGTAATGAAAGTCCGCTTCCATATAGTAGGCATCTTGCCTGATATAAAGAAAGCTCTGACAGCCTGAATAACATCTTTAGAGATAGTCGACCAGAATCTTCTAAAAAATAGAGGAGGAAAACCATCCGATTCGGGGGCTTTGTCTTCCATCAAGGACCATAGTGCTTCCTTTACCTCTTTCGTCGAGATGATAGAAGTGAGTTGGCAATTTTGAGTTGAAGAAACTACCTGCATAGGGGAAGGAGAAGTAAAAGGACTTTGAGTAATATTAGGAGCAATCCACCTGGACCTGAAATAGGTTAAAATTTCCTAACGGATATCAGAGTTGTCATCGATCCAATTCCCCTGGGCATTGCAGAGAGCCCGAATATGATTAATTAACATGCCGTCTGATAATGGTTGCCTAGTGAAAAAACCTAGTGTTCCTGTTTCCTTCTTTGATCCAATGAACTCTAGATTTTTGTCTCTAGAAGACCTCCTGCTGTATGAGCAATGAATGATGCTTGGCAAGATGGTCTCTCGGAGAGGCCATATCAGTAGAATCCAGGCCTCCTTCTCTTTCCTCTTTTTCCTGCAAAGTTTTGATAGAGAGCTCATAGTTTGCCAGATGAGAAAAAATATTACCAACCTCCTTCTTGTTCCAAACCCGGATTCATCTCTTTAGCAGCTCCAGTCCGCGTGACAATCTGTAAGAAGCCTTTCCCCATACAGGTAATGACCAGATGTCCCTCATAATTTCGTCGAGACGAGGATAGCTCAGCCAAAATTTTTCAAACCTGAACGGGGGATTGCTTAGTACAGCAGTGTCAGTAGAAAGGAGCAGGGGGTAGTGATCGGAGGCTATTCTGGATAGATGCTTGATAGAAAAATTGGGATGAACCTGGAGCCAATCCGGATTAGTAAATGCCTTGTCAATCCGTTCTCAGACCCTGGCTGTACCAAAGCGGTTATTGCACCACGTGAAGCAATTACCAGTGAAACCAAGATCAACCAGACCATTAGAGTTAAGAAAATGCAGAAGTCTTGAGAAGCCAGATTAGGAGAGAAAGGCCTACCACCTCTCTTCTCATCTTGGCTAGTTATACAGTTAAAATCACCCACCATAACAGTTGGAATACCTTGATCCAGCAGAACTCCAGCTTCATGCCATAATAATCTACGTTCCTTGTAGTCGGTGCTAGCATAGATAGCCAAAAGAAGCCACGTAGGCTGGTTACTTTGAGAGATAACAATAGCAATCTATCGAGAACATCTGTAGAAGACATCAATACTAGCAGTCCCGGTGTCCCAGACAACAATCATGCCACCAGATAGATCCTGAGAGTGAATGGCATAGAAATCTCAATTCTTCGGCAAACAACGGCGAAAGCGATCCAGAGAAGGACCACTCATCCTCATTTCCGATAAAATATATAAATCTGGATAATATAATTGACCAAGTCTACGGGAAAAAAAAGCAGGTTTTCCCACTCTCCTAACATTCCATACTAGCATCTTCATAGAAACATACAAAATTATATAAGTTTGGCCTTGGCTTTACCCGCCTTAGCCTCTGCATTTTTCTTTTTACATCCCGTGGATGTTCCGATAGACACAGGGGCTGCATACAGGGCTTCTTTTAATTGATTGGTTAGGGCCTGGTGTGAGTCCGTGATAGTAGTAGAATTACCAACCTCCTTCGGTCCTTCCCCGAGGCAGGACAGGATCGGCCTCAGCATCCCCAGACTCCGTGGCTTCCCCTGCTTTTCCTTTTTTGTTTTGGTCTGCTTTTACGATGAGTGAGCCTCCATCAAGAGCAATCCCACCCTCCGAGAACATTTGGGCCCTGTTTGGTTGCAGGATACGGGGTCGAATAAGGAGAATAAGAGGCTTATTCTTCCAAACGGCTGCAAAATCGAGGAAGAATAACAAAGTTTTGTTATTCCGGTCAACCCAAATAATTCTGGAATCCATATTCCATGGGTTTCCATGGAATTTCACTATTCTCGTTTCGGTATTCTCGGGGCAGCTCCGTCATTTGGCTCGATCCAGAAGTTTCTTCATCTTTCTCGTGATCCCTCTCCCTCTTCCTCCGTTCCGGTCTCTCCCTCCATTCCAAGAGCAGCTGAACCCTCTGGTCTCTCCCTCCATTCCAGGAGCAGGTAAACCCTCCGGCATTTCCCTCCATTCCGGTCTCTCCCTCCATTCCAGTCTCTCCCTCCATTCCAGGAGCAGGTGAACCCTCCGGCATCTCCCTCCGTTCCGATCTCTCCCTCCGTTCCAGGAGTAGGTAAACCCTCTGGCGGGGTGGGGTAGAAGTTTCAAGTATCTTATTTTATTATCTGTTGTTCCAACTTGGAAGTTGTTTCTTTGTTGATAAGTTGGGGTGATCCTAAAAAAGGAAAGGTAAAAGAAAAGATTTGTTGATAAAGGGTAAACTAGTGTGGAGGTCTTTTCATCAAGATCAAAATTTTTATTTTATCCATTTATTAGATTCTATTAGAAATATTCAAGTTCTTTCCTTTTACTTGGTTCGTATAATATGTTGCATGGCACATATCTAGGATAAATGGTTCAACATCTACAATTTGGGCCTAGTATGAACATGAACTTTTGTTATCTGAGACATATATTTGTGATATCTTGTATTATATGTACCATCTTAATATCTTGCAATGAAGTTCTTTTTGTTTTCAATAATCATGCTTGCATAATTTTATGCCAGGATAAATTGGTGTACTTTACCATTTTGGAAAAATGGTCTTTTACTTTGGGTTCTTATTTCACTAACCTAAATATAAATTAATCTTATAATAAAGCCACAACAGTGGTGATTGTTTTGCATAATTAGTGTGGACTATATTATGATTCTTCTTCTCTTCTAATAATACATATGTTAGAACACTTATAAAGAATGTTAAAAATATTGATGTTGGCATAGGTCCCACTGCTTTGCAGTTGAATTGTTATATTCCTGAATGGTTGGATATACAAAGTTATAATTTTAATTTACTATTATTGTTTATCTATACTATTAAACTTCCTTTGTTTACTCATGTACTCTCGTAGAGGTTCTTTTGCATCCTATTTTGTGTATCTTTAATTTAGACTTATGTGGTTGAATGCAATGCAAGATCTTGTTGAAAGGATTTTGGCATATTTTGTGTATCTTTAATTTAGACTTATGTGGTTGAATGCAATGTAGGATCTTGTTGATAGGATTTTGGTACTATTGTTAGATGAACAAGGTATTGATATTGACTTTTCCTTTTTCTTTTTTTAATAAAATTTGAGATTTGATTCTGATTTATCCTATGCCGGTGAAGTGGTACTCGTCATCATGTTTCAATTTTTGGTATATGTCTACATCTGTCAAGCTATACACATGAGTGCGTGCACACACTTTTTTTCTATTAATTTTGGTCTATAATTCTAGATTTTATTTACTTTTTGTGCAACAAAATGTTCTTTTTGTGCACACACTGTTTTGTGCTCGTTTCTGGGTAACGGGCTGTGGGATTTTAGCTTTAATAAAGAATGATCTTGGATGGTTTGGCAGCATGGGTCTTTAGTTTTGCTTTTGCTACTCGGTATTAAAGATGTAATTTTTGCTCCTCTTACACTGCGAGAATGGTGTTTCTGTCTTATGGGAATTTGGATTTTTATAATGAGAAGGTCTTTGTGATCATCTCATGGGTTTCTTGAAGATCTGGAATGTTGATGGGCATTTCTACAGGTTCTTTCTTTTTCCAGTAGAGGAGGTTTCTATAAGATTTGCCCTGTGAAAAAGAAAGAACCTGTAGAAATACCCTTCCACTCTTATCATGTGATATTTGATATTTAAATACAATGCTTCTGTGGCATTGGTTAAAACCCTGCATCCCTTCCACTTGACTCGGCCTGCCGTGCCGGCACCGGTCCCGATATTCTTATACTCCCCGTAATATAATGTATCGAGCTTGAAGGATCCATTATTCCACTCGTGCCACCCGGCGGGATCGATCACGTCGGTGATTTCCGACTCGATTATCACGGTCCTCGAGCATTCTTTCTAAAGATTGAGCAAATCCATCTTTGGTCTAGGTTTTTTTTTCCCTGAGCCAAAACAAGAAACGAGACAAACAGAAATTCATACATGGAGCAAAAAGAGAAAAGGTCTATAAGAAGAGGAGATGCTTACATGGAAGATCCCATGGCTTGCACTTGTTCAAATCCACCTCTCCTACAGCTTTTGCACTGAAGCTATGGTTAAGAACCTTTGGAGAGAGGTAGTGGGTGATGATCTCTTCATCCGTGGGATGGAATCTAAAGCCCGGGGGCAGGTCTATATTGTCCTCCCCCTTGTTAAGGACCGGGCCATCCACCATGGTTGCACCTCTAAAATTAAGAAATCATCTCTAAAATTGGCCTAAGATCTAGATCCGTGCTGTTGAAGGCACTTCCCAAAGAAGCCTCTCTTAAGATGAGGTAAATTTAATTTATTGCTACCGTTATTGTTTTTATTACCAAATATTATTCTTTTCTGGTTTGTTTGGCATCATATTTTAACCCATATCCCCTCGGTTTGAAGGGAATAAGTTAATATAAGTCGAAGTACAGAGATTCATATTTTAACCCATGTCATGGTTTTGCTTTCATAGGCCAATAAATAGTGAAAATCATCAAGGGAGCAAAGATTAGTGCACCAAGATAGTAATCTCCTCCCTTAGGCCCATGCCAGCGACATCACCATTGAAAGCAAGATCTTAATGCCGCATAAGCTTAATCGGTGTCCATCATGTAGAGGGACATGTGCAATATGCATTCATACTTCTTTCTAATTAATCTATCATAAACATGCATGTCTTCACAAAGATCAAATCACCTCATCTAATTAGTCTTAATGTTCATAGCCAAAGGTTGAAAGTGATCACCACAAGTAATTATGGCAACCATATATCATCTTAATTACCATGTCAACACAAAAAACGATAACCTGATGAATGTTTGTATTAATGAACATCTTGCTTTCTAGTTTTATGTACAATTTATGTTTGTTTTTACATTTTATCTGATGAATGTTTCTTGGATTCAAGTTACAGTTGTTTCGAAAATGTCCAAATCACATGATAAAAGTGAACAAGATGTTGAAGGTTCCTCACGTCGAAGGGCACCTAATTGGACAGATTCCCTCGACATGATCATGATTACCTTAATGCGGCAAGAATACGATGAAGGTAATTGTATAAATGGAACCTTCACAAAGGAAACATGGAAAAAGATGACCTTGTCTTTTAATCAACAAACAAGAAAGAGTTTTACATACCCCAACCTGAAGAACAGGCTGAAGGTCCTCAAAAAAACCTTCAATCTTTATTTCAACCTTGCTAATCGATCGGGTTGGGGCTGGGATCCTGTACTGAAGGTGCCTACTCCCGGTGATGAACATATGTGGGAGGAGATTATTGTGGTGAGTGCTTTGTAGCTAATACCATTCTAACCAAGTGTTAAGTATATCAATTTATGTAGTTAACATGTACACCTGTATGATGTACAGGTGAACAAAGCTTATGCCCGTATTAAGGATAAGCCTTTTCCAGCCTATGAAGATCTAGAGATCTTGTTCTCTAGAACCACAGCCACTGGTAGGCGCGGGGCTACATCTGCTTTACCGGAAGGTGTATCGGATAATTCAACATCCGATGATGAAGGACAAACGGGAAATTTTGATTCCTTGCATATTAGGCAGTCTTCACAAAATATTGACCGCGTATCTGCTGCTTCATTCTACCATTTGGAAAATTCAGATGAAAGCAGATCAGATGAAGCACCCAACAGCCCGGCCGCATGTACCTCGACACCCGTAACCGAACCAATTTCTGAAGGACGGCCTTCTTCTGATAGTAAAAAGAGCAGGAGGTCAAATTCCCAGACCGGTAGGTCATGTCGATCTCGGATTAGTAGTGATGCAAGTGATGCACTACAAGAGATCGCTGAACAAGGAAGAAGAAGATTGGAAATTGCAAATGAGCTTCTACATAGGGAGAAGCTTGGTAGGCCACTCTTTTTGGATTTCCCCAGCTGAGAACCAGTGATGTGGTTCTCCTCATCGATACTCGTTAAACCCCCCCCCCCCCTAGAGACCCTTTCTTCCGAGGCAGTAACAGTGTCAGAAGATTTACGATCATGAACGGGGTGCTTAGAAAATAGAGATTTAGCTGTAGGACCCTGAATATATGCCACTCCAACCAGAGATTGGGGTTCAGTGCTTACCTGGTCAGCGATAGTTCCCACCATGGAGATTGTAGAGACAACAGATGAGACAGGAAGAGTAGCAGAAGCCACCAGAATAGCATAGCCCTCCACCAGATTTGTTGCAGCTGTTTTAAACTCAACCAAAGCAACCTATGCAATCATCCTATACATCATTGGATAAGCATATTTTGCTTATAATATTTCTTTTGGTAATTAAATCTATAATCATATAATATAATATTTTAAACTGTATCGATAACTTATTATTTCTATTATTTGCGCATCGATATAGAATTGTGATGCTAAGGATGTTGATAATTTTTTTTTTTCGATAAAAAAAATATTGTTAACTATCGTGATGTAATTATTTTTAATAAAAAAATATAAAAAAATTATTTATTTTTGTATGTCCTCATGATCACAACGGTTGAAATAATAATGATCGGGCCCTCCCTTTCTTTTTCATGGATAATATTTGTCAATTTTTTTAACAAATTTGATCTCAAAAGTGATGAAAATTATTTGATTCCTAAGAATTCAATAAAATTATTATAAATATTTTATATTTTCCTACCAGAAAATATGTTTGTATAACAATATTCCAAAATTCAAATTAAGTTATTATAACTTACCTCGAATTTTCTATTTTCATTTTTTTTTTGGTCAGTAACGTCTATCTAACATGCACTTATCAAGAGATCCTATGGTAATAATGTGATCAATGACATCTCAAACGCAAGTCTATTAGTACAGCAATTTTTTTTTCCTGTTTTTGTATAAATGAACAAGGAGGAAAAGTTTTTTGTTGTGCGCACCCGTTAAATGAAAATTTCTATAATTTCGTGCTGTAGATTTTCAAAGTCAATTAAATTGAAGTTCAAAGATTAAATTTTAAATTTTAAATGACCTCAATTGAGATGAATGATCTAACGTCTGGAGAACGACAGACAAACCTTTGGACTGTGGTTTTTAGCTCTAGTTAAATTTTAAATGTATGTGCCTGATTTTTTTGATAGAAAAAAAAAAAAAAAAAGGTAGGGAGGTTTTATCTGGTGTAGCTCCCTATTCTGGCCCCAGTCCGCTAGACTTTTGTTCGATATATGCCATAATTTTTCACGTACCCTCTCATCAACCGATTAGTATGTCAGTTTAGCCCTACTACAATACCGGAGTATCAGCCGAGCCCTACTACAGTACCGGAGTATCAGCCGGTCCCCCTCCAGTCACGTGTATCCATAAAAATTCAAAATTTTAATCGAGTCATCCAAAAACTCATTCCTTGAACCCGTGACCGGAGAAGGAGAGAGCCAATTCTTTACCAACCGCGCTACCACCGTAGCGGTAATGTATGTGCCTGATTGATGAAAACAAACTAGCAAAAAAACTACGAAAACAAGGTAAAATAAGTAAAAAAGAATAAGAGATGAAATGCTGGTTGCAACCATTGTTTCCACTAGTACGCAAGAAGGTTTGTTGTTCCCCGGCTGCTGCTCATTTGCTCGCATTGACAACGAGAAACACAAGCCAGCAACTCATATCATCCCCCTCCTCCCCCTCTACCATTTTTTTTTTTTTTTAATGGGCCTGGGCTTAACTTAGGCTGCACTAGGATAGAAACTTGAGTAATTCTTTGAGCACCGCTTGCGGTGCAGCAAATCCAGCATGGCCTGCACCGTATGTTTTTATTGATCCAAAAATATTTACTGTAGTATGATGGGACAAAAGTTGAAATGACTAGCATTAATTTAAATTTTTGTCCAGATTAAAATACCCTTACGACATCTTAGTTCAAAACCTATGATACCCTAGTTCAAAACCTACGATATCCTGGTTCAAAAATGACATGAAATAATATTACGACATCCTAGTTCAAAACTTACGACACCCTAGTTCAAAACCTACGACACCCTGGTTCAAAAATGACCAGAAACAGTATTACGACACTCTAGTTCAAAACCTACAACATCCTGGTTCAAAAATGACTAGAAACAATATTACGACATCCTAGTTCAAAACTTACGACACCCTAGTTCAAAACCTACGACACCCTGCAGAAAATATAAATTAAAACCAGAAATAGTATTACGATACCCTAGTTCAAAAGCTACAACACCCTAGTTCAAAAGCTACGACACCCCTGCAGAAAAATATAAATTAAAACATGAAACAATATTACGACATCCTAGTTCAAAAGCTACGACACCTTAGTTCAAAACCTACGACACCCCTGCAGAAAAATATAAATTAAAACCTGAAATAGTTTTACGACATCCTAGTTCAAAAGCTACGACATCCTAGTTCAAAACCTACGACATCCTTGCAGAAAAATATAAAATAAAACCTGAAACAGTATTACGACATCTTAGTTCAAAAGCTACGATACCCTAGTTCAAAACCTACGACACCCCTGTAGAAAAATATAAAATAAAACCTGAAACAGTATTACGATACCCTAGTTCAAAAGTACGACACCGTAGTTCAAAACCTATGACATCCATGTAGAAAAGGGACTGGAGGGAAGGGTATTTTGGTCTGGACAAAAATCTCAAATAAAAGCTGAATGGTAATTAATGCTAGTCATGCTCAACTCCCATCCCGTCATGCTACAGTGGATATATTCGGACCAATAAGAAAACGCATTGCGGGCTACGTTGGATTTACTGCACCGCACGCGGTGCACAAAGACATTTCCTAGAAACTTAGAAAAAGTCTTTGTGCACCGTGTGCGGTGCGGGAAATCCAGCGTGGCCCACACCGTACTTTTTTATTGGTCCAAATGTATTCACTGTAGCATGACGGGATGGGAGCTGAGCGTAACTAGCATTAATTACTATTCAACTTTTATTTGAAAATTTTGTCTAGACTAAAATACCCTTCCCTCCAGTCCCTTTTCTGCAGGGGTGTCGTAGCTTTTGAACTAGGATGTCGTAGCTTTTGAACTAGGATGTCGTAATACTGTTTCAGGTTTTATTTTATATTTTTCTGCAGGGGTGTCGTAGGTTTTGAACTGGGATGCTGTAGCTTTTGAACTAGGGTATCGTAATACTGTTTCAGGTTTTATTTTATATTTTTCTATAGGGGTGTCGTAGGTTTTGAACTGAGGTGTCGTAGCTTTTGAACTAGGATGTCGTAACACTATTTTAGGTTTTATTTTATATTTTCTGCAGGGGTATCGTAGATTTTGAATTAGGACGTCATAACTTTTGAACTAGGATATCGTAATACTGTTTCAAGTTTTATTTTATATTTTTCTACAGGGGTGTCGTAGGTTTTGAACTAGGGTATCGTAGCTTTTGAACTAGGATGTCGTAATACTGTTTTTGATTTTCATTTATATTTTTTGCAGGGGTGTCGTTGGTTTTGAACTTGGGTGTCGTAAGTTTTGAACTAGGATGCCGTAATACTGTTTCTGGTCATTTTTGAACCAGGGTGTCGTAGGTTTTGAACTAGGGTATCGTAAGTTTTGAATTAGGGTGTCGTAATACTGTTTCAGGTCATTTTGAACCAGGATGTCGTAGGTTTTGAACTAGGATGTCGTAGGTTTTTAACTAGGATGTCGTAAGGGTATTTTGGTCTGGATGAAAATTTTAATTAATGCTAGTCATTTCAACTTTGTTCCATCATACTATAGTGAATATTAAAATCTAGTCAATCAAATCTGGACTCAAGGTGAGATCAAAATTCTATAATGTATGTTTTATATCAATAATTTTAATTATTAGATGTGATCTACTATCTCAAAAATATTTGTACACAAAATCTTATAAGATCCGAAGTTCCTTATTCAATTTTTGATTACTTGATACATAATTTAAAGATATCCAAATTATATAATTTTTTATGTATAAATAGTTTTGATATAGTAGATCGCATCAAATGGCTTAAATTATCAATGTATGATCTCCATTATCTGGTTTTGATCTAACTGAATTTAAATCCAAATATGGTTGATTGGAGGCTCTCTCTCTCCTCCCCTCTCTCTCTCTCTATATATATATATCTTAAATAACTTCATAGTTTTGCAAATTTACATCCCTAACCTAACTCTTAAATCCTACTCCCATTATTTCCTCGCCTCATCAAGATCATGCTGCTCCCTTTCTCGCCATTGCCATACAGTCCATTCCCTTTATCATCACTACTGCATCATCTACTCCCTCTCTTACTATTGTTATGTTGTCCCCTTCAGTTTACTATTTATGCGATCTGAAAAGCTTGAGGCCTGGCTCAACATCCCAAGCAACCAAGCTCAGGCTTGGAAAGCAAGCCTAAAGCCTAGGTCAAGTCAGGCTCAAACTTAACTATTTTTAATCATGTATGTGGCTAGGCCCAGCTTGAACCTGGCCTAGCCCATCCAATAAATAAGTTTCATGCGGTGCCATTCTATCCCACTCTTATCATGGTTGGCCACTTGCTTGTAGTTCTTTCAATGATTCAATCCCCGAAAATTTTTGTCTACTGTCCCTAGTGGACAAAATTAAGATGGAGTGCACTGCTTCGCCAAATTGGACTACGTGGTCACAATTAATAACGGAGCTGTCCTAGCTTTCAATGCCATATGTATTTAATGCAGTTTAGCTTTATTTATTTTAGATTTTTCTTGACAAAAATATCTTTTTTCTCTAAGAAGTCGTACTAATCAATATAGGATATTATAAAATGCAATTAGAATCATAACTGATACGACTGTATTCGCTGACGTGGAACCCATCTAGGCGCTAGTTGTCAGCCAGCAGATGGAGGTGCCACCTAAGCCTGGCGTCCAAGCAAGAAGCCGAAGTAAATCCCCTGCCGAGGTCAGTCCACGGTCGAGGTCGAACTCAAGGCGCCACCAAGCCAATAACAGAAGACAACAGAAATTCAAATCATGACGGAAAAGATGGTCATCTTCATCCAGACCCCGTCTTTGAAACAGTATAACTGACAAGCGACAATCCGCCATCTGTGGCCTATGGAGGAGGGCACCTCGTCGAAGCACCAGGGCCCTCTCAGACCCGAGCTCACACTGATCGGGAAGGAACGTCCCTCTCAAGGTACAATGCTCCCTAGTCCGCCGTCTGCACCATCCACAAATAGGAGGCCGTGCCAGAGGATTCAGACCCTTGGACGGCCGCCCCCAGGCTAGTGCTTCGCCAGGTTTCCCAAAACATGGTGACCAACCAAAGCGTCAGAGCCAGCAACATTATTCCCCATCTCAAAGGGGCTAACGAGAGCTCATGCGCAGTTCCCGCGTGCTACCAGATGTCACCCCCCGGGACTCCCTCAAAAAGGAAACCTTGTGAGAGCTCATGCGCAGTTCCCACTCCTAAGATGCCTCAGGCCCGCCGAGGCAACCTTCGTGCTCCAAGAGATACATGAAGGTCTCCGCGGGAATCACGTGAGAGGGAGGACACTGGCATATAAAGCTCTCCGCTAGGGATACTTTTGGGAGACCATGAGGGAGGATGCTGTCGACTTTGTGAAGAGGTACGACAAATGCCAGCGCCACGCAAATATACAGCACCAACCGGCGGCGTCGATCTCCTAACTCTCAGCCCCTTGGGCTTTTGCCCAGTGGGGAATGGATATCTTGGGACCATTTCCTCCAGCACCAGGACAGCGAAAGTTCCTGCTGGTGGCAATTGACTACTTCACCAAGTGGATGAAGCAGAGCCGCTAGCTCGGATCGCGAAAGCCAATATCCGCCAATTCTTCTGGAAGTCAGTCATTTGCCACTTTGGGCTCCCCCATTGCATCATCACCGACAACGGGCGACAGTTCGACAATCGCGAGGTCGAAGGATTCTGCACCGAGCACGGCATCCAACACCGGTTCACCTCAGTGGCTCACCCTCAAACAAATGGAGAAGTCGATGTGACTAACCGGACCATCCTCCAAGGAATTAGGACCAGGCTGGACCAAGCTAAGGGCAGGTGGGCGAAAGAACTCCCAAGTGCCCTGTGGACCTACCACACGATGCCTAGAACGGCAACCAACGAGATGCCTTTCAACCTTGTCTTCGGTGCCGAAGCGGTCATCCCGGTCGAACTTGGCGTGCCCACGTTACGGGTGCAGCAGTACGACGAAGCGCGGAACTCGACACACCTCCTGCTCAACCTGGACCTTCTTGAAGAGGCGGGGGACAAAGCTCGCCTGCGGATGGCGGCCTACCGGCAACGAGTGGCCCGGTACTACAATGCCCGCGTCAGGCCATAAGCTTTCAAGCCCGGAGACTTGGTGCTGTAGCGGGCAGAGGCGTCTCAGCCCAGAGAGTGCGGTAAGCTTTCACCGAACTGGGAAGGTCCCTACAAAGTAGCCGAAGCCCTCTCACAAGGGGCTTATTACCTTGAAGATCTCGGCGGTGTTAGGTTCCCTAGAACGTGGAATAAATGCAACTTGCGGAAATACTATCAATAGTGTAAGGCTTCCCAGACATAATAATAATGACAATGGTTTTTTCCTTGCGCAAGTGTCCATCTGTCTTGCAGGAAAATACCAGCAATGTCCCCAAGCCCAGCTCCAGGACGCTAACCCAAGACCGGAGCTCAGATCTTCGGCCAAGGGATCACCGAGCCATGCAGCTCTCAACCAGCAACGTCCCCGAGCCCAGCTCCAGGACGTCGACCCAAGACCGAAGCTTAGATCTCCGGCCAAGGGATCACCAAGCCCTGCAGCTCTTAACCAGCAACATCCCCAAGCCCAGCTCCAGGACGCCGACCCAAGACCAGAGCTCAGATCTCCGGCCAAGGGATCACCGAGCCATGCAGCTCTCAACCAGAAACATCCCCGAGCCCAGCTCTAGGACGCCGACCCAAGACCGGAGCTCAGATTTTCGACCAAGGGATCACTGAGCCATGCAGCTCTCAACTAGCAATGTCTCCGAGCCCAGCTCCAGGACGTCAAGGAGTCACCGAGCCAAGCCGCTCTCAATCTCAAACGTCTCCGAGCCCAGCTCCGAGATGCCAAGGGATCATGGGGCCAAGTAGCTCCCATCAATGCCTCGAGCCTAGCTCCAAGGCGCCAAAGACCTAAGCCAAGTCCTCTGGCGACCCCTGGGCCCAAGCCTAGCTCCACGTCTAAGAAGGCCTCGAGCCCAGCTCCAAGGCAACCAAATCCGGCAACTCTCTTCTCTGATCTCCCCGCTCGAAAAGAAGACAAGAGGGGAAGGAAAGAAAGAGAACGAGAGGAAAACATTATAAGAACCCTCTTCTTGATCTCCCTGCTCGAAAAGAAGACGAGAGGGGAAGGAAAGAAAGAGAATGAGAGGGGAACACAGCAAGAACCCTTTTCTCTGATCTCCCCACTCCAAAAAAAAAAAAAGAAGAGAAAAGAGAAAGAAGAAAGAAAAAAGGAGTGGGGAAGGAAAGAAAGAGAATGAGAGGGGAACGAGCCGCCAGCTCTCAATCATCAACGTCCCCGAGCCCAGCTCCAGGATGCCAGCCCAAGACCGGAGCTCAGATCTCCGGCCAAGGGACCCTCGAGCCACGCAGCTCTCAGTCATCAACGTCCCCGAGCCCAGCTCCAGGATGCCAGCCCAAGACCGGAGCTCAGATCTCCGGCCAAGGGACCCTCGAGCCACGCAGCTCTCAGTCATCAACGTCCTCGAGCCCAGCTCCAGGACGCCAGCCCAAACCGGAGCTCAGATCTCCGGCCAAGGAACCTTCGAGCCACGCATCTCTCAGTCACCAACGTTCCCGAGCCCAGCTCCAGGATGCCAGCCCAAGACCGGAGCTCAGATCTCCGGCCAAGGGACCTTCGAGCCATGCAGCTCTCAGTCATCAATGTCCCCGAGCCCAGCTCTAGGATGCCAGCCCAAGATCGGAGCTCATATTTCCGGTCAAGAGACCTTCGAGCCATGCAGCTCTCAGTCAATAGCACCTTCGAGCCCAGCAGCTCTCAAGTGCCATCAACTTGCGCCCAGCTTGCCAGCGTTGAAGTCTAACAACTCAACCCCAGACAAGTTGAGGCCCTCCTCTCTGATCTCCCCACTCATCGAAAGGAAGGAGAAAGAAAAAGGGGAGTGAAAGAAAGAGAGAGATAAGAAGAACTAGACAAAGAAAATGGTTGCGAGAAAGCTTAAGCTTTATTGATTGAATGTCAAATACAAGCATCCTGCGGGCCCCTGATATGCCGGGTGGCCCTGCCAAATACAAAAAAAGAGACAAGGTACAAAGGGGGTAAAAACAACTACCGCCCGGCTAGACCACCGGGCTGGGAGTCTCCATCAGCAGGGACTTCCGGCTGCGCGACTCTGGGTTCAGGTGGCACGGCCCCGACCTCGGCTAGCGCAGGAGACTCGGGAGCAATGGCCTCCTCAGTGCCCGCCTCCTAATCTGAAGTGCCGGGATATTCGAGGCAGTTACGGCCCTCGGCCGAGACGAACCCTCGACCAAGCGGTGCAGGTACATGAAGCCCTTAAAGAAGGAGTTCGACACCGTCTGATGGATCTCGGCGAGGAACTCCTCCGATGTCCTGTACCTTGCAACCGCCTCCTCGGCTTCCTTCCTTGCTGCGGCCACCTTGTGCCTGGCGTCCGCAGCTAACCTGGCCGCCTCCTCGGCTGTCCTATGGGTCGAGACTGACTTCTCCTTCTCCGTCGCCAGCCGGGCTTGGAGGGACTGGGCGATCCCCTTCTGCCGGGCCGTCTCGGCATTGAACATGCCCAACCTCTGCTCGGCGTCGGCAAGCTCCTCGGCCTTCTTCCTCGACTGTCCCTGCTCGCGATCGAGGCACTCTTGGAGCTCCTTAGCTCGCCTCTCGGAGTTGGCGAGCAGCCTCTCGAGGTCCTTGACCCGTCGGTCAAGCGCCCCTTCGGAGTCGGTCCTTCCCTTCAGGTCAGCCTTCAACGACATGATCTCGGCCGACTGTCGCTGCTTAGCTCTCTCCCAGTTTCAGTAGCAACTCCTGATGAAAATGGCCTCGACACCCATCTGCATCATATGGGAAGTTCAAAAAAAAAAGAAGAAAAGAGCAACAAAAAAAAAAAAAAGAGAGAAAAAGAGAGAGAGTGAAGTTGCTTACCGTATAGAGATGGGGAAAGATACTATCAATCACAGCCCCAACCGGCAGCCCATCCATCTCCTCCCGATCACATGGCTTGATGAAGAAATCCATCATGCGAGCGGCTAGGGTGCGCTTGTCAGCCAAGGAGCTCTCTGGTCCCAGCTTGAATGGAAGGCGGCGCCTATCCTCGTCCCTTTTGCTCTCTCGGGGAGCAGGTGCGCCCGTCCCTCCGGTGATAGGACCCCTAGGAACTGGTCGGGGACCCGGCGCCATCGCTGTTGGAGCCCCCGTCGCAGGAGAAGCTCCAGTACGGGCCTCTCTCCCCTTGGCCTCAACCATCCTCGGACCCGGAGAGCGGGGCGGCGCGACAGCGACAGCTGCGTCAACCCGGACGGTCGCCTCGGGCTCCAGAGCGGGGAGTTCATCCTGTGACCTCGTCCGCCCCTCGGCCTCCTTCCCCCTTAGGGCGGCTGGCGCGGTGGGGGCAGACACCGACATGCCCTCAACCGGGCCCGCCTCGGGGGAGACTCAATGGCCATCCCGGTGGGCGGCCTCTTCCGGGAGATCGGCAATGGGTCGCCTCCGAGAAGTTCATCCTTACGCACAGGAGCCAAATGGGTTAGCCTAAAGTGAAGAAAAGGAAAAACACATATGGAGGAAGGAATTGAACTCACCCGGCCCCGTCGATGGGTCCACCTTGGCGTCAGAAAGGTTCTGCTCCGACAGCAGGACCTCCAAAGAGAGGATCTGGGCAGTGCGAAGCTGCTCGTAGTCGTCCCGATCAGCTGCATCAACCGCGAAGATCCGGTTAGGGGACCGGTCCGGCTCGCTCCAGGCCCAGTCGACCCCCTTGACGTCCGCGAAGAAAAATTTGCTCGTCCACCTTTTGATGAAAGAGGGGAGCTCGAATCTTATGCCCTTCGGGCGAGAAGACAGGGACCACCACCCGTCCTCGGTCGGGTGGCGTTTCAGGATGAAAAATGCCTTGAACAAGGAGAACCGGGCGACGAACCCATGGACATGGTAGAGTACGATGAAGGAGAAGATGACCCTGATGGCATTCGGCACCAACTGTGCAGGAACTAAGCGATAGTTGCTAAGAACATATAGGAAGAAGGGGTGAAAGGGAAATCGGAGACCCCCGCAGAAGGTCTCCTCATAAAAGGCGAGACAGCCCGGGCCACTAGAAGTGACCCGCTCCCCGGGGCGGGGGATCATGAGCCGAACAGAAGATGGGATGCCATAGGCATCCCGGATGGCCCCCAGCTCCGCGATGGAAATCATCGAAGCGACCCCGCTCGGACCCGTTGACCGGACAGACTCAGGAGCTGGTTCGAGCAGGAAAGGAAGACAGGTAGGACGAGGAGAAGCCATCCCCGGCTCCCTAACAGACTCAGGGGGGGGCGGGAAGGGCTAGTCTACTGCTAATCCTAAACTATGTCCCCTCCGACTCCTCATCGGAGGAGGAGGGCACTATTCCTTGGATGGAAGGATCGGGACAAGACATGCTGCAAAGATAACCTAAGAAGAAGGAAGACTAGACTCAGAAGAAGAAGCCTACCCCAAAGGAAAAGAGGAAGAAGGACATGGCCAATCTAGCTCCCTAGAGAAGAGAAGAACGAAAGCGGATCGTGGAGAAGGAAGGGTCCGGGTACTGCAACAAGTGCAAAGGAATTGGAAGGATGGAAATTTTGAGTAAAAATTTTTCTTTCGCTTCAAAAGGGCCCATCAAATCCGCAATGTCATGACCCCCTCGCCAACGGATTCGCGCCACGTGCCGTCCATCGGTGAAAAGGGCATCCCAGCCGCTCAGAATTCTGTACCCACATTAACTACTCCTCGGACGTGGCCACGTGGCGCCTCTGCACTGGTCGGCGGGGCCATCCCTCGAAGCGCCGATAACCATGGCTTTCATTGCACCGAATTTCCGTCTTTTCACATCAGCATCACCATTACTCCCTTCGGCCCGAGGTCGCGCACTAACGAGCCTCGGGAGTGGGGGGCAAATGATGTGACGAGATCGCTGACGTGGGTAGCTGACAGGCGCCATGACAAAAGAGACTGCAGCGTCGGGCGCCAAGGCAACACCTCAGCCCGGACCGTCCTGCCGAGCTGAGCTGAGTTCCCTTAAGGCAACGAGTCGAGCTCCGTCCTCTGCCAGGTCGGGTCCGCTAGCTCGGGACGCCTAGGTCGGAGCCGCCTTCCACCCTCCAGAGCGAGACCCTCGGAGGTTAGAGCCAAGTGGTCGAGGTCGAGCTCAGCGCTCACCCGCCAATGTGGAGCCTCTCTGAGTGCGCGCCCTCTGGACCGGGTCCGCCTTCTGCCCTCCAGAGCGAGACCCTCGGAGGTTAGAACCCTTGGTCGAGGTCGAGCTCAGCGCTCACTCGCTAACGTGGAGCCTCTCCGAGCGCGCGCCCTCTGGACCGGGTCCGCCTTCCGCCCTCCAGAGCCAGACCCTTGGAGGTTAGAGTCCTGTGGTCGAGGTCGAGCTCAGCGCTCACCAGCCAATATGGAGCCTCTTCGAGCGCGCACCCTCTGGACCGGGTCCGCCTTCCGCCCTCTAGAGCGAGACCCTCGGAGGTTAGAGTCCTGTGGTCGAGGTCGAGCTCAGTGCTCACCCGTCAATGTGGAACCTCTCCAAGCGTGCGCCCTCTGGATCGAGTCTGCCTTCCACCCTCTAGAGAGAGACCATCGGAGGTTAGAGCTCTGTGGTCGAGGTCGGGCTCAGCGCTCACCCGCCAATGTAGAGCCTCTCTGAGCGCGCGGCCTCTGGACCGGGTCCGTCCTCTGCCCTCCAGAGCGAGACCCTCAGAGGTTAGTGCCCTGTGGTCGAGGTCGAGCTCAGCGCTCACCCGCCAATGTGGAGCCTCTCCGAGCGCGCGCCCTCTGGACTGGGCCCGCACTCTTCCCTCTTCCATCGTGGTGGCCACACGAGCTCGGAGCATCCAGATCGGAGCAAGCCCCGCCATCCCGGAACACCGGCGAGCTGCCCGAGGATTGCGGAAAAGCACCCCCCATACCGCCATAACTACCTGTCCAGCCTTACTTCCAGGGGGATGGGCCAGCCATAAAGCACGGACCCTTAGGCGACGACCCCCGGATCGAGGCTCTGCCAAGCTTCCCGGAATGGGGCGACCGGAGGGGATGTCAGAACGAATGGAAGCTTCCCCTACCACCTGTCAGGAAAGACATCTCGTCCATGGCACGGAATCCTGCCGCACGCGCCTGCCAGCCCAGCGAAGATCCCGAGGCAAGTGCTCAATGGCCAATTTTCAACTACAAAGAACAGTCAACACTCCCAAAAAAGGGAGAAGGTAACAACAACAATAAAAAAAAACACGAGCGCAAGCTCGACCAAGAGGGCGAAGCGCCACCACCACCATCACAGTTGAAGAAAAACGAGGGATACAAGGAGAGACGGTGGAACAAGAAACCCCTCTGTCCCCGCTATCGTTCTCCCCCTGTAACATTTTCGTCTTCACAGACATCTTTTACTCCTTCTAGTGCGGAGTCCATCAAGAGGAGCCCGACCAGGAGGATCTATTCTCCTGGATCGTGACTGACTTGACCGTCGGAGTGCCCCCGTCGAAACCCCGGTCCGAGTCACTAACCCTGTTTCGCAGGTTCAGGAACAGAGGATCGCCAAGCACCGAAAGGAGCGCACTCCGGCACTGGCAGCAGCTACAGGCCACGACGATCTTGGCGGCAACAATAACCAACATGATGTCATATAAAAAAAAAAAAAAAAAAATTATGTTCAACTATCAGAAATTATAAATTAAAAAAAATATTTTTGTTAAAAACAATTTGAAAAAAAATTAAGTAACGTCAAATCCTTGTGACATTGGAAACCAATATAACTTTCATTATCAATTCTGACTATGTGCTTTAATTCGATGAAGTGATGTGCTCCATCTTTATTTTTATTATTTTACCATAGTGGATAAAGAATTTTCCCAATCCCCCTCCTCGTGCTTGTGGATCCAATCATCAAACTACTTGCCGCCCTCCTCGTGCTTGTGGATCCAATCATCAAACTACTTGCCACCCCCAGCCGCGCCCCCGCCCCCCCCCCCCCCCCCCCCGAAAAAAAAAAAAAAAAAACATCAGAACAAACCGCGTGTCGAATCCTGATTTGCCAAAAAGGTCCATCTGCTATCCCAACCGCAACAGCCCATCCCACCCTCCTGTCCTTCCAAACGCAGCCATGTAGTTTCGTGCCATCCCGTCGCACGTAACCCGCGTGCACTGCCGCCTTTTTTACCCATTGGTCACCGGTCACCTCCCCTCCTAACCTTGACGAGCTCTCGATCACCTACTCTTCCCCCAGCGTACACCACTCCCCAACTCCCACCCCACTTATCTCCACGCGTCTCAGATCACACCCAAACCCCTTTTCCTGTCCCGGTTCGCCGCACCCGGACAGCGCCAGTTTCGGCCGCCCGTCCTCCCTCCCCTCACCGCCTTCTCCACCCCACACCACGCCCGCCCCCGCGCGCCCCCCGCCGGGCTTTTCCCACAATCCCACCGAAATCCACTGGAACCGAGCGCTCCTTCCTTTGTCCAGAATCAAATTCCCTCCTCCCTTTCCATTCGCCGCCACGCTTTTGCTAAATCCCTCGATCCCACCCCGCCTCCAAGAATATACAAGAATGCCGCCGATAGACCCGAGGAGGCCCACCCCAGATCCTTGCTCCTGATGGATGCCCGCCCCGCCCCCCTCTCCATCGACCTCAACGAGTTCCCCCCGCCACCCTGCGACACCCCTCCCGCCGCCCCGGCTCCGGCGGTGCCACCGGTTCCCGTTGTTGCCCCCCCGCTTCCTCCCCCTCTCCTGCCCTTCGATGCCTATGCCTTGGCGTGTAGGTTCCATGGGAATCTTGCCCCCGCCGCCAGCCTCCCGGCGGAGTTCCCGGGGGAGGCCGGTGTCGGCCGGCCCCTCCCGTGTGGGCTCTGCGGCCGCCCCGAGAGCCAGGGCGGAACCGTTGTCTGCGACGGCTGCGAGAGGGGGTTCCATCTCAGCTGCGCCCGGGTACGGGCGCGGCAGCATGTCGCGTTTGAGGACTGGGTCTGCACCGAGTGCACCCTGAATGGGGTGCCGAATAAGAGGTGGGCTCTTGGGGCTGCGAGGCTTCTTGATATCAATGCCCTGCCGCCGAGCGAGGGAGATGGGGAAGCGAACACCTCGGAGGAATTGCACATCGGCAGAAACGGCGGGCTAAACAGGCATCCTTTTTCTCTTTACTCGTTTCTTTGTGAAAGTTTCAGTCTTATTCTATATTACTTGTGGATTCACAATACTGGAGTAGAACTGTTGATTGTTGCTACAATGTTTTCTCTGATTATTTTCATGTTCTCCATCTTCTTCTAATTGCCATTGATGGATGCATATCTAGAAGCTTTGAAAATGTCTTGTCATAAATATTGTAAAAAAAGGAGCAAAATCTGGAACCCCTCGCAAGCAAATAATTGGAAGGATCCCATAATGCCTCAAACCAGAACATGACATTGGTGAAACTTGCAGTCTCTCAACTCTTAATATATGTAGACAAACCTGCTGTCGACCTGGGCACACATGTAGTATTCATATTAATTTTTCGATCAAGAAAGTTATGGCAAATGATGGTTTATGCTAGATCATAAGGATGAAGGACAATGTGGCAGTACTACATCAAAATTTATGCTTTTCCATCAAATGACTTAATAATATATTATGGCTCTATCTCTGCTTAGAACATAGCGGTGCAAATGTAAAAGGAACACAATCTTTTTGTGTTACGATTGGAAGCGCCATTGAGTGGGAGAGTAATTTTAAGATGGGTTTGATAACGAAATCTGGCAATTTCTTTGCTCTAATGCTTCTATGCTTTGTATTACTATTGTTGTAACACCTAGGTGATCGAATCATGAATAACATGCTGGGGGAATGCTAAAACTCTGAAAATTAATGGCTTATGTGATTTTGATGCTTGTTCTTTCATAATCTAGTTATGGGAAGATCAACAAAAAAAAGTCTTAGGTTGCATTTGGTGCATTGCTCGGCAATCTTGAAAGGTAATATGGATTATTATTTTGATACATGCAGATAATGTTGTATAATATAAAATTAAAATTTTAAATTATTTCTAAATTAAATCTATGTTATATTTATAAAAATATATATTTTTATATTTTATCTATTTATTAAAAAAATATAATTTTTTCTCCTTTGGTTCCCCCATCTCCTCCCCTACCCTTGCTAGTGCTAGTGTACGGCTGCGAGGATGGTGGTGGCAAGGATTCAGACCCCAGCTGGACGTCCCATGGGACACTAGGATGGGGTACCATCTCATGTGTCGAGATAGGATATCCTGCCAGCATCCCAGCATCCCAATCGGGACATCTTGGATCTTTCCCTGTTCCGAGTGTCGGGACGGGATGGGACATCGATGTGTCTCATTCCATGAAAAAATCGAAACAATTTCGTACTACTGGATTTAAAACCTTGGGTGGTGGGTCCATTAACAGTTGAGAGGATGGCTAGGGGGCCGGATGGAGAGCTTCTAAGGAATGGCCCGAGACCTGGGTTTAGGGAGGGGTTCTGATCGATGTTGGTGCGCCCATCAGTGATGGTTGCTGAGCAGCAAGGTGGGGAAGGGAAGCGCGAGGTGCTTAGCCCGAAGGCGGGGGGCTTGTTGCTGGTAATCGAGGCGAAGGTGGTTGGGGGCTAGAGGTGACGGGAGGAGGGCTAGGATAGGAGAGGGTGATGACAGAGGGAGGACCATCAGGACAGGTAGCGAGGGAGGAGAAGGGGCAGTGGAGGGTGGTAGGGCACCGTTGACGGGCGGAAGAGGGGTCACGGGGCGGGGGGAGGTGGCACATAAGGGAAGAGGAAGGGAGAACATGAGAGTAATATTGTCCAAAAGATTACCTGGAAGGTGTTAATTTGTATTACTATTCTTTCCAAATGCAATCAAATTGCCTCATGGAAGGCAACCAGATTACCAAGATTACCATCCTTTCCAAATGCAATCCAGATTGCCTCTTGGAAGGCAATTCAGATTACTTGGTAATCTGCATTGCCATAAAAAAATCTTACCAAATGCAGTAATGTGGTGGGGTTCTTGTGAATTGCTAGTAATCTGGATAGATTGCCAGCTACCAAATACAACCTTATAGATTATAAATAGAGAGTTGTTATAGTGAGTTCTCAAAGTATTGGAGGGACCCTAAAGGCTAGGAATAATGGGTAATTGTTGCATTAAGGCTTTGGTTAAGGACGAAAGAGGTTTTAATAAGTCTTAAGGGAGTTTTGGCAGTTACTAATTATGCTTTTATGAGTGTAATAGTTTTATAGTTTTGGCTATAGTTTGCTCTATGGTTAAAATTGGTCTTTGGGCTTTCTAGCATCTTACAACTATTAGTTAATGATGCATCGTTTCAACTTGTGTGTTACACTACATGGTGGAATGAAGTGAAGCTAACAATATTGTTCTTCATGAAACCCAATCTTAATGATTTTTTCCTCATCCTACATTTCCTCTTCAACGTTATTCTATGCTCAAGAAACATTGGTGCTTACTTTTTTGGCCATAAGGCAAGAAATGTACAGCTCATGTTTCTTCCTCCAAGATGAGTGGGATCCATGAGGGTAGTCAACTACATGGTTAATCATTTGGGTCGCATATTGTTGATAGAACTTTCCAAACATCAAAGCAGCTAAGGAGTTGCATCAAATATTAATGGAAAACAGATATGAAAAGGTTTATCCTTAAAATTCACCTAAGCAAAATCCATAAATAGCATCAAATTAAAACTATGGTATTTTATTTCCCTTTACCATATGCTTCCCTTGTGTACAAACTTCTTCATGAGTTTGCATTTTGATTCACCATGATTTTGGGCCCAAAACCATAGATCTAACTTTAAATATAAGAGAGAGATTACTAACTAAAAAATAAATACTGTATACCCTGCTTGAATACGAAAGTGATTTTTCTTAATCACATGAAATGATGAGGTGTTCTCCGTGTATGATATTACTTCTTTTGTCTACCATGTTAGGACATGGAGTCATGGAGTTAAGTGGTTGCTAATGATCATTACCTGTGTCACTTTAGATTAATGGAGAGATGGAGCAACTAATGGACTCCGTCTAACCACCAAGGAATGTATCCCTGTTTTGCCAAGAGTCATTGATTATTGGAAAACAATCTTAGGTCACCTATGTAATTCCTGGTTCCTTTATAATAATCATTCCTTCTTTTACTATCAAAATTTTCGTTGTCATGTTGCAAGCTGAAGGGTCAACTGACTTGTAGATTTTTGACTATATTATCTATAAGTGGTAGATCCTGAGGTTCCTCAACTTCTTCGACATGGTTCATATCCATTTTCTTCATGAAAGCCATTCATTCATCGGATTTCATTGATAGATTATCTATCCTTTGTTGCAAGTTAGAAATACAACAATGAGGGCTGCCTAACTGATCGTTATGCTGTTGAAACTTTTGGTTACATTTCATGTCCATCAATACGTAGATGCAACATATGATCAAATACAATGATGATCCCCCTATTTTGAATACACCAAGACTACCCTAGAGCAATATATTTTTAAAGGGATTTTGAATTACTATCATTACCCTAGTTTTCTATAATTTATTTTGAATTGAGAATGATTTCGCATCAACCTAAAGCCTTGTATTGTCAGAATCTATTTATTTTTCTGAATACATATGGTTTCGGAATATTAACTTTGACTCCAAGTAAGGGATACAGGGACTTTTAGGTTTTCTTCAAATTCACCCTCATGTATGCTATTAAAATATGCTAAAAGCAGAAGAATAAAAACTATTTAATGTTTCTGAAAATATTAGGCACAAAACATGAAAGTAGGTTTACGGAACCGTCCCGTACCACCCGGTACGGGGCGTACCATAATGTACCGGTCAAGAGCCGGTACGGTTCATATATAAAAATCGGTACAGCATTAAAAAAATAAAAAATAAAATAATTCCGTACTAGTACGGTACAGTATGGAACCGTACCGGTATGAACCGCCCGGTTCGGGTCGGTTCGGGCTCGGTTTATGTTCGGTTTAGTGAGAGGGGGGAGAAAGATTGTTTTTTTTTTTAATTTAGCATGCCGGTACACATGCCGTAATGGACTGTACCGTATCGCCCTGTTGATTGGTACGGGTCCCGGTACCGGTTCAGCGGACTTTGCATGAAACCATGGGTTTACCTGGTTTCATCTAAAGGCTCTGAGTTCAAGACACCTAAAGATTCAAAAAGCTTAGTGAAATAAGCAAATATAACAAGAGAGGAGAAAGATTAGGACAAAGCTGTGTGCATGACATCTTAGGGAGGGAGAAGAGATAAGGGATGTCCATGCGAGAAAGAGAAGAAACACATGCCAAAATGGCAAAGGGCTTAATATTTCTGACACAGATAAAGATTTAACTATCTCAATTCTCCTAATTTACAAACATAGCTTGAATAGATCTGATTTATAATCTTTTCCATTTTCTTCCTGCTCTTTCTCCCTTGCCCTTGTTTTATCCATTGACTGCAGCAATAACTGTCATACCTCTTATGGGAGTAAAGTTTCACTCATAGGCTCACCAATTGCTGCAATGTCTTGGACAATTCATCACATCTCGTCAATTTGATCAACAACTGATTTGGAATCTACCATATGATATTTAATATATTTATTAATCAAAAGGAATGATTGTCAGTATCATTAGTAACACCTGGCTTGAATAGTATTCATTAATTACAATGCCGTGTTGTAATACTAAAATATATTAAATAGTAGATCAACTACTGCATTTTGAATCATCCCATGACATATATAATCATCTTCAAGACATTTCAATTGTTCCATTGTGTAGCCTTGATTATTTTCTTGAGAAGAAAATCTTGACGGAGAGTTGATCACTCGAAGGATTGGGGTGAGATGGGCATTCTTTTGTAATCCCCTCATCTTGCCCATTGTGGATTGCAATGTTGGGCAAAAAAGAGGGCCCAAGCACATAGATGAGCATGATAGAGATGAGCATTTTGGTGATAGGACTCCAAAAAGTTAATTAGAGGTAAGGTTTTAAATCCCTTGGGACGGGGCTGTCCCGGTTTTTCTATGGAACGGGATGCCAGGGATTGTCCCGATTTTTTTATGGAACGGGACGCATTGGCGTCCTGTCCCGTCTCGACACTTGGTACAAGGAATGTCCCAAAGTGTCCCGATTGGGATGCTGGAATGCTGGCGGGACGTCCTGTCCCAACACATGAGATGGTATCCCGTTCTGGTGTCCCACGGGATGTCCCGCCGGGTCTTGAATCCTTGATTAGAGGAAGCATTAAAATTACAATAATTAAGAATTCCATGGTGGAGAATTTAGTTGGTAGGAACATGCATCTTTAGTGAGATATGCTGAAGCTCTAGTAAAGAATTCCATTGAGAGTGATTTAGATTTGTGTTGAAACTTGAAAGTTTACTAATGAGAAAGTAAAGAGTTTAGATTACATAGAATGATGTTGAGATAAAGGATTTTGAAAAGTTTGCAATGAGAAAGGATGTAGCTCTTAAGAGGAACGAATTAGCAAAAGAGTATTTTTATGAAACCAGCCTGAACAGTTGGGATTCAGCTTGTTACTTACAATTGTTGTAATTCTATTATTGCCACGTGACTATCTCATCTCGTCTATGTAATCTTTCCATCATGTAATGTTTACTCATGTAATGTGCATGCAATCGTTCTAGGTAACCATCATCAAATCATGAATGAATTTTTATGCTTTTCTTTGTTCATCATGTTCATCTTAGGGTCATGAAATCTTGTTTATAACCCATCTACATCTTCTAAAATAGCCATAATGGTCTAATATTTCTTTAACCCAAACCTTGATATTCCTATTTGGATCTACATCTTCTTCTTTTCTATTGATGACTAATTATCTGAATGGTTTTTGATTTAAAAGACCTATTACAAAGCAGTAGACATTTAAGATTTTAAATTCTATTTCCAAAGTTTTTGATCTAAAAACATTGCATATATCACAGTCTTTTATTTGTTTAAACTTTTTGCTGACCAAAAATTTTATTTTTATGCATCTTAGTCTTTGATCAGTCCTTTTTAACTTACTAATACAAGTGATTGTGATCTATGCTGCATGCAGAATGAACAATCCTGATGGATCTTCATTTAGTGGGTTTGGTGCATCATTTCCGCATTTAAATGTTGGTCACTTAAGAAATGCTTTTGATTTAGGCAATGATACTGAAATAGTAACTGATGATATGAAAAAAAATTTGGAAGGTGTTTCACACCATGGACTATTTGCAAGTAGAGATTTTGAAGATCCAGTTTCAAGCTCTTCTCTTTTAGGAAGGTCTGCGGTCAATAACGTAACAGTATCAGGTCAGTCACAGGGAGAGATGTTTCTTCAGTCGTTAAGAAACTTTATTATGGAAAGGGGAGGCTTTCTTGGGGAAGGTTGGTCAGTGGAATTTAAAGAATTGGCAAACAGATCTGGTCCATATGCTGTATATTGTTCACCAGATGGGAAAAAGTTTGAGTCAATGGCTGGTGTTGCCGAATATCTCGGGATAAAATCAAGCTTCCCTTCTATGGACATTGATGAAAGAAGTGATGGTTCTGGCACTGCACAGAAGTCATTGACCCTTCGCAGAAGGAAAAAAGATCTTGCCAGAAATTCAATGATGACAAGTTATAATGATCAAGACAGTGTGCAGGTCAGCTGTGGAATGGAGCCCTCATCTGATACAGAGGTCCTGGAATCAAGATTTGCAAATACTTCCATGGAGGAGAATTGCAGTCATGAATTGCAAGATGTGACTGTAAGAAGCCATGCATTTTCCTATTTGTTTTAGATTCATTTGTTTTGGTTCTGCTTTCTTCATTCTGTCATTTTGAGTTTAGAATGTCATTGCTTATTTTATACGTTGATATGAGCATATCTGCTTACCTACCTGCCAACTGACATACATGGACATACATAATCACACATATGTACTTATACATATATGCATATTTGTATACCTGCTCATTGTGCATATACACATTCACTATGCATGCATGTATATATGGGTATATGAGGTGATTATTATTCCATTGAGGGTCTGTTCTTCTGTGGTAAAAAACATTACCTTGGAACTATATTTTCCTAGGTAGATATTTCCCATGTAACATATAGGCTGGAAAATAATTTATCTAGGTTCTTTTATAAATGGAAAAATGGCTTTGAAATCTGTTACTGATATTCTTTTGCATTACTACTTTCTTGGACAAGTTGTTAAAATTTATTTATATTTTTCATAATACCCTTTATAAATTTTAGGTATAAAGGGTAGTGGATAACTGAGTTATTGGGCATTGAATAATGGAGGCATTGAAAATCAAGGATCGCTGAACTGGTACCGGGACTCGTATCAGTCAGCGGTTGGTATGGTACGGTACAGACCATACTATACCGGTAAGTGTACCGACATTAAAAAATTGAAAAAAATAATCCTTTTCTCCCCTCTCAAGCAAGGATCGCTGAACCAAACATGAACCGAGCTCGAACCGGGCTGAATCGGACGGTACATACCGGTACCATACTGTACCGGTACGGAATTGAATTTTTTATTTTTTTAATGCCGGATCGAGTTTAATAGGTGAACCGTACCGGGTCTTGGCCGGTACGGCATGGTATGCCTCATATCGGGCGGTATGGATGGTTCTGTGAACCCTGTTGAAAATGAGGAGAGCATTTTATCAATAAAATTAAATATTTACATTATTGGTTGGTGGGAAAATGATTTATCCACCGTCCAAGTAGGTAATATTTTTTTTTATTTTATGGGTAAATGCTATTCATGAAAAAATAACTTACCCATTCTTGAAAAGCACAAGAATATGGGCAAGTTGGTCAATAGAACTAGCTTTCCTATGATATTTACCTACAAAAGAATGGATCTTGATATGTATGTGTATTTGGATTGATAAATGTATACATCACATGTTTAATCCTATTGTTTTTTAATTAGGCTACAACTGTTCATGCTTGATTTTTCCTCATCTTCAAAACCCTACTTCCAGGTTGGGCTTCCAATTCAATATGAAGATTTCTTTGTTGTCTGTCTGGGGAAAATTGATTTACGAATGACGTATCATGACAGCTATCAGATTTGGCCTGTGGGATATAAATCCTATTGGCATGATATAATTACGGGTTCACTTTTTGAGTGTGAGGTGTCAGATGGTGGTAATGCTGGGCCTGTTTTTAAGGTGCGAAGGCGTCCGTGTTTAAGATCACCTATACCCAATGGGGCAACCGTTCTGTTACATAAAAGTGTTAACAAAGATGATATGCCACAAAAGATGGAAATTACTAGCACAACTGTTGATGCGGATTATGATAAAGGTGATGACATTCTAATGCTGCTATCTGATCCAGATCAATCACAGCAAGACTTGTTATCATGCTTTAGCAGCAAGCTTGGTGAAACATCATATGAATCCTCTGTGCAAATTAATATGCAGAAGCCAGCTGTTTTAACACCTGATCTGAACTGCCATTCAGAAAGGTCTGCTGAGGCTTCAGGAATGAGAGATGAAATAGGAGAATTCTATGTAGAAGGAAGGTCATCACAGTCAGTATGGAAGATGGTTGCTCACACTCTTCTTGATGCTTGCCGTGAAGTGTATAAGCAATCAGGCTGTTTGCAATTTTGCTGCAGGCACAATAGTAGAAAGCTTTCATCATATTCAGGTAATGGAACTCTAGAAACTCTTAATCATCTTGATCCCCTAGCTAAATTTTGCTGTTTCCATGGGCCAATTGGTACACCACGAGTAATCCAGAATGACAGTGAACTAGAAGCTACATGCAAATCACTTGCAGAATGGTTAAACCAGGATAGGTTTGGATTGGATATGGGCTTTGTACAAGAAATTATTGAAAGCCTTCCTGGATCCCATGCTTGTTCACATTACCAATTTTTGAATGATAGGACAGATTTTTTGACATCATTGACTGTTGCAAGTGGGTTGCTTTTTGCCATCCAAAGGAATGGAGAACAAGGTGGAGAAGAAGTTGCATTGTATAGTTTATATGGAGGGCACAAAAAATCTAGGCTGCAAGACTTTGCTGAAGACAACCAATCAAGAGCCTACTGGCATCCACCAGGGAAACCCATGAACAGCAGGCTTCCAGCTGAGTTGGTTGGGGACATTCTTCAGGTACTTTATTCACATTTCAATGTGTTTTCATTTTTATCTTAATTGAAAGACACATTTATCATATTTTAATTTTGGGCTATGTATCTTATATTTCTGCCTTTTTACATTTGTTCTGTTTATTAAAAAAAAAAGATATGGGAATTGCTGTGGCGTTTTTATGAAATTTTGGGTCTGAAAGAACCTCCATCATTTGAAGAGCTAGAAGAAGAGCTTATTGATCCATGGCCTATCGGGTCATATAATTTGGAGAAATTACAAAAAGAAATTCAGAAATGTAAGGACCCTGCTTCACAATTGAATCATAGTGCAAACGGCTCAACCTCATTTCCAATTGGTGAATCTGGTCCAGTAACTCATGAAGAGAGTCCATTCATATTCATGCCAATTGAAACAGCATCTGCCAGGGAAGCTGCTCAAGCTAGATTGGCATCATATACCTATGGCAGATGCAATGGGGTAGCTTTGACAAAGATTCACATTGCATTGCTGAAAGTGTTGGTCAGTGAGCTACTTTGCAAGGTTGCTGTGTTCGTAGATCCAAATTTTGATGCTAGAGAATCAAAACCTAGACGTGGAAGAAAGAAAGATGTTGATAACTCCCCACAGGCAAAAGAAACAAAGATTGATATGCTAACTATTAATGAACTGACATGGCCAGAATTAGCCCGGAGATATCTTTTAGCTGTCTCATCTATGAATGGTTGCATGGATTCACCAGATGTCTATAGTCGCGAAGGTATGAAGTTGTTCCGCTGCTTACAGGGTGATGGCGGTGTGCTCTGTGGCTCACTTTCGGGAGTTTCTGGAATGGAAGCAGATGCATCGGTAAGAGAAAACATTCATTTGATCTGCCCTTATATGATCTGTGGTGCCTAATAAATGTTCAGTTGAAGCTGTATTTTAAAAAATTTGGTAGTACCAAAATGTACAAGATTCATGACTCATGTTCTATGAATTCTCTTCTAAATAAAAACTCTTGTTACTGCATGCATTATTAGGTGAGAGCTTTAATGTGCTGTCTTATTTAGAGTCCTGTGCATTGACAGCATATTCAATATTGAGAACTTTAATATGCATTCTTAAAATATTTGCTAATTTTCATAGAGAATTTGATATTTAGTGACTTGTGCATGAATATATTGCAGAGAACAAATATTTTAAACAAAAATTGTTTTCCTACACGTGTTGTGCATTGATTGAGAACACATGTGAATTTCAGTCCTAATCTGTATTGCACTTTGATATTCGTATGTTATACACGTATGAAATATATAAGTCATGCTTTGTCCTTTATTATTTGTGGAAGTTGTTTTGAATGCTTCTTTCACTTGGCTACTTTGTACTCAAAACAAGTGCTCAGGGAACATGGTTTGTCGTACCAACCTGTATCGGACTAATGTACCATACTAGTAAGGTCCCAATGCAGTATTGAGGTTCGGTACAGCACATGGGGCAAAATAGCCTGTACTAGGTGGAATCGATCAGTTCCATCTGGTTTCTTATTTTATCTACTAGGACCACCCGGTTCTAGGTGGTACTATCATTGGGTATGAGAAAAAAGCCACCCAGCCTTGTGTTTGTACAAGTATTGTAATGTACCATATTGGGCATACCACACCATATTGGTAGGGTACCGGTATAGTGAATCTCATAAAAATTAATTAAAACTTCAATTCATCCCTGTTCTGTGGTAAATTTTATTTGGCATAGATTGTCACATGACCATCGACTAAAGAATTGAGGATTGTAATGTTGAATGATTATCAATGGTTTAAAATTAGTTTTTGTTTCTAAGGAGTATATGTTTGTATAATTTTATTATATTAAAAACTAACGAAGATATCAAGGAATCATATGCCACATGAATCAAAAACTGCAACATGTTCAATTATTTGATATCAATCTATCTAATATATGACTTGGTAAATATATAGAAGAGTTAAATGTATAAATATAAAGCTGCACAGGGATATGAAGAATGATGATTGTCATCATGTTAAGTACCAAGGACCAATTCTATTAATTACAGTGTATAGAGTCTGAAATACTACAATTAGATATTCGTCGTATAGCTATTTACAGGGTTTGAGCTTAAATTCACAAATCAGATGGGTTGTGAATCCCATTTTATGGCCGGTGAATTTCATATACTGTATTCATCCAAATTGAAGATTCACAAATTTAGTTACCTAGACACTAAAGACACTCGGCACAGGTCCAAATGTCTAGTTGTTCTACACCTCAGCCTTGAAAACAAAAGCAGGGGGGCACTGCCATATGGTATATATATATATTGTTGACACTTTCTATTGAATAAAAGTTTTATTTAACACTTTAGGCTAGTATAATCTAGTGCATGGATTCACCTACTAGTCAATACAAAGGTTTGTGGCTCAGTTCTTACTGTCCATATCATACAGGGGTGCCTGCCATCCCTGATGGTATACTGTGTCAGTATGGTGATCTACCATGGTATGTACCATACCTTGGTTGTTTAGACTTTAAGCCTTGATTTAGTACTTAATATCATAAGTGCCATCGCTTAGACTAAAGTGTCCTTTTGCTGGACACCCCAAAAAACCATGCCAAGTGCTGACACTTTTGGCTGAAGTAGTATAATAGTTACTCTTTTTGGCGTGCCTTGTTTGTTCAAGTGTCTAGAACTATTGGCACTCCAAGATTCCTAAAATACTGAAGTTTCTAGGTGACACCCCTTGAGAGCTGAAGAAAAATCCATGAGCAAGGCAAGAAGAGAGTTTCAGACTTAGGTCATTTTTAAAGAAATTCATAACTCATGTTGATTGATATTAATATTTATTTGTGAATGTGTGCATGATGCACGTATATCACATAATTTAGTTTCATCTTTAAGACTTCTGTGAGTACACTTAGTACCTCCACTTTGCTTACCCAAGTGGCATATATTAGGAAACAACTTATGGTATAAATTTGCTAGCAGAAAACCCAAAATATATAGTCTTTTGACAGTGCAAGCAATATTTTGATATTAAGAAGTGCCTATCAATGAGAGCTGGCTCCATATATGACATCCATGATTCACCCATATATTTTCTTTGAACAACTTTTGGGGTCTCTGATTTGACCCTGTAACTTGTCACAATTTTTTAAATTTATGTTTAATATATATGCAGTAAGTCTGGTATTCTGAATGGATTGGTCAGTGTTTGAGTTTACGGTTAAGATTCTTTAGCAGATTACATTGAATGTGTTGAAATAAAAATTTTTGATTCTCAGCTGCTTGCGGAGGCTGAAAGGGAAATATCTGGTCACGTGAAGCGAGATAATGAAGTTTTGCCTGTGGATTACAAGGATTTGGATGCAGCAATAGTGGCTTCTGAGCCAGCTGTTGTGAGTAACAATAGTCTTCCTGAGTGGGCACAGCCTCTGGAGCCTGTGAAAAAGTTACCAACCAATGTGGGAACAAGAATAAGAAGGTGCATCTATGATTCTCTGGAGAAAAATCCTCCAGAGTGGGCAAAGAAAATTTTGGAGCATTCAATCAGTAAAGAAGTTTATAAGGGAAATGCATCAGGGCCGACCAAGGTAAATTGTTCACCGTTTTATAGTGCTGTATTTGTCCAAAATTTGCTCCAAAATTATGATAAGCTTTTTACAAACAGATTTTGAAATTCCTCATCATCTGAGGCAGTTATAATTTTCACTATTATTCTTTTAGTTGTAGATATTTTTAGATAATGTTTTGGAATTGAGTATGTGCATATTAAATATTGTTTGTTGATGTTGTAAATTGATTTTGTTTATCATTCTTTTCCATTAAAGATCCATATGTCTTATTTATGGATTATATGATGATGTGATATCTAATGCTATTATTTATTAATGAATATGATGTAACATTTAATGTGGAATCTGTCATGCTATCATTCTTGGATTAGTATGATAGAATCATAACCTATCTCAACAGAATTGAGCACCATCACCAACTCGTGCATGCCAGCAAGATGCTATAAGAGAATTCATCTCAAAGACACACTTAATTATTGCTACTCTTGACCTGCAGAAATTGTAGATTGTAGTCACAATTTAGTCACCCATTTGACAGTTTTTTTCTGTGTCTTATTATTGCTAATATTAATTGTTTTCTTAATTCCTTCTACCTAAATAATGTGAATGATGAGCTCTGATATTTTGCTAATTTTTAGATCCTTCTGATATTTGTATGTTTATCCAGAGTTTGCCTGTGAGAAAGATTACACTTTGCACTTTATGCATCTTTTTATTTTTTTTTCATGTATCAGCTGTTATTGAGCTATTGTTCTTTCCTCACTGTCTGGACATTCTCTAATCTTCTACTGCACCCTATTAAAGACTTTGTTATTCCATCCTGTAATCTGGTTTTCTCTTTTATGTGCTTGGTAATGCTGTTGCAGAATCATATTTTTCTAGATCTTATACTCTATTGTTTTTTATTTGATTTGGAGTTCATATTTTCTTTAATGGCAAACTGTGCAATCAATCTGTTGACGTTTCTTGTTGGTTGGGTACAGAAAGCTGTTCTATCTGTGCTGGCGGAGGCATCTGCTGGAGGTCTGCAGCAGAAACCCAAGGGACGGAAAGAGAAAAGTCCTATTTCTCTATCAGATGTCATTATGAAAAAATGCCGTATTGTGCTACGCCGTGCTGTTTCTGCTGATGAAGCAAAAGTTTTCTGCAATTTGCTTGGAGCTGCCCTAACGTATTCTAATGATAATGAGGATGATGGTATTCTTGGATTTCCTGCTATGGTTTCTCGCCCTTTGGACTTCCGTGCAATTGATCTAAGATTGGCTGTTGGGGCTTATGGTGGATCACATGAGGCTTTTCTTGAGGATGTTCGGGAGGTATGTCTTTTTCCTGTTTTTTTTTGTTTTAGATAACACAAGTTATTTTTTGATGGACCATTTATGTCTTAAGGAGTGTTTAAAACCGGTATATAAGTTTTTCTTTATCATGAATAAAAATAGCTGCGATGCAGCTCATATTGGTTACTAGGCTGGTTTTTTACTGCATAATTATTATCTATATTTTTCAACCTTTTGTATATATTTTTTTGTTTTCTGTTCTACTCCTATATGAATTAAATATGGGATATCATAGTTTTGAACATATTAACACAACAGCGAAGTCATAGATAATTTGATTGGCATGTGATATTGCTATCATAAATATTGCTAAGAAATTGTAGCTTATTCATATAGAAATTATGTTGCTAGTTATCAAGACAATTCCAATTGATATTTTCCCATTTTTCAATTTTGCAGAAAATGTATATTTTTAGCTATAGACTGAGTGTAGGAATGCTGCAAATAACCCAATGTATACATATACAAGAGGCTGTTCACATAACACTCATACACAAGGTTCTTGTTTTGGTACTAGATCGTGTACTGTTACCATGCTGCTACAGTGTCGGTACACTTGGCATGGTCGGTTCGGTGTACCAAGACTCAATTTGCTTATCCACTTACGGGGTCTAGATTTAGTACTGGTACAGTGCAATGTGCTTGGTATGCCGAAACGTTGCTCATACATGCTACTGCATGACTTTATAAATATCTGACATTATCTCAGACATCTCCTTTTAAGCTAGCAATGCAGTTTAACATAATCTCCAACAACCAGCATTATCTCTCACATCTTCTTTTAAACTCTTAAAGTATTATTGATCAAGAGTTAAGCCACATGGTCGTGTGAAAGTGAGCAACTAGTTCTAAAATTGTAGTGCTTATGATCATGTGGTTGAAGACTTGTTGGATAACTTACATGGCATGTTGGTGTGCCAAAGATCAAGAAGGGATGTGTATGCTTAATGCGAGTGAAATGCCTCAACCATGCAGTGTCAAAAAGAATAATGGCTGAAAATTTCATGTCACATTCTTGTCAAACTGAAGGACAAATAATAGACAAAAGCAGTTTCTCATGCTACTTGAGCTAGTATGTAAGAGCTAAATTCCTCTTAGCTGGATAGACATTATATAATTTGTGGAGAAGATTATGCATCCCAGACAAGATTCTGACTTGGGCGCCAAAGGGGCCAGATCTAAACTGTTAAATCTTAAGTGTTTTAATTTATACTGGGATTTTATTGGGTTCATTAGTTTTATGTATTGTTGGTCCGATAGTTAAGGTGGTCGGATGCAGTTCCTTTTGGATTTGTTTACATAACATTTTTAGTTCTCTCAGGGCTATAATTTACCCTTCCAGCCAGTCCATGTGCAGCTGCTTGTATGTAGTGTGCCCTTCCACAAGATTTTGGCATGAGGGATCTGCATGGCTTCTGTAGTCTGCAGCCAATTAGGTTTGGAGAAAAAGAGTAAAGCAAATATATGAAGGACCGGGGAGAGGAAAGGAAAGAGGAGACAGAATAAGGAAGTAAAAAAAAGATGGGCTGACTGCTCACACCACCTTCTTCTCTCCCGGCCCCCCGCCCCGCACCATAGTCCAGTGGTCCATTATCTCCTCCTTTTATATTTATGGCCATTAGATACATTGAAAAATATTATCTTCTGTGAAATAATTGTGTTTTGTTTCAAGTATATGGTTTAAATCAAGAGAAGAGGTGTAATATTAGACTCCTGCTAAAAGTTCACAAAGTATTTGGTTTTCCTTCCCCATCCCAAAGTTTCCTGTCATCATGTCTAGGTATATTGCTTTAAAAGTGAGTTTTGGGGAAAGCCTCCAGAACACAGAAAGCCTCCAAACACCATAACATTTTGCAAATAAAACAGAAGTTTGATATCTATTGCAGTATAACTTATATCTCAACTTAATGGTAAACAACTTGGAACGTCATCCATTTCACTCTTATCTTGCAATTACTTAGGACCCATTCTCTAGATCCTGATCTGCCATCAAAATCTTATTTAGACCTTGGATTAAGCCTTTTCATAATTTTCTCCACCATCTTCATAAAACTTAATTGGGCCTAACCTTTGTCTTTGTCCCTTCTATTGCCATTTGTTCCTCTTCTAAATGGAGTTTTTCCTGATCCAAGCTATATAGGCAAACCATCTCAATTTCCATGCCAAATCCTTATTTTTTTCTCCCCTTTTGCTATTTTGAGTATTCTTTAATCCTTTTTTCCTAATAGTGTGGATGTGCATGTACGTTTGAAATTCTCAAATTATCAAATTCACATGCATTTCAAAGATAATTAAGTGCTGCTATATTCATATAGAATTTTATTTTCTGGATTTTAAGTTAATGGCACCTATGTCATATGACCGTGTTCTTACTGCTTCTTAAGTATATTTTATGTCTTAATTGTCTTAGTAATTCAATAAATAGAGGAAGCCAAAACAAAAGAGAAGGTTTTGGATTCTCATAATTTGAATTCTAGGATTGTTTTCTTGGAGATGTTTAGTGTCTTGTCATGATGTACACATGGACGGGTTTTATTGTTGCTTGTGTTCATGTACTCGTTTGTTTGTTCATTCTCTGTTTTTGTATATACCCCCTTAATGTGAGTCTACAGTGTGATTTTATTAATTACTATATATTTGAATTAACCATGTAACTTATATGTTTTAGTATGAAAAATCATTGGTTTACACAATTGGTTATTTGATTGTCTATAATTTGCATTGGGACATATGTATATACATTAATGTATGTGTATATACTCTTTCATGTATCCATGCAAGTAATGAGGTGGTTGAGGTGTCCTGTTATTGAAGTACAAGTGGCCAACATTATTGCATATCTAAGTCTTGCTTCTGATGGCAGGTTTGGCATAATATATGCACAGCATATGGGGATCGGCCTGATCTGATGCAATTGGCTGAAACATTGTCACAGAATTTTGAGTCATTGTTTGAGGAGGAGGTCTGTGTCTAATCTTCTGACTTTATAATTTCTTATTTTATATTTGTACTCTTCATACTACCTGCTAATGAAGGTTATGGTAGCCATTTAGAATTGTTACAGCATTGGGTAAAATAACAGAGTATGATGAACAAAGATTAGATTAGAGTGTGTGGATTATCATTTCAGGGAAGTAAAATCTGGATATTTATTCTCTTGTTATGTCTAAACTGGCAATGTGATATCTCATTTTTTGTCATGCTGTGAAATGATCTTCAACTAGAAGCACATTTAGAATCAAATTTGGATATCTACATTGTATATGTCTGATGATTCACTAATTCTGAATATCGTTTTTTGTATCTAGTATTTCATTTCTATAATTCCTTGGTATGTGAAAGAAAGGATTTATAAGAATATAATCATATGCAGATAATATATTATTAGCACACAATCATTCTGCAGAAAGTTTTCAATTTATTTTCATTTTCTCCTGACTTCTCCTCACATGTGTATATGCATGTCTCTGATGTGTGTGTGTGTGTTGCATGCAAGATTTCTGCTTTTGTACTTTGTTAAAAACTTCTGTTCTGAGTACAGGTGCTCAACCTGGCTCAAAAGTGTTCAGTTCATGCTGGTGCCAAGCTTTTCAACTCTGAAACGTGGAAGGAGCTGCATGATGTTCTTCTTACAAAAAATGAGCTACCTAAAGCTCCTTGGGAGGAAGGAGTCTGCAAAGTCTGTGGCATCGATAAAGATGATGACAGTGTTTTACTCTGTGATAAGTGTGATTCTGAATATCATACATACTGTTTGAACCCTCCATTAGCTCGAATTCCAGAAGGGAATTGGTACTGTCCATCCTGTGTTCAGAGTCAATCTAAGATGCCAGATTCACGGATGCATCCTCAATTTATTAAACGCCATCCAAGGAGACATCTGGGAGAGGAAGCTCGTGCCTTTCAGGAGGCTCTAAATCAGCTAGCAGTCACAATGGAAGAAAGAGAATACTGGGAGTTCTGCATAGAAGAGGTTTGTATATTTGTTTTGTCTTTTTTCCATTTTGGCCTTACAAACAGTCCATGACTATACGATGTTTCTTTTTATTCTGTGATCCTGTGTCATTGGTCTCTCATTAATGATTTGACAAACTTGTCTAGCACTGTAACAAATTTTTATGTGATATCACTTACATTATGCATTTGTTTTGTTGAATATAATCTCAAGAATTGAATTTTATAAACTCTGCAGTCATCTGGTCCCACAAAAACTGACTATATATTTGCATTCCTTTTTTTTTTAATTTAAGAGGGGGAAAAGAAACTTCTGTCCTTTGGCTTACTCTAGAGTCCAGGTCTGGTACTTAGCAGGAGAGCCTTGGACTTTGGAGTTTGTTTTTCTTTACCTTAATGGAAACTCATTATACATCGTGTCCTACTTTTCCCTAAAAAAGAGAAAAAAATTCTATGATTCATTTTTTTATGATATCAGCAAAATATACATAGTCCACCAAAAGTAACAAATTTGTTTCCCTTAAAATTAAAATTTATATGCTAATTATGTCATATTCAAATATTTAAGAAGCCAAAATACAACTTTCTAAAATATAAAAGCATCGTTTGGAATATGGATTGTGGCGTTCAATATTGTTGGTCATGAAGAATCTTACCTTAGGTTTAGTTCAGAATTTTTGAAGCATTACTAAGATTTGATATTCTTTTCACATATTACAGCCACACAATTAGCTAGCTTTACTGCTTTCCAATTATCATCTTTACTAAATGGAGAGCAACCCTATTTCTAAGGTTCTATACAGTTCAATTGTCCTTGTTATTAGACATGGGCTTCTCCAATATAGATTTCCAAATATGAGAGAATTTCTCATGGTGAACTGAATAATAATTTTGAGAGCCCCTTCTCCACATCTCTGTAAGAGTGAGATCAATGCTCTGAACTCTTAGATTGCTCTCCTTTTATAGGTGGATATAATAGATGCATGCTGTATGGTTATAATTACTTAGGTAAATCTGCCAAATCATATAAATTTTGCATTTTTTTAAGTATCTTGGAAACTAATACCTTACTTTTCCATATTGGGGAGGCTAATGTAAAACTCTTTGTACTATAAGCAAATCAGTTTGATCCATTTACTTGAATGTTTGATCCATTTACTTGAATGTGTTTTGATGCTTATGCCTGAGAACCTATTCTTCTGATCATTTCACAGAATTTTACTCTATTCTCTCTCCTTGCCTTGAGTTGTGCATTCAATCAAGTGAACTAGCAAGGTTATAACATGCTCCTTGACCAGTGGGTTCTCAGTGCTTCTACAGAACCCTGAGTTGCTAAATTTGGTTGTTGCATGTTCAAATCATATAACCTGTATATTGTCTTGAGGGTGAGGATGTCATACTGGAGAACTATTACAGCTTTGCAAAAGAGCTTGTAGCAGCTAGATTGTACGATTTATTTGTTTAGCTTCAGTTAAACCATGTAAAGAGGATGGCAGGATAGAAATGCTTCCTCCAAAAGCAATGGTTGACTTTGCAATCTGTCAGTCACAGTTTCAGGTCATTATCCATGTTCTTGATGCATATGAGACTTAGTACAGAAACTGGTATTAACAGAAAAGTGCAGTCCTTGGTGAACTCTTCGAGGGCCATGGCTGCAGCTATGTCAAACATAACTAATATGATATGTAATGAATGTACCGCAATCATGGTCTTCAAATTTAGACAATTTTTTTCCAATTTTTTGTGAAAAAACAAACATAAGTGATGAAATGATGGTATTACAGAATTTTAAGATCTTTCGCCTTAATACTTTTTCTTTTCACTCTACAGAAGAGGATCCAAGGAATGATTATTTCTGTCATGTTGTTTAGAGCTGTCAATTGAATGGTCCAATCCTTTGATTTGTTTTCCTTCCATCTCAACACAAGTGATGCTATTAGTAATGCTGTGTAACATTCATTTCCCAGTGTGATAACCTGACTGTTTTAGGCAAGGAACTCGGAACCGGTACCGGGCCCCGTACCGGTCACCAACTGGTATGGTACCGTATGGTACCGGCCCTGTACCGGGTCCACAAAATCTTAAAAAATCCTTCCCTCCCTATTAAAAAATTATTTAACCTGAATTGGGCACGAACCGGGCGGTGCGGTACGGTACGTACCGTACCGTACTATATGGAATATAGTTTTATTATTTTTTTTGACGGTCCGGAGTGCCGGACCATTTTTTATATATGAACTGTATTGACTCTTGGCTGTATGGTATGGTATATCCCATACCGGATGGTACCGCAAACCCTGGTTTTTGATAATATGGTGTTACACTTGATGCAGGTTTGAGCATATTGAAATTTTATAGGACTTTATTGCATGTGTCACCTTGTCTAGTCCCTGTTTTTATTGAACTATGCAGTTGGGAACAAGCAAAAGACATGCAATGCACGAGAGGATGTTTTATTTGAGAAGCAAAGAAAAGGATTCAAAATATTAAAAAGGGGCACACTATAATGAAGTAACATCTTGTTAATGGTGAAATTTACTTGATTATTTTGCAAATATTAGTGAAAACTTTAAATACATATTATAACACTTGATTCCCTTTTTTCTTAGGATATGTTCGATTCCACTTAATATGTGCACATGGCACAAATGTAGGAAAAGCATGGGTTTTGTCAAATTATAGGCCCAGCACTTCTAGCCCGACCCACTTGCACTTCTTATCTAATAAATGGAAATGATTTATTCCTTCTGAAACAAAATTTGAAATTGATACTACTTATTGGGTATGTCAGATAATTTCAATTTGACTGATTATTGGGTCAATTAAACTAACCATTTGAATCTATTAATATGCTGTTGGAATCTATTAGCTGCTCTCCTCTGGTGAATTAAATTTGTGAAAATCTATTAACGTGCCATTCTTCTTTATTCTTGCTTGAAGCCTTGGTCAGCTGCATATTCATCTTGCTTGCCATTACCTTCAAACCATCTTTCAGATTGGCCAATCTGCCCACTCTTTTATCATTGCATCAACCATTTTTATTTTTGACACTATCATATCCATTTTACTTCTCAGTTGTCTAGATAGAAGGCATCATGCAATCCAATTGTGAAAGAACAGTAGGTGGAAAAAAATTGTGATCCGGCTTGTTCTAGAAAAAAAATTTAAAGTAGACTGACTCATTTAGATGGATTTAATTTTTGTGATGTTATCAAGAGCAATTCACCTGTTGACAACGTCATGTTTGTTGTTAATATTAGTGTAAGTTGCAGATCAGTATGTTCCTATTCTTACAACTGCTAGGTATGTTGATGCCATCGTCTTCATTTAAATCTGACTAGGGGAAAAAAGTAATGAAAACAGTATGGTATGTGTTCAGTCCTTATGTAGCATGTAATACATAGTCTGATTTGTTTGAGTGAATTGCACAATACAGGTTTCTTCATATGCATGAATGGTTATAAAGTCTAGGATGTTTGGTCTGCCTGTAACCATATGATTTAGTGATGTTTAGTTTATAAATTATCGTGGCCTACTCATGAAACCTCTGATGCATGGGCCCCTTCTTCGCATCAGAACATGGTAATTAGAAATAGCAGGCAGCTAAAATTCTAGGATAATCTTAGTCCTTATTTTCCATAACAAGTAATCTCTCTCTCCATTCTGTCTCTTGTGCTAAGTATCGTGCATATTCTGTCTTCTCTTTAAAATTTTATAATGGTGTATGTATTTGTTGTTAGCTGATGGTCTAACCCATTTAGCAATTTGATTATTAAGTAACAGAGTTTACCTTTCTGGGTTTCATGTTATTGAATGCCCGTTCTTCCTGCGTTCTTTTGGTATGGAAGCATACAGGCATGTTTATGTTTATGTACCCTTGTATTAGCATGCATGGGGAATGTGTGCATATATTTTAACATGTCTGTGAACATTATACTTGAATTTCTTTCTTGAATTATACCTAATCAATTATATGAAATTTTAAGCTATACCTGTTGCTGTTGGATTTTAGTATGTGGTCCTCACATTATATTGTGAATGTGATCATGGAAATGTTATCTCAATATGTTAACAATGCACTTTGCTTGCTTGACTTTCCTGCTACATAAAATTTTACTTACCATCTGTATTATTCTCATTTTTTCTGAATTCTGCTGTTTGCAGAAAATATTTTTGCTGAAGTTTCTGTGTGATGAAGTGCTGAACACTGCACTTATTCGAGAACACCTAGAACAGTCTGCTGATAAATCAAATGATATGCAGCAAAAATTGCGTAATCTAGGTGTAGAGTGGAGAACCTTGAAAAACAAAGAAGAATTACTGGCAATGAGTTCTGTAAAGGAAAGTACAAGCAAATTTGGTGGAATTGGTGATGTTGTAAGAGAAGAGGGTATAAATGCTATGTGTGCTGGCCATGGTAGGTTGATGGGACACCAACAAAATTTCAGCAACAAAATGAACAATACTGTAATAGGTTCGGCAAATCCACTGAAGGGGGCATCCATAATGGTGGACTGCCTTGTGGAGAATGGACAAGGTGCTGTCAGCAAGGAGTACTTACTGAAGAGCATAATGGACGCAAATGCCCATGCTAAGAGATCCCAGATGCATGCCATTGATGGACCTGCTTTGGATAAATCATTTCCTGAAAGTTCATCCTCTAGTATGAATGTTAGTAGAAGAGATCAATTCAACGGACAAGATGAAAAATCAGTATTAGTTTCTTCGCAAGGAGAAAGTGATGAAGCTGGGATAGAAGCGGTGACGAACGTTGTAAATATCGAAAAGGATGCCCCTATTCCAGTAAAAGAAGATATTCTTCATGGATCTCATCAGTTTTTAGAGGGTAGAACTGATTTGGAAGAGGGTTTCATTCAGTGTCCACATTTTCTGCAGTCAATACCTTAGTGGGAGAGATACCAACTTCCAATCAGGATAGAACACTTGATGGAAGTCATAACAATATTCATGCCAATGTAACTGAGTCTGAAGGCAGTTACCTTGAGATGGAATCTTTAAAAAATGAGATTTCACATTTGCAGGATTCAATTGCCAGTCTAGAGTCACAAGTTATGCTGACATCAGTAAGAAGGGAATTTCTAGGTAGGGATTCTTCCGGTCGATTGTACTGGGTTATAGGTAGGCCTGGTAAACGTCCTTGGTTTGTGGCTGATGGAAGCATGCCAGCACCATCTGAAAGAAGAGATGCGTATCCAAGTGGGTCTCATAATTGTAGCCCTTTTAATTGTGATCTGAATAACTTCTGGGCTTTATTTGAATCTGATAATGAAATTCAAGAACTTGTTGGTTGGTTGAGGGATAGCGATCCTAGAGAAAGAGAATTGAAGGAATCTATCTTCCAGTGGCTAAGACTTCTGTTGTACCAGGATACAAACCATCCACCTGATGATTTTCAACAAATATCAAAGTCTTCTGTCAGTGAAAAATCTGCGGTTCCACATTGTTTAAGTACAAAGGCTGCAATGATTCTTGAGAGCAGGTATGGTCCTTGCTCAGAGCCAGAAGCAAGTGAAATCCCAAGAAAACGAGGGGGGAAGACAAAAATAGCATATGAGGAGAGAATGTATAGATGTGTGTGCTTAGAACCTGTATGGTCTTCTAGATACCACTGTCTTTCCTGTCACCAGACTTTTTTCACTGTCATTGAACTCGAAGGGCATAGTGATGGAAAGTGCATTCCAATGAATCCAGCCTCCGATGAAAGCAAAGAAAGTGATGATCAATTAAAAGGAAAAGGAGCAAGGTCAGAAAGCATCAAAGAAAAGGAGCACTCTGATGAGATTGATATTGTTGAGACATCAAACAATAAAAAGTTATTCTGCTGGAGGTTGGTTAAATTTCCAAGGAAAGTATGTCCTTATGACCTTGATGAGATAAGTAAGAAATTCATCATCAAAAATTCGAACAAGGATTTGGTGCAGGAAATAGGGCTTATTGGTTCAAATGGGATCCCATCTTTTGTCCCTTCACCTGTATTTTTTCTTAATCCTGCATTAATGCTGAACCAAAGTAAAAAACCTGATACTGGTCAGAATGCTGGATTAGCCACATCAGAAGAGCGGCTGCCAATGTCCTTGCAAGGGGAAGGAGGTGGTGCAACCGCATCCGGGGATGGCATAAGAAATGGTACTGAAGGAGCCACTAAGTTGGGGCAAATTTGTGTTAGCAATGGTTCTGATAACCAGTTAATAAAAACAAAGGGATCCTTATCAGAGTACACAGGTGATGGAGATCGAACATCCTTCATTACTACTAAGACACAAGGACTGGAGTTTAGTCACAGATGCGCAATTCCTGAGTCATCATTCAGGCCTCTTGTGGGTAAAATTGCTCAAATATTAAAGCAACTCAAGATCAACTTACTTGACATGGATGCAGCCCTGCCTGATGAAGCACTAAGACATTCTAAGTCGCATTTGATGAAAAGATGTGCTTGGCGTGCATTTGTCAAGTCTTCAGAGTCAATATTTGAGGCAAGTTGGATTCACCTTATGTTACTCTTCCTATTGCATTTTGCTTTGCAGCTGTCTTCTAGGCTGGCATGGATCTGATGTTTTTCTAGTCAGAGTGTTGTTAGTTTACCAGGCATAGAATTATTGTGCTAGGACTTAGGAGTACTTCTCTTAGATGAATTGCAGCAAGTTAACTTAATGATATCCTCAAACTTTTTTGTTGTCAAAAAGTTGGATGCATAAAAACTGCTGACTAGATTAATTGCTGGCCATGGTTGATCCTGGAGGTCGTTAATGAGACATCTAGCTTATAAATTTTATAAGAATAATGTTGGCGAACCAAAATACTGACTTGCAGCTTCCTACAGCAGAGATGCACGTTTAGATATCCTAACAAATATATACGAGCAGGGGAGTGTAGCTCTGAATGACAAGATACTTTAGATAACTTCATTCCCAGAATGGTTATGGTTTCAGCTTGATTTCCAATTGCTCTCAACCAATCTGTTAACATGAGCTAGAGACTTTGCCCTTCTCTTACGTGAATCTCAATGGCTATTGTTTTGTTTCATTTGGTTAGAAAGGCATGACACATTAGATAAAACCTAAATGTTAATGGTAATTGGGTTCCATTGTTGTATCAAAAACCCTATCATGTAAGCCATCCTTTGTTCGATCTTCTTGTTATGTTTGAGGCTTGTAGCATGCATGACCATATAGTTAGGTAGTTGGTGAAGGACCATGAAGCAGTCAGCAGTATGACCAATATGCATCTAGATAAGTAGCTTTGCTTGTTTATGGAGCAAAGACAGCCATCCCTAAACCGGATATTGTCAAAGTCTGGTTCATCAACTCCAAAACTTCCATGGCGGTCAGCATTTATGCTGCCTGCCTGTGTCAAGAACTGGTATAAACAAAATGTCTTTTTGTACAACTCATGACTATACCTATACATTCTGTTATTCATGATTCAGGCCAGAAGTAAGCATTAAAACATCAATAAGCAAGATCCATAGACTTATGTTCATTGTATGAGGCATGTAATTCAGAAAATTAATTACAATTTTTTCCTATAGAATATTCTGTTTTATCTGTATTATATTTTAAAAAGGGAGTTTTAATTTTTGATATTTTCTCTGACAGATTCCGTCTATCAAATTTCATGATCAAAATACCCTTAATAATAATCAAGAAAATACACCTTAAGTTCCTCAGATATTTCCTTTTTATATACGTACAGATCAAAAACCAAAATTAATTTTGAATTCATTATTTTTATTTAACAATATTAATCAAATTAGCGACTTAAATTAACTGGAGTGTTTGTGAAAAAAAAAAAACTCTGTTACCCTCTTCTCTCTCTCTCTCTCTCTCTCTCTCTCTCTCTCACATTAGAGAAGAAGTAACTCTTTCTCTGATATGGAATATGAATGTATGTATTCCTCTGCCCATCCACTCTCTCCCGCTCTAGCCCAACCCGCCCTCTTTCCATCTCTGAAAAAGGGCACCCCAACCTTGCATCCTCTCTCTCTCTCTCTCTGCCCCTCCTCCAATCGTTCCCCTCTTGTGCATTCAATTTATCCATTTTAATTTATTTTTATTTGCAATAATTCAAAGACTTGCAATATTATCCTCATTTTGCCTATAGTTTTTCATATATGTGAATCTCTTATGCCCTATTTTTATGTATTCTTGTATTTTAGAATTTTATTTTATTTCTATTTATATTTAATATAATTAAATATCTTCTAATCATTTTTTAAATTTTTACTGGTTTGTTTAAATGTGCATTGCAAATGCCTTGAATAAAATCATTAGGCAACGAAAGACTTTGAACACTGCAACGAGTTTTCCCTAATTCCCTAGCATGGATTCATCTGGTGATATCATATTTGTAGCTTTGACCCCACAAGTTTTATTTAGCACCAAACAAATTTGGCGACCAGAGAGCATATACTAGAGGGGTTTCAATAAAATAACAATATCTTCGCATAGGTGAAACTAATTTATCCAAGGTAGAAAGCATGGGCATTAAGATTTTTCATTAAAAAAATTGTGATTTTTTGGCATGCAGAATTTTCGGAAACTGTCTCGACCAATATTAGCCAAAGGCTTGCAAAATTGGTCAGGGGGAACTAGCTGGTATGAAATGAGAAACCGGTCAATTAGAGGGAACTGCAACCGGCCACTTTGGGATTAAGAATCCACTTTGATATCTTTGGAAATTTGTTATACAGGTCTGACCGTGTTCTTATGGTATTTTCTTGTAGATGATTCAAGCAACAATCCTGTTTGAGGGCATGATCAAGACAGAATACCTGAAAAACAGTTGGTGGTTCTGGTCCTCCCCCACAGCTGCAGCGAAGACACCCACTGTTTCATCCCTTGCTCTTCGAATATACACTCTTGATGATTCTATCATCTATGTCAAGGACGTGCTTCCCAATTCAGACACAACTGAGAGTTCTAAGTTGACAAACAAGATAGGGAAGAAGAGGAAAGAAGTTGAATAGGGTCTTAGTGATACAGTTAAATTACTGAAACCAAATTTTCATTCCTGCGGGATGTGTGGTGGCAGCCTTTGATACTCTGCCTCATGAGTCATGATTCTTATAGTCATAGCCAGTAAAAAAGGGAAGATTTCAGTGTTACTGCTGTTGCCGCCTGTGTACATATGTTTATGTAGAGTTCAACTGACAGCGCTGACAGGGTGGTTGCCTGGTTGAGAACCAGAGACCTACTGGGGATTTGTGTATTTCAGTTGGATGGATGTAGGTTGGGCTGTCTGTGAAAGTGCATAAGTTTCTTGCAGAATGAACTAACTCAGCGGCAGGCTGTTTGCAGAGGGACTCACCATTGAGTTGCAAAGATTCACACGACGTACAAAATGCAACCAATGTAGTAGTGTAGTTGTAAGTTTAGTGAAAGACCAAATATGAAATTTGGTCTCCTCTCTCTCTCTCTCTCGACATTTTTTACGTTTAATTGCGGTTCTTAGCCCACTTTTTGTTTCTTTATATCATAATTGAATGCACTCGTGCCTTTTAGTTAGGATTATGGCTATGGTTTTTTAAAGGATGGATGCATGCTTCTGTTAATTTCGTACTCATTTTTATGGTTGGGATGGTTTCTTGGTTGAGCAAGGGGGCAGCCATATGAAGTTGCATCATCCTCATGTCAAGCAAGTCCAGTCATACAGCAGAGATGTGGAGAACTCAGTACCGGTACTTATTCGAATTTCTGTAGCATTTTGGAGTGGAAGGCCTTCTAGCTAACGCTGTGAAAATAACAAAGCTTGATGTGAAGATTAACTGATGTACATCTGGATATTTGTACTCATTATTTGAAAATTGTTATAAGATAATGAAATGAACGTTCTTTGCGTTGATGTTTCTCTAGCCCATGGTGAAACATTTAGGTGAGAGCCTCGGTATCAGTATTTCCCAATTCTGATCGTGGCTGTTGTAAGTGTGTTTGTGTCGGTGGCTTCATGTGATCTACACTTGGTATTTCTGCTGTCTCAATCGGGGGGCTCTCTTCTCCGTAATCTTGTTGCGTGGGTGGTGTATTTTTTTCCATTTTTTGATTTATTTATATACTAGCGGACCTTTCAAAAATCAATTTGGTGACGGTTGATGCTGCGGAAGCGATGCTTTGCCTGGCAGGGAGGGATGTGAAAAAAAAAAAAAGAAGGAAAAAACGCATACACCGGTTGAATCATAATTCTGATCTGAATTGGTATTGTTCGATTTATCTTGACATAGTTGATGATTGAGGAAACCTATAATAATTAATCTTGTTCTATTACTAAACTGTTTAGCAATACATGGAAGCTAGAAATCCACAATTTCTTTATGAAAACAGAGGAATTCACCTTTAACATTAATCTATTGCTTATATTGCTGCTATCATTAGATTTCGGGAAATATACTTGTTCTAGGGTAAACTATTATGGCCCAAATCTGGACATGACAAGATTGTGCTATTGGGGGGAACGGCCCATGAAAATATCAAACCAATAATCATATCCATCAAATAAAATATAAGGACGAGATCCAATTGCAGTCTTTCATTAAATAATTAACCTAATATTAGTTAGAATATTTAAATTCAAAATTAGATGCCAAATTCCATACCTTGAAATTTATAAAATTATTGACTACAAATCCATGTTCAATCAATAAACTAAAATTTAACTACAAAATTTTCTAAACTCGTAAGAACGGACTTCAAGCTTGGATAAATTTTTGTTCCTAACCTTATTTATCTGCAAAGAAAAAAGAAAAAGTTAAACCAGCTCAATGACTAAACTCTACGCTACCTTACCGAATCAACCATAAGTTTGCATATGCACCAATAAATTATTTAAAGAATACAACAAATATTAGAAAATAGAATATTTCATGGTAATAGTATAGTCATACATAAACAACTATGCTTTTGCATATGCATATGCTTCAATCATACAAATTACATAAATAAGGTTTTAATAAAAATCATAAATCATGTTGATTTTATAAATAAATTCATAAATTAACTATTATTTTACTACATTATAATTCTTAATAATTCTTTCAAACTAAATACCAAGATTACTTTTATTAGGAAATGTGTCCTCAAGTTAATTATTTGGATTGTAGATGGTTGAACTCCTTTATAATTTATATATGATTCATTAATAAATAAAAGTTATTTTGGCAGTTCATCATATTGTTTACATCTTTTATGAACACTTATGTGATGAAGTTCTTAAAACTACTTTTGTTCGATAAATAAGGATTTTTCGAGTGGTTCTTAAACCTATTCACAATCAAATGATGCGTTGTTACTTAGGATGACAACGTTTATCAAGTATAGATTATTGTGTACTATATAAATTGGTTGTTCTCATAACCAAGGAGTGTAGAGATACTGGTATGGCATGCATGTAAGTGTAAGTATATATTCCTTGAGCATGACCAAGTTTGTAGGATAGTTTACTATTAAGAGTATCTCTAAGAAAAATATGGATATAAGTATCCCTCCGATCTAAGATTACTATGATGACTTGCAAGCAATTACTATACTTTGATGCCAGACTACTTGGATTTCTAGTTTAGTGATGGAAGGTTTCTGGATATAATAAATACTTGTAATATCGGTGTATGAGTCAAGAAGAGATTGACTAGTCTAATATATTGAAGATGATACTCTACTGTGTTTCAATTTAGCAAGATCTTTGTCAGGATAATCCCTGTAAGGAGTATAGGATTTGTTGGATTGAGACACATCTGGATGCACTAATTAAGAGTCAGTAGTTAATTCTTAAGTCATCCTGAGTATTAGGTTAAAGGGATGAATTATATGGTAACCATATACCAGGGTTCTTGAATATTGCTTTGCAATCATTCGACCTATTCGAACGTCGGGTACCATTATTAGATGGTCACATCGATTAGTTCAAATATTGGATCCAGGACTACCGGCTTAGTGTTCGAATATATGGAATCACAATATTGAAAGTTTCTATCTGATCATGATGGCTGATTAATGATTAAAAAACATTCAAGGATATAATTATCAATTCGATTGATAATTAACCTAATACAAATATTATAAATAAATAAATAATTGATTGTTAACTAATTATAGGAGGATTTGTTAGCAATCAGCTTATTAATTGGCTCAATTTGATTGAGAAAAGAGGTTTAGGTCAAGCCTAATTGAATTTGATTCAATTGGGTTTCACTCGATTAGATTAACAATGACTTAATCACTAAGGAGATTTTATTCTTGATTTGATCCTGACTTGGATTCAATTATTTCCTGATTTGATTGGAATTTAATTAAGCTATTAGGAACCTAATTATATTAAGTTTCGTTAGTTAATTAGTTCTAACCAAATTCGGTTTGATTCCTAACTAATTTTAGTCAAAACCATGTCAACCTATTTCTTCCCTAGATTTTTTTCATGCAATCCTAGAATTTTCCTGAAAAATTTCTCATGCCAAAAATATGAAATGTTGCCTTCCCCTAGTAGGAATTGGATTAGGATTAGTTAGTTTAAATTTGGTTAAAATTTGAATTTTAAAAATTAATAAAGTTCAAATGGGATTTTTACTCATGTTCTTATCCTAATCTAACTCTAACTCTCCTAATCTCTATCTAATACTCCACACCAATTTTTTTTGAAAGTTCCAGATATTGTGCGATAATAAGAGAGGCTTCTTTCATGAGTCTCTAGGTTGAGAAACATCAGAAAAAAATTGTGGAAGTAGGGGCATGAGTTTCAAGAGGGCATGGAGAAAGTCCAGGCACTAAGGTTTTCTTAGAAAGAAAAAGAAAAGAGAAAAAATAAGAGAGAAGGTTTCTATATTTTTGACTTCTCCCTCTTGATTATCAAATTCTCTGCTTCTTAATTTTCTTAGAGGATTCAAGAAGATCCGAAGAAAGTTTTTATTTCAACTATCTGGTAGCTTTCAGAGGGATCTAGAAATCTCAGGAGGTTGATCGTGTTCGAGATTTCATGTGGACGATCTATAGAGGTCGGACACCCTGTGTAGCTATGAAGCGATGTGAAGACTTTTACCACATGCTATTAGTAGTGGTGATTAGTGTTCCATGATCAGGTTTGAGATTCGATCTCATGGTAGAAGTAGATTTGATCTATAATGTGTATTGGTTTGATAGATGTATGTTGATTTTACTTTTTATATTGTATATCTTATCAAGATCCTGTGTAGGATTTTTAACTTTGATCTTATACATGATTTTTTGATTCAAAAGAGTTTTTAATTAGATTTACTTCCACTGAAGTTTTTTTTTAAAAATTAAATATATGCATGAAACCCTGCACCAATTTTCAATAACTTTATATCTATGAGAAGGCCGTTACTACAAGAAATAAAGCCATTTCAGAGAGATTTTCCGAGGGAAAAAGGAAAAAATCCATCGGAAATTTATATTTCCGACGGATTTTCGATGAAAACATGGTTGTTGGAAAAACCATCCATGGAAAATTTTTCCAAGGAAATTTGTTTTCCGAGGGATTTTCCGAGAGATTTTTCGAGGGATTTTTCTAGGAATAATTTCTCAGAGATTTTTCAAGAGATAATTTTGAGAAAATATTTTTGAGATTTTCGAGGATAAATGAATCATGAAATTTAGGACATGATGATGGAAAACTCTAGGAACAAAAATTCACACCATTTAGTCATCCATATATGTGCAAATTTTTGAAATGGAATAATATTTACACATACCTATTTAAGTTTAAATATGATCATTTAATATCTAATCAAACTTAAAGGGATAAGTGTTATTGGTTAATAACAAACAAATAAAGAGATATATAAAACTATCTCTTGAAATATCAATATGGATGATAAAGTCAGTAACCATAGCCAGTAACAAAGCATTAAGAACAAGAGTGGTCTTTGACCTGTTTGTACACCAGTAAAAATGATAATGTATGAACTATTACAATGGAATGCAGTTTAAAAATAAAAGGTGCAATGAATCTTTCTTCATTTTTTTTTTAAAAAAAATTTACACATTTCATAAGAGCAAACGGAATTCTGTAATTTAGTTTCTCCTTCCGGCAACAAGTTGGAGAGAGAAGAAACACCTTGCGCCCTCATCTCCTCCTGGCATCTTCTCATTTCTTCTGGATCTGTAAACATTAAATAATGCAAAAGTTACAGGTGTTTACAAGTACATGAACTTTCTAGTATAAACTTATTTTCATATCGATTTTAAATAGCTTAAATGTAATTACATATGCAGGCAAGTGTATTTTATGCCAAGGTAACAAAAGAACTTAGTTGATGCTAACATAGCATTTTCATCACCAATCCCATCTCCACCACCAAGACCATCAAAGAGATCAACTCTTTTATTTTCTAGCTTGCATGCCTATGGTTCCACAAAAAAAATATTTAAAATAAAGTAAGCGAAAATGGGCAAGTTTTTTGTGTTGGTATGTTGGATAAGAAAAATAATAACCGAAAATCCAAACTTTCTATGGATAAAGATACACACAAGGATTAGCTTATGTGGAAAAAGGAACTGATAAAAGGGTCCTGGTTTGTTTTTGATACATATCCTGTGTATCGACATGATATTTTTCATTCAATTTTTCAAGTTAGACCATGTTCATTTTTATAGATCCTACAGTTTGTTTGCTTTATCTCGAATATCTAGATCTTCATGGAAAGTGCCTTATCTAGATTCTACAGTCTGTTTGTTTTTGATACATATCCTGTGTATCCTACAGTTTGGGATTGTTTATGATTTTGACTGATTCTGCGATGATACCCATTAAGGACTTCTACTGATTTGTATGCAATTGTTTTCGACCCTAATCCTTGGGTGATGATTTGGCTAAAGCAATTGATATGAAGGTTGTGCATTAGTAGAAGCCAGGGTGCTTCCATTCATGACAAATGTGAACACCATGTATTCTTAAAACAAAATACTGAAAAGGTGGGAATTCATTTCCTACAACATATATTAGTTCATTCAGATGCTTCCAAACAAATGAATTGTTTCCTCAAAACCCACTCTTCTCATCTGTACTGTAGAAGTTTCAAATTTTAAATCAAATGGAACAATCTGTCAGGTAATGGAAAGCACATCCATTGTTTATCATTTAGTGCATTAGTAGAAGCCACCAAAAGCATTGACTTTCATGGACGTAACAACTCATGGTCAAGGCTGTGGATTCTCAAGTGACATGTAAATGGTATCAAACAAAAAGAGAATGCTATAATTTAATTAAATATCTACAATAAATCATGTATTTTGGAAACCCCTATCCCATGATCAAGCCATCCCGGTAGGTAGTCATAATGGAACAATATACTGAGTTGATGATAGGATGAATTGGTACACAAGCTAGGGGACACCATGACATATGATTGTACTTAAGTAGACATTTTAGGCCTTCTAGATCACATCCAACAATTCAAATTTCTGTTTTCCAATCATTAACATTCAATTTAGTAGTAGATTTAAAGTTTTTTTCATTCCTTACATGTATTATAACCTTACTAAAGTACAGCAATTGCAACTACCCTACACCCAAGAAATTGCAACAAATTTATCCATCATCTTTAAAGCTAGAAAAATCCATGTCTGCATATTTTTCATCACATAATTAATTCACAAATCATGCTGTTAAGACCAGCAAAGATAATAAATTTCGGCTAATGATTTAGGATATCAGACAAAGGAAAGCTCACACCTTAAGTGGGCAATCATGCAGTGGGCAACAAACGCTCCATAAATACTGTAAAGAAATAGAAAAATTGTCAGCTTAAGAAATGCAAGTACTTTTTCTGAGCATCAATACCACTAAAGTTTTACAAGCCCAACATTATAGATAAACATACAAAAATCAAGAAGCCAAAGAAAAACCAAAACATATAGCAAGATAGCTAAACAACATTTTTATCAAGTGATAAGTCATATTGCTTATACTCATGCTTTATTTTTTAGATTAAAATTTGCAAATTCAAACTGCAATCCACTGTCTGTTTGTTACAATTCTATATTACTCTCCTAAAGAAAATGAAGATAATAAACCCTAAAACAATAAAATCAAGATCTTTACCTTTCTCGTCTTTCAACAGTTTTTAAAAGAAACATTAGTCAACATGATTAACCCTAAAAGAAAATGCATTGATCAATAGCTTACTGGGGCTAAGAGGTTGGGTGAGCTGGAAGTCATAGAAAATGATATTGCAAACATTGTTTATCACCAAATGAACTCTTAGACCTTTTCTGCTTAGTTTCTGTGCAGAGATGAATATTCTTGTGTAACTCTGTTCCCTTCTCTTAAGTAAATATTATCTATTAAATTTAACAGCAAAATCTTAAATTTATCAAACAAAATACTAAGCAGATCCAAGGCCAACTATCGATGACTCTTAGAAGCACTCTTCCAACTCTATATCAAAGTTATAATGAAGAAGAAAACAGCACATGCATGGCAACTTGACATAATTTTTAATTAACAATTATAATGATTCAAATATTACCAGACCTTGTCTGTTGGCTCACTGGCAGCCTCTGATGAAGCTGCTACAATTTCGTCTGGATCATGACTTCTCTGGCTTGATGTTGTCTGAAATCCCTTCACACTGAGCTCCCTTTGCTGTTCAAATTCTCTGACATAACATAATCAGGTGTAAGACTGGTAGGTAATATTAATAAAAACCAGATTATATTGTTACTGAAGCAGGACCTGAAGCTAGTTTTGGAGGAGAGAAGCTGTACTGTGACCTGAAATAGTTAGTAACAACAGTATTTTAGAAAGATAAACCACATTAACAACTGTATTTTAGAAAGATAAACCATAGTAAAAGCTGATTTTTTTTTTCAAGATGGACGCACCATGATTTCAGCGATGAAAGGTTGGATGCACTTTTCTTTCCATTAATTATTTTGAGTAAAAGTCTAATTAAGATTTTAATCTCAATAAAAATTTTAAAATAAAAAGTTTTGTATTGATTAAATTTTAAGTATAAATTTTTTTATGTTATATAATTTATTTATTTTTTAATTAATCCTAATTTTAAAATTGATTCAGTATTATGAAAGAAAGAATAGATCTCAAACTATTTTAATCTGTTATGAATTTATTTAATGACAATGATATATATTTTTTTAATTATAATTCTCTCGGTATACAGAACATTTTTTTAAAACTTAATTAAAACACCGGACTTACTTTTTATTGGTGACCATTGTGCTAAAGTTGTAAAGCACCTTTATAAATTTTTTTATATATCTAAATATAATTATAACTATTGTCTTTTATCCAAAAGAAAAAAAAAAAAAAAACAGTTCACATGCACTTGAGCTATTAAGAACCAACCTGTATCTTCAAAATAATTGATAAAACAAATAGGTGATATACACAGCATAAGAAGAAAGTAAAGTTCCTTAAATAGCACAATTTTGAGAATAGATGATAGGGTAGATGATCAAATGACTTGCCAAGAGAATTTGGTGGTTTCAAGAGCATCAAAAAGCTTACCATAAAAATTATAGTACTAAACAATTTCATCGACTGCTTAATACAGGGTCTTGCACTAACCATATTCTATACTTAAGACCACGAAGGTTTCAATGTCAAAATGCAAGAGATTACCATCCCATCCATCCACACAACTTATAGAATTAGAGGTGGCTATGTAATCCATCCTACAAATGGTATGCTTTAAAAAGATTTAGATTTGACATAAATAAATTTGATCATAAATAGATTAATATGTCTAAACCTATTTTTAAATAGCAAAAAAAAATATCGGTAAAGGCCTTACCTTTTAATTTGATCATAAATAAATTTGATCATAAATAGATTAATATGTCTAAACCTATTTTTAAATAGCAAAAAAAAACATCGATAAAAGCCTTACCTTTTAATTTTTTTCTATCTTGTTTTTATTTTCTTTGATTTTTCTTATGTCTTTTGCCACTTTTTTACATCCTCAGGAGTCTCGATCGGGTGGGTGGCTCGAAGCAATCAAACTGCACAACGAAATGATGGGTTTTATACTGGATATTTATATGTAACAATTTTAAATGGTATAAATATATTAACAATCAATTTAAAAATACACATGAACCTTGATTAGTGGTCGAGCCAAGATTTACCTGGAATGGAGAAGGATTTTACCTACGGAAGAGGCATCTGGAATAGAAGAGGTATATGAAATGGAAGAGATGTGCAAATGAAGAAGACTACACAACAAAGCATGCCGACAAATATAGATCATAATATTGCCGTCGGATGAAAGTTGCTGGCTTGGAGGTCACCGATGCCGAGGTTCTTGAGCCACTGATGTCGCAACTGATACGTAGGTTCTTGAGGGCCTGATGGCGATGTGGATGTTTGAGGGAGGTGGAGAAGGAGACGGTGAAAAAAGAAGAAGGGGTGGAGAAGGTGGTGAAATCGGAGAAGACGAAGAAGATGAAGAAAAAAGGAAGACGCGTGTGGTAGGCAACCAGGAAGAAAAAAAATTAAGGAAAACTAGATGAAATGGAATTCGATCGGGCTTGGGTTTAAATTCAACCTAATCAGGAGTTTTAATCCGAGCTAAGGAGGAAATTTAATTGAGGCTCAAGGCTCAAGGCAAAAGTTAAGGCAAAAAAAATTCACATGGCATGTGGAATGAATTTTTTTAAATAAATAAATAAATAAATATTTTTTTTCATGGTGTGAATTATTTATTTGGCACCACCAAATTAAATTATATTTCTTCGATCTTTGCTAACAATATATTGGAAAAAAAATATTTTTTCAATGAACAGCTATGGTCAAGTGAGAAGAAGCATTGGTGATTGCAATTGCACCAGAAAAACCATCATTGAAAAATTTTTCCAAGGAAATTTATTTTTCGAGGGAATTTTCGATGGAATTTTTTTCTTGAAAATTTTCGACAGATTTTCCGAGAGAAATTCTCCGAGGGATTTTTTGAGGAAATATTATCGGGGGATTTTTCGAGGAACATTATCGAGGGATTTTCCGAGGAAACATCTCCTTGGGACATTTTCAATGGATTTTTCGAGGGATTTTTTGAAGGATTTTTTGAGGGATTTTTCCGAGGATAAATTTTCGAGGGATTTTTCGAGGATAAATTTTCGAGGGATTTCTCTAAGAATAATTTTTGAGAGATTTTTCGAGGGATTTTTCTAGGAATTTTTTATTGAAAATTTTTTTACTAAGAACCAAATTATGATGAAAAGATCCCTCGAAAAATCCTTCACAAAAAAAAATTCCGAGGGATTTTGTGAGGGATTATTTTATTTGAATTTTTTTTACTGAGAACCAAATTATCATGAAAAGATCCCTCGGAAAATCCCTCGCAAAAATAATTTTTGTGGGATTTTGCGATAATTTTTTTATTGAAATTTTTTTTACTAAGAACTAAATTATGATGAAAAGATCCCTCGAAAAATTCCTCGCAAAAATATTTTACGAGGGATTTTCTGAGAAAACTTTTTTCATCGAAAAATTTATACTAAGAGCTCATTATAAAGAATAAATCCCTCGAAAAATCCCTCATAAAAATTTTCGATGGATTTTGCAAGGGAATTTTTTCTTTGGAAAATTTTACAGTTAATTTTTTTTGTCGAAAATCCCTCGGAATTGCGAGGAATTTTTTTCGTCGATAAAATCCCTCGATAAAGCACCCTTTTCTAGTAGTGCATAATCAATATTATGCCAACTATTATAATCTATTGGTGAGGACCGTCTGCTGAGTTACTAAAACCAATTGACAAGGGCCGTATATTGAGCTATTGCAATCTATTGACAAGAGGCATATGCCGAGCTACTATAATCCTTTGATGAGAGGCATACATTGCTAACTAAAAGTCCATGATCATATTTTTTTAAAATCATAGTTTCTTGAGACAGTTTGTATATCATAAATAAATAAGTTAAAAATTATTTAAAGATTTTACGGAGTTCATGGTCTATAAAGTGAATCAATAATAAAATTTGAGTTTCATAACAACCATTCATATGTTAATAAATATAGAGTTCGTGGTTCATAAGCAAATTATCAACATTGAAATATCAATGAAACCATATTTTTTATGACTATACATGATTTGCATAATATCATATATTTGATTCTTAATTTTAAAAAATATATGAATTATTAATGTCAAATAATTTTTTATATATTATTAATATAGAGAAAAGGGCTTTATATTTTTGATTTCTCCCTCATCTTGATCATCAAATCTTTCACTTCTTGATCTTCTTAGAGGGTTCAAGAAAACTCAAAGAAAGTTTTTATTTCAATTATTTGATGACCTTCGAAGGGATCTAATAGTCCCAAGAGATTGATCATGTTTAGAATTTCGTGTAGATTATTAATAGCTTTATGTCCATGACAAGGCTATAATCAATATTATGCCAACTATTATAAGCTACTGGTGAGGTGACCGTATGCTGAGTTTCTATAACCAATTAATAAGGGCTATATATCGAGCTACTATAATCTATGATGAGAGCCATATATCGAGCTACTATAATCCTTTGATGAGAGGCATATATTACTACCTAAAAGTCCATGATCATATATTTTTTAAATCATAGTTTCTTGAGACATATATTTGTATATCATAAACGAATAAGTTAAAAGTTATTTAAAGACTTTATAGAGTTCATGGTCCATAAAGTGAATCAATAATAAAATTTGTGTTTCTTAACAACCATGCATATTTTTATAAATATAGAGTTCATAGTTCATAAGCAAATCGTTAACAATCAATAAAACCATATTTTTTATGACTATACATGATTTACACAATATCTTATGCTTGATTCTTAATTTAAAAATATAAAATTATTAATGACAAATAATTTTTTATATATTATTAATATATAAAGAAGGTCTTTATATTTTTGATTTCTCCCTCATTTTGATCATCAAATCCTCTACTTCTTGATTTTCTTGGAGGGTTCAAAAAGATTCAAAGAAAGTTTTTATTTTAACTATCTGGTGACCTTCAGAGGGATTTAGTAGTTCCAGGAGGTTGATTGTGTTCAGGATTTTGCATAGATTTTCAATAACTTTATATCCATGACAAGGTCGTAATCAATATTATGCCAACTATTATAACCTACTAGTGAGGACCGTATGCTGAGTTAATTAATTAACAAGGGCCGTATATCGAGCTACTACAATCTATTGACGAGAGCATGGAGGTGGGTGATGCGGCGTGATTGTAATCAAACTCTAGCACCTCCCTCGTAGTCACCTCGAATGCTAGCCGCATCTTTACCTTTGCATCTTGGCCCCATAGGAGGACCCTTCGCCACCATTGCAACTCTTAAGAGTTGGATTGGTGCTTGCAGTGACATCAATTACAAAGATGAGATTGCCCACACTTTCTATCTCTCTCATCTTTCTTTTTCTAGTTAAGGTAGTAGTGGCGTAGCATCGAAGGCACGGCCAAGAGCGGCAAGGGTTGAGTAGTGGGTCGGGCAAAGACATGGCAGGGGTGGATACGATTGAGAGTGAAGTCAAGAGCCTTAAGGCAGCCAAAGAGGTTGGTGAGGGTAGAAGCTAGAGAGATCGGCAAGAGCAGAGGTTGGGACTATAAGTTTTCTTCCCCGTTATTTTTTTTAAAAAAGGGTCAAAACTAGGTTGGTCGAGAGTTTTCCTCTTTTTTAAAAATGGGTTGAAAACTTGTTGGAAATGGATTAGGTTGTTGTTTTTTATCTTAAATCCTAAACATGTCATAAATGGATTGGGTCAGGTAACCTGTTTATTTAACATATCAGTTTCGGGTTTTAAAATCTGACCTATTTAATAAATAGGTCAGGTTCAAGAATAAATAAATTAGGTTTAAGTTGAAGCTTTTTTAACTCTACTCGTGTCTAATCTAACCCATTTATATCTGACATAACCTGATTGCTAACTATACCTAGGCCCATCTACATCAGTAAATAGGGGATTAACATGGATGTGATATGATATGATATGGGTATCCATCTATCGCATGATGGATGGCTATGGTGATGTGAACACCATAAAGGAGTCAAGTTTTTCTAGAACATGATGCAGAAAATAATGAAATAGGAGAAGGACATATGTAACTCTCATTTTTATATATTTATGATCATTATTTCATTAATTACTTTTTTATTTAGACTCTTAAATATAACTATCAATTTTATGCCAAAAATAAAAATAAATTTATAACTACCAACTCAAGATCCAAGCCAACCTCTAAATTTTCTTGTTCTACCTTTCCATGCTTCCCACGCAATTGAGATTCTTGGCGATAGGAAAAAAAAAGGAAAATATCCAACACAAAATCCTAGCCATCATCTAAGCTTTCCTATTTTCCCATTCCAAGCCTCCTATCAAATTAAGACTCTTGAGGATGGAAAAAATAAAGAAAAAATAGGGCAAAATAGAGAAAAAATCAAGAAAATATAAGAGAGATATGAAAAAATGAAAAAATAAGATCATTTTCATGTAGATTGATTTTTTTTTTTCACTTTTTTTCATTCTATTTTCTCTTTTTGAAGACTAGTGAGAAGGAGAGCACCTGAGAGAGATTAGAGGTTTCTTAGGTTTTGGTTAGGATTTTTTTTAGAATTTTGTACAAGTTATGGTGGTGTAAATAGGTCCCTTGAGGTTTTGAGAGCTTAATTTTAATAAAAGCATGATATTTTGTAATGTTTAGAGATTTTTCCTAACAATTTTTCTTTAGTCCCAAAAATTTTGATTTGTTCAAAAAAATCCTACACCGTTTAGATTCTTCTGCTTCTTTTCATGCACCTTTCAGATTTAAAAAGTTTTGGCTTGCCTACCCTCGAGCATGGGACATTGTTAGGGATGCGTGGATGATGCCTGCTCGGGGTAATGCTAGATACGGGTGTCTCGTAGGCTGGAGTTCGCCAGAAGGAGGCTCCTTTGTTGGAATAAGGAGGAGTTGGAAATATTTTTTCTAGATTGGATACTGTGAAAAAATCAATTCTTCACCTTCAGGAGCAGGAGGAAGGGATGGGGCATTGACTCAGGATCCTCTATCAAATTTATGGAACCAGTTGGCAACACATCACTCTCTTCTTCGTTAGCAGGAAGTGTTCTAGTGGTAGAAATCCAGAGTGCAGTGGATAAAAGAAGGGGATAGGAATACTCGCTTCTTTCATCAGGCCATTATAGTATACACAGAAATCGGATTAGAGCTCTTCAATCTCCTGAGGGCCACTAGTTGGAGGATGACGTTCAAATCAGGCAACTGATCACTTCTTTCTTGGATATAGGTGGACTGAATCTACAAAGGACCATACCGCCTTTGATACTCCTGTGGATGTGGTTTCGCCTTCAAAAAACTGGTGTCTTCTCATGCTAATTTTCAAGGACAAGACTTGGAGTGTCCTATGGTCACTGCCTGAAGACAAAGCTCCTGGTCCGGATGGATTTTCTTCTATTTCTTTAGGCAATTTTGGTTTGTTATTCGAGGAGATGTTGTTACTGATGTACAGGAGTTCTTTGTATCTGCCTAGATGCTCGACTCTTGGAGGAAGACTTTTGTTACTCTCGTTCCTCAATGGACTGATGCTTGTGAGCTAAGCTACTTTAGGCCTATCAGCTTGTGCAATACCCTCTACAAAATTTGTGCCAAGCTTATGGTCAATAGAATGAAGCCTCTTCTCCCACGCCTTATCAGTCCTGAGCAGGGTGCATTTGTGACAGGTCAGAGTATTTTTGACAATGTTTTCATTGCTCAGGAGTTTATATATGATCTCAGGAGAGCCCTAGTTTGGTGCAGTCTTATGGCAATTAAGTTGGACACGGAGTGGCCTATGACCGGATACACTGGAAGTTCTTGGAGAAGGCGCTGTTGGATTTTAGTTTTTATTGCTGGTGGATAGCCCTGATTCTAGCTTGTGTTATGTGGCCATCGTTTGCTATCCTCATCAATGGCACTCCCTCTGAGTCTTTCGTATCCAGTATCGGCCTTCATCAAGGGTACCATCTTTTTCCTTGTTTATTTTCTGCACTGACTCTTTATCGCGAGCGTTGAGGGCTGCGGCACGGGATTCAGATCTTCATCCTTATGTCCTTGCTCCCAGTGCCCATCTAATCTCGTACTTTTTATTTGTAGATGATGCTTGCTTTTGGGGCATGCTTCTGTTCCTTGTGCCCAGGGGTTCAGGAGGATTCTAGAGAACTACTGCCTCTCTTCGAGGTAGAGAGTAAATCTTCCTAAATTTGAGGTTCACTTCAATTTGAAGACTCCTCCTTAGACTAGAAGTCGCATTCGGGACATTCTTGGATCACTGAGTCTCAGGCTGTTTTACAGTACCTGGGGGTTCCCATTTCAAGGGGTAGCTCCTATAGGCGAAGTGTGGTCGTATGGTGCAGGTGGTTCAAGAGATGGTGGAGGGGAGGCAAGGCAGAGCATTATCTTTGATGGGCAACCTTGATTAGTCAGTATTGACATCACTACTAGTGTATATGCTCTTCAGTGCTATCCTCCCTAAGTCTGTGGTATGCAAGGTGGAATAATTTATCTGCTCATTCTTGTGGAGTTCAACCTCAGGTGGGCGGAGAGTTCATCTTCTGAACTAGCATGCTATTTGCCTGCCTATCCAGGAGGGGGGTCTTGGCATCCACTCACTTGCTGCCAGGAGGGAAGCCTTGTTAGCTAGACATGTTGTTAGATTCTTATTATGCCCTGATAGTCTGTAGACCTCTTTGATGTTGGCTAGATATGGCTCTTTACCTATGAAGAGGGGTGTTTGGAGGGGGCGATTTGGTTATGTTATTTGGAGAGAAATGGTGGCTAGAGCATCAGATGTGATCCACCTGACAAGATGGATAGCGGGAGATGGCGGCATATCAGTTTTTGGCATGATCCTTGGATTGCGGAGACCCCTTTGATTCGGTGGCCTATCTTTATCTCCATGGATATTTCGGAGTCTATATTAGTTTCTGATTTCCTCATCCTAGATGGCACCCAGTAAAATGTGAAGATGGTCACTCAAACTTTGGGAAGATCTTGGGCTTATGGGTCTTATCCATTGTCTTGCCTGTGCACCCATCTAGGGATGTTAGAGTATGGAGATCTTCTACTTCGTCCAGGGCTCTGATGTCGGACTTGTACCTCTTGTTTTGCCCGATGCCTCAGCAAACACTTGATATTGGTTGGGATTGGAGGTTAGTGGTTCACCCTAGAGTTAGTATGCTCATTTGGAAGGTAGCGTGGCATCGCCTCCCTACTAGAGCCTTCTTGATTGCTAGAGGTCTTCACATATCTTATGTCTGTCTTGCTTGTGGGAAGGACAGAGAGACTCTTGTACATGCTCTTTTTTTATGTTAGAGGGCCCGCCAGGTCTGGTGGTTGGCTCATCTGGAGGGCTTCCTGCTTGAAGCTGACAATAGTCAATACTTTTCTGGAGCAGCTTCGGCGGACCAGTGGACAATCCTCTCACTCTTGTATGGCCTATGTTGTTATCATAACTAGCTCACCATGAATGCCTTGATCTTTAGCTCATCTAAAAGCACATGATGTTATAGTGAAGCGAGCTCGCACTCATGGGAGAGTATTTGACCATGTCTACTTGGAGACCTGGGGCTTCAATGATGCTCTTCGAGCGCCCACCAGGTTTTCATCTCTTGGGAGCCCCCTCTTCCAAGGTACCTTTTGGTCAGCTTTGATGGGAGTGTTAGGGGTAGATGGGGAGGAGCCAGCTTTGTTATTAGGGGTTCTGATCTTGGTATTGTCACTGCTGGAAAAAGTTTCCTCTTCGAGCCGACTGTCCCGGTGGCGGAGCTTCGGTGTGCTTGGGCTAGCATAGTATATGCTCGGAGGATCTTGTAGGCTGACTGCCTTATTATAGAGGGAGATTTAGCTACTATCATCTCTTAGATCAGGAAGGCTATGAGGCTATGTCCATGCACCCTCTTATCCGTGACATTGCTCTCATCTTGCATGGCTGCTCAGATATCATCGTTAGACATGTTTATCGAGAGGCAAACTCAGTGATGGATTGGGTTGCCTACTTTATTGCCAATCATTCTGGCAATGTACTTTGGATATGTTTGGGGGATGCCCTTGGTCCTCTCCGGGACATTATCCTTTTGATTATCTCGGTGTATTCATTTTAGGATGGTTAATTGAATACTCCATTTTATCAAAATAAATCCTATATGATAAGGCCAATATATATATATATATATATTATTATATATATATATATATATATATATATATATAGTATAATATATATATATAATTATATATTATATATTATCGTCGTAGAGTTAGGGATTGTACTTTTTTTCTTACATTTTTACTAGGTAAAGAGGAGTCCCGAATTCTTTACTTGAAAAGACCTGAAAAGCTACCACATGTCCCATATGGACTCCCTTTAATGTAGTCAAAGATAATTCACATACAATGTAAATAGCAAGATATCTACATTCTTAATTGATCAATTAACAAAAAATAAAAATAACTAAACAATAATAGAATAGTATATAAAATAAAACCATTTTTTTAAAAAAAATAATAAAAATAAAAAATGGTAAATATTTTGTAAAATTGATTGATAGATTAATCAGATAAAATTTTTATCATTTCCTATGATGAATCAAATTTTTTTATTAGATATATATTTTTAAAATTAAAAGCAAATTCACTACACAATAATTCAATAATTATCAAAAATATTAAATATATAATTGATAATTGATAAAAAAATTATAAATTAATTAATTATTAATATATTAATAAATATATAAATAATGTTTTGATTCTTGAAAGTGAGTATGAAGTCAAGGTTGCTTTGAAGGCCTGCTATCAGGGGCGGATTGCCGGGGGAACAGGGGGCCTTGGGCCCCCACGGTCCCACCCCTCCACCATTTTTAGGAAACCCCTTCCCCTCCATACTTTTTTATCACTGCATGGCCCCCCCACCCCTCCATCATTTTTTAGGACCCCCCTCCTTTTTTTATCATGCATGGGGATATAAAAATGAACTACACGATTCAAATTTTTTTTTTTTTTGACGTCCAAAGTCTAACATTCAATTAAAAAAGTGAAAATGTTGTGATTCACGATTATCACAACCCTGTCCTCTCTGATTACTTCTGACTCGGATTTATACTTTCAAATTATGATCTGGATCGCAGAAGCTTGTGAAGGGAGTTTTTTGATTGAAATGCAACCGTCAAATTATTACATTTATCATTGGACATGTCGTGAGAAAATCTGGGCTTGAAATCATTTAGTGTTGTCCATTGCTGGGCAACACTTTGACACCTAAAATTGGATACACTCAAGCTTTGCACTGAACTCTGAGCTTTTTTTTTTTGTAAAACTAAAAAAAGTGGGCCTCCATTTTTTCATAATCTTTCATAGATTAAGTATTTTTTTTATAATTTTTTTTGTGATCTTTCAATTTTTCCAAATTTTAGGTATTTGGGCCCCTAAATTTCTCTCTCTCACCTCAAAAAATAAAAAAAAATTGGTGAAAAAATTTTCAAAACTTTCTATGATATGGTATTATATTTTTGCCCCCTAGAAAATTTGGTGTAGTCCGCCCTGCCTGCTATGGAGTATATGGCAAGGAAGTGGCCAAGCAATTTGCATGTGTTCACTAGCTCGCTTTTCTATTTTGACTAAGTTCGCTATACTAGGACCAATTTGGACTAATAAATAGTATTTAGATTGCATTTGGTAGCATACAATCCATTTAGATTACTGGTAAGTTAATAGGGCTCCATCATATTTCTGTATTTACATATTTTTCTAGATGGTATCTTGATTATCAAATTATCCTCCCCTCCTCCTTTTATCTTCCTTTCCATATTATATAAGATAATAATATTTTTATGATAATATAATATATATTATATATATTTTAAATAATATGATAAATATATTATATTAATGTATATATTACTATGTTAGATATATTAATATTATATTAATATAGTATATTATTCTATATTTATATTTTATAATATAAAATATATTATATTATATTATAATTAATATTAATATGTAAATTTATATATTACTTACTATATTTATGTAATATATCAAATATATCTTCTATTTAATATATAATTTTTATATTAAATTTATTTAATATAATTTTTTATTTTTATATAAATATTAAAAAAATAATTTTTTTTTAAATGGATAAAATATAAATATGTATATATATTATAAATAAAATATAGATTTGATTTAAAAGTATTTTGAAAAATTGATTTATATTACGTACTATTATCTGTATGTATCAAATACAGTAATCCATATTATCTATAATCAATATTACTAGTAATTCATATTACTGATAATCCATATTATTTTCAAAAATTACCTGGTAATGCACCAAGTATATAATCTTAGATGAATAAGCCTGGAAAGAAAAATCGATTATTTTGTAAATTATTTTTGTTATTTTCTTTCTTCCTCCTTTTTCATCTTTACTTCGTCTTCTCCCTCCGCTTACCATTCTTCTCTTCGTCCATTCTCCTTTCATTCCATTCCAGAAAGCGGAAGTATTGTCCCTCCTTAAATTTAAATTATATTTCCGACCAGGACAAACAGAACTATGATCAATCTATTATTTTCAGTTTTTCATTTTGATGTTAAACAAGAAACACCTTGATTTCATTTAATTCTGCAGCATGGATACAGCTTCATGGCGTCGTTTCTCACCCAAATTGAAGGGAAAACGAAAAGAAAGAAAGAAGTAATGGCCTTCTCTCAACCTTAGGTACGTAGCAAAGTAATTATCCATGCCCAACTCTGCACTCGCTCCCACCTCGCAAAAATTCCAACAATCATTATTGATCGCTTCCAATACTAGTTTAAGTTTCAAACGAAAAAATATTTCCATCCACAGACGCATCTTCTGGTGACCTATTAAATTCGCCTTCCGATTCCATAATAGGCTTCTTTCAAGCTTGCATAGTGCTACAACATTAAAGTCAAAGGGGCATCAAGAAAATGTTGTAAAAATATTTAATTTTTATATCAGGATCGTGCTTTTATATAAATATAAAAAATCATAAATCGTAAAGACATATCTTGAACTATTATACCGGTCTGTAGATAGCGCAGTCCTTGAGATGTCCCTCGCGTAGTTCTTGATATATTCCTACTTCTTTGCAAGGTGACTGGTCTTTCTCTCTCATCACTTTCTTTCTTTTATGTAAAGATCGATGGGAAACCATACACCGTTGTTATGAGAGTTGGAGAAAAATGACCAAGTTATTTATAGCTGTATATGTCTCTTCCATTAGAAGTCTGATGAAAGTCTAAAATCTAAGTTAGGATTTCACTCCAGTCTTGTTTTATTTAGTTTTATTGGAAATAGTTTTTTTAATCAATTGGATTCTGATCTAGTAAATATGATCGATTCAAAAATTTCCAGGATAAGATGATAATTAAGTCATATATATTAAATTTTAAATCTTACAAAGAAAATGGATAACTTTATGAAGAAAGAAAGAAGAAAGATAAGATAGATAGAGACTCATCCACAAACTCAGTTGAAACTGAGCGACATTAGAGAAATATAAATCGAACAATTAGGAACAGTTTTGATAAAGACATTATTCAGCCAAGACCAACTCTGAGTAAATGGCAATTTCAAAAGAAGGACAAGTTCAAGACATCTCAAAGAACCAGACAAGGAGACCAAAATCTCAACGCTAACAGTCACAGCACCAGTTTCGAATAACAGATATATCGATCTCGATGGCTTTCTCCATGCATATTGGCATGACTATGTATTCTTAAAACATTGCATGAAAAGAAAAGCATAAGCAATGTTTGTTTGCATCATGGATTTAATCAAATCTACTATGTTGCTCTATTATTAATATAAAAATGTACTAAATCAACGGCTTTGAAAGAAGAAAAATGAAAGTTTAACCTTAATGATTTATATGCACTGAACCATATAGAGCTCCACGTCATAGGTTTCTTCTCCTTTGCTTCAGATGACAAATTCCTAAAATGTATCTAAAAACCATACAAGATATCTCGAGAACGGACTAATCTACTTCGAGCTTATCAGAAGGCCACAATGTACAATATTGCTGTCAATATATTACAAACTGAAGTATGAAAAGAATAACTCGATTCTAGAAGTGTTATCAAGCGTAATATCTTAAACAATTTTTTTTTAAAAAAAAAAAATCTGAATTTTCAAGCTTGTCATTGGCTCATCAAAATTATACAATACCTCGTAATTATGGGATCAGGGAAAATAATTGATGCAAAGAAATATTGAGCTCCATAAAGGATCTATTTTTGAGAAAAAATGATGGCGGGACACCAAGCTTCATTTCATGAAATGTTTATACGAAAAATATGTGAAGAGACAGCATTAGCAGAGAAAGGGCTCAGGCCAACCTGGCATCCCAACGTAAAAGACCAGGAAAAATAAGAAGATGGCAAACTCCAAGAAACGGATAAGCACTTTTATAATTCCATATATGAAGCCCTGATACCACCTTAATTTATTTTGTTGTGTTTCAAACTTTTTTTTTTAAATAAAGAAAAGGGATAAGGGTTTAAATCCGGTGTAGCTACCCCGCAGGCCTCCATCATACCAGATAATGTTTGGCAATCTTTCTCACCTCACCGGATAATGTTTCGTAGTTTTTCTCTACCAAGAGATGAGTACGTCAATCTGACATCACTAAGATGTCGATCGATAGAACGAAAAATAAAAAAAAAAATTCTGATCTTTCATTCATACCAACTATCATGGATCTCAGAAAATAATGTTGAGCTAAACTTCTACCTACCAGCGGTTGTGTTTCAATGCTTGTTGCAAATATAATTGCACAAAGTGAACAAGCATGCCTATATTATTATACGAGGGTCCAGTCACATATATTTCTGTACAGCCATAAATGGTGCTTGAGCCATTGCTATATTTCCCAATCCGAGACATGGAAGCTTTTATTCCTACTTGTGCTCACACAATCCACAATAATAACTTGGCCTCAATGTGCCTAAAAGAGGCTAATTTGAGCAAGCGATAAGCTGGCCCAACCTACAGGGCATCCTTGGAATCAATATGAGATTACAGCTAGTTTATGATTGAACCTAGTTTTCTCACCCAACCAACTACAATCTTAGTAATGCCATCACCACATACATCCATATAATCCTAAATTTCCCGAGGACAAAACCAAGAGCTGTATGAAGGACATGCTTGCGATGCCAAAAGAAAATCAGGTAGCTAATGGTTGACCAGGTTCTGTTAGCAGAGCAACTACCTCATAATTTGAATGAGAGGATAATTTTATAACATTTCCATATATCAATTGTATACCGCAATTTTTTAAAAATTAGTGCCTGTACAAGAAAGAAAGGGAAAAGAAAGCCAGCAATTTTTAATCTAGTTGGTTGGCAATTCATCTCCAGGACTCATTTTTGGAGGTCAAGGTTCAAATCCTAGGTAGCGGTGAGAGAGAAGGTCATCTATTATACGCTACCATTATGGTTTACACTGCTGTCACATTACATCCTGATGCCCGGATCCATGCTGTGGGGCACTATTCCACTCTATAATAAACTGTGCAAGGAATACATATCCCCTGCTTCCACGGGAGCACTACTGTATTATTACCCTTAGATAGTATTTGGATACTGGAGTAGGGCATGGAACAGGACCTTATTCCATGTTATTCCCCTAAATGGTCCAAAAAAAAAAAAGTACCCCGCTAGAATTGGTATTCCAGTCAACTCTCTCTATTTCCATTTTCTTATTCTATGCTTCCCATGAAATAGGTATTCCAGCTTTCCTTATTCCAGGAGTATTATGAAAATTTCTAAAAATTAATTAGTATAAAATATATTTTTTTTATATTTAATATATCATAATAATAAATTAATTATATAATATACTTTTAATATATCATAATAATAAATTAAATAATATAAAATATTTTAATTATTTTAATATATCATACTAATAATTAATTAGATAATATAATTTTAATATATCATAATAATAAATTAAATAATAAAAAATAATTTAATTTATTATTTTAATCGATTATAATAATAATTAATTACTATAACATAATTTAAATAGATCATAATAATAAATAGATTAGTATAAAATAATTAATCAATTATTTTAATAGATCATATCAATAATTAATTAGCATAATAAAATTTTAATAGATCATAATATTAAATTAATTAGTATAAAATAATTTAGTTAAGTAATTATAAAATTAAAAATATTTGATAACTCATTTTACCTTATTATTTGGTTAGGGATATTATTAAATTTTTTTTTAAAAAAATTCATATATTTCTAATAAAATACATGCTTATTTTCATGTCATCCAAACATCATTTAGAATAATACTGTATTAATTGCACTGAAATGGAATACATATTTCAAATCAAACAGAAAACTAGAATAACGAAGAGGATAAATTATTTTTGAAAAATTCGTATGCCTATTTTTAAAATAACTTTTTTCCTATCGGAACACTATCTCAGTGGCACTACATTTAGCACTCACTGGATGCACAGCTCAAACCTGGCCCTCTTCCTAGGTGTGAGATGCCTGTATGGTATTCACTCAGTTTGATGGATGACCGCACAAGCCACCACTGTTCAGTCTGGAGGACATTTCCACTTCGCCAGTGCCCATAAAATATGGGCCCACATTATGAAAAGATATTGATGGATCCAGTGGCCCATGTCCCTGTATATCAGTGCTAGGTAGTTGTGAATGTAACAGGTAAAAAGCAATTTTTATGGACAGGGTTTGGTCCCGGTTCCATTCTCTCAAGACAGTTGTCCAACCCCAATTCCATGTAAAACCCTAATTTGAATCGACAAGTGTCGGCCAAAAACCCTGTTCTCCATCTTCCTATCCAGCGGGGACCAGCACCTATACAGGGGGAATTATTGGTTAAGACCATTTTACTATGTTTATCTTAAATTATTCAATAAAAAATTATTACATTATTTAAAAAATTAAATATATTTATTAAAATTAATAAAAAATATTAATTAATAATTAAATATTTTTTAATTCGAAATTTTTAATCAAGCTTAAATAATAGTATTCTATTTTTGAATAATAAATGATATAATAATTTTTTCATGGATAGCCGGTACAATTGCTCCAATAAATAATTTTTAAATAAAAAGATCTATTCCATGGAACTATGAATGTAGGCACTGTCTTGGTTGTTGTGGATTATAATAAATTTCTTTCTAAACAATTTTTTTTTTTTTTTTTTTTTTTTTTTTTTTTTTTTTTTTTTTTTTTTTTTTTTTTGGTATTCTAAACAAGTTTTTGAACATGTATGGTATGTGTCCGTTTCCTGATGCATGTTATATATATTATTTTAAAGAAAATTGATTTTTGGTCTTTCAAATTAAATTTTATTTTAATGCTGAGATTTGCTCTGGCTCCAATATTAGTAAACTATTAATGATATAGATTTTATAAAAAAGTACTGGCTTGTGCATCTTCCATATTATTCTAATATTAAAGATTGTGATAAATGCCGGGTTTTTTTTCTCAAAAAAAATAGATTATATTAATAATTTTTTTTTATATTATTTATTTAAAAAATATCATGAAATTACTCTTGTAAAAAAAAATGTTGTTTATAATGAAAGATTTTTGTTCATCCTAACTATATCTCATGCCTTGGTCAAGGGGATGTCGAAGTAAAATGGAATCGAAGCTCCACTGTATAAGAAGCCCAGCCGCTTCGGCATCGGTCATGCTGAGCTCATAGCCAGCCCCACCCCCATCTCGTCACCCGCCTGCTATCTCCTCTTCCGGGTATGGGGGAAATCTCTCCCCACTCCGGTGTTTTGTTTCTTTTTCTCACCCTCGTTTTCCCCATTCTCGCCACCATCCTCCCCCATCAACCTCTCTCCTCCGGTGAATCAACAATCCTCGTAAGTGATTCAGACTGTGGGTCGGATCTACATCTTCTTCTTCTTTTTTTTTATTTTATTTTTATGTGATTTCTGGACGCAGCGGTTTATCGATCTCTTCCCGGCCTTGTGAGTTGGAGATTTGGTTGATGGGGTGTGGGGACGTCAAGAAAGCAGGAAAAGGAAGGAGTCGAGGGTGCTACAAAGCGGGAATCGGTCGATAACCTCTGCATCCGGCTCTCACATCCCCACTCTCCCAACGCGCAATCTCCATTCCTTTTCTTTTACTAGGGCTTCTTTTTCTTTGTGCCATTTTAGTCTAGTTTTAGTTATCTTTCCTTGTCGCAAAAAAGAAGTTGGTATTTCTCAAGCCATCTGATTGATTGGTTACAATTGCGGTGGATTCAACATCAGATCATCTAAATAGATAGACGATCGGGATCGGGAAAAGGAAATTTGTAGCGTCACAAAGCTATTAGACTCTTAGGCTTCCCAATTGATGCAGGTTTTGATCTGGAATTTGTAGATTTGACTATTGAAATAACTTGATAATATTGAATCTGGCATATCGAGTGGTGAAAGAAAGGTTTTTTATGGGGATGGATGGGTGCTTATGGTAAGATGAAGCGTGCTTCACGATGTATGATTGACGGAGTCAAGAAGGTCAAGAATGTGATGGTAAACTTCTTTGTAATAGGATGTTACGATCATGTTGTTTGAAAATTCTTGTTCTCTTAATCGATTTTAATAGTATGAGTCCTGTTCATGGATCAAGGAATACAAATTGTTGGATTATGTTTATTTATATTTAGTCTTCCATTTATTTGTCATCCATCATCATCGTCAGGAGTAAGAGATCCTGTAGGCAAATGATTTTCCTTGTCAGGTTATGCTATGTGTGTTAAGATATCCATATTTCTGCTGTATATTGATGCAATGTACCTAAATAATTGGTGGTTCAGGTGATTCACAGATGCTCTGTATTTATGGCTGCTACTTACTTCCATTGTTCAAAAGTTTTAATTCTCTTAAATGCTCTTCTTTTCAGCTTTTTTTTTTTCATGCCAATAATATATTATGAAATCTAAGCTGATATTTACAGAAACCACATTATTTCCTTAAGTTCCTTAATGCCCTCAGATCACAAGCCAAATCTCACATTTCTAAAATAATACTACTTGATAACCATAAGCATAATCCAACAAGTCTTTCTCCTTTTATTGGGTTTATCTTATTTATCCTGTTACCTTAACATGGTTCATGTAAGTATAATCATCACATGACTACATTAGATAATTGCTAGAGATGAAGTCCCCAAATCCATACACAACAACATATAGGGATAGGTGGTGTATACCTTAAATGTCTTTATATCATTTAGTACGCATCTAAAGATGCATTATCTGTGAGATGCATGCAGTGAGTTGCATATGTATATTTGTCTAATACTAGCAGGAATCTTTTTCTTAGGATAGCGCACCTGCTCCAAAATCTTCGTGGAAACTCATCCCTATACTTTCTCCCACTTCTGGTAGCTAAGGGCTAACTTATCATGTCCTATTAGTGAATAAAGAAGATACAAAAGTGTTCTTGTAATTTTCATCAATTAAAAGACCGATGTTTTTAAGTGCCGAAATGTATTGGGTGGTATTCAGTGTACCTCATTTGCTTAGAATGGTACAAGTATTGGGACCAATTTGGGGGCTTGGTACACCCCTTACCAACACATGGTATGAGTGCTTTGCCAACTTCAACAATGTAACCACATGCAGATATGACAATACTGTATCATACCATACTGTACCAGTATGGTACCGGTACTCATCCTAGTGCTAGAACTTACATTATTGAAAGAATCTATATGCAGATTTCACAAAAAAAAAAAGGAATCTATATCCAAATGAAGAAAGATAAACCAGTTCAGTAGTTTTTATAGGCATTATTTTTTTTAAAATAATTCCTTGTGTTTTGATGAAAATTACATGACATTTGTTTTCTTTTTGTTAGGCAACTTAGAGCTGACATCGCTTCCAGGCTTGAGCATGCATTATTTGTATGTTCTTTGGATGCCTTTTCTTACCTTCAGTCTGCAAGGTTTTCTTGGCCTAGAAATTGGTTCCTATTGGTATTGGAAACTTGCCAGCCGTTGCTATCTCAACTGATGTAAAGAAACATGTCCTGAGTTGACATCAGCTGATATTCAACGTATTGGTCCTGGTTTTTTTAATCTTTTGTGAGCAACAATATTAAATGGGCTTTTAATTATTAAATGTCAAAGCCAATGCTTTGAATAGTAGTTAATCCCAGTTTCTGTATATTGGCCAAGAACTAGGAATGTCTTGCTACTTTACAAAATTTTCCAGCATTCCATCATCACTGACATAAACTGAGATCTTGGTGCATCTTGGTTCTGGCCATCCAGTGAGATGGCCAAGATACAACTCAAAAACCTTGTCAAGTAACTTTTCATTTTATAACATTGTTGTCTTATTCAGACATCTTACCTAAGAAATTGCTATATGCTTCTCTATGTACTTTCATCAATTTTCTTACTTGATCAGCAGTTTGATATGTTGTAAAAGCTTCATTTTGATCTCCACAAACCAAGACATTACGCATATTTCTAACATAAGCATCTAGTAGACAAAATTGGAAATTAGAGAAAAATATCCAACTTCAGAAGGTTTGCTCTGACCTTTCCCAAACTGGGTGCTTGTAAATAGTATGCGTAATTATTTTCTTGACTTGTTTATCTACCATCTCTTATGTTTTTTATTTGTAGTTGGATTTTAATGCTGAGATCCGATAGGTTTATCTCCATAATAGAAAATATATGACGTTTGTTTTGAGCAAGGTTGTATAACAAGTTTGAAATTATCATATAAGGGTTGGTTTCTTGAAACATCTGCAATTGTGATCTAAAACATCTTATTTTGCAGGTTCAGAGCTTTGTGAAACTTCTAGAGTTGCCTTGCTGTAAGAGAATTTCTTATGTGTCATGATTCTAACAAAACATTTAGCTCCCATGATGTTGTTGTATACCTTATTTTTATACATCAAAAGATGATCTTGAATTTGTTTGAATCATCAGGCAAATCCTTCCTAAGTTGCTTTTACTCAGGTTCTAAGAAACTTATGTAAATGAACAAATGAAGAAATGAAGATTTAGAATGTGTATATGGTACAAAGACAATAATTAAGTCAATGTTATGAATCATTTGATTGATTGCCAACTAATTGCTGTTCTTATTTAACTGGTAAGAAACAGAAATTTGATAAAGAACCATGAAAATAAGGTTGTGCATGCAGATAGAGTTTTTATCAGATAAAAGTTTTTGTCTAACTGATGTTGTCAAAACCTTGTATGTACCACTTCTAAATGCTGTGAAAGGAACATTTGCAAATGAATTTAATTTTTGACTGTCATAAAGATTAGAGATCGGAATAGTAGTATCTTTAACTTTTCCATGTTAAATACTTTTCTAGTTCTCGACTTTTCTCAGTGATTACCTTTGGCATTCCTGATTCATTTTAGCTTGTGTGCAAAAGTTTTGCTTGCATTTTTAAATTAAATGAATGTAAGTTATTTTATATTTTGATCTCTCTGTTTTTTATTTTTTATATTTTACAATTTACTTCTTACCTGGTTTAAACCTCACTAACGTGCAAGTGCAATCATATCTCACTGATACGAGCTTAAGCTGGGTTGCAAAGAAGCTCGAAGTGATATGTAACTTCCTTGCACATTGATTTCGTCATGAAAATAGTTGCTCAAGTCATTTTGAAGATCCATCTTTTGATATTGTATTGGCCAACACTTGGTCATAATTATGCTTTTCATTTTCAAGTCTATAACCAACCAAGCAAATTTGGTGTATGCCTTACAGTGAAATTCTTGTGATTTGGTGAAGCTGATTTTTTATTCTAAATCTACGTTATGCCCTTAACTCAATAATGACTATCATACCCATATAGAATGTCCTTTTCTTTGGAAACACAATAACATAAATTTATTCCACTCCATGGATCACCATTTGCAGGATGTGATTTTACATCGGAGGACTCTTGTACGGTCCTTTCTTGGAGACTGTCAGATATGTATTACTGTTTCCTTTTAACTTGTTTTGAAGCTTAATAGCTTAAGTTTTGTACCTACCTTGTTGCACTACTTGCACCTGCCACTCTACAATACTTACCTCCAATTACACACTATCCACCATCCTATTAGTTTGTGTAAATGAACTCGTGGTCAATGTTTGTCTTACTTAATTCTGCTGTATTATTTTGTATGTCTGTATTTCTTATATTTTTTGCAACACAACTACCATGGAGTGTTTTGAGTCATGTATTTCCATTTTGATAGGGCACACCAACTTTGTCCACATTTGCAAAAATGCCACAGTGCCACTTCCACTTCTTTTTTTGCTTTTGTTACGGACAAGGATTCAGGTCCCAGTGGAACGTCCCGTGGGACATCGGAACGGGGTACCATCTCATATGTTGGGTGTCACGCCCCGAATCCAATACCAGAAACGGCTACGTGACCGGCCGCACAAACCCTAGGTTTTACCCTAAAGATTATGCAAGGCCTAGGTACACAACAATTCAAATATATATCCAAAGTAAATTAATATTGTATAAACAAATCATTAACAATGTATAGTTCATAATTTAACTCGATTATAAATTGGTCTACTGACTCACAAACGTCAGTAACCGGACTAACTATTTATCTCACAAACATGATGCTCCGTCTCACGCCCAGCCCAGATCCTCTTTAAGTTTCCTGAGTCTCTGAAAAAAAACAGATGGTAGGGAGTGAGCTACATAGCCCAGTAAGGGTTCCAAAATAATCACCAATAATAATTTACATGTATATGAAAGCAGTAAACATTACCATAATATATGACGAATCAACGATTCCGATTTCATATTAACAAAAACTTTGGAAACTTTATTTTTTTCTTCTTATAGAATTTTCAATTATTTAACCATTATCTTTAGGGTTCTGGACTAACCACGGTCACACTTCAGCCTGTGACTGGCACACTGTTGTCACACTCCAGCCTGTGACGGGTACACTGTTGTCACACTCCAGCCTGTGATGGGCACACAAATTGTCACACTCCAGCCTGTGACGGGCACACTGAGAAACCACGGTACCGCCGTGGCATGGCTAGTCCAAACACCAGTTCTCTTAACACTTTATCATTTCTTTAAACATAATCGGATCATGTCACTTCCAGCGATTGCTATCACGATCAAACACATTTCAAGATCACATGGCAAATACAACAATACTAACAACAAACTCGATCCGTAACCCGGAAATCAAATCATGCTATCCGAAAACTACTATGCATGAAAAATATTTAATTATGCTCGAATCAATCAGGTTATGTAAATATATTAATAAATACGGTGATTAAGTTAGAATTCCTTACAATCAACTATCCACGCTTGTACTAATCCGAACCCGAAATCGGTGCGACGTCTTCCCGCTCAGAAGACTGATTCTCTATATAGATAAATAATTTAATTAAACTAAATTCTAAATTTTTTCACGAATCTTGAAAACAAATCGCTGATTTTCTCTCCCTTCATTCTCTCTCCTCTTTCTCTCTCCTCCTTCTCTCTCATCCTTCTCTCTCCTCTTTCTCTCTCCTCCTTCTTTCTCCTCCTTCTCTCCTCTTCTCTCTCCTCCTTCTCTCTCCTCTTTCTCTCTCCTCCTTCTCTCTCCTCTTTCTCTCTCTCCTATCATTTTATTTTTTTTATTTTATTTTTTTACATATATATATATATATAATTTTTTTAATTAATATTTTTCTTTCTTTCTTTCTGGCCGTACATAACCTTTTTTTTTTTTTTTCTTTTTTCTTTTCTTTTCTTTTTTTTTTCCTTCTTCTTTCTTTCTTCCTCTTATTTTCTTCTTCTCCCGAACCACCCCTGCTCCCATTCTTATCCAACCAACCCCCTCCCCCGGTTGCGACGCCGCCACGAGACAATCACCGGAGGAGGGCTCGGCAGACCGGATGCGAACCGAAGGGAGGACGGCGGCGCGACCATCGTCGACGAACGGCCCAGGCTAAACCGAAATCCAAGAAGAAAAACCCAATCAAATTTTTCTAAATTGAATAAAAATAATTAGACTTACTAGTGCATGAAGGAACTCTCCGTCGCCCGTCGGAGAGGAAGAACATGGCTTGGAAGGGGTTTGAAGATTCGATTGGGTGACAACGAAGAAAGATTTAAGGAACTCTCGATAGCCTTTCCTCGCCGTTTGGGGAGCAACCCACCGTCGGATCGGAGTTCCACTCCATCCCGGACTCGTCGTCGACTTCTCCCCTCCCTTCCACGACTCTTTCCCCGACTTCTCCGGCGAAGACCCCGGTCGAAACCTCGTTCGACTCCGCCTCTTCTCCCCTGTTCCGGCCTTCATCCCAATTTTTTTTTTTTCTCAGTCTGGGTTGAAGTCGGCTGGATCTGCCGACTTCAGCCCAGGCCCAGCGTTTACATTGGGACAGGATGTCCAGCTAGCATCCTAACATCCCAATCAGGACACCTTGGGACACCCTTTGTCCCAAGTGTCGGGACGGGACGGGATGCGTCCCGTTCCATGAAAAATCCAGGACAGCTCTGTCCTATAGGATTTAAATCTTGGTTACGAACCTATTGTAGCCTTAATAGCATCCAGCATATAAGATATAGTAGCATGAGCTGGAAATAGACTTCAACATTCTAATGATATTGCCTAAGGGTCTTATTTTGTATCTTCTGAAAAAAAGAAACACTGATTAATCAAATTATGAGACGATAAGCCATGCAGATGAATTATCTAAAGCTGATCTTATTAACCATTTTGCTGCTGCTTACTTGGTGGGGGACAGAACTGTTGACAAATGATTGGAAACATGGCATTAGGATTGAATGCCAAAACCTTATAAAATTTTGGCTATTAAAGATTATGTAGAAGCAACTAAAGCTTGTGCACGCTATACATATGTGACTCCATATAAAAGGCTGATATGTTTGAGTTGATGTCCAGCTGACCTTGGATGATACCATCTTAAGTTAGTTTTCTGGATTTCGAGGAATCCTCAAAATCCAGAAAACTAACTTAAGATGGTATCATCCAAGGTCAGCTGGACATCAACTCAAACATATCAGCCAGAAAACTAAGTATTTATCAAAGTAATTTTTTGCTGCCTGTATAACTACTCAGGTGACTGGTTAGAATGTTGCAATGTGCAGAAAAAGTCACTAGTTGAAAACTTACCGTTTGTTAGATTTTTGCTGAGCTGAATAAGGTTAACATTGCAACTTGTGTGAGTTACAGATACATGCTTCCTCATCACTAAGCTAGTCTTTTTGAGGTCAATCCATTGCAGTACCTTAGCATGCCTGCAGTATGACATCAGTGCATCTGTGGTGCAAGCCAAGCCAATCATAGTTTGTCATTGATGTGGATCGTTGTATCTCTGGTATGATGGCATATGTGCACTTCAGGTTTGAGCCTGGATTGTATTTGGCTGCATTGATAACCAATTTCTGGCTCACAGGAATGAGAAGTCTCATCTTATGTTGATATCCTGCATGTCAACTATCATGGCATATGTGCATCTTTATCTATACAAGGTGGAGTGCTTAAAATGATCTAACATGGTAATGTCAATATTGTTATAAATTTAATATGTGCAAACAGGATATTGTTTGAACATGAAAGTCCCTATGTCATGCGCTATCCAGGAAACAAAACAAAAATTATATAGTCAAGTCCAAAAACTTACACGAGACTGGAATTTTACCAGGCCAGTACTACTACCAGTGGGGACACGGGACAATAATAATAAAAGGGGGAATGGATTTGATTTCCGTTGTAATAGTGGAGAATGTAAAATCACGGTTTTGTCACTGCACTCTCTTAGCATCTTCCTCCTCTTTCTCCTGCATTTAACTTTTTTTTCTTTTCTTTTACCGACTTGCTTAAGCCACCTACTAAAATCGTTGTGTTTAGTTTTGAAATATATGAGGATGCATTATCGATTTGCAGGGCAGTTGGTCTGAAGGGGTAGGAGATTCCAAGTCACAAGTAGATCCAAAAGTTTTTTCAGACTTCTAGGGCAAAATTGACCTAAAAACTCAAACTATAACTTCTGACTTTTAAATTACTCAATTTTAGGCAAATATAACGAGACATCAGCTCGCCTTGGACAAATTCAACAATTATAGTGGAGGCGGCTGACCACCACCCCCCCCCCCCCCCCCCCCCCCCCCTCCCCCTGCGTACCCCTCTTGCTCTTTCATTGGAGAGTACTAATTGTGAGAAATATTTCTCTTTGGATAACATAGTTTCTATGTTTTGTAACATCTAATTTTCAGTTTTTTACATCTTTTTGGACGCGTCACTTAAGTGATGAACCCTGGCAAAATTTTGAATATTGATCCTACTCAGATTGTTTTAGTATGAAAATTCCATCTCTGAGAACCATAGCTGAAATCATTACTTTTGAGAAAAAAATCTTCTCTGTCAACCTCTTTGGAGGTCCGGGGAACCACTTTGTTTTCCTTGACCGAATGGAAATAATTGCTGTGTTGGCTTTTATACTAGGTGCGCTGGGAGCCACTTTGGGAACAACACTAGTGGACTTCATGATTTGGTCGGACTTTTGCTGGCATGATGGCGCGAGACATTCATAACCCATAGAAAAAATCTTTGTGCACCGCGTGAGGTGCAGAAAATTCAGCATGGCCCGTACCGTGCTTTTTTATTGATCCAAATGTATTTATTGTAGCATGACGGGATGGAAGCTGAGCGTGACTAGCATTAATTATTATTCAGTTTTTATTTGAAATTTTTGTTCATACCAAAATATCCTTTTTTTCGGTCCATTTTCTGTAGGAGTGTCGTAGATTTTGAACTAGGGTGTCGTAATATTGTTTCAGGTTTTATTTTATATTTTTCTGCTGGGATGTCGTAGGTTTTGAACTGGGATATTGTAGTTTTTGAACCAGGGTGTCGTAATATTATTTCAGATTTTATTTATATTTTAAAGCAAGGGTGTCGTAGGTTTTGAACCGGGATATCGTAGCTTTTGAATCAGGGCGTCGTAATACTGTTTCAGGTTTTATTTTATATTTTTCTGCAGGGGTGTCGTAGGTTTTGAACTAGGATGTCGTAACTTTTGAACTAATGTGTCGTAATACTGTTTCAGGTTTTATTTTATATTTTTATGCAGGGATGTCGTAGGTTTTGAACTAGAATGTCGTAACTTTTGAACTACGATATCGTAATACTGTTTCAGGTTTTATTTTATATTTTTTTGCAGGGGTGTCGTAGATTTTGAACTAGAGTATCGTAGTTTTTGAACTATGGTGGTGTAATACTGTTTCTGGTTTTAATTTATATTTTTTGCAAGGATGTCGTAGGTTTTGAACTATGGTATCGTAATACTGTTTTCTGGTCATTTTTGAACCAGGATGTCGTAGGTTTTGAACTAGTGTTGTAAGTTTTGAACTAGGATATCGTAATATTGTTTCAGGTCATTTTTGAACCAGGGTGCCGTAGATTTTGAACTAGGATGTCATAAGTTTTGAACTAGGATGTTGTAATACTGTTTCAAGTCATTTTTGAGCCAGGGTGTCGTAGGTTTTGAACTAGGGTGTCGTAGATTTCGAACTAGGATGTCGTAAGGGTATTTTGGTCTGGACGAAAATTTCAATTAATGCTAGCCATTTCAGTTTTTGTCCTATCATACTACAGTAAATATTTTTGGACCAATAGGAACGTGCGGTGCAGGCTATGCTGGATTTGCTGCATCGCACATGGTGCACAAAGAATTACTCTAACCCATACGCGTGTGCTAGAGGAGTTGTTGGGGTTTGCTAGAAGAGCGACCGATTTTACTGAGCTAATGAAAACTCAGGAGGTCCAGAATGGGAGAGATTTGTTCTCACCGCTCTAACAAAATGTACACACAATTGTCCATTATACTTTAAAAGGGGATAGAACAAGTATTTTTTTAAAAAATAATATTAAAAAAATTATTTATAAAAATAGATTTTTCGTAATATATTTATGGATTTAGGTAATTTTTGATCACGTGTCACCTGGACTTGGACACGTGGCCAGAGGAGGGACAGGTGGCAAGTGAATTTGGGACGTGGCAGTGAGGTGGCAGGTTGGATTGAAATTGTCTTTTTGAAAGATGTTTCGTCGAGAAATTGTTCGCCCTTCGTTCTGTTTTTTCTTCGTCTACCTGTCTTCTTCTCTGGCGTCATTTTTTGTCTCTGGTTCCATTTCTTTGTTTTTCTTCGTCAAATGCTTTGTCCCGGTCTCATTAAATGTATGAATTTTTTTTTCTTCCTTGCCTCACAGCACCTTGGTGTTGTTTAAATTTTTTTTGGCTTGTTCTCCTTTGTAGATCTGGTCCAAATAGAATCAGGTATGGTTTAAGTTCATCTCTGATTTTATTACAAAGGTCTGGTCCAAGTGCAGGAAAGTTCTTCTGATCTAAGAAAATTCAAAATTTTATTTTCTTCCATCCGGTATTAGAGGTAATTATATTATTTATTTTCTTATTCTAATTATTTAAATTTTTATTATAATTTTTATTTGGTATGATTTTTTAATATTTAATAATTTAATTTCAGAAATTTATAATGTAATGTTATGTTGTAGTTTTTATGATGCAATTGTATTGTATTTCTTATGATGCAATTGTATTGTATTTATTTTATTTATGTTTGTATAATATTTTGGGATACAATCGATGTAATTGTAAATTTTATTAAATTATATGGATATGTAGTAATTTGTTTTGGTTTTTTTTTTAATTATGTTATTGAAAAAAGAGAATATTAACAAGTTTTGATTAATTATCTGGTTATTTTTGATATAATATTTATTTTATCAGAAATTTAAAAATACTATATATTGTCAATGTTAAAATAAATAATAATTAAATGTATAATAAGTAGATCAAATTATAAGATAAAAAAAATTTAGTAATATATATAGATTTTTTAAATTATTATGCTCTGAAATAATGATTCAAATTATTTCAATTTTTTCAAATGTTTTGTAAATAACTTATTAAGAAATAATATATAATAATATTGTTTAAAGATAAATTAACATTTTAATTATTGAAGAAATTATGATATAGTACTAAGATTTGAAGAATGAATAGGTTATTAAAAATTTGTAATAAAAAAATTAGAAATAGATATACCTAGTTAATTTAGATATATGATTAATTGATTTGTTTAATATAAGTAAATTACGATGTTAATAATAAAAATTTAAAAATATAAATATGTATAGTAATTAAATTAATAATTAAATGAAGGTAAGTTTTTTCAGCTATATTTAATAATTTATTAATGTATTAATTAATATAAAAATAATAATGATATACTAAAATATTTTATTAAAAAATGTTAGAAATATGAAATTATAATGGTAGATAATTTAAGTTAGGAAAATTAATATGTATTGAATTATTGAAAATAATTTTTATTATGGATTAATCATTAAATTATTTCATCATTATAAAATTGAAGTAATAATTAATTATGAGTATATAAATATGTAAGAATAATATATTAATATAGATAGACATAATTAATATAGTTAAAAATAATTGATATGTTTAATATAAATAAATTATGATATTAATACTAATAATAAACTATATAAATATTTAAAGCATGTAAATAATTATTTAATTAAACATAAATTTGTCATGTTATATAAGTATTTTATTAGTTTATCAATATAGTTAATACATAAACAACATATAAATTAAGAATAAGGTAATTAATTTAAAATTAATAATAGTATAATAAAATTTATTGTATAAATATAATACATTACGAACATGATATGATTTATTCGATATAATTAAATTATTGTACGTTTACTAAATATTTAAAATGTATGAATTTTATAGCTTGTAAATAATTATTTAATTAAATATGAATACATATAGGTTTAAAGTTAATATATTAAATTATAAATGAAGTTAATGATTATCTATGATTTATAAATATTTAGAATATGTAAACAATTTAATAATAAAAATTAAAGAGATATGATATAAAATAAATTATTAAGTTATGAATGAAGTTGTTAATTTATATGCTATATTATTTATATTATTAATTTATTCATTAAAAATGTAATCATAGGATAGAAAAAATTATTTGAACGGAAATATTGGAAATATGTAGTTTGCATGTTTGTAGTTTTGTTTTTTTTTATTACATAGATGTATAGTATTAATTTTTATAGTATGTAATATGTAGATATTGGTATTAGTGACGTAATTATGTTTTGAAATTTTTTTTAGGTTAATCATTTGATTTTCTGTATATATTTTTATAAATTTGCATTGCATTGAATCATAGACCCGTCAATTGCTTAATATGCATATTCTGTAGTATCCGTACACTTTTTTAAAATTGTACGGATCTGAAAATTATGCATATTAATCAATTGATTATCCAAGTTGGACAGTTTGGAAATTATAAATAATTTTATAGGTCAGTAATCAAATGATGCGCAATGAAGATCGAATAAAATTTCGAGCATTATTTTTCTTTTGTCTTCGCATACATAAATATTTGTATGTGGAGAACTAAGGAGAAATGCTACCGAAATTTTATTCGGTCTTCATTATACACCGTTTGATTACTGTAAGTTGACTTGTAAAATTAATGCATTCCTGAATGGGATGGGATGTATTTTTATCTAGTAATTGATGATAGGATGCATTTATCATTTAAATTATCATAATCTCTGTACGTTGATAGTAATTTAAAAATATATTAAAATCTATATTTATATACTTAATAAAATAATTATATTTTTAATTTCATTGTCATATTATTTATTAATTTAATTGGTTTTTTTATTGATGTCAGTATAATTTTGAGAAGGTTATCTCTAAATATATTTTGTTTATTAAACATTTAAGGAGTAATGGAAGAAATAATCACAGCATTATGTTATATTAATGATTTTATGATTAATGGAACAAATAGGATTGAGTACAACCATGGACCGAAAAAGGTAATTAGAATTAATTCGGTATGACATTCCAAGAGTTGGAGAACAAATATGTAGAGTTATCCATATTGATAGAACTGGAAAAAAAATATTTATCATCTATAGATATCCATAAGTTATCCGGCCGATATTTGTAAAGTATGAACCTGTTCCACTAATCGATAATGAAGACATGAAGATAATGTTTTTAATTATCAGTTCATATCCATGTATATCGGGTGCAGAGTTGTATATAGATATCCAAGCCGTTGAAGCTCCTGAACCTGTTTGCGAACAGGATGATTATAAAGAGTTATTCAAAATATAGCAACAACTCGTGTAACTGAACAGGTTATTTCATAATGTACTCCGAACATCGTAGATAATGATGTAAAAAATATTGGTTCAGTTTTACTGTAGACCCATTACGTACGGTGGACAGTACTGTACCAAAAGTAATATTAAATAAGCATCAGTATATACAGCTATTGATGATACGGTGTATGTAGATAATCAATTTTTTAATGAGAATGATGATGAAAGTGAACATGATTTGATTGACAAAGCTAATGAAGCCGGTACTTCATACCTAGTAGGAAGTTCAGAGGATACCACTATTCCAAACTATTCTGTATTTGAAGATCCATATAGAACATTCACTCGGGTTGATTGGAATGCTGCGAATGTGTCAATGTATGCTTCATTGCAGGAACAATATGTTATATGGTAAAGGGATGAGGAATTACGTAAAGGATTTCGCTTTACGGATAAGGCAGAATTACAGACTACAGTAAAGTAATATTCTGTTGAAAGATATCACGAATTCAAGGTTATTGAGTCAAATCCAAATCTATGGCATGTAAAATGTAAAACAGATATTCGGGATGTTAGTGAATGGTGAGAGGTATTAAATGTCATGATTATTTTGAGATATCATGATATATTGGTTCTCATACATGCCTATCTGCAATGATGTCTCAAGATCATTCTGGGTTGGACTCCACATTAATTGCAAATGAAATTCGAGACCTAGTTAAAGAAATTTTACAATTACTGTTGCTGAACTTGGTGTAGTCATAAAGAACAAATACAACTATACACCAAGTTATAGAAAATTATAGGATGCCAAATAGAAGGTGATAGCGATGCTATTCAAGGATTGGGATATGTCATATCAATTGCTCCCGAAATGGTTGCATGCTGTACAAGAATTTAATCCCAATTCCTGGATGAAATTTATCAGTACTCCAACTAGTATTCCAGCTTGTGCCCAGTTTGATTGTGTATTCTGGTTTTTGCACTCTCGATTGAAGGGTTTAAACACTGTCGACCGGTATAAGTGTTGATGCTACTTTTATGTATGTAAAGTATAAGAAAAGTTGTTGATTGCAACTACTGTAGATGGAAATATCAGATATTTCTACTTGCATTTGGTATTGTTGATGAATAGTCAGTGACACTTGGGGTTGGTTCTTAGCTTGCATCAGAATTTTGTTACATCATGTCAGAAAATTTGTTTAATTTTTGATCGACATGCTGGTATACTTGCTGCAATACAGAATGAATATTTGGGTTGACATCCATCGAATGCTTATCATGTTTATTGCCTGCGTCACATGACAAGTAATTTTAATTTAAGATTTCGTGATCCCAAACTTAGAGATGCCGTGAAAAAAGCTGGAATGCAAATGCAGCCCAGAAAATTTCAGAAATATATGAATAACAAAGAAAAATTTAATTCAGAAGCTGTTCAGCGGTTGAATAAAATCTCTTTAGTGAAATGGACACGTTCACATGATGACAGATGACGGTATGGGATGATGACAACTAATATATCCGAGTGTTTCAATGAAATTTTGAAAAATGCTCGATTCTTGCCAATAATAGCATTGGTGCAGTTGACTTTCTTTCGGCTTGTGTCATACTTCGAAGGTCGACATGCCCAAGCATCTGAGGCAATGGACAGAAATGAAAGGTTTACTCTTTTTGTCATAAGACATGTCATTTCCAAGCAAGCCAAAGCAACATCGCATACCATTACAAGGTTCGATAGAGCAAGTGGCTTGTTCCAAGTCCAAACTTCTAGACATGGTCCGAACATGAACAGGGGCAACAATACATAGGTACTTACTATCTTTATGTATTATTGAAAATATATTATAAATTATGTTGTGTATATGCTGAATTATGAATTTTGATGTTGTAGGTTGTTCATCTTTCACAACGGACATGTACGTGTCAGAAATGACAGTGTTATCATTTACCTTGTTCTCATGTCATAGTTGCTTGTGCACATGTGGCCATTGATTTTTATTAATACATTGATCGATGATATACCTTACTTGATTATCATCAAATTTATGCACTACAATTTCAATCAATTTCTCGTGAAGAATATTGGTTCTAGCAAAGTGGACATGGTATCATTATGCCTGATAAAATAGGTTGCGACAGAAAGGTAGGCCACATTTCACAAGGATTAGAAATGATATAGATGTCAAAGAAGTTGGCAAACGCTGGTGTACAATCTATAAAGAAGGGCATGATAGATGGTCATGTCCAAGACTTTTACAAGCAAATTAGTAAAATTATATAAGTCACATTTAACGGATGTTTTAAGGTATATCAATTATTTCTGTTATTTATGTAATATTTATTTATTGATTATTGCCACGACTATACTCATATTGTTTTCATTATTTAAATTTTATTAATGTGTCATGACAGGATTTGCTTGTTGCTTTGAGAGTGCTAAGCCATGTTCATGGTTCATGTCATTGTTTTGTATTATATTTGATGGATTGTAATATATTCATATGGTTTGTGATGTATTATTGTCTAATGTCAATACTTTGTATCTGGGTTGATGTCATTACTGTTTACATATAATTTTATATTATGTTTGATCTTATGATGCATTATAATTAACTTTTTAAGAAAATATTATGTTAAATGATGTTTGTGATTGCTTATTTCATTTCCTTTGAGTTATTGTATATCACAGTTATGAATCACAGTCCTTCAGATCGTAGTATACTATACGATCAGGATTCAAATAAATCATCACTAGTATGGGAGGGACAGGATACTCCTGTTTTGCACTATCGATGTTAAAAGGAGGTTATGCGCACATCGATACCGCTCGATTGGCGCATTTTACCTTGTTGCTACAATCCGGATTTTATGGTCTTGCTCGTGTTGGATTTATTAGATTAGACTGGCATTTGATCACTGCTCTTGTCGAGCGCTGGTGCCCAGAGACACATACCTTTTATTTCCGGCAAGGAGAGGTCACTATCATCCTTCAGGATATTGCCATTCAGCTAGGTTTACCAATTAATGGTCTACCGGTGATGGGTACTATACAGGTAGACTGGGGATAGATTTGTCATGATTTATTAGGGTTATCTCACCACACAGTAGACTTCATGGATCACGATTAAGCCTGGTCTGGCTTACCGAGCATTTTCAGGAGTTAGCTTTTGATGCCGACAAGATAGCCATACAGCGCTATGCTCAAGCATATATTTTGCAGCTGATGGGTGGGTGCCTATTTATGGATAAATATGGGAACATGATATATCTAATGTTTCTACCCCTACTAGCAGACTTCGAGATGCTGGACAGTATAGTTGGGGTAGTGCAGGGCTTGCATGATTGTATAGAGAGATGTGTAGGGCGAGCAGGAGAGATGCTAATAATATTACTGATCATCTATTACTACTATAGCTGTGGGCATGGGATAGATTTTCAATCCTTGCACCTCGTAGATTACTCCATAGGCTCCAGATCCTATGATCGATTTTGATGATGGTAAAGCTGGTTTACCACAGGATCCGTTAGGGATATAGTAAGTTTTGTGCTTATATTATATTTTGCTGTACTGATTTATTAAAAAATTTAATTCATTTATTTTACAGATGGAGAGACATTTTTTTTGTGACACTGGTATTTACACATGTGGTCTCTTTATACCAGAATTTACTAGATCACTTGAGAGCCGACCAGGTGATGATTATTGCTTATTTTTTAACCGATTGATTAGTCTTATATATTATTGTTTAATGAATTATGTTTTAAATTATTTATAAACAAGTGATATGACAGCCATATACTACCAATATATCTATATAGTTACCAGATTACTGTCTACAGGGTCAGGACATCTGGTGTACTCGAGTGCCACTTATTTATTTTCATATAGTAGAGTGGCACTTACCTGAAGAGTGATGCGCCAGTTTGGGATTCGACAGATCGTGCTAGATCAGTTTGATACAGATTCGGCACTGCATCGTATCGATCTGAGGGGACGATTCGATCAGGATTGGTCTGTCACTCATTAGTATTACATTCAATTATGAATGAGTCGATATGATTATATTATACAAGTGCTCCAGTCGATGGTATCATGGATTATCTCGATCCCTATATGCAATGTACCGCAGCATCGCTCATCGATTCATCAATCATGAAGGTACTATATGATTACATGATAAAAAATTTAAATTTTGCTATTTAATAATATTAATTTTTTAATTTCTTGAAACTCATTATTTGTTTTTAACTTACAGAGCAGTAGCATCACGATGATACTTGAACTTGCTCAGCCAGGTTCCATAGCAACGTCCTCCCAGACTATACAGGATATATGTCATTCCATTCTTCATATTATCGGCGAGCATGCACGTGTCCCGCTATGTGAGTTTTATCAGAGGGTCGATAGAGAGGACGAGACTCCTTCGCCTTATCCGTATATATCTTCATCGAGAGCACCTCCGCCAGCTCAGTACAGAGACGAGGTACCTAATAATATACCTCTCCATATTCGATGCTCGAGTTCATATCTACTGAGGATGTAGCAGCACATTTTGATTATACTGCTGCACCAGACTACATGACGCAACATAATTATTCTGGACATGGAGGACAGTTCTACAGTGAAGGATCGTCACATCACGTATCTGCACAGCAGGCATCATACGACGTGGAGCATATGACGGAGCATGGGGACCAAGTGAAGTTGAGCAAATGCCTTGTCGTACGTAGCCTGCATGCAAGAGGAGACGACCATCTTGTGGGACATAAGATTTTTTTTATTTATTTATGTATTGTATTTATAAAACTATATTCTGAATTTTTATTTATATATGTGATTGTAAAAGGTAATAAATTGTTCAGGTTCTGTTAGTACTTTAGAGAATTATTTATTTGCTTAAAAATTTAAGAAATGTAAAAAAAAATGTAACAAAAAATATGAAAAACAAAAAAAAGTTGCATTTTAGATATAGATGGAAAATGATAATATAAATATGATATAAAAATTAACCACTACTCAGAACATCAAAGAAAGATAATAATTTTCAGTACTGCATGCCTTTGAAAGATTACATCCGTTAATAGGATTCGGCTTTAACTGGAGTGCAGCTTTTCCAAATGTATTATGTACAAATGGCTACAAATAATTGAATAGTTAAGACATGATCAAGCATTTGTCTTAGTCAAGATACAAGCGCTTATCCTTCTAACTTCCACCAGAAGTAATTTTTGATGAGTCATCAATGAGTGATTCCTCATACAAAACCAAGCCACAGTTCCGATTCAACTTTCTGATATGTGTTGTAGCTATAGCGGACTCAGAACCATCATGGACTAAGGTGCCTGGTGTACTCATGCCTCTCCTATGTAGCATCAACTCCTCACTAATGGTAACAGCATCTGTTACAGCACAAATACACCATCTAATGCACCAAGAAAATGATAATATAAATCATATAAAAAACAACCGCTATTCATAATACCAAAGAAAATGATAATAATTCTCATTACTGTATGCCTTTGAAAGATTACATCCGTTAATAGGGTTCAGCTCTAACTAGAGTAAGCTTCTCCAAATACATTATGTACAGATGGCCACAAAAAATTGAATGGTTAAGACATGATCAGGCATCTGTCTTAGTCAAGATACAGACGCTTACCCTTTTGACTTTCACTAGAAGTATTTTCTGGTGAGTCATCAATGATCCTCATACAAGACCAAACCATGGTTCTGAGTCAACTTTCTGATTTGTGTTGCAGCTATAGCAGACTAAGAATCATCATGGAGTGCCTGGGTACTCATGCCTTTCCTATGTGGCATCAACTCCTAACCAATGATAACAGCATCCATCATTAACTATAAACATAATACAAGAATTAAGACAAATAACATATATACAATGAAATGATAGAGCACATATGTCTACTTTTGTTCACAATAATTTGAGCTCTGCCATCTTTCACCAGAAATGATAGAACAAATATATTCTGCACAGTCCGTGCAAAAGACGTTCTATTCAGCACTACATTTTTAAGTCTTACATTTTTCTTCAATACTGGACTATCAATATGCTCCCTAACATGCTTGCCCCTTCATTTCTGTATTCATGGAACCAACCCTAGCATAATGAATGACAAGATAAGAGTACATAGAATTGCACATGTACAAAGGAATTAATATATCTATATACTGTTTCAAGATCCAAGCCAACAGACTAAATCCACCAAAAGAACAGTAAGAAAAAAAATATTTACCATACAAATTATTGAATCAGGAGGGTTGGAAAGATTCTTTATATAGTGCGGCATCCAGAGGCGAACCACCGGGGAGGGCAAGGGGGGGCCTTGGCCTCCCCTAATTTTTTTTAAATTTCTTTTATAAGCTAAATTTTTTTTGTAAATTTTTAAATATGTACAAGAATGTACCGTTGGAGGGCAAGGAGGCCCCTCGCCCCCCCTCCCAATTTTTAATTTTTTTCATAAATTAAGATTTTATATAAACTTTTAAATATATATATATATTTGGCCCTTTTAAATTTGAGGATATTAAATACAATTTGAAAAATCTTCAAAAAAATTTTAAAATAAAATAAACTATAAATCAACTTTTTCTACTTGAAAGTTGGATCACTACCATTTTATTTTCATTTTTATTAATTTTTTATCATAATTTTTTAGGAGAAGACAAAGAATTTTCTTTTTGTTATTAACCAGCGTCCGTCTCCATAATTCGCTATGGTCGAAGCCACTGCATGCAGCCAGCACCATTCCATTCACCACACCGATGGATAAAATGACGGCCGAACTTGTCATGTGATGCGATCAAGAGAACGCTCCCGTGACAGACCAGGCGATTGCGCATACACAAGATCGGATACCATCGATGCACTGGCCTATGACTGCCATCTCGGTGGCCTTCGTTACCTCGCTGCACTGACGAACATTGCATGCGGTGAAGCCGCGTACCGTCTGAGCGACGGATCCATTGCGTAGCATAATTGGATCTTGAAGGGCACGGCCAGTGGGCGCCCGTCATGCCTCAAGCTCCCACTAATGCTACTGCACTCATACCCCATCATGTTTGGTACCATCATCTTGTGCAGCGCCAACGTACTCAACGTGACGCTGCCACTATTGTGGCCGGTGCGCGCGCATTCTCTACGAGTTCGTGACGCATATTACTCTTCCGGTTTCAACTACTACTATAGAGAAAATATTTCAAAAATGAAGATTGTCAAGACTAGATTATGCAACAAATTGAAGATAATTTTTTTATTGATTATTTAGTCACTTATATCGATAAGAAGATAGCTGAAAATTTTATGGTATATTTAATTATTAATAAATTTAATCTTATGAAACAAGATAAATATAATTTAAATAATATTTATAAAAAATATTTAAATTAATTTTAATTATTTATTAATATTAATATTTTTATATTTTTTTGACCTCCCTAAGGAAAGTTGGTGTGGTCCGCCCCTGGCGGCATCCAGGCAGTTCCATGAAAATGTCAGAGATAGCACCACCAACATCCATCTAAGAAGTTGGTGTGGTCCGCCCCTGGCGGCATCCAGGCAGTTTCATGAAAATGTCAGAGATAGCACCACCAACATCCATCTAGGAAAGCATGTTAGGAACACTATCAAATTTGCTTCTCTACCTTGTTAGCCAAAAGTTCATTAGCATTGCAGTTACAAAATTGTAAGGGGTTACTCCAAGTGACGTGTGGGCACAGGGTAAGGCACCAGTTCGGTACCAATTCGAGTCGGACTGACACCACCTGACGATCGGACTGCAATCAGACTGGCACCGACCTAGTGGGCAGACTGGCAATCGAATCAATAACCAAACTATCATCAGATCGGTGGCCAGACTAGCAATCAATTTGATGACCGGACTAGCGAGCGGACTGACGGTGGTCTGACATCCAGTCTGGCCCCGTAGCCTTACAAGCCCCATGCCATGCAATGGCACGATAAATAATTGTAAATACTATGGCCCGTGCCAACATGCAATCGACGACCTTCGGTAGAACTTACCTTACCCCATGCCCACATGGCCGATGCTGAGTGTTCGAAATGCCATGTTTCATGCCACTCAAGACTTGTGCCCGATAGGCTTGACCGCTGGTGCCCATAGGACTCACCACGACCTGTCCGAAAGTTTAGGATTTAAGATTTATGGTTTAATTTTAGGATTTAGGATTGAAGGATTTACGGCATGGTTGCGCGTTGGCATTGGGGACGACCGGTTAGTTATCGATACGTCGAGATACAAGATAACCCAGGACTCGGACCAATTAATATAACAATATATTATAAATTACTTTCATTTGATATAATTAATTATTTTCATATATATATAATTTCAAATATTAACTCTTTAAAAAAAAAAATTCATGGATTGAATCATTTTTGGAAAAGACAATTTTAACCCAATTTGAAATCGACTTTGTCAAAGACGATTTCAATTGACAAAGATGATTTCAATCCAATTTGAAATCGTATTTACCAAAGATAATTTCAGATCCACACTGACTGCCACGAGATCCAAAAATACCTAATTTGATAATTATATTACCAAACACCCATTTTCATAAATATTTTTTAATTTACATTATTTTTTTTTAAAAAAATCCGATAAAACAACGTCGTTTCAACTCTCAACACTGCAGCCACACAATTTGGAAATGTACAATATTATAATGGGTAATACGAACCGAAACAAAAAAAACTTGTATTATGCACAATCACCATAAGTCATGTCATTGACATGGAAAAGAAAATCGTCTAAGCAAACTTCAACTCAAAATGAGATCTTTATGAGACAATCACATGAAGGGCTAGAATATACAGAACAAAAGCAGACCTTAAAGCATGAACTTCTGCTGGCTTTCTATTCTGCCTGCAGTATGGAAAGGCCTCCGGGGGATTCGATGGTATAATCTGCGGAAGCTCCAGATCTTGTAAAGCCTCGTCCAAACCGGTTCCTCGTAGTATTCACATCCAAGCTTCCACTGTCAAGATTTCTCCGTAATCCATTCAATCTCTCCAATTCTTTTTCTTTGTCACGTATCTCAGCGACCAGACCTTCCGCTTGTGCCTACAGAATAAAAAGGGTTGTACCAAGTGACAGCAATAAATTTGATAATATTACAGTTTTTGCTAGAAAGTGAGAGTCACTGACTTGCTTTGCAGTCAATTGTTCGATAAGGCTATGGAGCTGCTTCTCCAATAGCTTCTCCCTTTGAGCTGGATATAAAAGAATCAATATTATAATGTATAAGCGATCCATTAGTTTCTATTCGCAGAACTAATATAAGAAGTAAAATCACGCACAGAATTGTAGGCATTTATACATATGACTACAGGAGAATGGGATGCCAATATAAATAAGCATGTTATTTACCAATTTCACAATACCCATGTCAGACAGGTATAAAGTTTGAGAATAAGCAGTGGATTTCATGTTAGCATCACTAACGTAAACACTACCATATCTATTGAGCCTTACCCAAAGCAACATGGTACTGGCTTTAAGGTCCTTGGACAACATATTCCTTAAATTGCATTTGGTAACCGGAAATCTAGATGTAGGACAAGCATATTCCTTAAATTGCATTTGATAGCTGGAAATCTAGATGTATTTGGTAGCTAGCAATCTATTCAGATTATCGGCAATTTAAAAAGGTCACACTATATTATTGCATTTAGTAAGTTTTTTTTTTTTAATGATAATCTGGATTTCTTTGAAAAAAGTGGTAATCTAGATTACCATCTTTCAGACAATCTTTTGGATAAAATTATCCTCTCCTCTCTTTCTCTTTCCTTCTGCAGGCCTCTCCCTTGATTACCATATCTCAGACAATCTTTTGAATAAAATTACCCTCTCCTCCCTTCTTCCTCTTTCCTTCTACACTGCCTTTCCCTTCCGGGTGACCCAAAACCTCTATTGCCCGTCAACGGTGCCCCACTCACCGCTCATTGACCACCATAGGGGGTGACGCCAGCGGGGCAGAGGTGGTGAATCAAAGAAGGAGAAGAAAGTGAAGGGGGTGATGTTGGCACTCCCGGGGGGGGGGGGGGGGGGGAGGGGGGTTTGTGTGGTGAACCAAAAAAGGAGAAGAGGGAGGTGCTGGTGAACCGAAGGAGAGAGGAGGGGGCAAAGGAGGAGAAGGGAGGGGGTGAGCGGTGCACGGGCAAGGGGGAGGGGAGGGGGGCGAAGAAGAGAAGAAGGGGAGGGGGGAGGGGGTGAGCGAACTGCGAAGAAGGAGAAGAAGGGGAGGGGGGAGGGGGTGAGCGAAACTGCGAAGAAGAATAAAAGGCAAGGTAGGGGAGGGGGTAGGCGGTAGGCGGTGCCGACGGGGGCGTGAGAGGGGATGGGCAGCATCGTGAAAAAGGAGAGGGGAGGGGGTGGGCAGTAACTACAAGGGTGGGGGAGGGAAAACGCAACCTTAATGATTACACTACAAGATTTTCACTGCCAATTTTCACTACTATAATCCACTACTATAATCCATGTTATCCTGGGTGCTCTCTCTCACTCTCTCTCTGTCTGTCTGACTGACTCAAACATTAGCCCCTTTACTGAAGAAGCCTCCTCAGATCTTCATTGGACATGCCCAAACCATCTCCAACAGTCATACACCTCTTTGTCCTCAATTGGTATAAATATTGTGCTTTCTTTTACCTTCTTGTTCATCACCATATTCTTCCTAATATTACCATATGTCCACCACCTTCTTACACCTACTGTTCCATTTTCTATAGGTAAGACCACTAACCTTATCAAGTGGGCATGGTTTTTCATATGTAGTACTCTGAGCCATAGAAAATTATAGGCCTCGCCACTCTATCCTTTGGGTCTCAAAAGCATGTATCAGTCATATATTTTTAAACACTTCTCTTCATCTGCCCAGTTGAACTGAGTCTTCATTCTAATGTAGATCAAGGGGTAGAAATTCAAAATTGTAGTATTAAGCAGATATCTTCACAAGGAGATGCAAATTTGCACAAGAACATATACAAATTAGAGTAAAAATCAAATATACTGCAAATGGACAATCCATAGCATGTACCTCAGTGCACCTTGAAATTTTGAAATTCATAAGATTTTAGATGCAGTTCTAACTTGAATATGCAAAAACGATCATTCACGTGAAAATAAGATCAAAATTGAGAGCCAACCCACAAAATTTGTAAGTTCACTCACCAGGTTATGAACATGTGCCTGTTGGTTAAAACATAACCTTGAATGCAAGCAACATGAAATGCTTAACGTTGTCCACTGAACTTAAACATAATATCAGATAGACATGTCTATGGTGCATAACTACAGAATAGAGAGAGAGAGAGAGAGAGAGAGAGAGAGAGAGAGAGAGAGAGAGAGAGAGAGAGAGAGAGAGAGAGAGAGAGAGAGACCATTAACATTTGATCATAATCATACTGAAAAGAACTCAGTCTCGTTTTCTTACATAAATGATCAGCAATTCCCACAAGATGTTTCACGGTTAAACCTTGAGAAGTGGACTGGAAAATTAGGTGGTGATAGCTAAAAGTTAACCAATAATTTAAATTATTGAAGAAGCTGCAAAAAAAAAAAAAAACCAAGCACAGATCATCCAACATTCCACCATTATGATTATCTAATTTATAAAGTATTCTTAACTTTTATCTTTCAGCATCAATATGAATACAAGCATATTCATTTCATATCTCTTTTTATAGAGAAATAAAGTTCAAAATGGAATAAGTACAGAAAGAAAATAATAAATTTGAATTCAGTGATGGATAATCCATGGTCAATTAAGAAGCAGATATCTGTCAACCACATTTGGCATGAGCAATGTCAAGCCTCGGGCTGCTCGGAATCATGTCATTATATGAAAGGAGTATTTGAGCTCAAGCTCAACTTAACAACAGATTTTCAGGCTTTGCTTCGTAGTTAACTGAAAGAGCTTGTTATTGGCTGAGCCAGAGCTTCTATTTTGCAAGCCCAAAGTGTTCAGAACCTGCTTATTTATAAGACAAAGCTCTAAATGCAGTTTCAGCTTGGCTCGTTCCCTAATAGAATGGGTTCAATAGAGGCTGTTATTAAGCCAAGGCCAAGCTGTTCATGAACAACTTGGTTCATTTGCCGCCCTGCCACATGCTTGCAGGCCTTTTGCCATGTCTAGAGTCACCAATAATTTCACACATGTTTGTGATCCCATTCACCCTCTCAAAGTAGTGACAAAATGGTGTCATAATTTAGTCTACACTAGAAAGATTGTATTGGAAACTTGATATAGGAATGACAAAACTCCAATACTTCTCTCAACTTCACCTCACCTCCCTCTCCTGCGATATTAGATTGTATATGTCCTATCATTTTGCACAATCAATCCCTGATAGCAAAAAGATCATCTTGAGATATCTTTGCATATCAATTCTGGCAGGGCCTCATTCTCATTTATATTAACACCAAGCATATCATTTTCTGAAATTGCTTATCTCAGGACAGTTTCTTTTAAAACTCACAGATTTCTTTAGACATATCTCAGTACCTTGGCCCCAGCATTTTATGTCTTTGGTACTCTATTTAATGCTTCCAAGTCAAGTAACCATGTGTTTTTAGCTCTGATTTCTCATTTGCTCGATCAAGAAAATAGCCTCCTTCATGATTGACCTCCTTGGTAATGCATAATGCGATTGATGGTGAACTATCTGAATGCCGTTTTCTACATGGTGTATATGGTGTTCTAATTAGACTCAACTAGCAGGGCACATGAAGGCAACCCACAAGGATCAAAAAAAACTCTTTGACATAAATTAATGATTCAAAGTACCTGGTGAAGGCTGCTTGATTGACTCTTGTTGAACTAGTGACCACTCATTCTCCAATCTATGGACCATTTCTTCCATTGAATTCTGTCAGCAAAGATGAAGAGTAACAGTGTCATCCAAAATGACAGTTGATGTTATTAAATGAAATGAAGAATGGAACGAACCAACTCTCTTTTCTTTTCCTCCAATTCTTCTAATTTGACATTGTTTGATGATCCTTTCTCCAAATGCAAATTTTCTGTACTACTGGAACTAGCAATTGATACTTCATGTTGATTAAATTCCTTTGCAGCAAGTGCCTTTTCAAGATCAGCCTTTAAATCCTTCTCAATTAAATCCATTTCCTGCAAGCAAACATCTTAGAACTAATACTTGCAAGCGAAAAATAAAAAAATGCCTATCAAAGAAAATTAATGTAAAAATAACAAATTATATATTTTTTTGGAAAAAACAACCATTTGATAGTTGAGAAAATTATAATTCTCTTGGGTGACAAGCATTTGTTGAGTTACGCTCATTGAATTCTCAGAGAAGGAGAAACTTGAAGGAACATGGGCATATCAGTAAGGCAAAGGTAAAAGCACTACCACAAGGAATTTATATTTAGTGAACATTTAAATATTAAGGTGGAAAAAAAATCTGAAATGCAGTTAAATCTCCAGCAGTCAACACCGCCAATGCAGGAAGAAATAAAGAGACAATGCTCGGAAGTCATCACTCCTGACCCTCAGTTTACTCTGAAGTAGGTCAGCCTCATGCAACTTCTCCTGAATTTTCTTCTGGCAGTTTGATATAGCCTTTTCATATGCAGCATTTTCTTCTTGCAGAGTGACCTCTCTTAATTGTGCCTGCAGAAAATCTCAATGTCAAATTAGGCACATAAAACAAGAAGGTATGAGGAAATAAGAACTAAAAGCAGTCAATTTCATGACAACTTCTAGGCAACCGGTCCGGAAGCAAATTATAGCAACAAAAAAAGAACATGCACCAGAATAAAATGCCATCATCAAAATAAATGAAGCTGACTAAATGATATGGCAGGAAATTGGGTAAGTCATACTCGATCACTCTGATTTTATTTCACTAATAATATTCAGATCGGTCTTTCCTTTTCATTTAAAGAATAATCTTCTGGAAGCGTTCTTGAGAATTCTTTGAATAAGATAATCTTGTCGACTAATCGCTGAGAGAGATCTGATGTGGTCCGTCCCAATGCCCCAAGAGCCGAATAAAGAAAATTAATGAAAAAGAAACCATGGATGAAGACATTTTTACCCGAGAATTTCACGCGATCCATACAAATGCAACAGAGTATACATGAAATCTAAAAAAGGGAAAATGGAATTAAATGTACATATATTGATTTGGGGATGGATGGAGGAGGGTTTAGACATACTTGTTCTCGGGTGGCGGAGTGGGCGTTGAGTTGGAGGGCGAGGGCGGGCGGCGTTGAGGCGAGGTGTGGGCGTGGAGGTGGGGGAGGCGCTGGGAGATGTGTGCGGGAGGGATTCGGAGCCGTAGATCCTGGATCGAGCTCCGCAGGGAGGCCGCCTTCCGGTCCAGCTCCAGCGCGTATTGCTGCTGCTCCGGCGTGAACACTACCGGCAGCCGCTCCTCCTCCTGCTCGCCCTGCCCGCTCCCTCCCACCACGTCCGCCGCCCACGCCAACAGACCCGCCATCTCTATCTCCCTCTCTCTCTCTCCCCCCTCCTTTTGATGCAGGGACGTGATGCAAGCCAGGTTACCAGGCGACATTGGGTTCGGGTTAAAGGCAACCTGACACAACTAGATGGGTTAGCGTGGGAGACGAGTTTATTCGGTAAGCTAGAGTCGAGTTGGGTTAAGGTTTGTAGATACAATCATCTGCAATTTTTTTTTTTTTTTTTTTTTTTTTTTTTTTTTTTTTTTTTTTTTTTTTTTTTTTTTTTTTTTTTTTTGATAGAACAAAAAGTGGGGCAAGGAGTTAGACCCTGGACGTGGTCACTCCCAGACGGTCTCCCAATCCCAGCCAGGAAATGTTCGATACACCGCGCATATTAATTTTTTTGCAATCGTTCCCCATCCGAAGTAAGTAACAGTTAACAGGAATTCCAGGATTATTTTATTATTTTTCTTTTTTTAATTTTATTTTCGGACTATTTTTTTTTTTTATTTTATTCCCGGATTTTATCGTCGAAATATGTCCAAACCAAGATACACCGCGCATATTAATTTTTTCACAACCGTTTCCCTACCCGAAGTAAGTACCAGCTAACAGAAACTCCAGGATTATTTTATTAATTTTTTTTTTTTTGATTTTATTTTCGACTATTTTTTTATTTTTTATTTTATCCCCGGATTTTATCGTCGAAATGTGTCCAAACCAAAACTCCAACCCTGTCAGCTGATTATGAAAAAAATCTCACAACCATCTACGTTTAAAGAATAAAGTTGGTGCCACTCCACCACTCTATAGATTACGGAATAATCTAATGATTGGTATTAGAGGATGTGCATGCTCAAGGGCCTTTCTTATGGAGTTACCTCAAACTTTGATCCAAATGCCTGGTCTATATCATGAGCAATGATTCTTTATGGAAAAAAAATCCTTAGCATAAATATATAATTTTTAGTTTTTCTAAAAAGAAGAAAGGAAGAAATCAAGAGCTTTATATCTGCACCATTATTCCTATTTAGATAAAATGTGATACATGGTCAACTGCATTTGCTGATTGACAAAGAGTATGTTATTTATTGGTCTTTTGTATCTACTGGCCTAATGTTGCTCACCTCAAACGCATGTTTTTGCATCTTGCCACAACAATTATTCCGTCTCTAGATACATTTTTTGATCAATCTAGCTTCCATTTTTTGAATTCTTTCATAGGTTCTGGTGAACGTTATTCAATTTATTTGCCAAAAACTCAAGCTTTACTCTTGAACAAGCTATTCTTATTATGCCGAACTTGTAGCTATCATATCAAACATAAATATTTGTTAATAGCATATGACGGCTTGGCTGCCATGTCATGTAAAAGCAATCTCACATAAGAAGCCCGCTCGCTACCTCGTTCCTGGTGACAAAAAAAACTCCCTGTACATAGGCTAGTTGCAGAGCATTCAATATTAGGTTGGCCTTTGATACGTTGAAAGCTTTTGATTTTGGTATCGCAGTATTGTACATTTCAATACCTTAGCTTCATCAGGATTCTTGCATCATTCTTGATAAATAAAGGACAAGAAAAGATGCATGAATGCATGATCATGTAGAATCAACATTAAAGGCATGGTAGTGTGCTATAGAACGGGATGGCAATTTCTTGACCACGCCAAATAGTGCTCCAGCATGTAGCTCAAAACTTCATAACATCACCAACAAATCAGACCTATGTAACTTTTCAAAAACCCAGGTAGACCATCTGGTAGTGCTTGATAAAATGCCAGAATCGCCGCCCATAATCTTATCGTACCTCGTGGCAGAGCCAAGAACCGACTTAGAGGGGGCAACGGTACCTACCAGCCTATATCAACAGCCAAACCATACTAATATCCTATTATTATCCGAGTTGATGATGTTGCGAATTGTTATGACTAGATACTAGCCATGCATGAGTTCCACTCATTATTTATTTATTTATTTAAACTTGATAGTTTATTGATAAATAAATCTTTTATGCCAACTAATTACAACCATTTTATGCGAAAACAAAATTGCCTTCTTTCTAGTTAACTTGAGTAAAACGCATCAAAACCAAAATTTATGACTTCACCAAGGAAAGAATGCAAGGTTTTTTGGGAGATGGAAATATGAAACATTAAAAACACCACAAATTTCTTGTCCGGGGAATGACATTAAAAATAGTACTTCACTTATCAGGCAATATTATACTGATCTTTCAGACGCTCAAGTCCAAAAGGGTACAACAATAATAATCCAGGCAAGTGCTTAAAAAGAATCAGAAAAAACTAGAATTGGAACACATCCTTTTTAATGTAGGAACTGTTCATACATAGGATTGGACAAAGATGGGCGCCAGTTAGTTATGCAATTAGTTCCTGTTGCCAACTCACACCGGTGCATCACCTCAAATACCGTTCATGTTCAACCGTAAAAGCACACCATCCCCTTTTTGAATACTTCTATGTATCATATTTGATAGCAGACAATCCATCCAGATTATTGATAATTTAACAGAACACATCATATTGTTATATTTGATCTATTTTTCTGGATAGTAATAAATCATGTATGGTAATCTATATTACCTTTCAAGAATAATATGAATTACTTCTAGAAATATGGTAATCCAGATATCATCTTCAAGTAATTTTTCGAATAATTCCCCTTCTTTTTTCCCTCCCTTATAATATAATATAATATAATATTTTTGTATAACATTATTATATTATTATATTATACAATGATATTATATAATATATATTATAAACTATATAATATTATAAATATAATATTACTATAATATACAATATAATATTTTTTAATATCTTTTATTAATACTATATATGAATATTATAAAATATATTTTAATATTATATTATATTATAAATTTATTATATTATATATTATTATATATAATATACTATAATATAATATATTGTATTATATTTTATTAAATATATTTATATTCATTTATAATATAATTATATTTATATATATATTAAATTTCTATTCTAACATATAAATTTAATATATATTAATATATTTATAATATATAAATATATTATCTATTTAATATATAATTTTTTTTATTTAATTTGTTTAATATAAAAAATATTTTTTAATTTTTAAATATAAAAATATAAATTATTTATATTTAATATATTTTCTAATATAAAATTAAAATATATTTTTATAAATAAAATATAAATTTTTTTTAGAAATATTTTTAAAATTTGATTTTCCCTTATGCAACATTACCTGCATGTAACAAATACAGTAATCTACATTACTTATAATTTATATTACTAACATCTACATTAATGATCCATCCACGTTACTTTTTAGAATTATTTAGCAATATACCAATCGCAACTTAAGAAGATTCCATGCACTTCACAGTATGTGCTGAAATTGAAAAAATCTTTTAAATGGTACATCAATTCAAATACTTATGTGCAATGGCTGTGGAAGAACACTAACCTCTTTTAAGTATACCCTAGTGGATTCCCTGTACTCTAGAATCTCCCATCCCCCCCTCTCTCATGTTAGATTACAATCACCAATCCTCTACTAATGTGAGGTCAATGCCACCCGAGTTAACCCTCTTTTGTATCTGATAATTTATTGGGAAAAAAAAAGAGAAGAAGAAGAGATCTGGTCCACATTATCTAGTCTGTCTGCAGAGGCCGTCACTAATCATTCAATGAAATGATGAGAGAATTACCTAGGTCAAAAAGCTTAGAGAAACCCAAGGCTTGAACACAGAATGGGAACCTCTTCCAAAAGGAAGGGTGCAATAATTAGACTGCTTCCTGATTTGCAGGAAAAATGTACATTTATCAATATCCATATTTCATAAAATTCACAACCAACTAAAAAAACCTGCTAATATGGTTTACACAATCGAGTTCCCAATGAAGAGTTTTGGGCTCCAGTGATGTCATGCCCATGAAATAGAGCATTTCACAACACACCTTGCTGTCTATCATAATGCTTTGTGCCTACAACCTTACCATACAATTATTGTTTCATCTGTACACCTTCTCTGTTTCTCCATCAAGTAAAAATTCTAGTGAAGACATAAGTAACAAGGACTGGACAAATTAGCTATTATGTCACCATCATTATCAGTTTTGCAACAGGTAGGTTGGCCATAAAGATCTAAGCTGAGGATGGCTCCATGGAAGAATTAAGTAGAACCCTACAAGCAGCTGTTAATCCAACATCAACTATCTAATATCCTGTGGTAAATACTTCGACAAGTTAATTTTAGGGACAAAAGGAGTCTCAAGTGACCTTGAAAGCTTATTGATTTCTTAACTTGGTGGTTGAACAGTTGGAGCAAATTCGAGCAGTTAGCAATCCAGTAGAACTGCCTTTGGACGGGCCTGAGCCTTTTTTAGGGGCATTATTCTATGGCCAATGCAATGACTGCTTAGCAAAAATTCTTCAACCTTCATAGTTCTCGTGTGATTTCCTAACATTACTTTTGCTGAAACACTCATAATTTTTTTCTTTTAATCAGATTCCAACATAACATTCTCATTTCCACAAAAAACAAACCATAGATATAGAAAAATAAATGAACTATACAGAGGCATAAAACCTGGCACCAAAAGAGATTCTTGCCTAGAAGATTGTGAAATAGCAAACAAAACTATTGAGTTCAATCTACATGTTAGCAGGATGCATAAACAAGGAAAAATATATATATGTGTATAAGATATCTGAAAGAAGAGAGAAATTCCAGATAATTTTCATGACATAAGTCAGTTGACAGCTAGTAGATTATATTATTATAGCATCGCAGGAGTCCTCATACCAACCAAATAAAAATTAAAAAAAAGAAGAAAGGATAATTATATATATGTTTTTGAAAGAAGGAAAAAAAATCGAAACTAGACAGAATGCTTTTGTATTTATTCATAGTGTTTTCATGATAAACCAACTGACAAAGCGAATAACACAAAAAAATAACCTAAAAAGGGTATGAGTGTCTAAAGGAATTAGAAAATGCTGTATAATTTGCCAAACAGGTCTGTGAAGTTAATGATTATGGTAATGTTATACCTTTGGTTGCAGCCCAGCAGCTGAAAAAATGAAAAATGAGAATCAGTGTAAAAACAATACAAAATTGTCAATGCTGCAGTCATGTCCAGATGGAATAAACCAATGAAAGAGTAGTCCTGTAAAGGAGAACATGGCTAAATAGCAAACAAGTGATACGATGAACATGCCATGTACCTGCAATAGTAAGGTCTAAGAAAAAACTCCAGATTCTTTTAAACCATATGCAAGGATGATTATTACCCTCAGCCAAGAATCTATCAGTAATGAAGAGTACTACAAAGAATGCATAGATGAAGACAAACCAAGACTGCTCATTTTTCACAACCCAGTTGACGTCCTATCCATATACAAACTCCAGAAAGAGAACAACTTGAACCAGGGGGAACGATCCTGGCCCAAATTCTGATGTTGTCTCGGCAATTATAAAGTTAATAATAAGATCATTGCCATGGCCATCACACAAGAACGACTTCTATTTCACCTCAATACTTCATAATATCATACACCAAGAAAATATTAGACTTGCTTCTGATTTGTCAGATTAATTTTGCAAATTCTAATCCAAAACATAAAGGACAAAAAGAAACAGCATGCTTTTGTGTTGGTTTACAGAAACAGCTAGCATGTCAAAACTTACTGAAAGATCAGAATGTATAATCCACAACAACTGGAAAAGGAAGAACCATGCACCTTTGAAGGCACACTACAAGCAAATCCCAGCATCTTCAACAAAATATCACACTATTACAGAACAATTTTTCAAAAGCTTTAAGTATTTGATAATGAGGAATAGCGAGACTTGAAACAACCAAGCAATCGAGTTACAAGATGACAACCAGACACATTAGCAAACAATGCAAGTTCAACTACGAGAGATGCATACACTCAGCCATTTTCCTGAGTAGCTGATGAAACTTTGATTATTAACTTATTCAAATGAAGAAGCTCAAATATTATGTCGCATTACATGTAGCAGATACACGTAGAAGGACCATAACCACAAATCTTCATCACAGCAATTTGGAAGAATTCTTTGCTGTTATTCATCATTCATATTTAAAAGTAGTCTCATATAATGAGAACTTCCCAAAATTTTGTCATAGCCTGCAATGCTGCTTCTATGGGGTTCATTCATACAGACTCACCAAAATCTGAGACCTAACCTCACTTTTTTCCATATCTTGCCTTCTTTTCATATCAAACAGTGACTCGTCACCTACCACCTCATCCTCCATTAGTGCAACATTTTAGCTTCATCGTAAAATATTGGCTTTAAACTATCTATGATCGAAATCATCTGACCCTTCTCGAATGAGCAGGGATTTCTCAAGACCCTGGTCTAATTATTCGTTTGAACTTATCAACCCAACAAAATCTCCATTAAATTTACTAACAGAGAGCACAGTTTCTACCTCAAGAAACTGTCGTCTTCTCTCCAGCAAGATTTCTCCCTTATAAGCTTTCATTAAAGAGCAAATTCAAGAAATCCTCTAAATAAAAATTCAACCACATAAAGCTCCGTAATCCATCGGGAACGAAGAACATGAGAATCACCAGCACGCACCAGAAATGCTCTTTCCCCATCCACCTCCATGGTGTCCACGATGGCGCGGATCCTTCTGATTCTTGATTCTTTCCATCGGAATTGCTAATGTTGAAGAACAAGAAATTCCCAAGGCTGATTCGAGCCCCTCCCTATCCGTTGTCCGGTAAAAATGATTAATCCCTAGAACAGCGTTACAAAATCGGAATCACAGAAGACGAGGAACGATTGATATAAGGGTAAAAGTGTTCACCCGCGGGGGGTTGGGCTTATCCATGAATGGGCCGGAGGAATAGGGGATGCGGTCGACCGATATCGCCAGCCACCGATCGGCATGCTCGCAGCCGCAGGCGCAGGCTGACCGCATCCCGATTTCTTCTCCTACTCCGTGGGAAACTCTAATCTTGGGGTTTTGGAACCGGAGAGGGGATCGACGAGAAGATCTCTCTCTGCCTCTCGAGGAGGAATAGAGGTGACGTTGGAAGGGAAGAGGAGGACTGCAATCTAATAATTGCCAGCCGTCCGATAAATTGGTACGGCAGCTCGTACCGTACGCTGGGGAAAAATTGTTTCCTGGCCCTTCTTTGAACAGCATATTAAATTTTATCGAGTACGACCAATGTGGATTCGGTAAAAGCTGCTTTTAATTTAACGGTGATTATCTCGCATCAGCGTACGGTGTACTTACTTCGAGGAAAAATTATTTCCCGGTCTTCTTTTGAAACAGATTTACTTAAAAGCACCCGACAAAAATTGAATGTTGATTTGTTGAGGAAAATTATATAGAAATCCCTTTTTTTTCCTTATGCATGCTTATGAATTATCCTTCAAGCATTAAATTTACAAATCGGATAAATTTGAAGCAAGATAACGTTGCATTCAGAAATGTGAAGGAAGTTTCTCGGTATGGTGTGAAAGAAATTTCTATGGGAGAATTAGAAATATAAAAGATTAACTTATAATAATTTTAACATCAATTCAAATCGTTTACATAAATTGGGTAGAATCGGAACCGGCCAGACTAAGACCCATCATTTTGCCGAGATGGCAAATCATTTGCCAAATTCATATGATACGTCTATTTTAATAATACAAATTTAGCCATGAGACAACTATATCTATCAATGGATGCTCCTATCTTGAATAAATGGACCCTCTCTGTTTTGTTCTCTCTTTCTAAGTTTTTTTTTTTGAAAGGTGGAGAATCATGAGAGGTGCACCAGCTAAGATAATGGGCTCCTGGGTTCTTTTTTCTAAGGTGGGGTTCACAGCCATCCATATCTTGTATCAGATGGATCCTACTTCCATGATTACGTAATCCCACCATATCCAATCCTCCTCCAACCTTCCATTAATTTATGCATGCACTCTCCTAATGAAAGATCATCTTGGCTTAAATCTTGCTGCAAATTTACTTTTATTTCAACAATGAAGCTTCTGCAGTGCAGTGCACCTGCCCTGCGAGCGGATTACAATAACTTAAAATCACAAATCATAAATGTATGCAAAACAATATCGAAGGACGTTACACAATTAATAACTGGTCTCTCTTTTATCCAAATTTATCCGATCCTCGTCTTCCGCTCACTCCAATTAAGCCGGCCCGAGGATGATCTCCCACCCTCCATCTTCAACATGTGAAGCAAGAAATCATTCCATGTGTCGATCGGCCCCGGCAAACACCAATGGACACAGTCATTGTTCAACGCAACATTGGCATTTGGCAGATGGCCATAACGACCGGGGTGCCCATCTGGTCTCAGTAACATGACTTCAGTAGTATCCAGCAACCTAAACCGGAGGCCCTTCTCTCTGCCCTCCCTCTCAGCTGCTTTGAACTCCTCCACTTGTGTCAGATAGAGCTCAAGGTTGAAGGTCTCCAGCCTTGTCTCATTGCTTCTGAAAGGCCTCTTTCGGATGCAGTCCCCTCCCTTGTCCCACTCACCGTTCTCAAAGTGGGCTGGAGCAAAAGTTCTAAGGAATGTCATACCTTTATAGCCTTTCAGATTGAGCAAGGCTTGGAATGTGGTTCTGAAGGCCATCCTATAGCCATAATACATGGTGAGATCAGTGATGTTCTCATTTTTGCAGTAGAAGCACCCTACAAGGTGGTTGTTCTCATAGTACATGGTGGGCCGGAAGAACCAGTGTCCGGCGGACACGATAACGTAGTCGAACTCCTCGACCTTGGTCGTCCAGTTGGTATCAGGTTCATCCAGGTAGAGGTCGTAGAGGCCAGTGAGCACCGGGCCATTGGGATCAGCATCATGAGCCTTCACCAGATATGGCGACCAGATGTTGGCCAGGGTGAAGTTGTGGGTGGGGTAGAAATAGCGCCTGGACTTGTCATCCGATGTGGCAGGTGAGACATCTTCCAAGTATGTTACCTGAAATTAAATTAATAGTGTATGATAGAGGAAGTGCAAGGGAAAGTTACCCATCTTACACATTAATTAATTAAAAAACTTTAGTTCCAACTAGTTGGATACCCTTAAATACCATGGTTCAGTAGGTTACAATATTCTTTTATTTTTATTAAAAAAAATTCCAAAATCATGTATACGTGTTGATACATTAAGCAATGAAAGAGGTATATTTGTTCCTGAGCAAATGGGATGGCTGGATCCACGTATGGTCCCGACCTTGAAATCTATTCGAGTCAAGCTTGAAATAGACCATTTGAATAATTTCGGTACAAATGAATGGCGTAGTTCAACCACCGCGAGCTGGGATGATTTGGATTAAAGACCAGGAATGTGTTTCAGATTTAATCCAAATTTTTAGCGCTGCCATAAATGGTTAGGAAAAAGTCTCAATTTTTGTGATAATAATTATTTATGTTTCGACCTGGTTGACTATTGTGCGCTCTAGCTAGCGTGATGAAGTTTCTTCGATCCGGTCCGAGTCAGCTTTGAGTTTAGGTTTTGAAATCCGCGGTTCATTTGTTTTGGTGAGTCAAGTATGGTAGGGATCGATTTCTGGTCATATTTGGACCACATCTAGGTTTAGACATTAAAATCATAGTATTTTCTTGTTTTCGTTTTCTTACACGAGATAGAACTACATTCCAGACTGGATTTGGTCTCGGATAAAACTAAAATCTTACTGTTTTTGACCCCAATTTGCTAGATTTTGATTCAACTTTTGTTCTTAGTTTTGGACCTGAACCACAATATACAGGCTCATGTCCAAATCAAGTTGAGTACTGGTCTAAATCAATCAAGTCTATTTAGATCAATTTCCACCCAAACTGGGAATAATCAATTAAAATGCTGACTATTGGTCCACATCGATGGCAATTTTTCTAAACGATGTTACATACCGTGGCTAACAATTGCTAATGACGTCATACACGTAGAGAATCAGTGGATTCTAAATGAAACCTCTCAACAGGAGATAGCTGCATTCCTTGGACTGAAGCCATGTTTGCATGTCACAATTATGTGAGGCTGTTAGCTTGCCCTAGTCTTGCCTTGTCACGTTGGTTAAGATGTCCGATTTGAGCGATTCCTACTTCGAAACGACATATATATATATATATATATAATATATATATATATATATATATGAATAAGGCCATCGTTTTAAAAAAAATCCCAATGGCTAGCTCGATCACCGGGGCCTAGGACTGGAAATGAGTTGACCCAAAGATTATATTTTAAAAATTTTTGGACCGAATCCAGGCATTCCTTTGATCCAAAAATTAAATGGACTCTATTTTACAGTCCTAAGACTAGTCGAATATGTTTAAAATTTCGTTCGCATCTGAACTAATTTCAGGCCGGTCTCAAATTTATTGAGCTGGTCCAGTCCAGTTCCAAATAATGAGCTTTTGAACCGATCCAGTTCTAATTCTGCCGGGGCTCCACATGAAAGAAATACGTGGAAATGGATTTGTGCATCGTGAAAGGGCCACCAAACCACCAAACTCTATTAGTTGTTGATTGGTTTAATGGGACCACCAATTTGGTCACACACTTGATGTGATAAATTAGCTGTGATCGTAGCGGATGCACGTTAGGTATGGAAATGGTTGGATAAGGTTATCAGAGAGCTCTACCATCATCGCTGGCGTGCAAGGCCGCTATTATTGTCATGTAGTTAAAAGATGGTTGGAACGTCCACCGCACGATTAGACGGTAGCCAAAGCTGCAGTCCATTTTTTTTTTTTTTTTAGTATTTGCATTGTAATGAGAAAACTCAACCTAACCTACCAGATGTACTGATGTTCAACAAATGTATCCCAAGAGGCATGGCCAAAAACGACGTGACTGCAGCCGGGTCCAAGCCAACGCACTACTCGCATGTTTCACTGGATGAGGAGAAATGGGTTCAAGAAAACAACAAATACTAGGTACCATTGAAATCATTAAACAATACGACCTCTTGAAAGCGCGCAAACAACATTTATTTGGTTTAAACATTCACAAACTATTGTCAAATTACGGTTTAGAAAGGCTACTTGATCATTGTATGAATATGGAAACTCGTTTGGATACTTCTGATGTTGCAATTTATGGTTAATAGTTTGGATGATGATGATGGCATGCGTTTATTATATCGTAAATGTTCAATCATGCCATCCATATATATCTATGAATCATGAATAGCTAAAAATTCAGTTACACACACACACACACATATATATATATATATATATATATATATAATATATATATATACTTTTTATCTTGGTCAGTGATGAAACATAAGGAAAACGCAAATCCATGCTTGTATCAAATTCGAACCCTTTAATTGTACTCATTTCGGGAACTTGGCAAAAAAAATTGAGATTCTTTGCCTGCTACGTGACCATTTAAAAAGTGTTCCATGCAAGTGTAGTGCAGCATATGTGGTATTTTGAGAAATAAATGACTAAATGGATGTGAAAAAATTGAACGGACAAAAGAAAATTGAAGTGGCTTACCCTAGATAGAAGACACACCAAAGACTGCATCTGGTTTCTTCCAACGGAGTCTCCAACAAAGGCCAAGGACTTTCCTCTAACAAGCTCTAAGAACTGAGCCGGGTTGAAGATGGGTAGCTCGCAGTCATCAGGTTTCCATCTCCATTTCATGAAGTCAGTGTCAGGCCTTCCATACTTCATACAGTTTTGGTGCTCGTGGATCGCCCAACACGTTGCATTTGTATAGTATGGCGCTTTAGGATTCGGAACCCATTCCCCTTTGAAGATATCGCATTTCCTAGCCAATCCTACTCTCCTTGCCAGATCATCGATGTGCCCATGAGAAGGAGAGGATGGAGAGGCAGAGCTCTTCCATGGAAATGATAAGCCTGGTAAAGCGAAGAAATAGAGGGGAGCAACGGTGAGGAGGACTAGTGTTAGCGTTAGAAAAAGAACAATTTTTGGGGTGTTTTCGGGGTTTCCATTCCTCCAAGAGGGAGGCTCTGTTGCATAAGCCTTCATTGGATTGGAATAGGATGGTGAGAAGAAGGTTTGCATGAAATTAATTTAAAAGGAAGAAGCTAGCTTGTACAATTTCGCAAGCTAGCGTCTGCACTTATAGAAGATTTTGAATGTCCATCTTGCAAATAACAACCTAGCTTTAAAAAAATTCTTCTCGCAGACCTCTAATTTTTTGTTACCAATATAAGTTTCATGCAATTATTACATAAAATGAGATAATATTTTGCAAAAGGCCATTATGAAATTCCCTGTACATGCCCATTTTAAAGGGAAAACATTCCTATACGGAGTTAAAATATCTTCTCTGTTTGGTGGGAAATTAAAATTTAGTGGTAGAAAATAAGGAGTACATTGAGAAAGTTTAAGCTTTCAGGTGAAAGCAGGTCAACTATAGCTTTAAATAATTTGTTTGGATAACCAATAAACTCTTACTGCAGATGCCGCTAAGAAGGAAATGATGATTCATAAGAGGTCGGTCGGGTTTAACATGTCCTTCCTCTCCGTTCATGTAACACTTAAAAATTTAATGCGAGATCCACTTCCCAAAAGCTGTGAATATATGTGGTCTTCATCAACTTTGCCATATTAGTTTGTTTGGAAGTTCCTAAAAGGGATCCTCGACTACCATGCATTATTTAGAAGCTCCAAATGGTGTATAGGCTATATTCGTTGTTGGACATATAACAAAAGAATTTATCAATCACTCATGCAGTAGGCATTCGGATTCTGCACCAAACAAAGATAGTTTAATCAAATGCAACATATTTTATAATTACGTTTGTTTCTGTGGATTTTGTCAGTCAATTTTTAAGCAATGTGATCTCCCTCATGGTAGATTCGGTGTCCAATTTACTATCCCATAGGCCATAGACCGGTGTTAATTTGAATATATATATATATGGATGTATGCATGCATGCATGCATGCATGCATGTATGTATGTATATAAGTAGATCAATCCAAGTTAAGCTGTTCGTTTAACATGATTGATAAGTAAAATAGAAGCTCTCATGGGCGTGCAAGACCACACTTTTACATAGCATTATATGGGCGAGCAGCCAATCCCAAGCTAGTCCATGAGTGTGTAGCCTTGCAACCATGGGCTTTTCCACACATTAGATAACAAAATGAAACCACTCATAATTAATTACCTTGTTTGGAGGAATAATTATGATAGATCAAAGGATTTATATAAAGATAATAAATAGCCATGAGCAAGAAGACAGAAGAGTAGGCAGCACTTGGTTGCATCAATGTGTCTGATATCTAACACAGTCGTCGGATATCTCATCTTGCCCCCTATATTAACCACCTGGTATCGGCTTGGGTATGCAAACATGAAATTGGATGAAATTGGCTTAATAGGTTCATAGTCAAGAAAATTAATTTTGTTTCTTGCCTGATTGAATACCGGATCAATGCTAACATTTAATTCTATGAATCTGTCAACCTATATTGGAATAGTTTGCTAAGCATTGAATGAAGATGTATTCATCTAAATAATTTGTTAACCATGATGTTGCTTTTACTCTTTTAAATAATTTACATATAAAACCTTAAGGATAGCCATATTCACAAAGCAATCATGGAGAAATCTGTGTGGACTCTGCTGAAGTTATTCAATTTGTAAATTTTTTTCTGGGAATTGTCCACGGTTTGGTTTATTCATGGACTGTTCTATCTTCCTTTGTGCGTGTGCGTGTGGTTTTTCCTCAAAAGAATGACTGTTCTGATTAATATAATCTGAAATGAATGCAAAATATAATCCCAAAGTTTATGAAATGATGAAAAGTTCCAGACATAAGCATAAGGCAAGAAATGCTAAAAAGAGCTTTAACATTTACTTCGAAGGAATTAGTAATGCCAGGACCACTGTGCCCCGGTTCAGCCACACCAAATTCTCACCATGCGACGTAACAGGGTTGGTATGACTCACGTACAAAACAAGCATGGTGGTGCGACTTACAAGAATTAACATAATGTACATCTAAATTATTTTTCCACAGGTGACAGGTGCCTCTTAGAATTTAAAGTGAACATTTGCCCAGCATCGAGCTTAACCATCAGAGAATTTTTAAAAATACATCTTTGCCTTCAAATATTTAAACTTATCGCTTAACCATTTGTTCATTTTATCATGCTGACTGTATTTATCCATTAAACCATAAGTGTTTTTGCAACTTGATGATTCTGAGGTGGTATTCCATGGTGACACCATACCCACAATATTGGTCACTGTCGAAGCGCCACCCAGATTTCCAAGTGATACTCCCAAACCCTGCCGACAGGCATCGCTGCCAAAGGGCTATCATGAAAAGGAGGATGGAGAGGAAGGAAATCATGTATAGGTTGTTATAATTTTAATTGATAAAAAAAATCCTTAGTATATATAAGAATGCATTATACGATTATTTGCCGATATTTTTGGTTGGTGTACCATGCTAATCATATCCTCTTCGCCAACCCAATCAAGAACTCAGAGAATTTGTCCTGGTGCAAGATATTGAGCAGACCAGTCGCATTTTCGGTAATCAGTTCCTTCCATGGTTATAGTCCATTTGGAGATATGGACCAGCCGGATTCTTCGACCCCTGATCATTATCTCTTGGAATGTGGGAGGCCCTGGTGCTCTAGACGAAAAAAAAAGAGAGGAGGGCCAGCAAGATTTAACCATTTCCTCTTGTGTTTGTGCTTATCCAGGAGTCCAAAGTGGTGTCATCACCTATCGCCCCATTCCTTGGGATGAGTCTAGAATTGATGAATGGTCTTAATTGGGTTCAGATGCTCATGATGAGGATTTTGATTGGACGAATTCTTTCATTTCTGTATTGGAACTTCTATCCAAAAAATATTCTCTCCCATGGACTTGTACCGCCAAGAACTGAAGAAAAGCCTGGTTGTTTCAGCCGTTTAGGGGCAACAGAACAGCACAAAGGGATTTGTCTTTCCAATAATTTGTTTATGAGGTGATTGAAAGGAATTTGTAGCCCGTTTGAGGAATTGAAATCGGAGCGCAAAGGATTTGTTTTTCCCATTGATGAATCCGATCAACTTTTGTTGAAGGTAGATTTATTATTCAATTTTTTAAGCACCTACGAAATAATAGCTTACTGCAGCAAAATCTAGTGAGAGGGGAGCAGTAATTTTGTCTCCGTGAATAATTACAAAATTCTCTTAAGAAATTATCTCTCGGTGACAAGAAATTTATTCTCGTATCAGTTCTCATGCTTTGAAAACCTAGTACCTTTCTTTCTGTTCTAAACACGTATGGAATCATTATTATAAGAAAAAAATAATAATATCCTTTGCATGAATGGGCTTATCCTCGATGATCCATGTCACCTCCTGCCCCCACAAAATGCGCAAAGCCTCGTCAGAGAATTACGCAAAGGCTATAAATTTTTTGCAATTTAACGCACTTCACCTGCTCTCCGAGTAGGGCTGGATCTGAGCTCGGACAAGCCTAATGGGCTTCGGCCGGTCCGAATCGGCCGAGCTTCGGATCAGGCCGGCATGAATCTAAAAAACATAACTCATTTAATTTTGGATGGGACTTGGATCTAAAATAGAACTCATTTAATTTCCGGATTCTAGCTCGGGCTTTTCATCGGCTCGGCCCGGCCGGTCCAAACCTAGCCCAAAAAGGCCTAGCTCGAACCCGGCCTGCCAGCCTGATAGTTTTAGGATTTTAATCTTTTATTTTTTTTTTTGAAATATGTATCATTAGTTTAAAAACTTAATTTTATCATTTCATCTTCAATTTGCAGAACTTATTTTGGACCAAATGTATTAGTAGTTAAAAGATTTTTTTTATTATTTCATCTTTAATTTGATAGATCCAATTAGGCTTTTATTTGGTTGGCCTGAATCAAAGCTTGTTCGGACAAGCCCAATGGACTCGGGCTGAATTTTTTTAAAAATAAATCGGGACTAAATCCGGTCCGAAATTTGATTTTTTTCGGACCAGGCTTGATAAGGATATAGCTCGGCCAGCCCGGCCCACTTCCAACTCGAACTGTGAGCAAGGGTGAGCGATATGTTGCTAGAAGGAGAGAAACAATTATTTCAATATTAGTATCTCGTATCACTCCTCACGAAAATATATGATACCCATATATTGTTACCCATGCAATAACATCATCACATTTAATGATACTGATTATTTAACTAAGGACAGTTGCAGAAGCTTGGATCAGATTCCGTGCGATCCCAATTTCAATCCAAATGAAGTTAGATTATGTTTGATACGTTGCTAGGTAATAATATAAATTATCAATAATATATATTGCCAGCAATATAAATTACAAGTAGCATAGGCTATTATGTTTAGTATATATAGATAATATTATAATATAAAATCAAATTTTAAATTATCTCTATTAAATCTATGTTTATTTTATAAAAATATATTTTTTATTTTTTTATTTATTTATTAAAAATAATTTTTTCTTTCTTTCTTTCCTTTTTTCTTATTCTTCTTCTTTTCAGTTCCCCCTACCCTCACCCCCCCCCCGTCCCCATCGATGCCATCCCCCCCCCTTCTTCTCCTTCTTCGCCTCCTGCTCCTTCTTTGGTTCACCACCCCCCTCCTCGTAGCTGGCGTCGCCCCCTTCCCTTTCTTCTTTTTCTTCTTTGCTCTCTTCTTCTTTTGTTCACCACCCCTCGCCCCTACCGTGTTGCCTCCTGGTGGGTGCCCTCCCCTTCTTTCTCTTTCTTTGGCATGACTCAACGATGGCTTCCTGATGGGGATATCGGGTAGCCCCAGAATCTGAAGTAGCCAATATCAAACCTGAAATCCAGCTCAGAACCTGAAACCCAGCCCGAACCTGAAGCTCAACCTAGCCCAGAAGCCAGCATAGAATCTGAAGCCCAGCCCAGCCTAGAACCTGAAGCCAACCAGCCCAAACTAAGTTATTTTTAGAAATTCATTTTTATGTTACGATTGCTTAGTTTGTTTTAGGATTTACTTTATCCCTATTTGGATTAGTTTTTTTTTTAAAATAAGTAGTTTTGAGTTGTTAGGGGTATTTGATCGGGATTCAGATATCTTAGATTTGTCTATTTAAGATGTTTAGTTATTCAATAAAAAGTTAGCGAAGATATTTGAGAAAAGTGCTTGGGTGTGTCCCGACTCCTCCCCTCTCTCCTTCTTCTTTCCCTGCTCTTCTCTCTTATGGTTCTTCCCTCCGAGACTCGCTATTATCTTTTCTTCCCGGATCTTCCCTCTCTCCTCTTCTAACCTCCTGCTTCCTCTTCTTTTTCCCTTCCCACTCTGAGAATCCCAGCTTTCCAAGTCAAGCCCTCTATTTTTTGATTTTTGGTGTTGATCCATGGAGAAGAAGCACGACCGCCTGATCTCCCCATTCGACAGACCGAGCAAACCACCCCGCCGAACGGAATCTCCCTCTGCTCCCAGCCTGTCATCCATCTCCTTTGCTCCCGGCCCACACCCTGATGCCCTTGTTCCGCTCCGCCCACCCCGTGATGCCCATGATGCCGTCATCCATCTCCCCGTCTCCGCCCGCGATGACACACCGACGGTCGCCAACGCCCTGCCGCCATGATGCCGTCACTCGCCAGAGAGGCTGCGCCACCAACCTGGCCGCCGCCTCTGCTAGCGCCGACGTCGACGAAATCCTTCCGAAGCTGCTCCCTGCCGCAATGCCCGATGCCTCATCTCCGTCGCCAACACCACGTGTTCCCCATGCCGCCGCCCGCCTCCCATCGTCGGTGCCGTGAAGACCACCGATTCCGTTGAAATCCCGGTGAAATCCCTCCCCTCCGCGAGCCTCTCTGCTGCTGGTTCAATTCGTGGAGAAGAAGGGAACTTGCACGAACGTGAAAGCAATCCCTTCTTCTGTACGTTCTCAGAGCCAAACTGGCTACCTAATGCCGACTTTAGAAAAAGCATTGAGAAAAAAAAAAAAGATTTTATTAGAATAAAAATTGGAGAAAAATAATTGGGTTTAACCTAGTCTAGGATCGTTTTCTTAATGACCAACGATTCGATCTTCCAGAATAAATCTTGATCAGGGTCTGTCCCGCGTCACTTCCCCTTCCCTGTGAGCTCCAGGATCCCCTCCCTTACAAGCCTTAGTGATGGCTTCCCCTTCCTCGCAAGCTTCGACGATGGTGCCCCCCTTTCGTGCAAGCCAAGTGATGCGATTCCTTCTTGCAAGTCTCCCATACCTCTATCGTGAGCCCCTCTCCACCGGTCAACCGATAGCCAGGGGGGGAGGACAATCGATAGGTAGTGAGTGGGGTACCATGACGGGCAATAAAGGGGTTGCCAGGAGGCAGCACAAAAAAAAAGGAAGAAGAGAGAAGGGTAATGTAATCCAAAGATTACATAGAAGATTGTAATCCAAAAGATTACATAGAAGATTGTAATCTGGATTACAATAATTTTTAAAGACAATCCGTTTGCATTTTGGAAGGTAATCAAGATTATTTGATAATCTCGATTGTTATAAAAAAATCTAAATATAATAATATAGTAGGGTCTTTTAAATCTCTAGTCATCTGGATAGATTACTGCTATCAAATATAATTTTAAAATTTTGATAATATATTTGAGGTATGATTTGACATGCAGATCCCAGTGTAGTATATCGTATCATCCATCATATAATGGATAGTCGTGTATGGATATGGGTCATGCAATGCACCGTCCTGCATTTATGTACAATTGTTCGTCATATGATAGATGGTGATGCATTGCACAGCGCGGTACATAATGGGTACCGCAGATAATCCGCACTCTATAATTTGGGAGTATTGAACATGTGGGTGGGGCTGAGACGAATTGGGCATGGTGTGAGGAGTGCTGTAGAATAAGGTCTGGAGTGGAAAACGTGTAGTATACAGCTACTTTAATGCCATAAGGATATATATAAAGAATTAAAATAAATAAATAATATTTTATGATTATTTTTGTTTGGATAAGATCTTAAGTTGCTAGAAATTATATAAAAGCCGACTTAACCCGTTACCTATGGACAGGAGAACATTATAACAAATATTATGATATCCAGTTTTATCTCAATTAATTATTAGATTATTATTTGAATCAATTTAAATTTTTGATTTATTGATCAATCAGTATATAAAGGAAAATGTCTACCGGCTTGATAAAAGGATATGCAGTTCTTCGACTTTGTATCATTATCTTAGTCTAAAGACCTTTTGCATTTATGGCTTCGTATCTTTATCTTGATCCAGGAGATAATTAAATCATCCTTGTCTTCGGCTTCGTATCATTATTTTAGTCCGAAGACATTTTACATTTATGTTTCAAGCCAAGTTTATTAATCTTATATCTTCGGCTTCGTATATTGATCTTGATCCGAAGACTATGCCTAACACGTGCGGCTTCGTATCTTTACCCAAATTTATTAGTTCTATGTCTTCGTCTTCGCGTCTTTGTTTTGATCCAAGACCATGCCTGTTAATTGAATATCTTCAGCTTTGCTCCTTCAGTATAATCCGAAAAGCATACTACCTTATTCTCTTGACTGTAAGTGTTTACTTTCGCTATTTCCAAAAATTTCTTCGAGTGTGTAGCTAACATTCTCTTTAGAGCGCTACTAAAGGGAATGTTGAGCTCACTTCAGATCTACTCTAAAAAGAGAGAGCTTATTAGCATGTGGGTCTTTTCAATATTAGATTGCAATCACCCACATGATCGAAATCCTCAAATAAGATGAGCTCCGAATAACTATTTTTCCGACCGCCACTACTTACAGTTATGAATGGTTACATTTGCCAGCTTTCATAACCGTAAATAGTTTGTTGGAGGCTATAAATACTGATAAGAGGGGACACTCGAGGTAAGTTTGGCTCATTTCAGAAATTCGAATTCTCTCATTTCCTTCTTCGCTTCCAAAACTCTCCATTCAACTGCTGCCTGAGTTTCTTCTGACTTTGGCATCGGAGTGTCCCTCGCCGGAAAATCTCCGGTCAGGGATCTATTTTGCAGGTTCTGGTCGACGACAATCCAGCGAAAGAACCACTCCATCCGGTCGGTGGAGATTCAGTGTCAACATCGGCATGCTAGTAGGGGAAGAAGCTCTATTTCCTCTGCTTTGAAGGAGAGTTTGTAAAGCAAAATGGAAAGGGAAAGCCAAGAATGCAGCTACAAGCCAAGAACACATGCTCCTCCAACAAACGGACCTCTGGTGAGTGATATTCCAGCAGATCAAGGGTTGCAGCCTCCCATGATAATGGTGGGGCAACAACATTCGAAACCCTGTTAAATAGGGTGAAAGCTTTGACAGCACTAGTACAAAACCTGTAAGAAGCTGCTGCTCAAGGGTCATCAACCACCGATTCCGCAGTCCAGTCATCAACCCGTAGAGAAGAAGATTGGCATCAAGAGGTCGCCCCCAGTTTTTCACAGATCTGGTCATCCCGTGACCACACGCCTCTCCACCAGATTGTCAAACAGGGGTTTATGGTGGAAAGAAAAGGATCCGACGCTCTCCCTCTGTTCTTCTAGAAGCTTTGCACCGGAAGAAGCTAGGCAGAAAGAGATTAACTTGAGTTTGAAGAAAAACTCAAATATATAAACATAGATAGCAAGAATTTCAGATATGAGAATGAACGATGAGGTCATCACCTTCAACCTCTCCCCCTTTTTCTGATCATATTATGGATGAAGCCATCCCCAGGCACTTCAAGATCCTACAATTAGAAGCTTATGATGGGACTTCCGATCCTCTCGATCATCTGGGAAGCTATAAGGCTCATATGATAGTGCAAGGAGCAATGGATGCTCTTTACTGCCTTGCTTTTCCTGCTACTTTGAAGAGATCCGCTTGAATGTGGTATTCGAGCTTACCTCCAAAGATAATTCATTCTTTTGCTGAGTTAAAGCGGCAATTTGTCTCGTACTTCAGGACGTGCCAGAAGATGCCACGCAACACCGACAATTTGTTTCTTCTCTAGCAACAAGAAGGAGAAAGTTTGAAGAAATTTGTCCACCGCTTTAATTCGGCCACCTTGGAAATTCCGAATCTGAATGAGCATGTGGCCATGTCTGCTTTGAAGAAAGGATTGAAGTCGTCCAGGTTCACTTTTTTCCTGGACAAAAGATTTTCAGTGAGCTATGCCGAATTGCTAGCAAGGGCTCAAAAGTATGCAGCTGCTGAGGAGCAAGCGACAAGACGAAGACTAGCGGAAGGGGGTTCCCTTCTAAGAGAAGAGCGCTAGGAGATCAAACATACCAACATCTTCTAACAACGCTTCGGTCCCCAGGCGCAGCCCCAGATCCAGGCAGCAGAACAACCGATTCGATGCCTACACACCCCTTAACCTGTCTAGGGAGAGATTCTACTGGAGATTGAAAAAAAAATATTTTCAAAGGCCACGTCCCTTGAAGATATCTGCAAAAGCAAATATTGTCGATTCCATCAGGATCATGGTCACAATACGGAAGAGTGTTATCAGCTTCGGGATGCCATCGAAGACCTGATAAAAAGGGGATACCTAGGAAAGTACATTAACCGCCCTAAATCTCAAGCCGAAGCAACAATTCTTTCAAGAATCCGATGAAGTCGATCTGCCACATCAAAAACCAACTGGCGGGAATGTTGGAATGCTTCATCGGACATCTGCATAGGATGTTGAAGCTGAGACGAATGTCCCGAAAGATTCAAAGGAAAAAACTCTCACTTTTTCCGATGAGGATGTTCAAGGAATTTCAAGGAATACAACTTCCTTATGATGACCCTGTAGTAGTCTCGGCTGTTATAGCCAAGTTTGATGTAAAAAGAATTTTAATTGATAATGGAAGCTCAGTTGTGTGTTGCTTTATGATGCTTTCCTTCAGATGGGATTATCTGAACGTGAATTGCAAAGATCTCTCATTCCTATAACTGGTTTTGGTGGAAATCAAGTTGGAATTGAAGGTGAACGGTCTTGCCCGTAACTTTTGGGTCCGAACTATTGGGTCCGAACCATTCCAAAGGACTCTTCCTATCATTTTTATTATGGCTAGAATGTCTTCAGCTTATCATGCAATTTTGGGACATCCAGCATTGAATAAGTTCAGAGCCATAGTCTCAACGTACTACCTGTTGGTTCGATTTCCTACTAGGACAGTCATTGGAGAAGTAAGGGGAGATCAAAGGATTGCCCCCAGTGTCTGATGATTCAAAATAACAAGCATCTAAATCTTTAGCACTTGACCAACTGAATCCAAGACGAATCCGAAGACTCTGGAGAACTAGTGGAGAAAACACTTTTTGTGCTAATATTCGAAGACGACCCAACCAAGCTTTTACAAATTGGCAGTCTGCTTGACGAAGAATCAAAGGTAAAACTAATCTCTTTTCTATGAGATAATGCTGATATTTTTGCTTGGACAGCTTCGGACATGCTTGGAGTTTCACCCGATGTGATCACACATCGCCTAGAGGTCTCTTCCAACTATAAGCCTGTGCGGTAGAAGAAGAGAAATTTTGCTCCAAAAAAGTATAAGGCTATTGATGAAGTTAATAAATTACTTGAAGCCAACTTCATAAGAGAGGTCCAATATCTGGATTGGCTGGTGAATGTGGTCATGGTAAAAAAATCAAATGGCAAATGGAGGATTTGTATAGATTATACGGACCTCAACAAGGCATGTTCGAAGGACAGTTTCCCTTTGCCAAAAATTGATCAACTAGTTGATGCTACGACCAGTCATCAGTTTAAGTTTATGGATGCCTTCTCAGGCTATAACCAGATCCGAATGGATCCTAAAGATGAAGAAATGATTGCTTTTGTTACAGAGAAAGGGCTTTATTGTTATAAAGTGATGCCATTTGGTTTGAAGAATGCCGGGGCAACTTTCCAAAGGCTCATCAACAAAGTCTTTAAAAATCAGATTGGAAGAAATATAGAAGCTTATGTTGACGATATGATTGTGAAAAGTCTTCATAAGTTTGATCATATTATAGATCTAAAAGAATCTTTGATGCTCTTAGACTCATCGGATGAGGTTGAATCCTACCAAATGTGTCTTCAGTGTAACTTCTGGAAAATTTCTAGGATACTTGGTCACCAAGTGAGGAATTGAAGTTAATCCAGAAAAAATCCATGCATTTCAGATAATGAGGCATCCTACTTGCAAGAAGGAGGTATAAAGGTTAATGGGGAGAATTGCTTCTTTAAGTTGATTTATCTCCGTTCTGCAGAAACATGTTTGTCATTTTTTAAGGTTCTCCGCCAGACTCAAAATTTTGAATGGACAGAAGATTGCAGATTGCCTTTGACAAACTGAATGAATACTTGGAAATCTCCTATTACCTCTAAGCCCTGTGAAGGAGAAACACTTTACTTATATCTATCAGCCACAGATGAAGCAGTTAGTTCGGTTCTGGTACGAAGGATGTCAATCATTCACAGAAGCCGATCTACTACACTAGTAAAGTGTTGTATGAAGCTGAAGTCCGATATCCCAGAGTACAAAAATTATCTTTTCTCTAGTGGTTGTAGCAAAGCGTCTTCGACCTTATTTCCAAGCCCATTCTATTATGGTTCTGATAGATCAACCTTTAAAAGCCATACTCTGTTGTCCTGACACCTCAGGAAGGATAGCTAAGTGGGCTGTTAAATTAGGGGAGTTTGATATTGAGTATCAGCCTAGGTCGGCAATGAAAGCACAGATTTTGGCTGATTTTATAGTAGAATGTACATGGGGATCCGAAGAGGACCAACCAGAGTCGAGGAAGAAAGTAATGAATAATCTGGAGTTTATTTGGATGCTACATGTCGATGGTGCTTCGAACGCCAACGTTTGCGGTGCAGGTTTAATTCTAGCTTGTCCGAATGGGCAAGTTATTGAATATGCTCTTCGATTTTCTTTTCAAGCCTCAAATAATCAAGCAGAGTATGAAGTACTCCTTGCTGGACTTAGAATCTCTCAAAAGTTGAATATAAAAAGGCTCAAAGTTTTTTTCGATTCACAGTTAGTGGTGAATCAAGTAAAGATGATTTTGAAGCCTGGAATCCAAATATGATCCAATATTTGGAGAAAGTCTGAAGCATGACATCTAGTTTGGAACATTTTGAGATTGTTCATGTGCCGAGGATAGAAAATTCTCGGGCAGATGCTCTTTCAAGACTTGCAACCACGGCACCCGATTTCTTGGGATGACATATATGGAATATCTTGAAGACCCAAGCATATCAGAACCCACAGTTGATATATGTCAAGTTGAGCATGAACCTTCATGGATGGATCCTATTCTCAAGTTCCTAAAAGAGGGAACTTTTCCCGAAGACAAGCTCGAAGCTAAACGACTTCGCTGGATGGCCTCTCAATATATGATCTTGGATGAAACATTATATAAGAGGTCCTTCACATAGCCTTTACTGAAATGTTTGGGTCCATCTGATATAGATTATGCACTCAGGGAAGTGCATGAAGGGATATGCGGAGATCATCTGGGAGACATCCTTGGCATATAAATAATCTGTCAAGGTTATTATTGGCCAACCATCCAGAAAGATTCTGCAGAATTTGTCTGAAGATGTGATCATTGTCAAAGATACGCCAATATACAAAGGTGACCTACAAATCAGTTAACTCCGTTAACAGCGCCCTAGCCTTTTGCACAATGGGGAATGTACATTCTTTGTCCATTCCCTCCAGCTTCTGGACAGCGAAAATTTTTTATAGTAACTATTGATTTCTTTATAAAAGGGTCGAAGCTGAAGCATTGGCACAGATTACTGAAGCAAAAGTTAAAAATTTCGTGAGAAACTTCATCATTTTTCATTTCGGATTCTTTATTTTATAATAACCGACAACGGAAGACAGTTTGATAATCCAAAATTCAAGGACTTATGTGTCCAGTATCACATTCTTCACAAACTCACTTCAGTGGCACATCAATGTAATGGAGAAGCTGAAGTGACAAACAGGACTATTCTTCATGGTCTTAAAACTAGATTAAATGATAAAAAAGGGTTATGGGCCGATGAGTTAAACTCAATTCTTTGGACATATCGAACTACTCCCATAACAGCTATTGGTGAATCTTCATTTCATCTATCTTATGGAATCGAAGCAGTCTTTCCTGTAAAGGTCTCTTTGCAATCTCTATGGATTGATCACTACGGAAAGCCCAAAAACTTTGAACACCGAAGGGTTGACCTGGATTTACTACAAGGCACACGACTTCAGGCACAGTTGAAAATGGCTACGTATCAGCAGAAATGGCAAGATACTACAACTCTCGTGTAAAAGAACGTACCTTTTGTCCTAAAGATCTAGTTCTGTGAAAGTTTGAAGTATCCAAACCAACTGAACAGGGGAAACTCTCTCCTACATGGAAAGGACCATACCGGATCAAAGAGGTTATTCGACCTGGAACTTACCGGTTGGAAACCTTAGAGGGTATTTAACTACCTCGACCTTGGAATGTACAAAACCTTCGCAAATTTTATCAATAAAGATTTTATTCAAGGTCATCAAGATATATTTAACTATCATGTCTTAATTCTATTTCTTAAAAGGTATAAGGATAATCTCTATGATCTACCCCATAAAATGCCAAGATAAGCCTAACCAGCCTATCTTATTATTTTTTTAAAGGCATGAGGATGATCTCCGTGATCTACCTCATGAAGTACCGAGTTAGGCTTAACCAGTCCATCTTAATCAAAAGGCATGAGGATGATCTTTGTGATCTACCTCACGAAATACCGAGGTGGGCATTATCAACCTGTCTTAATGATACCTAAAAAGATATCCAAAAAAGGCATGAGAATGATTTTTATGATCTACTCTATAAAATGCCGAGGTAGGCCCGATCAGCCTATCTTAATCCTTGATCAAAAGGCAAATGACCTACATGGTCTATTTTATTCTCAATTCTAAAGACTTGGTATTCTCATTCAGAGAATTTAATTATCTAGAATTTTCTCAAGTTCGAATACTTGGAATTATCTATGAGATTCCTTCTCAACTTAATTATCTTGAATTTTCCTAAGTCCGAAGACTTGGAACTATCTATGAGATTCTTTCTTGACTTAATTATCCGGAATTCTCCTAGGTTTGAAGACTTAGTGAATTTTCAAATCCGAAGACTTGGCTCTTATCTGGGAATTCGGAGTTCTTTCAATTATATGAAATTATTTCTAAGTCCAAAAACTTGGTATATTTACCAGTCCAAAGACAACTTTATTATGAGGAAACTTGGCATTCTCTTATTATGGAATTATTTTAAGTCCGAAGACTTAGTATCATTTTATATGTTTCGGAGTTCTTAATTATCCGAAGACCTTACACTTGAAAAAAATCTCATCCATTCACGTACGTATTCATAGGAAATTTCTCATTGAAAAGGATTTTCATTGATAAGATTTTTAAACTTTCTCAAAAAAAAAAAAAAAAAGAGGAGGAAAAGTTACAAGTTCTCCATTGCTGGAGTGTCTTCGGTTGGAGTAGGTTCAGTTAGATTGGCCATTTCTTTAGCTATCGATGGAGCTTCGGGACCCTCTTATGATTCAGGCTTATTTGGACTTTCAGGATCGAACAGTTGAATCCCTGAAATGTCCAAATCTGGGTAAAGGCTTTGCACTTCCTTCACCTCATCATTAAAGCCTCCTTTATAGCTGTGGGTTCCTACTTCCACCATCTCATTTTCAAAAGCCGAAGATGCTTTATAATCCTCTACCGCCCTCTTCAGCTGATCTTTTAAAGATCAAATCTCTTCGGCGGCTTCTTCGATCTTTTTGGTAGCCTCTTCGGATTTCTGACGAGCTCCTTTAAGTAAAGCTTCTAAAGACCGAACTTTGTTCTTTCTCTTTTTAAGTCTTGCCTCCTGTTCAGAGTTCTTCAATTGAATTTTCTCTATATCTGCTTTCAAGCTCTGAACTAAGGCATCGCTTTGGGCAAGCTTCTCCTCCATAGCCTGCATCTGCTCTTCGGCTACTACTTTCTCAATTTCAGTTGTCTTCGTTTTGTCCTTTATCTTTGTATAGTGTCTCTAAAGTCGAAGATGCTTTCCTCCATGACAATAATGTCATGCATCATCTATATTAATAGATTGAAGAGTTAGCAACAATAAATTTATACTTTAAAAACACAATCAGATATTTACCTTCAGTGTCGATGAGAACACTGAGTCAGAGACTTCTTCAATATATCGGGACTTAGTTTTGTCCCAGTCTTTTGAAAGAAGTGTGCACTTCATCAGCTCCCTGGCCAGGTCAGGGTTCTCTAAGCCCTCTCTATCCGAAAAAACGGTAAAGTCTACATTGCATCCTCCTTTCGAAGAGGCATTCCACCTAGGATTGCTCTCGAATCGGAACTTTGATATTTCCTTTCTTTTCTCCTTCGGAGGTGCAATTAGAGATTCCCTATCAAATGACAAGTCATGTTGATTTGGAGAGGGCATCGGACGGGGACTCCTCAGAGGAGACCTCCTCGGAGATGGACTCCTGGCAGGTTCAGGTGGATTTGGTGAAATAGATGGTATCTCTTCATCCGATGTGGGCCTCATCGGAGGAGTGCTCGAACCCTCTTCGTCCCTTCTTTTCTTTCGGACTTTGGATGTCATTGGAATAGCCACAGCCCTCTTTCGGGAAGCCTGTCGAACTTTCTCAAGTTGAGGCTTCATTCTTTCACCTACAATCAAAAGATTTCACCATATGAGAAAAGAAGAAAAGAAAAAGAAGGATGAAGAGAATGAAATCCAAAGACCCACTATTTCTATACCTAATGTTATGACTTCGTTGATATGGGCTCGATGAAGGTTTTCTTCCTTCAGCAATTCTTTAAATAAGGGGATCTCCGGCTCTAATAGAGTCTCAAAGTCTTTAAGATCAGCTTTCAAAACTCTTTTTCCGGTGTTTGCATCCAAACGCGGAGCTTTCCAGTCGGTGTTGAATTCCCAATGGGTGTAATATACAAAGAAAAAGCAAGGCTTCCACCCGTGTATTGCATTGGGGTTCCTTTTATTAGTCTTCGGCCTGGCCGAGGACCTATGACCCACCACCCTTTGCCGTGGAAATCTCTTTTCAGCATGAATAGAGAGGTGAACAAAGATGTCTTCGGCTCTACATTCCTAAATTTGCAAAGTACCAGAAATCTATAAATGTTCCTAAAGCTATTGGAGGTTAGCTGAGCTATAACTATTTGGTAAATGTTAATATTTTTTGTGAAATGGGTGAAGTGGAAGCCGAACCAGCCTTGAAGTGGTCTTCGTATATAGCAATGGATTGCATGGGAGGTTTGTCTACCCTTTCTTCGGTTTTTGGAAGAATAGTTAAAGTTCCATGGAATGTGAAAACATCGCTTAACCTCCTCTATTTTGGCAAGAGAAAAAACTGGCGACAGAATTAGGCGATCTTTCCGGGTTTCTCTTCCTACCGGAACTTCTTCCCCTACTAGTTTTGTTCCCGGCAAATTCCTACTGGTTTTGCCTCCTAATGGTTCCCTACTAGTTTCACCTTCCGGTGGACCTCTACTGGAAGAAGGACTCCTCCCGGACCCTAACATCATAAAAAAAAAAACAAAAGAAAAAAGGAAGGGCCTCTAACCTCTGAAGGAACAAAATGGCGAACTGTTGCACGAGATGAGAGAAAGATGGAGCGCAAATGCAAGGAAGCCCTTTTGCTGAAACTCTCTCCCTTTTATAGTTAGGATTGTGGGGTTTCGAGATGCTTCGGAAGTCCCCTCGAATCGTACGCCATATCGACAGTTTCGATTATGGACACGATTTCCTGAAAATCACCCATTAATGAAATGATGGCTGCGATCCGCATGAAGTGACATGAAGGGCTACGATGATTTCTTAACTGTGATTAGCCTCCGGATGATTGGCACGTGTCCAATCTCGGTTGAATAAGAGCCCCCTTTTCAAAGATTTCTCATAATTGTTCCAAATTCGAGGCGTTCCTTTTAAAACAGCCAATGACAAGGTGACGCGCGTCTTCACCATGTTTTTTTCGCACCACTAGGCAGTTATGGCGAAAGACGTGTTAGAGTTTGGCGCCATCATTATTTGTCATTATCACTAGAAGATAAGATTGAAATACTTCCATTCTTCGAAATTAAATCATTTCGAACTTGGGAGTGGGGGGCAGCTGTTATGATATCCCGTTTTATCTCAATTAATTATCAGGTTATTATTTGAACCAATTTCAATTTCGGTTTATTGGTCAAATCAGCATACAAAGGAAACTGTCTACTGGGCTTGATAAAAGGATATTCGGTGTTTTCGACTTCGTATCAATTATCTTAGTCCGAAGACCTTTTGCATTTATGGCTTCGTATATTATCTTGATTCAGGAGATAATTAAATCAGCCTTGTCTTCGGCTTCGTATCATTATCTTAGTCCGAAGACCTTTTATATTTATGGTTTCAAGCCAAGTTTATTACCTTATGTCTTCGACTTTGTATATTTATCCTGATCCGAAGACTATGCCTAACACGTGCGGCTTCGTATCTTTATCCAAATTTATTAGTTCTATATCTTCGGCTTCGTACCTTTGTCTTGATTCGAAGACCATGCCTGTTAATTGAATATCTTCAGCTTTGCTCCTTCAATATAACCCGAAGAGCATACTACCTTATTCTCTTGACTGTAAGTGTTTACTTTCGCTATTTCCAAAAAGACTTTTTCGGAGTGTTTAGCTAACATTCCCTTTAGGAATGCTACTAAAGGGAATGTTGAGTTCACTTCGGATCTACTCTAAAAAGAGAGAAGCTTATTAAGCATGTGGGTCTTTTCAATATTAGATTGCAATCATCCACATGATCGAAATCCTCAGATCAGATGAGCTCCGAAATAACTACTTTTCGACCGCCACTACTTACAGTTATGAAATGGTTACATTTGCTAGCTTTCATAATCGTAAGTAGTTACGTTGGAGCCTATAAATACTGGTAAGAGGGGACACTCGATGTAAGTTTTGCTCATTCCAGAAATTCGAATTCTCTCATTTCCCTCTTTGCTTCCAAAAACTCTCCATTCTGCTGCTGCCCGAGTTTCTTCTGACTTTGGCATCGAAGTGTCCATGCCGGAAAATCTCCGGTCAGGGATCTATTTTACAGGTTTCGGTCGACGATAATCCAGCGGAAGAACCACTCCATCCGCTCGGTGAAGATTCAACGTCAACAAATGATTTATTAGGGCTGATTACATATTGATTGTGATATTTATAATTTGTATAAATTTGAACCTTTAACTTGAGGAGGATATCAAAGTTTAGACGAAAAAATATGTAACAACTTACATGAGTCCGAATAATATCTTTTAATTAATTTTTTAGATGAGATGCTGGACTGTTATACGTGCAAACCAACAATCACCGCAGCATATTACATAATGGGCCATCACTGAGACTAGTACGCGATAAATGAAGCCCACCAATGAGCGCCTTGGTGATTGGTGGCATGCATGCAATAATTTCTCCTGGAGTGGGATTTACATGGGTGCTAAAGTGTATGGAGTGGGTTTTGTAACGTTAATTATTTTTCTTAAACTGCTCTCTAGTAGCCTGGAATTTTTAAGGAAGGTATTCTCTTGACATCCTGCATCCTTACAAGCTAATCACCATAATCTGACCAAATTATATGTGCTTTATTCTAACTAAATCCTGATGGTTACTTTAACCATTTATGGTATCCAAAACATGATGGCGCAGCAATGAATTGAGAAACTGCACCAAAATACGCAACCATACCTAGCACCAAACCGGGGGAAAAAAAAGACATGCCATTGCATGATCAAAAAACACGACCCAGTTAACCTGTCATGCGAACGCTGGGCGATCAAGTTCACTTACTAGCCACCAAAATGGGTTCAAAATTTGATTTATAGGCTAAAATTCTGGGTGCATAAATGCAATTTAGAAGCCAATTTAGTTCAAGCCTTCTTCACTATTTTTTCAAAAAAAGAAAAAAAAAAGAAAGGAAAAGAAAGTTTTCTTCGCTATCATCTTTGTCCCAATTTTATAAAGTTCGGGAGCCTACCAAGCACGCAATTGGCATCAAATTTATGATAAATTAATAAATAAAATTTGTAATACAGAGAACTCGCATATGCAATGTCATAAAGTTTCCAAAAAAACATGAACATTGAGATATCCGGATAAATATTAGAAATCAATTTAGCCTCACTAACTAAACGAAGCATGCCGGATCTTCCATCGATCGTGGACGGCAGATGTTGCGCTCGCATAGAAATCTCTATAAAAATTATCTTCACCGTCCGCAGGTGATCTGGTTATGAGTGCGCGTATGGCGGTCTCCGGTGTCCGCATACTCCGCCAGAAGCCGAGTCGCGAAACCCCACACCCTAATACACTGCCCCTCCGTAGCTCATTCTCCCTATCGACTGCTCGAACGCCGGACGAATCCCAGTCCAAACCCTGCGAGAGAAGAACCTGTAAGTCCTCCCTTTCTTGCTTCCATTTCGTTCTCCCCCCCGATCGTTCTTATCGCTTCCTGACCGGCCAATCCCTAGGGTTAGTGTTCCTTCGTTTCATTATCTTCTTTGATCTTTTTATCTTCCGTGGATTTTAATCTGTTGCGGCTTTCTCTGATGTCAAATTTTCGTTTTTTTTTTTTTCTCGATTTATTGATTTGATTTTTGGGTTCTTCTATAAAAAACATAGAGATAATAGCGACTATGTTTTGGATTTCGAGTAGGATCGGTTGTTTATTTTACGGTTTTAAAGATAACTAATCGTTCCACATCGTTGCTGAACTTCGTATTTTGGTTCATTGTTGCGGATTTTCATTTTATTGAGAGAAAAAAAAAAGAAAAAAGAAGTGAGATGCAATGATTTGGGATTGTAAGGATCTATGTTCTCTAGTTTTCTACGGAGCTGATTGGATGAGACATCCAAGGAAAACCCAATTATTGGATAAGTTTTCTAATAGCGTATATTTACTTGAGTGATTGGTGAGCAAGGATTAGATTAAGGCTAATTGGTTATAATAAACATCAAAATGCTTTCGTTTTTAAACACTTCCGAACGCCTGGACAGGGAAAACGATATGATTTAAAGTAGGTTTTAGAGAGCAATGAGAACGGTAGCAATTATGCTCCAAATAGGCATAACGATCACTCCCGTTTATTTTAATTGCAACCATGGTAGGCGGGCTATGTTTGATTAAGGAATGGGAGAAAGAAGTCTAAAGGAAAGGATGAAAAGGTCACTAAACTGTGGAAAAGGAGTCTTGTGGGTTGCGGTGCGCCTGGTCCTTGCATCTGTATCCTCTCAAGTAGGATCATTAGAAGCAGAGGAGAAGTTGTGAGAGCTTCAATCTTGGATAAATAAGAGGAGAGAAGGAGGTAAAGAAGAAGAAGGGCAAAGGAGAGGGTTAAAAAGGAGAAGGGAAAGAGGAGAGGAGAGGAGGGGTGTGGTTAAGGTTTGGAAAACTGAGGTCTCAGTCATCTCCGTGGGTGGCCAAGACCAAAACAACCGAGATCTTGGTTTACCTTGACAAAGTGAAAGTAGAAAAAACAAGGAACTAAGATTTCTCAATACTAGAGCTGACATTTTAATACCAACTAGATGCTGTCCCGTGCGATGCATGAGTGTAGCATTTTTGATATTTGATATAATTCAAAATCTATTTAATAAAATTTATTATTTATTAAATTTATTATATTATATCATTATTTTAAATCTATTCAAAATTTATTTCAAAATTTTGATGTTAGAAAATTTCCTCCAAAACTAAGCCAAAGCCAGAAAAATCTGGTGCAAGTTTGGAAGGAAAATTCCCTCCAAAACTAAGCCAGACTTCTTTACTTTTATAGCTTTCATTGTTATATAGAAGATGTAATTTTGAGCAGGAAAAAGGATTATGAAAAGATGACACATAACCGCCATTGAATCCATGTAGTAGAAATTTAGTTATATATAATAGATATATCAAAATCTTGACCAATATACCAAATTCAAGATTAGCTGCTATGTTTGTGCATTGATTTTGAAATTAGTTGGTTAGAAAACTTATTTAAGGAAGCAAAAAGGTGTTTGGAAATATTTGTTGATATGTTTGTCTTGTATCGACCGATGTCTTGAAATTTTAGGTTTATGTTTGCCAAGATATTATGTGGTGACGATCCGTTTACGAGCCGAACCCATTTTTCTCAAACTCAAACATGTTTATGGTGGGTCGAACACGGGTCTGGTTGGCAGGTTAGGTCATAAATTTTCAATCCATCCCCATGGCCTTGTGGGTGTTGCACTTAATACCAAGACACAAGACCTTGGCCGGTGTGAAACATGGGTATAAATTGAAAGGAAGGAAACAAAGGATGTAGAGACTCTGCATAGAACTATGTCGCCGGCTACCCAACCATGTTTTGGGTTGTATCAGACTGCATGGACAGCAAAGTTAACTTAATTGTCTGATACAAAAAAAGACCCTTGGCCAAGATGAAAAACCATGGGTATAATTGAAAAGGAGGGAACCAAGGATGTAAGAGACTGTGCATAGAACTAAGTTGCCACTACCCAACCATGTTTTGGCTTGTATCAGAGTGCGTGGACAGCAAAGTTAACTTGTTGGATGGGAGAATCTTAGCAGCTGTCTTGTCTTTCCTCAAGTATTCTTAATCTCAGTATCTGTTTCTGGGATTCTAGTTGATGAGAGAAAAAAACTTGAGTAAATCGGAAGAAACTTTTTGCATGAAATAAATATAAACAGAGGGAACACAATCCATTTGTTGAGCTTGGGTAAGGTTCTTTAATCCGCATACATCACAGTTCTGGTGAGCATTGGGTATCACAGAATGTCAGTTCTGGTGGCTGGCTTCTTATGGGGCACTAAATATAAAGTGGAAACTGCAATCTGCATACAGTATTTTGGAGCATATGTTTGGTAGTTTTCTCCTGTGCAAGACTTCTGCCTCTCTCTGCGTGCATGCATGTATGTGTGTGTTGCTAATGTGAAACAAGATGGGATTGCTAAATTACTTTGAGAGGTGGAGCACTTGGTGGTGGTCTGGTATACTATGCTTATTACACATGTTGCAAATGTGTAAATGAGAGGATATGAATGAAAGAGTCCTTGATGATTTTTTTTTCTAAAAATAAAAAAAACTAAAGATGGATGATACATTAGGCAAAGAGGGTTAAATATTGCCTATGCCAGGGTAACAACATTCTCCAAATCATTGGAAATTCTGAGTTTATTCTCAGTATACAAATTACTCGAGAATTGCCCAGTTGCTCACAAGTTTTATGATTTACCAATGAATTATTCACGAATCACTAATAATTCAAGAAAAATGTATGAACCGTACATAGATGTTGCTATTCTCTGATGCTAGTGCTGTTAAGTGTGGCTAGCTTACTGTTCTTGCCTCTTCCATGCTGGTTTTATGTTAATAAACATATAAATTATTTGTAATCTTATATTCTTTATTTATGTTGATTTACTTTGAACCTTCTGCTATCTAGATCCTTTCCAACTTTTGCTGAATTTCTGATTTTTCTTAATACTAAACTTGCAACCGTGGTCCCTAGATTTATAATTACTGGACGAATCTAATTTCAGGTTTGCAATGTGCATTCCTCCTTCACTTATTGTCATTTGTGTCTTTGGATTCTCTTAAGACTTATGTTCCATGACTTATGGTGGGTAATTAATTTGAAATTGTGATGTAGTTCATCATCCATTCCTCATTACATGTTTTACTTCCAGATTTGGAATTTATTCTTTGCTTTGTTCAAGGTGGTATGGGCGTTTCTAAAGATTTTGATGATTGATGTTGATCTTTTATTTATCAAATCATTTGTCTCATTTTCTTTTTCAACAGTTGTTATAGTTTGTATAAATAGATGCTCGTGGTTTGGTGAATGTCTTACTTCTACAGACTTTTTGATCCACAAGATCAAAGTGCATATGAAATTGAAAAATGAATGTTTTTTTATATTATATTATATATTTTTTTTTTGGGGGGGGGTATTTAAAAGGAATGCCTTCAACCAATTATCTTAATTGTTTTGTATTTACTCCTTCCCTTTCCAAGCGATTTCTGTCTTTGTTTAATTTTTCTTTCATATTTAGAAAAAAAATTCAATGCTAATAAAGTAAAATTCCATCTTTTCTCTTTTGTTATTTCCCTTTGCTTTCCATTTATCTCCAGTTCTTACTTCATTTACATATTTAGATGTGTTCATCCACAATAATAATTAGAGGTATTCCTTGTTAAGTGGCAGCATTCTTTGCTTTTTTGTGGCAGTGGCGTGGGACGGTTTTGCCCTCTAAAACTTATAATATTCTTTAGAAGACTCTTGATATAGAAATTGCCTAATGCATCCTTCCTAGGAGAAGAGGCAAGCTTGCTTGATTATCTTGGCTTGCTTTGTGGTACCTGGAAGAAATTAGTGGTATCCTTGCTGATTGTCTTTTCTTATGTGGCTAAAAGATGCAGAAAATGGTTTGTGGCACATGCTCTATTGTTGATGGCTCAATAGATGCAGATTGGTGAATTTTTGCAAGGAAGATAAATTGTTGCCTGGATATAAGCCATAGCAATTCAAGGAGTAAATATCTAGTAACAACAATCAGTAAATCTAATCCATTTATCTCTTGATATTGGCTGGCTATCGTTATAATATGCTGCTTGAGCTTGAGACTGCAATAAATTCCACTGTGGAATCTCTCCTTTGTATGCTATATTTTTTGTGTTTTTCCTGTCATCTGAATGTTGGATTGTGGTATGAGTGAGATGATGACAGAAGATATACTAAGCTCACAGTTGTCTACTGCGTTATGTTGAGTTGTCAATCGATAACATTATAATCATCTTTTCCTGTCTTTGGGGCACATTTTGACATATCTTCTTTTATGTATTATGTAATTTTATTAATCTAATGATATCTCCTTTGCTGACAATTTCTGTTATTCTGTCATTTGCAGACAGGATTCTATTCACTGTGATGGCAAGCAAAGGCCGTCTACCACCTCCTCATTTACGGCGGCCTCTTCCTGTCCCTGGCATGCTACACCCTGAGCCATTTGGTCCCGGCATCCGCCCTCCGCCAGGTGCCTTTCCTTTTGATGTGTTGCCTCCAGAAATTATGGAGCAGAAGCTTGCTCATCAACATGTGGAGATGCAAAGGCTTGCAACAGAGAACCAAAGGCTCGCTGCAACACATTCCACTCTGAGGCAACAACTAGCTGCTGCCCAACAAGATTTGCACAGATTGCAGACCCGTAGTGGTGCTGTCAATGCTGAGCAAGAGCAGCAGTTGAGAGTTTTCAAAGACAAGACAGCAAAGATGGAAGCTGACTTGAATTCCGCTGAGCCTGTTAAAATGGAGTTGCAACAGGCTCATGCGGAAGCCCAAAGCTTGGTGGCAGCAAGAGAGGAACTCATTTCAAAAGTGCAACAGCTGACTCAGGATCTGCAGAGGAGCTATGGGGATCTTCAGCAAATCCCTGCACTGATGTCTGAACTGGATGCTCTTAGACTAGATAATCAGCATTGCAGGTCATAATCTCTGTTCTAAGGTTTTTTTTTTAGCAAGGATGCTTTTTTTTTTTTTTGGAGTGAAATCTAAATGTTTAAGATCAAATTTCATGCTTTTCCATTGCAGAGCCACATATGATTTTGAAAGGAAACTGCGCATCGACCACTATGAGTCTCTTCAGGTAATGGAGAGGAACTACATTTCCATGGTTAGGGAGGTGGAAAAACTGCGTGCTGAATTGACACTTGCTACTAACCTTGATAGAAGTGGTGCCAATGCTTTAGGTATGCATGAACCCATAATTGCTTGCCTGCCTTTCTGCATGCAGTCACTTTTTAACTCATAGCGACTAGTGGATATTAAGGTTTTCATATGGCTCTTCTAATGTGTTGCAGGGGGCCCATTTGGTACCAATACCGCACACAGGGAAAATGATTCATCTGGGCATCATTCTGGGGGACAAAATGCTTATGAGGAAGGTTACGGAGTTCCGCAGGTGGGCATCATCTTCTCTTTGTTTTGGTGAAGTTTGTCCAATAACTGGTGGGCATCATCTTCTCTTTGTTTTGGTGAAGTTTGTCCAATTACTGTTTAATACTTCACTGAGATCATTTTCATCTGCATGTCCCACATTTCGAGACCATTTGCCTGACAATATAATGCATTCTAGTGTACTGACTTATTAACTTTCCTATCTGTTTTCAAGTTGCATATCAACTAAGTGCTTGTGCACTAACGCACATGGTCTTTCTTTCTTCAAGCAACCAATAGTCATCTATTCTGACAACATTAAACAGTAGGCATTTTTGTACCCCAAAAAACTTTAGGCATTTAGTTTCTTCCATTAAGAAGATTCTGATGGAGCACTTCTCTAGAAATTTTTAATCAATAAGGTGCTACCTTAAAATTTTGAGAAGCTTTCCAGTAGGCAGTGTTTGCTGAATAAGTGGGCATTGCTAATTTTTCCTTTGTTCGTAGAGGATGAGAAAAGGTGCTGTCTCTGAATTTCACGTTGGTGGTACGATTTTATTTTTAGTTGCAGCCTTTGCTTAAAGACAGGATTTGCATTTGGGTTCAAGTATAACTTTTGTCATTTCAGTTCTTAATTAGTTATCAATGGACCAAATAGAGAGAACAAGAATTATTGATTCATAGTATTTTTATGTCTCTTGTGCATAATCTAAGATGCCCTGTCATTACTGAAACACAGGGACGTGGGCCTTCGAGTGGTGGAGCACCTTATGTTGGAGGTCCAGCTGGGCCTGCTTCTGCCCAGGCTGGGTATGATGCACTCAGTGGCCCAACATATGATGCTCCAAGAAATGCAAATTATGATGCATCTAGAGTTGCTGGCTATGATGCTTCCAGAGGCAGCAGCTATGAGGCACCCAGAGGTGCTGGATATGAGGCTTCTATAAGATCTGGATATGATGCTCTTCGAGGAGCAGGGGTGCCTCAGGCAGCAGTTACTGCTGGCAGCAATGCTGCACCCTATGGATCACTCAGGCACCACCTGCCTATGGGTCAACTCAGATGCCATCACCGTATGGATCAGCACAGCCCCCAATCTATGGATCAGGTCAGACTCCAACTCGAGCAGGAGGTGGTTATGAAGCACCTCGTGGTGGGAATGCAGTACGAAGATGAGCTTGAATTCATCCCACCAAGCATTGTGGAGATTTCTAGGTGATGGTTCTCTCACCATAAAACACATCATTGGTGCCAGGAATTCTATCCTACTAACTTGATTGAGGCTCTCGTTGATGTTCCTAGCGGAAGTGAATTACAGCAGGTGGAGAATAATTTGTGGACAGGAATGCACGAGCTGGTTAGTGATCAGCTGGGAGTTTTTTAGGAGTTATGATCTTCTTGTTTGCATATTAAATTTCAAATGTTTATCCTTTTCTTCTCTTTCTTCCCGGTCTCTTTACGCTTCTCTGAAATATTATGGGTTGCTGGCATGGATATCTTTTGGTTTTTGATGGCCTCGTGGCTTAAAATGCATAAGAAAACATGCCTTGCACCTTGATGTCTCTTCACAGAATGTTCTAGGACTTGCCATGTCAAACTGTATCAGCAGGTTGCACACTTTTTTTTTCAGTCATGGGAGTTGTGCTGTGTTGGTTTCATTGCTCTAGAACTTGTTAGCTGTCTGATCAATGCTACTTGTAAAGTGTGCAAATATTATAAGCGTGCACCCTGGCCATGTAGCAGAGGATATACCTTATAGCAGGCACTGAATGGGCTGAAGAGTAGCGTTACGCATAAGCTTGTGTCTGCTTTTGATGGATTGAGGTCCGCTTTGTTTCAGATGACTGGAAGCTGAGCATGGATCATGGCGATGTATTAGCTTCCGTGGTAACTGTGCTCTAAATTCAACAAAATATCTACAACCTGATAAAAATTATTGGATACTATGGCTTAGTTGAGGTCAATATTTAAGACAACTAATATGGACCTCTCTTCAATCTTTTTTAGCAAAATTCCAGTGCAAGCATATAGAATCATGCTTATTTACTACAAAATCACAGATGTTAAAGCCAACTGAGTAGGCGTAACATATTACTTGTCATGACATGCATGTTACATTTTTGGATGCCCGGTCATGTAATATAGATATTGGCCCACAACTTCGCACCAAGACCATGAACATTTAAATTTTCATGATTGACTGGGAATTTGGAGTGATGGGAAATGAAGAAGGCAAGCTAGCATAGGCGCCAAAGAATGAACAAAGTTGGATATAGTCACAAAGGCAACATGATCACAAGCTAACCAAAATAATGCTCAGGAATGCATCATCATGAAGGTCAAGGATAAAGTTGCAAAGCTACCAGCATGTAAGACCTCCGGAGGTGGAGATGGGCACAAAGCCACATTAAAGAGGCCATAAAAGTTGCTCAACAATAATTAGCAAAAGCTCTGAGGGTATGAATGTGCTGCATCAACCATGACTATTCAATCTATGATGGACCTCTTTGAAAATCCAGCCACTTGCAGGAGATCTTCTCTGTTAGATCAAATTGTCATGGTTAATGTAACACATCCATACCCTAGAGCAGCAGTCCAGCAGATGTCAAACATCTTACAGGCAAACGAACACTTGATGGGATCAAGGTTATCTACCTAGTAATTCCTCGCATGCATGCGTTGCCAAGTTATGATAAGTTATGATGCGTTGATTTGATGGGTCCCAACAATCTCTTTAGCTATGCATTCCCTGATCTTGAATCAGCAAGTGGCACTCATGAACCAGGCTAGTCACTACTATGGTAACGCCAGTAGGACAAATACGCTTCCAAACCATACAAAGTTATCTCTTGCCGGATTTATATTCCAACTTTTTAGGCTTTGTTTGAATGGAGGGATTAAAAGGGAAAGAAAAGAAAAGGTTATCTTTTTGTTGTTTGGATATTAATTTTTAAAAAAAAGTAAGGGAAAGGAAAGGATGCCCCTTCCATCTCCTCTCCTCCGTTAAGCTAAATTTTCAATCCTTCCAATTTGAAAGAACTACGAAGAAAAGAAATATAAACTAATCAAAGGACAAAAATATCCTTTCAGATGATGTTTCCTTTTCTTAATGTTGTTCTTCTATTGTTCTTAATATTCCTGATGTAAATTTCAGTAGTTTGAAATTTTTTAGTGATGTTATGATCTCGAAATTTTTATACCCGGTTATATATTTTACTGCATGCTCATATATAATATATATATTTTTCCTGATAGAAATATAGTACATATTTTTTATGTTTGAAATTTTAAATATTCTATAAAAAAAATATAATATTTTTTAATTTAAAAAAAATATATTTAATAAAAATTATTTAAATAAAAATAATATTTTTCTTTCCTTCCTTTTCTTTTATTTCCTTGACGTGCCTATCCAAAAACAAGCCTCGAAAAAACGAATAAACTAAATGCTTGTTTATCATTTATGATCGATGGTAAAGAATTTGTCGCATAAGATGGCATCACAGCCGTCCATCGCCATCCCGCGTGCATCGCACGCGCTATTGAATCTAGTCGGCTATATAACTAGGAGTGGAGGGCCACGGCCCTTGACCGTGAGGGACGTGCGGGCTGAGCATCTCAAGGTTCCGTTCCCGGAGAGAAGGGCGGGGAGGCGACATGAACTCATCGTCAGGCGAAGGGAGGCACGACGACGACTCCGCTCTCACGGAATTCCTCGCTTCCCTCATGGACTACACCCCCACCGTATGTCTCGTCGGAGTATAACTGAAACCCTTCCTCTCTTTTTCTGTCTCAATCCTGATTTCTTATTGATTTCGGTGATGTGGGTGAGAGGAGCAGATCCCGGACGAGCTGGTGGAGCACTACCTCTCCAGGAGCGGCTTCCACTGCCCCGACTTACGACTGTAGGTATTCTCTCCCCCTCCCCTGACTTTTTTTCCCCTCTTTTCCTTTTATTCAATCCCCCCCCCCCCTTTTCCCACTTCATCCCTGCCATCGCCCCGATGCCTTGTAATTTTGATCCTAACCTAGAGAATTTGGCAAAAACTAGAAACTTTCTTTTGAAAGCGTTGATTCCTATCGCAGAAAATTGTGACGATTTGATGCTTCTTGTACATTGGTTGTTCTTGACCATGGTTTAATCGTCACCATGGTTTAATCGTCGTTCGACTTTCTTGAAATTGATCCTAGATGGTAAATAGTAGTTTTTGTATTGTGGATGGTCATATTGGACATATAATGCTTCCTGAAAACTAAGCAGTGGACAAATTTGCTGCAAATAATAAGATTTTAGGTGAAGAATATAGGCTGGTCCCCTCTAATTTGCTACTGATGATGGTGCTGGATGATTTGATGGAAGCATGAAACTTTCTTTTGATTTCTCTTTTAAAAGTTAAAATTATTTGATGAGAACTTTGGGGGTGTTATTGGGGAGCAGAGTTTAGAGTACGATCTTGATTTCTTTCATGTGAAAGATCAAAAGAAAAGAGGGTAGGATGAGGGATGTGACCGTTTCTTTTGGACAACCTCTTTTGCTTGAGATATATTTCTTTGGAAATTGTCAGAAATTCACTTATGCGTGGCAATAGTGGGAGATCAGAGTGAATATGAATGGGGCTCCAAAGTCAAATTCCATGCTCATTCTTATTCTCCCCATTCCTTAAAAGTTGCTTGTTAATATGCTATCATTATGGGAAAACCAAACACAACTTTTACTCTTTAATATGCTTGAGTAATATGCTGCTTCCGTTTTTGTTAATGGAATTTAGTCAAAGATACCATCAGAGGCCTATAACATATCCACCAAGTTGGAAGTTTGTGGGCACACTATACTGAACTTAAGGTTAAAAAAAGAAGAAGAAGCATGATTCCTTTTTGAGTAGACATAAACGTTGATTACTCATATTTCAGCACAATTTTATTGTTTACATGTGTTCGTTGTGTATGCTATGGGAGGTGCAATTATTAAGTGCTCTTGTGGTATATTCTCTAGATGCTGGCATGCTTTCCTTTATAATTTATCAGTCATGATCAGAGCTTTTTCTTGTGCTACCACTCTTATTATTTATTTTTCACTTTCGTTTTCTGGCAGAACAAGGCTGGTAGCTGTAGCTGCTCAAAAGTTCATTTCGGAGGTTGCGAGTGATGCTCTTCAGTATGTTCAGTTTTTCCAATTTCTGGCATTCTTTTGCTCCAGTGAACTATGTATCATGTATTTTATTGTCAGTACCCTCATAAAATTTCATATAAATTATTATATTTTCTTAGGACCATAAATACCCTACGCCATCAATCCATGTTTCCCTTATTCTTCCTAACCTAGGTTTTTTTTAATGTGCTAAATTCATGGTATGTTTTTTGGTTCAACACATTTGATAAAGTATGCCAATTCACTTTTCGTGAATCATGATTATCAAAGTATGTCTACCTCTAATATAATTAGCTTTGTATGGCTGATTAAGGAAGCACCTATAATATTTCCTTTTTAACTACGTGGATCCTTTCTTTCTAAGACATTATGTTTATCTTTTCTAAACTTTCTTACAATGATGTCCTGGTTTTGAACTATCCATTTATTGAGTGAAACCTCCCTAAGTGACCAGCTTTTCTATACTTATGCCTAAAATTATGTCTATAAAGCTGTTGTCATTGCCTAGAATTTCTTTTCAAGTTTAATCTAGTGCCCTTTCCTTGTTCCCTTTAAATTTTACTGTTCAATATTGAATGACTTGTTCTCAACTTATCTTTATGCGGGCTTTAGCATGTATTATAGTCCTCATCTATATCAATGTGGTTATTTGATAACACCAAATAGCACCAGTATATATATCCAGCATGGCTGCATTACAGAACATACTCTGCATGCAGTCTGGTACCTGGACATGCTACAACTTGTGTCATTCTTTTTATTCTCTAGGTCTTATGTACACCAAAAAGCTGCAAGTTGATAGTTTATGAACTCCCATGCATCAACTAATGTATTTGGATCTTGATAACATGCATCAACCCAATAAATAGTCAACCAGTGCATTTAGTGAGGGTGCATGCCTACTATCTCTAGCTTGGAACATCATGCATCTTGACCAGGTTCCTTGATGGTTATCCACACCAGATTATTCATGATAGTCCTGATTATTTCTATAACCAAGAATGTTGGTCAGATGTCCGGTTTTAAAAAAAATGTCCTTTGTTGGCTTTTGATCATTTTTGTTGCACAAGTTTTATAGTATTGGTCATTTTAGAAGATCCATTCTTTGCAATAAATAGAAGTAATGTTGATGTAGGACAGTAGGAGCATCCAAGAAGTTTTCTTAATTAGCTACTTTTAATATGTATTTTTTGTTACTTTATTTTGGTCGATGGTCAGTAATTATTTTTCTAGTTTATATTAAGTAGTCATATTACTTTTAATGACTTTGGACCGCTAAGATTAGATGGGGGTTACTTGTCATCAAGGGCTGCAATTAGAGAACTTCTGTATCCTGGTACAAATTGTCTTTTGCACTCAAAGTAAGCAACCGTATTGTTCTTGTTTCAGGAGTTAGTGGTTTACAAATCCTAAAATCTGTTGTTTTTGTTCCTATTTCAATCTTGCTGAATTTTAGCCTCGGTTTTGCTGTTTACTTGCTGTCTTTTGCTTCCAACATATGCCAAACGCTTAAGGGCCTGTTTGGACACTAGATTACGTTATTGCCTTATTAGTGTGAGGTTGTCATCACTGAAAATTTCTGTTGGAAAGGGATGTTGAAAGGGAGGGGTTGGATGGGATTGGGGCACTGTTTGCATGAGTTATCCCTATTTTTCTAGATAAGTTAAATCACCTCTGGACTAGAATCATCAATCCTTGATATATTGGGATGACGGGAATCAAAGGGTTGTGCAATTCTCTCTCACAGCTATGTTTTTCATCTATTTAAACTATTTTTTTGGGCCCTTATCAGCCAGATAATAATGGGTTTCCATCGTCCAAACAGGCCTTATGTAGAAACTTAACTATAGTAGGGTTTAGTAGTATTGCAATAGTATAACCATGATCATCAGGCCCTATCTTTAGGGGTGCAATGGTCAAAGTTTGGTTGGGATCATCCAAAACTGTACATGCCCCGCCAAGGAATACCCATACTTGTAACCCCCCCCTACCCATCTTGGATTGGATTGGTAAAACAGAGAGCTTGGATAGGTCTGGTCGGTACACCTGATTGCTTTAGGGGCATTTTGGTAATCTAGATGGGTCAGGTCGGGTACACCTGATTGCTTTAGGGGGCATTTTAATCTAGATGGATCACTGGTGATCTAAATCTTGAGGTGATCCGATCTCTGGTGATAAAGATCATTGTATTTGGTCGGTATGTACAGTGATTAAAGATTTTTCAAGTATGTATGAATAACTTGTTTGGTATAATTATAGTATAGCTGTCAACGGGTCGGGTTCGGGTCGGAATCCAGATATTCCCTTTCGGACCGGGGTCTTAGCTACGGGATCTAGACCCGGACTCGAATACCACGTCTAATTTTGAAGTACCAGACCCGACCCGAATGGATCCTGGGTATCCAGACCCGAACCTGTACCCGATTATTCAACGAAATAGGTAAATTTCTCACCTTTTTGAATGGTTTTGTCCCTCCCATTTTTTCCCCATTTTTCACCGTTTCTTGGGGGTTTTTCGATCGTTGATCGGCTCAAGGACTGGATTGAATGCGCCTGGGCAGAGGCGGACGAGGGGGCGGGGCTGGTATTCTGGCGTCGCATGGGTTTCGACGGCGACAGCGACTGCGGGGAAGACTGGATGTCGTCGTTGGGGGAAATGTCGATCAACGAACCTCAAGAAACCAAGCCACGAGTCGAGGGCAGGGAGGAGGCGTCGGCCGTCCGTCGTCGAGGGCAAGGAGGATCTGGAGGATGATGTCCAAGTAATGACGCTGGCGGGGCTTCGGAGTTGAGGAAGGGAGAGCCGGAGGGTATGCCGATGTCGAGCAGCAGAGCGGCCGTCGATGGGGGAGGAGGCGTCGGCTGTCGATGGGGGAAGCGTCAGCTGTCGATAGGGGGAAGCGTCGGCTGTCGAGGGGGGGATGGGGAGGCTTTGGCGATTCCGTGAAGGGAAAAAATTAGGCACCGTCACAGCGTCGCACCGAATCGAGGAGGGTTTTTATATTAAAACCAGTGGTTGATTTCGAACCCTTGGATCGCGATCTAACGGTCTCTAATATATAAATATTATTTATATAATCGGGTTTTGGGTCTGTCGGTATGGATATTACATATCCAGATCCGGATCCATTTAATTATAACTAAACGGGTCCAGATCCGGGTCCGGGTAAACGGTCCAGATTTAATACCAGATTCGGACCCTTTGGATAAATACCCGCGGGTCTCGGGTCCTTACCCGACCATTGACACTCTATATTATAGGAATGGAAGACACAGAGCATATAATACTAGAATATTCCTAACAAAGCCATTTAACAAAGTGATAGTAAATGAATGTAAAAAATTCAGTATACTAGTTTTGTTGGATATTGTTTATATGTAATATCTATGTGGCCAATATCATGATTAAAATGGGATAATACTAAGAATTCTAACACTTGAATTTTAAAAAAAATATAAACATCCAAATTCCAAATTCACTGCAAATATAAATATTCTTTTTACTACAATATCCATAATAAATGAACCATAAGATTGATACTAAGCAAAATAAAAGATGAAATCAAATTTTTTGTTTTAAAAAAACTGTTTTTTTTTTCTTCCTTTCTTTCAAAAAAAAAACACTAACATGCATCAACCATGAAAGATAATAAGAAAAAATTAGATTTTTCCATACCTCACATAAAAAAAAATCTATGATAAAAAAAGATACTTCTCTTCCTCTTCTCTTTTTTTTGATTTCTTCAAATGCTTGGTCTTCTCCTTTTCATGGGCTAGGATGATGTTAAGAGGAGATTTTTCCTCTTCCATAGAGATGACACCCCAAACCAATATCATCATGCAGAAAATTATTATAGTAAAAAAATCCTTTCCATGGGCTTTGCGATTACAAGGATATTTTGATTAACATTTTTTAATCTAGAATCATCATGATATGGAGATGTTAGATATCTGTCCTCAAGAGCGGGTTTCTGATTACCAAATGGGGTGATCATCATTATCACGTAAGATTACTGTGATGCAACCAAATAACGTGATTCTATTACCTTTACACGGATCACTCAATCTTGGGGTCTTCACCACATGCCAATGCTCCCTTAGTTCGTCCCACCTAGAATGTTAGAATCTTTAGAAAAAACCCATCGGAACCTAAGAACATCTCCATTCACCCTTAATGCTCTCTTCTCCATGGATCTCTGAGAATGAAATGAAAAGAAAAGGGAGTGAAAAGAGAAAAATGATGGAAGCCTCTCCTATCTCCCTTAGGTTCTCTTCTTTCCCATAAATCTCTAAAAAAGAGAATGAATGAAGAGAAAGAAGCAAAAAGAAAAAAAGATGGAAAAAGATCTTACCTTTTAGGGTCCATTTGGTTGGGGTATGATAGTGTTAGCTTTGGCCTTTGATTTTGATGATAACAAAATGTTGAGCATATGTTTTGTACTATGTTTCAATTGGAGTTGTGAATTCTAGGTTACAGGTACATCAAATTCTTTACACAAAAGCATTAAAGTCATTTATATTAATGCAAGATGAACTTCAAAGTTTAAGAAGTCTTCTCACTTTGGAAAGCCAAGAAATTGATCAATTTGGTCGTTATGAAGAAGAAATTGGAAGTATATTGAAAAAAATTTAGAGTTTCGGAGCTTGGCACACACTTTAGAATTGGCACAGATCAAGTATTGACCTTCTGAAGACTAGTACATAAATTTTGCTGGCATGTCAAGTGTCGATTCACAGGTCGACTCACAGATCGATTCATGGCCTAAGATAAGAAAGTTACAGTACAGTGTCATTCCTGGATTTTTTGCCAAGTGCTGATTCAAGTGTTGATCCAAGTGTTGACTCACAAACTGAAGTATCGACTCACAGGTTGACTCATAGCCTGAGACCAGAAATGAGGTAGAATCATGGATTTCAAGAATTATACCTGGTGTCGATCCAAGTGTCGACCCTAGTGTCGACTCACAGGTCGACTCACAGGTCTGACAATAGTAACAATTATATTTTCAGAAGTTCAGAATTGATTCAAACGGTCCATAACGGTTAGTTTCTCCTTTCCAACGGTCACAAATGATTTTTTGAAGGTTTTTGATGTATTTATCACTCACCAAACTCATTGAATACACAAGAGACAATTCCTATCATCCTAGAAAGCTATTGAAAAGACAAGAAATAGCTAAAAAGAAGATTCCAGGTGAAAAGCCTTCATTCTAGCTATTGAGCCTTCAAATCAATTTCCAAAAAGTGTTCATTGAAAGCTTCCAAGAAGAAGAAGACAACTCAAGCATTCAAGAAGAGCTTCATCGATATTATTTTTGCCCTTTTGAGAGTTTTTTCTTGTGTTTAAAACTGTACTTTTGGTCTTATTTGCTGTAACTAGTTTCAAGGGTATTGAAACTAGCGGTTAGGCCCTTCCAAGCCGTGAATTGGAATACAAGCCAAGGGTTGGCTTGTGGGAAAGGTTGTTGTGACCCGTCTAAGTATGAAAACCAACTGTGGATTTGACTTGTGAGCCCTTAAAAACAAGTCGGCTATAATCTTTGATAGATTATAGTGAAATTTCCAAGAGGTAGCTTGGAAGTGGATGTAGGTGCTTGGAGTGCACCGAATCATCATAAACTTCTTGTGTTTGTGTGTGTGGTTTGCCAGCTCATTTCTTTCTCTAGCATTGCTCTTTATTCTTTAAAGCACTGCATTTAGATCATATTCTGCACATTCACATTGTTACATAAACACATTAGTTCAACATACTTTAATTTTTTAAAAAAAATTAATTCACCCCCCTCTTGTGTTGTTATGCTGGGCAACAAATAGATTACGAGATAATCTGATGATTCTTAGGAATCATTTATTTGGAAAAATAATTGTGGAGAAAAATAACTTTATCATATTTGGTTGGTGAAAAAATCTTCGGAAAACGATACTGGAAAAGATTTCTTCGTTGGTTGGAGGTAATCCTATATAGGAATATAGTCCAATTTACAAATATACCCATCAATAAAAAATAATTTTTTATATTAAGATAGCATTGTTATCTTTAATCATTTTTTATATAATGATTATAACACATAACTCATTGTATAATGCCATTTACATTTTATTGTTTTGCAAAAGCTCTTTATTAAATAAATTTGGAAAGATAGCAAAACAAATTTAATGTTCATAAATATACTTTATTGAGGGAATTTTTATTAAGTATGGATTACCATCATTCGGAAATTTATCAATATCAATTTCATGGTATTTGTTTTACCTTCTCTCTCCAAAAAAATAAGCATGGGATCCATCACTTTTTTTTACCAGCTCTCTTTTCACTTTTTATACCAAATATGATAATTTAATAAGGGATTTATTTTTCCATGCCATATTACCCATAACCAAATGGACCCTTAATTTTTCTTTCTTTTGATTTTCCTCGGTTTCCTCTATTTTTTTCCATCTATAAGAGTCTCAATTGGAACTCCCAGGATTCTCGATCGGGTCAGGAGGCTTGTTTTTGTGATTTTTCCTTTGTTTTTCCATCATCCTCGAGGAATCTCAATCGGGTGGGAGGGTCGAATAGGTAAGCTTAGATGTTGGCTAGCATGTTGATTTTTCCACTATTTTTCTGTCTTCGGGAGTCTCAATCGGCTGGAAGGGCCGAATAGGAAGCTTAGATGGTGGTTAGGGCTTTGGGAGAGCGGCGAAGAGGGAAGCTTAGAGGGAAGAGGGAGAGTGGCGAAGAAGGAAGCTAGGGAAGAGGGAGAACGGCCAAGAGGTAAGCTTTAGACGATGGCTAGGGCTGTGCTGGGCTTTTATTTAAGGTTAATCAGGTTGGTGCATGGTATTATCCGTACCCGACCTGAATCCACTTTGGGTTTTTTTCCTATAACCCATACCCGCCCTGCATTTTAATCGGGTCGGGTTGGGTCGGACCAAATTGCCAGCCCTACCTGTCTCACCCATCTATGGTTGTTTTTTAGGTTCCATCTTTTCCATCTTTTTGTGTTAGAAAGTACCTCTGATGTCTTAACAGCAAGAAAACTTCATACTTTAGTTACCAGAACTGGTCCAATGCAGGTATGAGGAAGCAGGTCTTAACAAAAAATAATGAAAAAAATCCCTAGGAAGTGGGTGTGGGGATGAGTTTCTGAGAAGATTTTGATGTGGATGTGCCACCTGAAATAGAGATTGCTGCTACTAAGCTGCAAACATGAACATGTGAGAAAACTACACTTTTTACTGGTGAAAACCCAACTTATGATGTTAATAAAAATTAAGACAACCAGTTAACAAATAAAAGTAACTCAGAAAATATTTGTAACATGCTAAAGAGAGTATGAAGATGCATTCATCACAATTATGATAAAACAGATGTAGCAGCCAAGTGAGTCCTTACATACTATTAATTCTTATATAAACTACTAACTGATTTTCTGGTGTTGTAGCTAGTTGCTGCAGATCATGATTGATCTTTTAATACATCGTGACTTGGTCAAAAGTTAAAACATTTCCTTTTGGTTGTTCTTCTCCCTTGTTGATGTGCTAAAGTTTAATATTCAATTTGTAATGCATAACAGCCACGTCACAGTCAAAAAAACCCCCTCTCACAGCCCTCTATGATGTACATTAATGTTATCCTCTCCATGGATTCTACTATCCTTGCTTATTCCACAGCTGCTTGCCCATTTATGCCATATTTGTCCCATTAATGCAATGGAGTCAAAAGCATCATCCTGGTTAACTTGATGAATTGTTTTCTAATTTTCTCCAAGGACCCAGGGAAGGTTTTCTCCTTTAGGGCCTAATTCTGTATTTCATACATTATTATAGAAACAGTTATTTGAAAGTCCGGCAGGGTTGAAACAAAAATTTCCATTAAGGTGATTTTTAAGGTAAGACCTTTCCTGTTTCCAGGTCTTATACTTTCTAGGATTTTCAACTTTTCTGATTCAACAAAAAACTTTGTTATATTTTCCTTAATTTCCTTCTGATTCATTTTCACTTTTATGAAATAGGCATTGCAAGGCAAGGCCAGCAGCGCCAGTTAAGGATAAGAGCAAGCAACCAAAGGTGCAAGCTTTGCTCCTTAATTATAGCATTTTATTTTTATGGAAAGGTATACAAAGAACACTGAACTTTCAATCCCACAGGATAAGCGTCTGGTCTTGACAATGGAGGATCTGTCAAAAGCTTTGCGTGAGGTGAGAAAATTTACAGTCTCCTCTATTTACCTTTTGAAGTTACTCTCTCAGGTATTTTTAATTTGTTGTTTACTTATTGAAAAGAAAAAATGTTTGTTATGATTAAAGTCTAGCAAGGTAGTGTTCTCCATGTTGGAGGACACATAGAACTGATCTGCCTTATTAAAAAAGTAATTCAGAGAATGGAAAAAGAATCTGCTGGTTATTTTCTCAAGCTTTATTTACCATTGGGATGCACTATTTGGATTAAATAATGCGTTGGATATTATCAGATAGAAAAATACTACTTCAACAGGGGTTATAGCCATATGATAACCAAGTAGGACAGGATTTGTTTCCCCTTGGTTTAGCTTTGGGTTGGTGGGTGGGGGTCGGGTTTGGATGTCTAGACTACATGGATGGGAAAAGATAAGTTGACTCCTTTGGACTAACTAAAGCTAAGACATGGGATAAGGGAGAAACAGGAAGGATTGGTCGTGTAGATCCAACTAAAAAATGGAATTTTTGAAGTGGTTAGATCTGATCCAGGCATCTAATCTGAATTTTGTGTTGAACCTAAATTAAGTCTCAGATTTTTCTTGCTGAAATTAGCCAGAGAACGTACAAATGTCTTGCACAATTGTATCCAAAGTTCTTTGCTAATACTCAACAAAGAAAAGAACATAGAAGAATATAGAACAAGAAAATTAGATTTCTTTGATTCATCATTTAAACTCTTTGTTTCTCTCTCTTCCCTTTTCCTTCTATAACACAAGCAAAATATTCTAAGACAATTTTGGAATTTTCCTGATAAAATAAAATAAAAGACTTTACATGAAAAGGGAAATTTGGATACCATAAAACCTATATTAGATTGCCATCAAAATCACTTTGAAACTCATTTAAATTCTGTACAGATTTCCTTCCTTCCATCCCTTAATTATGTCTGGTGGCCATTTGCTTGATTTACGAAATTGAAAATCCAAGTAAAAATAGATCTAAATATCAGCACACGTTGCAAGAGAATGCAAAATAAGTAACATTCTCCCAAAAGATCGAGATGAGATATTCCTAAGGCTCAATATATTGGCAGATTAACTGAAACAAACCTCAAATTAAAAACTCACAAAATATGAAATAATAAAACTTATCTACATCAACTAGACAGGTTGTTGCAGGCTGTTGGTCCTGCATTTCCATCATTTATGGAATACCACAAATCATCTACTTAATTGCATCTGTATCTGCATATTATTTGGTGGGAGTCTCTTAACTCAGTAACACCATTGCTGACCCAATAGTGTTGCGCTTCCATATCTGTCCATCCATCCAAAGGTTTCCAGATTGTACTATTATGGAATGATTGTGTTGAGCCTGCCAAACATGTTGATTAGCTGATAGAGCTAATGGAGTCAAATTTAGGGATAAATATATACGTATATATCTCTATACATACACACATATGTGTGTCTATGCATGCATGCATCAGGAATATATGTATGTATCTTGGCCATTTATATTTCATTGTTTAATATCACAATAATGTAGAAATTAATTTCATTTTTCTACTTCTTCAGATACATGTGATCACAGTCTAGGCTTTTTATTTGCCTTTCATTTTAGTGCTGACTTTCTGCTGTGTTTTGATGTATCCTATTCCTATTAGGCCTTGAATATTTGTATCATGTCTTTTTTTTTTCCCCCTATTTTCATATCTTCGGATTAAAGTTGAGGGTTCTTTGCGCAATTATGTTTCTTTATCTATCTGTTCTATCTACATACCTACCTACCATCAATCAAATCTATCAATGTATATCTATGTCTGTATGTATACACACATTATTATTATTGTTGTTATGATTAGATTTTTTTTTTTTAAAAGCTTAATCCCAAACTGACATTTATTCATTGTCACTGGACAGTATGGTGTAAACTTGAAACACCAAGAGTATTTTGCTGACAGCCCCTCGACTGGTATGGATCCTTCGACAAGAGAAGAATAGTGAATGATGGATGATGCCTCTGACTTCCTTGGGACCCATTGGAGAGGCTGAAGGCCATTTACCAGGGCAGTTAGAGGCTTTGTTCGGGTCATTGATGTATTATCATTTTTGATCGATCACCACTATCATTGGTTCTCCATTGCTAGTTTCCCTGGTCATATGTGATGACGAGCTTCAGCTAGCATAATTTTAGAGTCACTTCTGTCAAAGCTTGATATTAGTGGTAGAAGTTACGGGCCAACTCTATTTGCTGTGTCCTGTTTTTTTTGGCATTCTGAACACATGTTGCGTGTTTTTCCTATTTATTCCATGGTTCTGTTTTCGCAATAATCTCATTGTGTTAGCAGTTCATCAGATGTCTGCCAGCAAGGGGAGTTTCTGCCACGATAGCTTCCTTTATTGACAGGTAGCAGCATTTTTCTTGAAAGTTTCATTAATACTTTCTGACAAGATTGCGCCATTGATGGCATTGGACATCAGTGAGCTACTAATGAGGAATGGTAACTATAGTCAGTGAATGATCGTGAGACTGGGAACGATGTTGTCACAGTGTTTTGATTCTGGTGTTATATAGCAGTTATTTGAAGCATCATTCCCCACTGTCATGCCAGTGCCGCAACTAATTTTTGCTTCGCATGCCGTTGTTCAGGTGGTGAGTTATAGACTTATTATAGCGCTGGCATAACCCTTTTCCTGTCTTGTCTTTTAGGCATAACCCTTTTCTTTAAATAAATAAATATTTAACAGTGCAGAGCAAATACTCAAACAGATACAGCAGATTGAAAGAATATAATAAATATAACTATAGAGCTTGTTGTTACAACTTCTCATGGATCGGGCTCAGATGGCTGTGCTAGGGTGCTGATTTCCTTGTTTCTTGCGAAAAGTTTTCAAGGGCCGGTGGTGTTTAGACGGTGACACTCCGATACTTAAGTTAGCGGAGCTCGAGGATAACAGAATGGAGGAATCAAAGAGATAAATTTATGGAGCAGGAAAAGAATATTTAGCTCTCACTTGAAGTTCTCCGTTACTTTATATGGATGCGGAATACTGCCAAATTCTGTTAGGGGATAGGCTGGGAATGTCTGATTTGCCTCTAGGAGAATCAGGATAGTGGTCAGGTAGCACCAGGATGTGGCTACGTCGTGAGGTCTGTTGTAACAGAATTTTGGTACCAGCTGGAAGAGGCTTTTGGAGTCTTCAAGCTAGGTCCCTTGAAGGTCGGTCGGACGGACCTCCATTACAACGGGTCGTTCGGATCTTTGCTGGAGCGGGTCGGGTCGCCTCCGCCGGAGTGGGTCGGTCGGACCTTTGCTGAAGGTGGGTCGGACGGACCTCTGCTATAGCGGGTCTGTCGGATCCTTGATGAAGCGAGTCAGATAGACCTCTATTATAACGGTCGTTCGGACCTCTACTATAGCGGGTCGATCGAACTTCTGTTGGAGTGGGTCGGTCGGACTCTTGATCTGCTCTGGTCGAAGGATAGTCGGCTCCGGTCTGGTTCAGAAAAAAGTTAATTGGGTATAAAGTTGCCCCCTTGCTCTTGGCCTTTGAGAGGACACATGGCTTCGAAGGGCAAGAGCACCATCCTTGTGCAGACTGCGCTTGTCCTTGAGATGACCGCGAATTTGATTGGGCGCGTCGCGTCTGGCCACTCCGAATCTCCCACGATCAGCGTCTGGGATAGGTGTCGACCCCGCGTTGGGGGGAGGGAGTTGCAGTTAATGCGGAAGGGGCACAATGATGAAGGGCCAGCTTGGTACACTCGGTGGTTGGACTTCAGAGACGAGCCGTGCGACGTGGCAGCATCTGAGCGGTCGGTGTCGCGCTCGGGATGGTCCCTTCGCCGTTGATTGGGCATTCATGCGGATCGTTGTCTGCTTGCTCCTATCACTCTGTCACATCGACTTTCGCAGCGTGGGGAGTCGTACCGTCTGATGGAAGGGTTGCGATGCCCGAGAGACTGGGGGAGGCGCCTCTTCGAAGGTCTATAAAAGGGGATGCGGGGTACCTAGGAGGAATTTCCTGCTACGATCACGTTCGACGAGAGAGAGAGAGTGCCTCCCCCTTCCATCACCTTCAACCTTCTAGGAAACCAGTCCCAGGTTAGTTCCTCCTTTCCTTTCTCCATCTTCGCATCAATGGCTTCCAGCGGCCATGGTCCCGTTCATAGAAATAGGGAACTAGGCCTGAGCGAGATCCGATCAGAGATGACTCGGGAACGGGTTGAAAACCTCAGGGTAAGGTATAACATACCTTCGACCCTGTATCTTACAGTCCGGACTGAGAGGGGAGAGCGAATAATCCACTAGGGCCGGGAAACCTTCCGATGTACGAAGCCTACCTTAAGGCCGGCCTTAGGTCCCGTTATGCAGGTTCTTTGTAGAGGTCTTCAACTTTTAGGGTGACCCCTACGCAGCTGACCCCGAGCAGCATTCGGGCGATTAGCTGTTTCATGATGCTGTGCTATAGAGCCGGGACTGAACCCAAAATCTCTCTTTGCCAACTTTTTTCTTTTGAAGAAGGATTTTAGGAGCCAAGAGTGGTGGATGTTTAGTCTCGTCCTGGCCGAAGGATATTAGGGGCCTTCCGTCGGCCATCCATGGGTGAAAGGCCAAGTTCTTTTTGTAGATAGCCTCCAGCCTTGGGTTTTTGAGCCACTGTGGAGGGAACCAAGGCCGCGAACCCGCGAGAGAAGGGCAGTACTGATGGCGACCAGGCCAGCTTTAATGACATGGAGGGGGTCGGCCCTACCATGGTGTATGAATTGCTTCAGGAAGATGCCCTTCATCAGGCAGGGGTCAGCGGCCGCACATTCCTAGGTAGGACAGGGGGCCGCCACCATTGACCGACCTTTCCTCTTGCATTTATTCTGTTGACTTTGCTGCTTTCCTTCTCTTCACTCACCCCAGTCCTTCCTTGAAACTGGAGAAAGGATGAAGGTCGACAGAGCCAGGGTGGTCCAACGGGGGTAAGGAAGAGGGTCACTTAGGATGCGGCGTTGATCGCAGAGGGGCCGAAGAGGAGGCGGGCTAAGGAGCGGCTTGCACCTGTCATAACTGTGGACTCCGACGAGGATGACGTTCCTCTATCGAAGCGATTGGCGGCGAGGGTGTCGGGGTCTTCAACTCCTGCTGGGCAGTCGGCCGCCCGACCGGAGCAGGAGCAACCAGAGCTGCCCGATGCAGTGACAACTCCGGCCCCACCACCCCCGAGCCGGCGGATGCGGTCCCCCCTGTAGACAAGGGAAAGGGGGTCGCCAAAGAGGGGGCGGCCGAAGAAGTCCACCAAGAGGCACATCAACACTAGCACACCCTGAGCGATGCAACACAGGCACGGGGACTACTCAGAGGAGCAATGACGGATGCCGATTGGGAGGAGTTGATCCAGCGGAACCTGAGCGATGTGGCGAAAGATTCTTACCGTGACCTCATGAGGGTAAGACACTGATTCCGCATCTTCGTCCTTTCTTTTTCATTTGTCTTATACATGACCAACTCAGCCTCTGTTTGCAGCTTCTTCACGGAATCTCCTTGATGGACGATGGCCTTGGTCGGCTAATCTTTGCGACCAAAGCCACGGCCAAAAAGGTTCAGGAGTTGGAGGCGGCCCGAGCGGCAACGGAGGCATTACCGAAGGCCATGGAGGAGAGGTTGTTGGCTAGCCAGGCTGAAGCTGAGTCGTCGAAGGAGGAGGCGAGGGACCTGCGGACTCAGTTAGTCGAGCGGGAGGCTAGGCTGAAGAAGAAGAAGGTGAAGGTCAGCTCTCCCGTTCGTCGGCTGAAGGAAGAGAAGGAGCGGTTCGCCGAAGCCGACAGGAGGACTCAGGCCTACCAGGCGACGACAGTGAAATGGGCAAGTCAGCTGAGCGAGGCCAAGGTGCTGGCGGTGGAACGGATCCGTGACATCATAGTAAAGTATAAAGCTTCCATGGATTTCACTGACGAGGTGGAAGAGGCCGTGTCAGAGTTCTATGTGAGCGGCTATGACGACTGCTTAAAAAAGGTAGTCGAGATCTTCCCAGAACTCGATCTGTCTGGCACCCAGCTGAGTCGGTCAGTTGAGAAAGAGGAGCGCCCGACCGATGGTGGAGCCGATGCGCAAGCTCTTTCTGAAGCAAGTCCATTAGGGGTTCCGACCGAGACTTCGGATACGGCGGGGGAAGCCGAAGCCGAAGCCCTTCCGTCCAACTTTTCTCTGTACCCACCGGGCAAGGCTGATTGATTGTAATAGCCTGCCCTCTTTGTATGGATCTTTTTGTTTAACTAATAAAATTCTTCCCCCCTCTGATGTGTCTTTGGTGTATGCTTGTTTAGATGTGAGCGGTCAGCTTCGTTCGAACCCATCTTTTCTTTCAAAATATTTCTAAGTATTGGTCAGTTGGCCCAATTTGGACACGAGACCTTCGAAGTAGCTGTTGGACAATGGCTCAGTCCGAACCCAGACACTTAGAAATTTTTCTAAGTATTGGTCCGTCGGCCCATCCGAACGCGAGATCTCTGAAATAGCTGCTGAATAGTGGCTCAGTCCGAACTCAGACACTTAGAAATTTTTCTAAGTATTGGTCTATGGCCCATCCAAATGCGGAGCCAGATCCCCATGCGGACCATTTTGAAGATGTTGCTGACCGGAGTTGCATTTTTGAAGTGGGCTATACTAGAGTCTCTACCGACCAGAGTCGGACTTTCAGAAGTGGGCTGTCCTAGAGCCTCTGTCGATTGGAGTCGAACTTTTGGAGTGGGCTGCACTAGAGCCTTTAGCGATCAGAGTCGGACTTTTGGAAGTGAGCTGCCCTAGAGCCTCTGCCGACCAGAGTCGGACTTTCGGAAGTGAGCTGCCCTAGAGCCTCTGCCGACCGGAGTCAGACTTTCGGAAGTGGGCTGCCCTAGAGCCTCTGCCGATCGGGGTTGGACTTTCAGAAGTGGACTGCCCTAGAGCCTTTGTCGATCGGAGTCGAACTTTCGAAAGTGGGCTGCCCTAGAGCCTTTGCCGACCAGGATCGGACTTTCGGAAGTGGGCTGCCCTAGAGCTTTGCCGATCGGAGTCAGACTTCGGAAGTGGGCTGCCTTAGAGCCTTTGTCGATCGGAGTCGAACTTTTGAAAGTGGGCTGCCCTAAAGCCTCTGCCGACCAGAGTCGGACTTTCGGAAGTGGGCTGCCCTAGAGTCTCTACCGACCGGAGTCGACTTTCGGAAGTGGTTCATAGAAGAAGTGATGGCCTTTATTGATAATATTTGTGAAGGTTGTCTACATTCCACGGACATGCCTTGCCATCTATCCAAATGCTCGAGTTGATAGGTTCCGGCTCAATTACTTCAACAACTTGATAAGGGCCTTCCCAGTTGGGGGAGAGTTTTCCTTGCTCAGTCGGCCTTGAGATTTCAGTCATCTGCAAAATCAGGTCTTCGACCCGGAAGGTTCGAGCCTTGACTCGAGAGTTGTAGTATTTGGCCATCTTCTGACGACAAGTCGCCATCTTCAAGCCCGCTTGGAGCAGGTTTCTTTAAGCAGGTCTAGGTCAGCCCTCTATTGCTCTGAGTTGGTCAGTTCGGCGAAATGATCAATCCCAAAGATTGTAAGGAAACTTCCATAGGGATGACTGCTTCACTTCTGTAGGTCAGATTGAATGGAGTCTTCCCAATCACCATTCAGGATGTCGTCTGATAGGCCTAGAGCACTGAATGAAGCTCTTCTGCCCGAAGTCTCTTGACGTCGTTCAGTCGGGTCTTTAGTCCATGCAGGATCGTCCGATTGGTGACTTCGGCTTCTCCATTGGATTGAGGATGGCGACTGACGTTAGCTGATGGGAAATGTGATATTATTGACAGAATTCCCAAACTTGGGATTGTCGAACTACCTTCCGTTGTCTGTGATGATTGTCTGTGGTATGCCGAATTGGAAGATTATGCAGTTCTGGACGAAGTTCTCCGCCTTGGCTTCTGTAATCTGTGCTAGTGGTTGGCTTCTGTAATCTGTGCTAGTGGCTTAGCCTCCACCCACTTAGTGAAGTAATCAATTGCCATAATCAAAAATTTCTGCTAGCCGGATGCTGGGGGAACGACCCAGGATGTCTATCCCCCATTGTGCGAATGGCCAAGGTATGGTGAGTGGAACCAGCTGACTGGCCAGCCTTCTTTGAATGTTCGAGTATCGCTGACATGCATCGCACTTTCTGACAAAGTCTGAGCGTCCCTTTGAATATCCCTGTCGGATGATTTTATAAGCCAGGGATCTTCCTCCCAGGTGGTCGTCGTAAATGCCTTCGTGCACTTCTCTAAGTACATAGTCATCGTCAGTCGATCCCAAGCACTTCAACAATGGCTGTGAGAACGACCGTTTGTAAAGAGTGCCGTTGAAGACGACATACTTTAAAGCTGTCCATCGTACATGCTTGGCTTCGGTCGGATCTTCCGGTAGAATCCCTTTAACAAGGAATGTAATAATTGGATCCATCCAAGAGGCTTCTTGCTCAACTTGGTGGACTTCTATCGGCTCTTCAACAATACTTGGGCACTGTAGGCATTCCACGAAGGTCTGGTCAGAGGTGTTGGTAACGGTCATAGCCAACTACGACAAAGCATTCACTGGAGTTCTACAATTGAGGAATATGGAAAATTTTGAAAAATTTAAGCCGAGACATGAGGTTTTGTACCTTGCTCAAGTACTTGGCCAGAGTCAGATCTCTCACATCGTATTTGCCCTTCACCTGATTTACCACCAGCTGAGAGTCGGAGAAGGCCCTGATTTGGCTGATGCCTAACTCATTGGCTATTCTTAGCCCTGCAAGAAGGGCTTCATATTCTGCTTGGTTGTTTGACACCTGAAATTAAAAGTATAAGGCATACTCCAAACTCTGCTAGTCGGGGTCGGCCAGGATTAGGCCCGCCTCGTAGCCTACAAGGTTGGACTCTCCGTCCACATGAAGGGTCCAAGCGGGCTCTGCTTCCTCAATGGTGTCATCTTCAGGTGCACCGGCTGATTGCGAGGGTACTTCCTGTTTCCAGGTATACTTTGCAATGAAGTCAGCAATTACCTGAGCCTTCATGGCCAACCGGGGTTGGAAAGAGATATCAAATTCACCAAGCTTGACGGCCCACTTGGCAAGTCGATCGGATGTGTCTGAGCTCCTGAGGATCGCCTTAAGAGGTTGGTCAGATAGGACGACAATCGGATGTGCCTGAAAGTAGGGTCGGAGTCGCTTGGCTGCTATGACTAAGAAATAAACAAGCTTCTGCATCTTTGGGTATCTCGTTTCGGCATTGTGGAGAACTTTGCTGATGTAATAAACATGTCTTTGCTGACTGCCTTCTCCCACTTGAACGAGGACGAAGCTTACCACCTTGTCCGACGCCGATAGGTATAGGTATAATGGCTCTCCCTCCATCGGCTTGGCTAACAATGGAGGGTTCTTCAGATAATCTTTCAAAGCTTCAAAAGCCGACTGACACTCATCAGTCCAATGAAAGCGTTCGACCGGCGGAGGGTCTTGAAGAAAGGTAAGGACTTCTTAGCCGACCGGGAAATGAAACAGCTGAGAGAGGCTATTCGACCTGTAAGTTCTTACACTTGTTTCTTGTTGATCGGATGCCCCATGTCAATAACAGCTTTGATCTTGTTGGGGTTGACTTCAATTCCTCTTTGTGTGACCAAGAAACTAAGGAACTTTCCGGAAGTCACCCCGAAAGTGCACTTAGCAGGATTTAGCTTTATCTGATGATGTCTCAACACATCAAAGGATTCCTACAAGTCTCTGATATGGTCGGCTCTGTGGAGGCTCTTGACTATCATATTATCAACATACGCCTCCATATTTCTTCCAAGCTGCCCTTCGAAGATCCGGTTGATCAGCCTTTAAAAGGTGGCACCGGCATCTTTAAGCCGAAGGACATCATCTTGTAGCAGTACAGCCCTTTGTCAATGACAAAGGCCATCTTTTCCTTATCCTCCAGGTGCATCCTGATCTGGTTGTAGCCGAAGAAGGCATCTATGAAGCTCAAAAGTTGATACTGGCTGTGGCATCCACCAGTTGATCAATCTTTGGCAAAGGAAAGCTGTCTTTCAGGAGGCCTTATTGAGGTCGGTGTAGTCCACACATATCCTCCATTTTTCATTAGCCTTCTTCACCATTACAACATTGCTAGCCAATCGGGGTAGGGACCTCTCTGATGAAACTAGCATTAGTGAGCTTCTTGACCTCTTCGTCAATTGCCTTTTATCTTTCGGGAGCAAAGCTCCTCTTCTTCTATTTGACAGGCCTATAGGTCGGATCCACTTTAAGCTGGTGAGTTACAACATCCGACAGAATGCTTGGCATGTCCGATGCCGACCAAGCAAAAACATTCGCATTGTTCCTTAGGACGTTGATCAGCTCCAAGTTGACCTCTTCATTGAGAGTGCTTCCAATTTGGAGGACCCTGGTGGGGTCGTCCTCCTGAAGGAGGACAAACAAAATCCTTTCGACCGGTTGGCCATGGTCGTCGGCTTCGACTCTGGGGTCAAGCTGTTTTAGAGTGGAATGACCTTCTGACTGCCTGTCTTGAATAGTTAAGCACTGCCTGGCCATCCTACGGTCTCTCCTCATTACTCCGACCCCGTTTCGAGTTGGAAATTTTGCCAGCAAGTGGTAGGTAGAGACGATGGCCCGGAACTTGTTGAGGGCCGGTCGGCCTAGAATGGCATTATAAGCCGAGGTCGTATGTACGACCACAAGTTGATGGGGAGAGTCTTCTGGTAAGGCTCCGTACCGATGGTCACGGGCAGAGTTATCTCTCCCTCAACTCCGATAGAATTTCTCTCGAAGACCATCAGCGGCATAGGGGATTCTTGCAGCCTTGACCTGGACAGGTTCATTCTGACAAAGGCATAATACAGCAATACTTATGTGGAGCTTCCATTATCAATAAGGATTCGCTTTACATCATAGTTGGCAATCATTGCCAACACAACTACAGGATCATTCCCAGAAATATGGGATATCAGGAGGTCTTCATCGGAGAAGCTAATTACATTAGAACCCCTAGACCTTTTCACAATGTCCTGATCTTTATCATATCTCCAGTCGGATCGACGGTGCAGCATGCCAACATTTTCGTTAGTTGGACACTGATTAGGAAGCTCTGTCTCATCTGGGGGGTCCCTAGCAGTTGAAGCTTCAGCTCGATCTCTCCGGGGTCGGACATATTTGTGCAGGTACCCCCTCCTGATGAGGTCTTCAATTGTATCCTTCAGCTAGAGACAGTCTTCGGTATTGTGTTCGTGGTCCCGATGGAACCGGCAGTACTTGTCCCTATTTCTAGATGCAGAGGGGCCCCTCATCGGACGAGGCCTTTGTAGGAAGGTCTCGTTCTCAATTTCCAGGAGGATCTTCTCCCTCGGAAGGGAGAGGGGCGCATACGTCTCAAACCTCCTGGGGAAGTCCTTCAGCTTTGGGCTGCGGCGTCAGGCCGAGTTGTTGCCATCGTTGGGAGGTCGGACTTTGGGAGCTTTGTCGCTCCGCTTCTTGGGAGTAGATTTTTCTTCAGCCTGGCATCGGCTTGCCACCTGTTCTTCTGCCAAGGCATACTTCTGCACCCGAGCCAACAGCTTGGAGTAGCTTGTCGGGAATTTCTTATACAGGGAGAATGTGAGCCTGGACAAGTGCATCCCTCTCTTGAAGGCCGATATAGCTACATCTTCATTCAGATTAGGATCTCCATGGCCGCTGAGTTGAAACGGCCACGTAGTCCCGGAGGGTCTCTCCCTCTTTTTGCAGCATGAGGAAGAGGCAGTTGGTGTTCTTCGGTGTCCGACTGTAAGTCCTGAAATGGGAGAGAAATAGTTTTTCAAGCTGAGGGAAGGAGTGGATCGTACTTGGTCGGATGGCGGAGAACCACATCCGAGTGGCCTTCTTGAGAGTTGTAGGGAATGCAATGCAGTGGAGGGCGTCGGAGGCCCCCTGTACCATCATGTGGGCCTTGTAGGTGCCCATATGGTCCAGCGGGTCGGTGGTACCGTCATAGGGGTTCACCTGCGGGATCTTGAAGTGACGGGGATAGGTTCCCCATGATCTCAGCAGAAAAAGGCGGGCGGGAGTCGTACGCCTGCCCCCCATCGGCTTTTTGCCGATCGACTATTTCAGCAATCCACTCTTCGATGTGCAAGATCTTGCTGATGTAATCTCTCAGGACTTCGCTAAGGTGCCGAACGCCATCAGGGATGGAGTTAGCAGAGGAGGGAGGCAGACCTCACCCTCTTCCCGTCAGCATGGGCCCCTTCAGACCTCCGGGCTCCAGAACATCATGAGAACGGGGCTGAGGAACTTCTTGCCGTCGGCTTCTCTCAGCGGAAGGTTGGTGGTTGGTGCGAGACGCTATAGGCAGCTGTTGCCGATTGTTAGCCACATCCTGGAGGTGCTGAACCGTGGTGGTAAGTATATCGATGCGGTTCAGGAGTGTCTGGAACTGCTGCAGTCCCAGAGTTATAGTGGATTCGGGGACATCATTCTCCTTGGAGGTCCTTCCGACCTGGATGGGGAGTGACATCTCCTGAAGGAGGTGTTTTGGGCTCTTCCCTTCGCCATTGCCTTAGTTGACAAGTGGACTCCTCCTTTTAGAGAAAGGAAAACAGTAAGGTCCCTCATTCTAGCTTCAATCTGTTGCTGCAACTTCTCCCGGACCGGGCTCAGACGGTTATGCTGGAGCGCTCCTCTCCCGGTTCCTGCAAAAAGTCTCCAAGGCCGGTGGTGTTCCGGCGGGGGACACTCCGATGCTTAAGTTAGCGGGAGCTGAGGGCAACATAATGGAGGAATTAAAGAGATAAGCTTATGGAGCAGGAAGAGAATACTTAGCCCTCACTCGAAGTACCCCGTTACTTTATATAGGCGCGGAATACTGCCAAATTCTGTTAGGGATAGACTGGGAATGTCCGATTTGCTCCTAGGAGAATCAGGATAGTGGCCAGGTGGCCCCAGGATGTGGCCACATCGTGAGGTCTGTTGTAACAAAATTCTGGTATTAGCTGGAAGAGGCTTCTGGAGCCTTCAGGCCAGGTCCTGCTGAAGGTCGGTCGGACGGATCTCTGCTATAGCGGGTCGATCGGATCTTTGCTGGAACGGGTCGGTCGGCCTCCGCCGGAATGTGTGTCGGTCGGATCTCTGTTACAGCGGGTCGTTCGGACCTCTACTATAGTGAGTCGATCGGACCCTTGACGAAGCGAGTCGGATGGACCTCTATTATAGCGGGTCGTTCGGATCTCTACTATAGCGGATCGGTCGGACTTCCGTTAGAGTGGATCGGTTGGACTCTTGATTAACTATTATGGAAGGACAGCCGACTCCGTTTTCGGTTCAGAGAAAGGTCGATCGGATATAACAGAGCTTTTACAAATATGCTGGAAGGTTAGAAATTAAAAATTTGTTGATGAGGAATTGCAGTAACAACGCATTAAATGGTTTACGTTTTAGAATAAAATTACAAAATCAGCCGTGCAATTGTCAAACCGCGGAGGTGCGATACCGAACGGGAGGAAAACTCCATAAAAATCTCTCCTTCTTCTACTTCTCCACTCTCACTATCTTACACTACTCTTGTCCTTCTTCTATGCTTCCTCTCCAATGGAGTTCGATGTGGTCCTCACCCGCAAGCAGTACGTCTTTCTCGCCAAGGTTGCAGAGGAGGCGGAGCGGTACGGCGAGATGGCCGGGTACATGGAGAAGATAATGCGGACGCCATGTTTCGGGGAATTCACGGAGGAGGAGCGCAGCATGTAGTTCGCCGTCGCCATGTGGAATGTTTCATGAGATATTGCCAACAGTAAAGAAAAAATAATTAATGGAACAAAAGAGGTCCAGATTTTGTAAATAGATCACCAGCTAACTTGGATTTTCCCAAGACACATATCAAATTGCCCATCACTTAACCGCTAGATGGATCATCTGCATTTTTTAGAATGTCGTGGTTAATATCCATCCACCTGATAACGTAAGGTTCCCTTCTTTTTTCGTCCAGCTTCTTTGCTGCTGATCGGATGTCATCACTCATTGCCGATCATGCAGGCTTAGTGATACGAAGTCATGTGCTTCCATCACAGCTCAAGTTCATGGCATTTTGTTCTCCAACTCTGCTGGTTTTCAAATATTGGAGCTACAATTGTTGCCAGCGAGGCTATCCAAGAGGGAGTGATGAATTGGATTTTAAAAATTTAAATAAATTTAACAAGTATGTACCAATTCAAATCAGTGCTTATTTTTTGTCAAAGTATTTGTATGCTCAATGATAATATGCAGCGGAAACAATAAGTAAAAGCTTGTTTTTTGTCAAAATATTTTATGCTCAATGATAATATGCAGCGGAAACAATAAAGTAAATGCAAGTAAAGTAAAATCAATTATAAATACAAAGATATATAGTGGTTCGTGCACTCCAAGTATCTACATTCACTCTCCAAGGTCAACTTGAAAATTTCACTATAATCACTAAGATTATAGTCAACTTGTTTCACACCGGGCTCATAAGTCAAACCCACTTGTTTTAATGGGCTCACAAGTCAAAACCCCTTGGTTTTCACAAGGCTCACAAAAAATCTCTTGGTTTTCAAAGGCTAACAAAAAATCTCTTGGTTTTCACAAGATAACCCAAAAACCTCTTGCTTTTCATAAGGCTAACCAAAAATCTAGTTGATTTTGTAACTTAGGCTTACCAACAACCTTGTTGGTTTTCACAAAGGCTTACCAGCAATCTTAGTTGGTTTTCACACAAAGGCTTACCAACAAACCTCAATACTAGTTTCAATCCACTTAAAACTAGTAGCATAAAAGCTCAAATATAAATATGAGAATACAAATAAAAACTTTCTAAATAAAAGCAAATATCTCTTTGAAGCTCTTTGATGATATTGAAAAAGCTTGTCTCCAAGTTATTGAAGCCTTGAATGATGCTTGAAGACATGGACTTTGAAACTTTTCTTGAATCTTGAAAGCTTGAAGGCTCAACACTCTCAAAATATGAATCTTTAAAATATTCATTGGATCTTCAAAGAATTTATCAATCAATCCAAAGAATCACTTCCTCTTAAGTTTGGTATTGTTTAAATAGCTCCCCAAACCTTAAAAATCCGTTTACGATCGTTGGAAAGGAAAAACTAACCATTAGAAACAAATTGGAAAGTTCTGTACTTCAGAAAAAACTAGCCGTTATACAAAGTGTCGACATTTCAGCTCCATGAGTTGACACCTTGAGTCGACACTTTAATTCCATGAGTTGACACCAGGTCAAAAATATTTTCTGAAGCTCTCTGAAATGCATTGGTGTATCGACACTTCATCGTAGTGACATCCCTTGAGTCGATACTTCATTTAAGAGTCGACACTTGACCAAACTCCTGAAATCTGCTCGTTCTGTCTTCTGTTTGGTCTCAGGCCTTGAGTTGACACTTGGCTGACCATGAGTCGACACTTGAGCGTGCTATTTAAATTTTTTCTACATATCAGTTCAGCTTCTGTGAGTCGATACTTGATTTCCATGAGTCGACACTTCACCTGACCAGTGCTGAAACTTGTCCAAATTTAATATTTGAGTCTTCAAGGTTTTCAATATATGTTCCAAGGCCCATTACTTGAAATTCCATGACTTCTTCAACTAATGATAATCTTTTCAATCTTTCAATATTAACGAGTACCTAAATCTGATAAACAATTTAACACACATTAGTACCCTATATATACTTAAATATTTTGTATTCATCAAAATCAAGACCAAAGTCAACAATCTCCCTCTTTTTAATGATGACAAAACCTTTAAGTATATAACATGATAAACTTAAAAGATTTGTAATAAGATCAAGATAGGGCTCCCCATCAAAATATGATTTAAAAATATTTTTCAAAATTTGTTCAAAATTTTCTTTCCATTACTAATTCTTCCCTTTAAGTTTATAACCTTTTATTTTCTTCTCCCCCTTTTGTACTTTCTTCCATTTCTCTCATAATTTTTCATATTTTATCATATCTCTCTCTTTTTCATGTTTATCATATATCTCCCCCTTTTTGTCATCATGAAAAAGGTGGAAGGCAATACAAAGTGGAGATAAGGTGGAAATAGCAGAAAGAGTATCAAAATCAATAAAGCATGAATTTGATAAACTGAAATATATTGATAACAAATATATATTGATACCATACAAATGCATGAAGTAATCTGATACCAAAGTATTTTCAAGAACAAAATATTTTCTCTCCCTTTTTAAATAAATCTTTGCTCTCCCTGAATGTTATTCTCCTTGAATATATGAAATTATCAATCAGAGAATTTCTTAATTTTTCATGCTAAGCATAAGGGGCCTGTTTCAAATACCAAGTTTTTTATGCAATTTGAAAACCTTATAAAGATATGCATGATTTTCAAAACACTTTTAACATCTATTAAAAATAATTTGAAATCCATATAGTTTTGGCATAAATGTAAAGAAAAGAGTCTAAAAATCATTGCATTCATTAGAAATAATTAACCAAAATCAAATGAAAGTCTTATAGCCGCAAGTCAAATTATATGAACATAAGACTCATCAAAATCAAGCTCTTGCTCATTATCACATTCATTGGCTTTAGTCTTGATTTGATTCTAATTAATCAGTTAAAATAATTTTCAAAGATACTATTAATAGATACCAAGATTTATTTCAACTATTATTCAATAAATATGGACGGAGATAAATAGATTTTACCAATAGAGATAGTCATTCATTTACCATTATGTGCAAAGTAGCTAGTCCCTCTTCATATGTCTTGTACAGTCACTATTCAAATACATCTTCATTTTTTTTTGTTGGGCTGCAAGATATTCCTGCAAAACATATTAAGTGAATATTTTTGTACCCAAACTTTCTTGGATCCTTTTGGATTAGTGATGATGGTTCCTTTTGTAACCCAACTTTTTAGATTTGTTTTTTTTACATTGATATGCTTTATGTCCAAAATTGCCACAACTAAAACATGTAATATTAGAGGAAGCTGGAATAAAAAAAATTTCAAAATTTTTTGTTGTTTTTGAGGATTATAACCCAAACCAGCTTTGTTGAAAATTGCATGTTGATTATTCAATAATAAACTCAATCTTTTAGAACATAATGTGAATCTTTTAACAAAAGGCTTGACTTTATCAGTTCATCTTTAAATTTTTTATTTTCCAACTCAAGATTTGTTGTTCTTCTCTGGACTCATCATTTGGAAAAATACCTTGGGTTCTTTAAAATTTCTATTTCTTTTAGACAAACATTCTTTTCCTTTTGTAAAACATCAATCTTGGCTTTTAAATTGTTGATTTCATTTGCAAGATTGGTGTTTTCAAAAGAATCAACATATTTTTTCAACTTCCTGTACTCAATTTTTAATAATTTATATTCATGCACAAGATCATCAAAAGCATCTCTAAGCTCATCAAATGTAAAGTTAAGTTCAGAATCGGATTGTACCTCATTTGCCATTAGACAAAGATTGGCTAATTTTTGTTCTTCTTCCTTCGAATTGGAGTCTTCACTTTCGCTCCATGTAGCCACCATTGCCTTTTTCTTGTATTTCTTTTTGGCCCTTTTTCTCATGAATCTTTAAAATTCTCGAGCCATTAGTTTCAATTTATCTGAGGATGGAGGTGGAAAATATTTTCTCTAGATTAGAATCTGTGGAGAGGTCCATTAATGTCCTTCAGGAGGAGGAGAGGGAAGGGGGACTGGCGGAGGTCGATATGGTAGCACTTTGGAGCCATCTATCTATGCATCATGCACTTCTCAGTCTATAGGAGATTAATGGAGACAAAAATCCAGAGTACACTGGTTAAGAAAGGGGACAGGAACACTCATTCTATATCAGGCCACTGTTGTTCGTAGGTATAGAAATCATATCAGAGCATTACGGTCTTCCGAGGGCCAGTGGATTGAGGATGATGATGATATCAGGCAGAAGATTACTTTATTTTTTAGATCTAGGTGGATTAAGTCCACCGGGGATCTTCTCTCCTTTAACTCTCCGTCCCCTGTGGCTTTGGTTTCTCTTCAAGAGAACCATGGCCTTCTCAATCCGATTTCAGACGATGATGTTCGGACCGTTCTTTTGATCTTTGGATGAAGATGAAGCTCTTGGTTTTGATGGTTTCCTTCTATGTTCTTCAGGAGATTGGCATATTATCCGTCGTGATGTTGTTTTTGTTGTGCAGGAATTTTTAATCTTTGGTCAGATGCTTGATTGTTGGAAGCAGACTTTTGTTACTCTTATTCCGAAATGTTCTGATGCTTGCAAGCCGAGCCATTTTAGGCCCATCAGTTTATGTAATACTCTTTATAAACTGTGTGCCAAACTGTTGGCTAACAGGATGAAGCCTATTATCTCGCATCTTATTTATCTTGAACAGGGTACTTTTGTAGGGGGTTGGTGTATTTCTGATAATGTTCTTGTAGCACAGGAGTTTATGTATGATCTTTGGGAAGTCCCTATCCAATGCAGTTAGATGGCCATCAAGCTTGATATGGAGAAGGCTTATGATCGTATGCATTGGAGGTTTCTGGAAAAGCTTTCGAAGATTTTGGCTTTCATGGCTGTTGGTTTCTCGGATTATGGCTTGTATTGTCAGACCTTCTTTTGCAATCTTATTAATGATTCTCTCTCGAAGTTCTTCTATTTTAATATCGACCTTTGTCAAGGTTGTCTCCTCTTCCCGTACCTATTTATTATTTGTACCGACTCTTTATCACGAGCATTACGGGCAGCGGCACGGGATTGACCCTCCAGTCATACGTCCCCGCTCTGGTGCTCTCTCGATCTCGCATATCTTGTTTGTAGATGATTGCTTTCTTTTGGGCGGGCCTCATGGCATGCGCATAGGGTTTTAGGAAGGTGTTCGAGGGCTACCGTTTGTCTTCTGGGCAGAGAGTTAATCTTCTAAAATCTGAGATTCATTTTAGTCCGAAGACTCCTGTCCACCTTCGGCACTTGATCCAGGATATCCTTAGGATTGTAAATATGAAGGTTCTCTTTAGTATCAGGGGTTCTTATTTTAGGAGGTAGACTCCATAAGGTGGAGTGTGCTCGAGTAGTATAGGTGATTCAGGTGAGGGTGGAAGGTTGGCAGGGTAGAGCCCTTTCTTCATGGGCAGGATCACTTTGATCAGGTCAGTCCTCACTTCTCTTCCAATATAATACTTTCTAATGCTGTTATCCCCAAGTCTGTGATTCTTAAGGTGGAGCAAATCATTCGTGCTTTCTTGAGGGTTCTGCCTATGCTAGTCGGGGAGTTCACCTTCTAGAGTGGCATATTGTCTGTCAGCCTATTTAGGATGGGGGCCTTGGTATTCACTCGCTTGTAGTAAGGCGGGAGGCTTTGTTGGAGAGACCTGTTGCTAGACTCTTGTTAGGTCTGGATAACATGTGAACCTCTATGATGAAGACTAGATATGGCACTCCTACTTTCTCGGAGGGGAAATTCGGGCTGGTCAGAATTGCTCTACTATCTGGAGGAGATGGCGATTAGGGCCTCGGATATATTTCATCAGATGAGATGGGTTATGGGGGACGACAGGTTGATCAACTTTATAATGGACTCATGGATCTCGGATGTTCCTTTGGCTCGGTGGCCAACTTTCATCTCAATAGAATTTTTGACACTATGTCTATCACTGATCGTTTGATCCAGGTCACTCAAACTTTTGGAGATATTCTGGGCAGAGGGTCTTATCTATTGTGTTGCCTGTTTATCCTTGTGGTGATGTTAGAGTTTGGAGGTCCTCTATTTTTCTAGAGTCCCGTTGTTAGATTCGTACCCTATTTTTTGCTAGGAGTCGCAAAGGAGTCTTGACATTAGATGGATTGGTCGCTTGGTGTACACCCTAGAGTGTGTTTGTTTTTGTGAAAAGTTGCCTGGCATCGTCTCTCGACGAGATCTTTTTTTATTACGAGAGGACTTCATTTGCCCCCCTCCTACTTGGCTTGTGGGGTCGATGGTGAGTCTCTTGTGCATGTTCTGTTCCTTTGCCGAGAGCATGGCAGGTTTGTGGATAACTAGTTTTGAGGGGCTATTTATGCATTCTATGGATCTGGTGGACACTTTCCTGGAGCTGTTCTGGTCGAGTATTGTTCATCTTTCTTCTACCTTCCTAGCCTATAATGCTTACCATATCTGGCTCACCCGAAATGCTATCATCTTTAGCTCCTCTAGATGCTCGATTAGGATTATTGTTGAAAGTGCTCAGGTCCATTTGGAGGAGTATCAGATGTTGACTACGGTGACCATGGAGATATGGGGTTCCGGATTAGCTCATCGAACGCTCCACCAGGTATTTATCTCTTGGGAACCCCTTCCTCCGAGTTTCATCACGATCAATTTTTATGAAAGTGTCAGGATAGGGAGGGGGTGCCACCTTTGTTATTTTTGGCTCTAGAGTTGGCATTATTACTGCTGGGGGATACCATCTCCTTGACTCAACGGTTTCTGTGGCGGAGCTTCGGATGCTTGGACTGGCATTGTTTATGCCTGGAGAATCTTACAGTTGGACCGGATCATCATTCAGGATGATTCGGCTGCGATGATTTCCTAGATTCGGGAGGCTATAAAATTGACGCCCTCACATCCTATTAATCCATGATATTGCTCTTCTTTTGCAGGGTTGCTTGGCGATTGTTGTGAGGCATGTATATGTGGAGGCTAATTCTGCGGTCGATTGGATGGCCTCCTATATTGCCAATCACTTTGATGAAGTATTGTGGACTCACTTGAGGGAGTTCTTGTATCTTTCGGAGATATTATTTTTTTTGATTTTCTTGAATGTTTTCATTGTAGAACAGTAATATGAATGCTATGTTTTATCAAAAAAAAAAAAAAAAATATTAGTATTGTTATAAAAAGCCTTGAAAATATTGGTTTTCTTTTAACTTCAAGAGAAGGGTATTGGTTTTCCTGGAAGCTCCATAAAAAAAAACCTCGGGAATGGTCATGCTCCAATAAAATCCCACCAAAGCATTAAAAAAGTCACTGCCAGGAAACCAGCTTGTGACTCCCAATCGTGTGATAGTTATCGAACATTTCCTGGCTGGGGTTGGAGGACCGTCTGGGGGTGGCCACGCCCGGGTCTAACTCCTCTCTCATTTTTTTGTTCCAGCAAAAAAAAAAAAAAAAAAAAAAAAAAAAAAAAAAAATCGTGTGATAGTCAATGGGGCATGAGCTTGGTCCCCTTTCCTTGCTTAACCACTTTAACAATCTGGTGATGGTTGTTTACCCTTGGTGCCATGAACATGACCGGCCCCCTCAGTAATAAGCACATTAATGACATTTACAGCCCAATTAAGTGGATCAATTCGAAGGAGTGTTAAAATTCTTTAGAAAAAGGGCTCATTCTTTGTTTTTGGTCTAGGCTAGGTTTGGTTGGAAGCCCATCCCGCATGGATCATTTCTCTTGTAACTAGCTCTCTCTCTACACAGCCAAATTCAAGAAGCAGCAAGAATGCTTAAAATTAAGGTTTTAGATTTCTTTATCTCAACTCATGCAACTAACAACAATTAGGTCGATCCCGCCCTCATCACATGGAATTGCAACTAAATTGAAATCGCATTTATCTCCTGAATAAAGGAACCTCAAGGAACGGTCAGGACTAGGGATTAATTGCTATCTCTAATTTTTTTATCTTGCAATCACATTGGGTGTTAATTAGATCACTAGATTGCTGTTAATATAGCATTTCTAAACATTTAGCAATGGGTAACGATGGATGGAAGACCAACATGCTCGAGACTAGTGCCCAAGGTCATCATCACAAGATTCACAAATGGATAGTAGTAATGCAAAGCCCTAATGCTTCTATTATGTTCTTTTTGAAAGATTTGAGATAAATTTTATTCCTCTAGACAAGTAGGGTTCAGGAAAATTATTTCTAGGAATATCATGATTGCATGTGAGGATAAAATAGAAAAGAAAGAGACAAAAAGGAAAAGCAAACAAAAAGGCTGATAATGAGGCCAGCTAACAAGAACTGATACGAAGCTTGCGAGTGAAGGTGTAGGGGGGGCATTGGTGGATTGGAAAACCCCACTTCAAGAAAGGGGTTCAAGACCAAAAGAACATAAACATCACTACTCTTTCTAAATTTAAGCAGGTGATAACTTGGCTCTCCTCCGTCCATCCAGTTCAAACGACACACGCATACAGGTACATCACGTCTCGTAGCTGCACCAATTCATTAAAAGAGAGACCAAAACGAACGTAGGAGACGCGAAATGAAAAAACTATCATCAGAAGAAATGTCTCTTAGCCCAAAAAGATCGCCCTAGAAAACTCTGAACATTAAATAAAGGTCTAAAGTATATGTCTAAGATATGAAACATATATTAAACCCTAGAATCCGAAGAATTATTGCATGCATGGTTGAGAATGCAAATTCCTACAGGCAGTGGATGACACTGTAATCAGTTGGAGGAGAGATGGTCTTTACTTTGTCTGCCTGGAAAAAGAAATGGTTCGTAATTGGTCAAGCCCACACCATTCTAGATTCTGACGCAAGATTGCTTGGTCTTTCCAGTCCATTTTGGTGGAAATAACCATGATTCTTTCTTCATCTTAGAGATGCATCGCATTAATTATGAATAGCATGCAGCAGATACATGTAGTTTAGTGGTGATATTCATGCTATAAAGGCACACTCACCCTCACATGCCATTAACCTAGACTTTGTTCCTTTTTTTTTTTTTTTTTGGGTACAACATAGAGTTGGATTCTTCGTAGGATCAATAACTAGAGAGAGTTTTAAAATTCATACTTTTATCAATAAAAAATTGCTCATTCCGTTTGTCTCCATTCTCCTCACCCCCCCTCCTCCACAAGTAAAAAAAAAAAAAAACTAGAGAGAGAACATCATGTCCTCTACTTTAAAACTGAAAGGTATGGTAGTGAATATGTGACCCATTGTTCTGAAAATAGCACAACCATCCCTATCAATATGGAACCTGATTCCCTGAGGCTACGGTTTTCAGATGTAGAATAGACTATATATATGCTTGAATTATGAAAGCGTACGGTAGCAACTTTGCATGCATCAACTAAGACCATATAGGGCCGGGTCCACATCTAATAGATATGCTATCCAACATTAAACCTAACCTGTCCCAACAACGAGCCTAATTGACCCGGCTTCAAAGTTCCCAGCTTGAAAAAAATTGAAATCTAATTGGCTTAGATAAAGCATGCAGTAAGTTAATTTGGGTTAGGTTTTTTCTGGACAAGATTTTGATCATAGGTCTCATAAGTCTAAATTGCAATGCAAAATAGGTCTGAAAACAGATTCCGAGTCCCTTAAGGGGATTTATTATTATTTGTGGATGACCATTTTCTGCATCATCTTTCCAAGAAGACCTCCTATTCAGTGGGCAAAAGCTCTTTACCCTTAACAAATTTATCACCATACAAGCAAATACAATTACTAAAACAATAATGCTAGGCTCATAAACAAATTTTGATGATAGAATGATCTTTTTTTTTTTTTTTGATGTAATTGATATTAGAACGACTAACTTGGCGAGATGTCAAAAAGCGACTAACATAGCAAACTAGAGGGGATCCAGCATATCTCATGAGCGTGAGGACACTACAGCAGCTTTTTGTGCGATGCATATTTAGTTTCATATATATAGATTGCACTCTAGAAAGATCTTGGATATTTATATAAATCAAAATAATATATTTCAACTAGGTTTCTAGATCGAGTCCTTGATCCTTATAATTGGCATCAAAGATTTGAATCCTTAACCTTGTGAGGATGATAAAACTTAAAATGGATTTGTGAAAACCATACGAATTAGCTTGGATGCAAAGACTTTAAAATAATAAAGGAAGAAGTGTGCGAAGCTTAGAGGCAAAGAATTCATTTGTTTTTATATGAAGAGCTCCCTCAGCTCCATTCCGTCACAGTTAATTATATATAACTTGATTAGGGTCTAACAATAAGCCGTGCCGGCTCCAACACTTCTTTAAGCTTCACCTGAGTCTTGATAACCGAAGACTAAAGATATTTTTGGAATAAATAAGAAACAAGAAAGCCCATAATGAGACGATTATTTGTTTCACATGAGACAAGGTTCACCAAATCTTTCATCTCGGACATTTAGTTGATTGAACCTTGGACTTCGTCTTGAACGAAGATCTTCTGCTATGTTTTTACTTTGAACCAACAAATCCAAGAAGATGGAGTTGTCACAATCTCGTTCGGAGTCGACATGATGAATCATTCAACCACGAATACAATCATTTATATCCTTGATTAATAGCACCACCATTTACTTCAACCCAATGATCAACTTACTTCGGTTTAAGCAAATCCATATAGAAGGAAACTCCAAAATGGAAAATATGGCTCAGGACAGTTGTGCATGGACTTTTTTTTTTTTTTCCCTGATGGACACAATCATGCATGATAGTTGAGTTGACTTGGCTTTTCTTCCTTGGCAGAATGGTTTAAACTTTAGCCCAAAAACTATTCCTTGTTTTTGCCAGCTATGTAATGAAAAAACTATATCAAGTTATCAGCAAAAAAATTCCAGTAGGTGATCACCATCTGGATGCTGCTCGACAAACAAAATACTGAAATAGGCATTTCTCCACCAAACTGCGACCATGGCACTTCACTCACCAATCACTGCAAATTTTCAACTTCTCATTTTGAAAGAAGTAACAGTCTCGAGCATAGAGATAATTTATTCTCATACTTTCCTCATTACAAAGTCTAGAAGCAAATGTACAATAAGCCAAAACAACAATAACTCACAACTAAATATCATCATATCCTTGATTCCTAGCCGTTGACAAGAAACTGCAAGGAGCCACCTCAACGTTACTACAACAGAGGAAGAAACATATAATTATAAATAGTAATAAGCATCTGGGGCAAGGATGAGCATCGAGTGATGCGAGACCGGAAGCTAAACCGCGCGCTCTATCTTCTCAGGGTCCATTAAGTGGCTCTCATGAAATTTAGCTATGAAGGCAGAGGCTTTCCTGTCGACGTCTGGCTCACCAACGTATCGCCCTCGGTCCTCATCACTGGGCCTCACCTTATTTGAGGTGTACCTCGGCTCCCCTTCAGCTTCTTCACTCTGAGATGAAAAGCAGCTGCCCATCTCTCTGTGTGTGTGTTATTGAACTGAGCTAGGGGTGCTTCTCAGCTTGCAAGGAGAGAATGGTCCCTCCCTTCCAATTTATAGGAAATTAAGGGACCCCACCGGGCAATAATGGGGGTTGAGGGGCCTGAAATGACGAGATACGCCGTGGTGAAACCACTCAAAAAAATCCAAATGCCAAGTAATTTGTAGTCCTCTGCTTTCGAAACTTGACAGCCGGATTGGAACAATCTTTCCAACAACTTTCCTTGCTTCACGCTAATTACTACTCTTTTCCAGAAAATTAACAAAGGGAGCTTAGGCTACAAGATCCATTCCCGCCGGCATTGAGGATTAAACTAATAATTTCAGCTAAATTGCGGGGATGACATGCTTTCTGTGAATGCGAAAAGCATGAGTGAGCTGAAAACGTCGTCTTGGAATTGTGACCATAACCAAGCTTTCCATGATCTTGGGATAGATGAACTGCTCGAGAAATATAAGCTTATGATATATTGGGATAGATGAACTACTCCAGGACTAATAGAGTGCCGATGCTTTTTACGTTAAAATTAAATGTCTCCCAGTTAGAACCTACAACTCGGAAGAGGCAGGAATATGGGTAAAAAAAAAAAAAGAGAATATTTTTTTCATCCTTGGAGTTGTGCTTTTGATCGCTTATTCGCCAGTAAAATGGCTTGAGTTGTTGAAAGGTACCACTTCCCCTTGAGGATATAATGTAAGCTGTCCCCACTCAGTTATCTTCTGGCCCTAGTTCGGCAAAGCCCAATTAGCGGATCTAATTAGGAGAAGATACATATATTCCACTTTAGGCTGCCTTTCATTTATTTAGTAACTAAATATTTTAATGGTTGCTTGCTGTAATCACGTTGTGTATTAAATTAATATAGGCAGAATCTTAATCATGGAAAGCCCTCGGTCGGTAGGCGAAGTCTTATCTTTGTGGGCCTGCGTGATTCTCGTGGTACCGGTACGTAACCTGGACACCTGTCACGACCAGGAAAAAAAGAATGTTGAACAGGGACAAGATTTTTCTACAAAAAAAAGGTCGTGCATGTGACCTGACCCGTACGAAAAGAATGTTTAATTATGTTAAACTTGTACTAAACCAAATGTGTCCTTGTTTTGTTACAAAAGGACGTACGTAGCAGAACTCTCTTGGCAAATGGTCTTCTTATTCTTCTTCTTCTTCTTTTCTTTTTTTTTTTTAAATAAAAATAAAAATGATGGGTTACAGCCTAACCTGAAATCTATTAAAAGCCCGGAAAGTGTTTAGTTTAAAAATGTTATAATTTTACTAAACGAGTAGAAATGTTAGGCCGTCCCCATTATTTGGTGGCTTGGGTTTAGTTTCTAGTTTCAAAGCTTTCAAATTCCACCAAGTCGACACATGCATACACGGCCGAAGAGACAGGATCCTTGACGCTGGTATTATCCATTAAAATCATTTTGAGGATGAATATTTTTATATTTCTCATAGTTTCAAGCTTCAGGCAGTGCAGGAGGTCCTAATTAACTTGAAACAACAGTTCTTCTACCAAAACAAAAACAACGGTTCTTACAGCAGACTCTGAAAACTCTCTCTCTCACACACTCTCACGGCCTAACATTTCAACTCAGGTTCATATAAATCTGCATGGTCTCCCGCCTTTATTCAATCCACCCAACTCCAAAGTTTGTAACTGTAGTTGTTTTCATCCTGACCTGATAACTTCATCTAAATAGATGCCAATTAAATGACCGGCTGTCTGTCCTACCTTTGTTCCTTGCTCTCTCTGCTACAATAAGTTCTCTAAACCATCCGGTCCAGATATCTAAATTGTGAGTTTCGCGCTTTGCACCTCTTGGAGGTAGTCCAATCTTCAAGATATGCTGATACCGCAGCAGTCAAGTCCTGCAGATATGATGTTTGAAACAGAGCAGCAGTTAACCCTTCTCAAGCTGAATATAAATTTTATAAATATGTGAGTACAAGGGTTCTACAGCACGTACGGCGCAAACAGCAACAGATATAATAGCCGAATTTCTACCCATTGCTCGGTTGGTATGAGAACAGCAAAGAATACAATCCGGAAACCTTTGGTTGGATGGATGACAATATTATTGGGTCAGCAATGGTGTTATTGAGAAAAGTCTTCCACTAAGTCATATAGCAGATACAGATGCAATTAAGTAGATGATTTGTAGCGTTCCATGAGTGATGGAAATGCAGGACCAACAGCGCCCTCCAACAACCTATCTAGTTGATATAGATAAGTATTGGTATCAGGTTCAGATTTTGTGAGTTTTTAATTAATTTAAGATTTTATTTCAATTAATCTGCCAATTTATCGAGCCTTAGGAATTTCTCATCTCAATCTTTTTGGGAGTATATTACTTTTTTTGTATTCTCTCGCAATATGTGCTGATATTTAGAGCCTTTTTAATTGAATTTTCAATTACTTAAATAGAGCTAATGTCCATCACACATAATCAAGGGATGGAAGGGGAGGAAATCTATATGGAAATTTAAAATGAGCTTCGAAGTGATTTTGATGGCTATCAAATAAAGGTTTTATGCTAATTCCTTTCTTTCTTTTCTTTTTTTGCAAAAAGTCTTTTATTATATTTTATTACCCAAATTCAAAAATGTCTTATTTAACATAAATTATCTTTTATATTTTATGGTATTATATTTTATTATATTTCATGGTTTTATTATATTTTGTGAAAATTGTCATAGAATTATTTTATTTTGTTATGGAAGAAGAAACCGGAGGAAGAGGAAGGAACAAAGAGTTCACATGATGAATAAAAGAAGCCTCATTTTCTTGTTCCATATTCTCTTATGTTATTTTCTTCGCTGAATGAACTGTGGATATATACAAGCAACGTTACAAAAAGAAGAAGAAGAAGAATAACTCATATTCGAGTAAAAGTAGTCTGTTTCAAATCATTGCCCAGCATCATATCATATCCTGGTCAAATATTACGGAAATCTGGAAATTGGAATCTCCATTTTCCTAGGATGAATAGCTTTTTAAGGATAGACATTTGAAGGGGGATAACCATGAGGCAGGGCTAATAATCTGGACCAACAGACATTTTTATATAATAGTGAGAAGCACCCTTTGATTGAGCCGAGAGAAGTAGGAGCTATGAACGAGTTGAGAATCCATCAACGCAGTCTTGCTAGAGTGGAGAGTGTGTGATTTAGGATTTTTAGCTTTACATGCAGACCGTTTGAGGTGATTCTTCTTTTCATAGGATATAATAAACAAATGGAAAATTCTATATCGACCACTCACTAACTTGTCTATCTTACTGAAAGGAAGCCAGTTTGATGGAAGTAGGTTCCTTATCTTTAGAAGTGCTGAGATTCAACTATATCAGACTTAATAATAATTAATTCTTTCTCTTTATCGAAGCTACCATTTATGTTATTTGTCGTGGAAGTTGGCATAGGTGTCATCATTATCTCTTAAATTTTAGAGAATCATACTGAATCTTCATGGACCCTTTCGTCATAAACTCGATATTCTTACAGAAGTTTGCATCTGAAACCTTATAGTAGTGATTTATAAACTTGAGATGCATTTGTAACATATTTTCGTAACCATCCATGCATGCATCAAAGTGAATTTACATACGGATTACACACGTCAGGATGTAAGATTTCACATATCTTTATTTAACAATGGATTACATGAGTGGCCACTAATGGGCTGCCCAATCAGTTTAGGATTGATTTCAAGGGTTGTTTGCAAAACAAAGTGGTGTGCACATATCCGCGCTTGATTATATGCTATAAACTAAAAACACAGCTGTCTTATTAAACACCTCAAAGGTTACGAGTGGTAATATACTGTTACCGTAAAAATTGGGGAGGATGTTTTGACCCGATCAAAACGGGATCCTCTCTCTCCATATCCGGTGCGGTGACGGAAGTCCCCCTCACGTGGTTTCTATTTCCGTATGGGGTTTCCCTTTCTTTGTTCCACAATTATTTGCGCTCGTCGTGGACTAGAGTGCAGGAAGAGAAACTTGGAATCCTGGAATTTTCTCTGAGATCGACGGAACACGGTGTAAGGTCGGTTCTCCGTTGTATTCTTCTATACATAGTGATTTTATTCGGTGCTCTCTCCATGGATATAGGAGGTTTACCTCTGAATCACGTAAATTTTTTGTGTTCTTGTGTTTATGCTTGTTTGTGCTATTTGTGCTGTGTGATTGCCTCCGTTATCTATTCGTCTTGCGATATAGATATATATATATATTATATATATATATATATATATATATATATATATATATATATATATATAATATATATATATATATATATATATATATAAAATATTGTTGAGATCATAGCTGCCGAAACAACAAATTGGTATCAGAGCTCCTGGTTTAAGTGATTCTACATGGCTACACGGTTTGAAGTCCCAAAGTATGATGGAAAGATCGACTTTGGGTTGTGGCAAAAGAGGATCAAGGTAGTCCTGGTGCAGACTGATCTTCACAAAGCACTTCTCGGAAAGGAGAAGTCAGGCAAGAAGGATAAAGATTGGGCAGAGCTAGATCCCAAGGCCATCAGTACTATCCAGTTATGTTTAGCTGATGAGGTGATTATAATGTCACAGATGCAGAGACTATTATAGACTTGTAGAAGAAACTTGAAGTACTCTACATGTCGAAGTCCCTTATCAACAAGTTGTTTGTGAAAAAGCAACTTTACAGTCTGCGAATGTCTGAAGGGGGTAATTTGTTAGAGCATATGAATGTGTTCAATAAGTTGATTTCTCAACTATGCAATATGGACGAAGGTGGATGAGAGGATCAGGCTCTTCTCTTACTGTCTTCATTGCTGAAGTCATATGATCACCTGGTGACGACAATCCTCTATGGCAAGGATACGTTGAAGATGGAAGAAGTCAAGATCACTCTGTTGTCAAATGAGATAAGGAGTAAGACCAGCCCCAGCATCAGTGAAGGCTTGCTAGTGAAGGGTAGTGATCAAGACAGGGGATGCTCTAAAGAGAGATGCAAGAAGAAGTACAATTTCAGGTCCAAATCAAGGGGTCGAAACAACAAGTGCCATATTCGCAAGGAAGAGGGTCATTGGAAAGCAAATTGCCCAAAGAAGAATAAACAGAAGGGAAAGTAGCAAGAACCAGAAGAAACAATGGTGGCTTCAGAGTCTGAAGCGGAGAGAGATGTACTCCATGTCTCCTCAGGTATAGATTCTTTTGATTCATGGATTATTGATTCTGCATGTTCCTATCATATGTGTCCGCACAGGGAATGGTTTGACACCTACACAGCATGTAATGGTGGTCGTATTCTCATGGGGAACAACTTTGAATGCAGAACAGTGGGGATAGGAAACATCAAAATTAAGATGTTTGATGGTACCGTGAGGATTTTGATAGAGGTCAGGTATGTGCCTGATTTGAAAGAGTTTGATCTCCCTGGGTACATTGGAGGCAAGTGGCTGTTCGTATACAGGAGCAGGTGGAATTCTAAAAGTAAAAAAAGGCATTTGTGGTCATGAAGGGAGAGCGAATTGGGTCCCTAAACAAACTGGTAGGAAAATAGTAATAGGTGATGCAACAGTCTCTACTTCATTTGATGAGGATGGTACTCTGATGTGGCATGCTAGGCTTGGCTATATGAGTGAGAGGGGACTGCAGGAGTTGCACAAGAGGAGTCTACTCAAGGGAGTAAGGTCTTGCAAGATAGATTTTTGTGAGACATGTGTCCTTGGCAAATAATGCAGGGTCAAGTTTGTTACTTCCAGCAACATAAACAAGCAGATTCTTGAATATGTGCACTCAGATGTGTGGGGGCCAGCTCCAGTGACATCACTTGGTGGATCCAGGTACTTTGTGACTTTTATTGATGATTTCTCAAAAAAGGTCTGGGTGTTTTTTCTGAAGTACAAGTCAGAAGATTTTTGAGAAGTTTATAAATTGGAAAGCAGCTGTGGAGAAACAGATAGGTAAGAAGATCAAGTATCTCAGAATAGACAATGATGGTGAGTTCACCTCTAAGGAGTTTGAGGAGTTTTATGCAAATGAGGGTATCACAAGACATTTCAGTATCCCAGGTACACCACAACAAAATGGGGTAGCTGAAAGGATGAACAGAACACTCTTGAGAGAGCTAGATGCATGAGGCTGTTTGCCAACCTCCCGAAGTAGTTCTAGGCCGAGGCAGTAAGCACTGTATGCTACTTAGTGAATCGGTCTCCCTCGACATCACTTGAACTCAAAACACCACAGGAGGTCTGGACAGGTAAACCAGCAAATTATTCTGACATTCACATATTTGGTTGTCCTGTATATGTTCTTTATAGGAGCAGGAGAGAACCAAATTAGATGCCAAGTCTGTGAAGTGTTTTTATCTGGAAAAGAAGGATGGTGTAAAGGGTTACAAGTTGTGGAATCCAACTACACAGAAAGTGGAGCTAAAGCGTGATGTAATCTTTGATGAAGCTTCTATGTTGAAGAGAACTCAACAGGCAGTCCAAGATGATGAGAAAAGTCCAAGTCCTTCAGTTCAAGTGGAGTTGGGGGCAGGCAGTGATAATAAAGATCATAGTGACACTTCTAGTCAGGAGGATGTAGAGGAGGTACAATCCAGAGACGGAGCAGTATTCCATTGCAAAAGGAAGGACTAGAAGAGAGGTGCAAGTTCCACTCAAGCTGAGGGACACAGTAGCTTATGCTTTTCTTGTGATATCTTCTGATCTAGGTTCCTACCAAGAGGCGATGGAAAGTAAAGATGCTCCAAGTGGCTAGTTGTTATGGAAGAGGAGATGGAATCTCTTCATAGAAACAAGACTTGGGACTTTGTGACACTTCCCAAAGGCAAAAGGCAATTGGCTGCAAGTGGATGTACCGAAAGAAGAAAGCATCATCGAAGGGAATAGTGCAAGTACAAGGCTAGACTTGTGGCAAAAAGCTATGCTCAGAAAAAGAGAGTAGACTTTGATGAGATTTTTTCACCAGTGGTGAAACATTGCTCAATTAGAGTCTTACTTGCGATGATGGCTATGTGGGATTTAGAATTGGAGTAGATGGATGTCAAGACTGCGTTTCTACATGGCAATCTTGAAGAGGAAATTTTATGTATAGCCTGATAGTTTTGCGAAGCCTAACAATGAGAAAAAGGTGTGCAAGTTGAAGAGGTTCTTATATGGCTTAAAGCAAGCTCCAAGATAGTGGTACAAGAGGTTTGATACCTTTATGGTGATACATGGCTACAGAAGAAGCAAGTATGACAGTTGTGTTTACTTTCGGTTTCTTGCAGATGGTTCCATTGTAATGCTTATGCTCTATGTGGATGATATACTCATAGCTTGCAGGTCAACTCAGGAGATAAACAAACTGAAGCAGGAGCTCAGTTCTGAGTTTGAAATGAAAGACTTAGGTGAAGCTAAGAAGATCCTAGGCATGGAGATCCAGCGTGATTGAAAAGAAGGCAAGTTATGGCTGACCCAGAAGAAATACATTGAAAGAGTGTTAGAAAAATTCAGCATGATAGATGCAAAGATAGTAAGTACTCCTATGGCACAACACTTCAAGTTAACATTGCAGCAATGTCCAAAGACAGAAAAAGAACATCAAGATGCTCAAGGTACCGTATGCAAGTGCGATGGGATGTTTGATGTATGCCATGGTCTGCACAACACCTGACCTGTCTCAAGCAATGAGTGTGGTCAGTAGGTACATGTCAAATCTGGGAAAACAAATTGGGATGCAGTGAAGTGGATTTTGAGATACCTGAAGGGTATATCAAACATTGGTTTATTGTTTCAAAGAGACTTTGGCGTGGATGTTCTTGAAGGGTATGTGGATTCTGATCATGCAGGTGATCTTGACAGAAGAAGATCTACTTCTGGGTACATCTTTGTTCTAGGTGGAGGTCCAATCAGTTGGAAAGCTACACTGCAGAATATTGTAGCATTATCCATTACCGAGGCATAATACATAGCTGTAGTTGAGGTGGCAAAGGATACAGTGTGGTTAAAAGTCTGGTGCACGAGCTTGGGATCACTCAAAAAAGTATCCAGTTGCATTGTGATAGACAGAGTGCTATATGTCTTACAAAGGATCCAGTATATCATGCAAGGACAAATATATTGACGTCTGGTATCACAAGCTCAGGGAGTTCGTGGCAGGTGACTACATAAAGCTCATCAAAGTATCAACAGATGATAATGTAGCAGACATGTTGACCAAGCCATTGCTAGCAGCCAAGTTCAATCATTGTCTTGACTTGGTCATGTTCGTGCAAACTAGTAGAAGTGAAGGCCCTAGGGAGAGGGGGTGTTGTTGAAGACCAAGGAAATCGGAATTGTAGGTGGAGAGTCAGTGGAGAGTCTCCCAGTTTGACCGTGTCAAAGGTGGAGATTGTTACCATGAAAATTGGGGAGGACATTTTGACCCGGTCAAAACGGGATCCTCTCTCTCCATATCCGGTGCGGTGACGGAAGTCCCCCTCACGCGGTTTCTATTTCCGCATGGGGGGTTTCACTTTCTTTGTTCCACAATTATTTCTTTTTTGTGTAATGTATGCTGTGCGAAGAAGGGCGCTCGTCGTGGACTAGAGTGCAGGAAGAGAAACTTGGAATCCTGGGATTTTCTTTGAGATCGACCGGAACACGGTGTAAGGTCGGTTCTCCGTTGTATTCTTCTCTACATAGTGATTTTATTCGGTGCTCTCCCGTGGATATAGGAGGTTTACCTCTGAACAATGTAAATTTTTTGTGTTCTTATATTATGCTTGTTCGTGCTATGTGATTGCCTCCATTATCTATTCGTCTTGCGATTATATATATAAATATTTGTGAGATCATAGTTGCCGAAACACAATATACAAGTCTCTATTACTACATAATAAGGGTTGTATAGAGCTCACACTACAATAAGTTATGACAGCTCTAGTTTTGTTTGCAAGTGTTGATAATGAGTACAATTTGAACATATTATTAATATTTAATATAGAAAATAATATATATCTATGTTTATGTGTATATTTATATAATTTTAAAAATATTTGAAAATAATTTTTGTGGTGTGTGTGGTAAAATAACTTTGTGTAACAAATTAATTACAAATATAAAAATAGAGGTAAGAAGTCTGACCTGTGAGGCGGATAGATCTATTGTCCTAAAAAAGATTTGGCCCCCTTCTCGTGCGAAGGTTGATGGGCCACACGTTCTCCTCCAAGGTACAACTCGGAAGCCAAGACTTTAATGCCCGTCGGTGGCACAATCTCGAACGGATGTCGATCAACCCGTCTTTAGCCTAAAATTTCAAAATGGGAGAAAAAAAGAAATTTATAATTTTTAGGATAGAAAAATAAAGGAGAGAGAGTTTAGGATTTTTTTGGATATCTTGCAGGGCAGGAATAGAGGCCATATATAGGTCCAAAAGTTTCAAAGAAAATTTTCAAAAGGCCCTCAACTAGTCGTTACGGCAGTTACAAAATTAAATATAAAATTAATTAAATAATTAAAGAAAACTGTTGAAATATTGAATTTTATAATTAATAAAATTAAAGAAAAACAAGAAAATGGGCAAATGCACAGACCCGCGCGGCGTGCGTGCGGATCGCACACGCATTGCAGCCGCGAGGGGGGGAGTTACCCTTTTTTTTGTTTTAATGTTAGCAACGTCAACAATCCTCCTCAAAAACAAAAAAAGGTAATGTTTAATATTATTAACTCAGTAAATAATATAAATTTTTGGACTTTTACTATGCTTAGTGCAATTATCTTCTAGGTTTGAACTTGTATTTAGTTTAAAATACACATGGTATGAAGATGAGCTGATTATAATAGGAGGTAGTACTATCTAGGCCATGTGCTTGCCTTGATTTTTATAAGAGTTACTAGGGATTCGTCCGGTCCCATAGTCGCGGCCTCACGACTACTCTCACTAAGGTAGATTCTCCAAGGTACGTGCGATGGAATCATACCTCACTGAACTTATAGGCTTGGACTATTAAGAGCTAGGCTCAACCTAGTCGTCACAATATAGCGCCACAAAATAGGGATGGGGTGGAGACATACTCCAAAAATGGTGCTCCCAGACATCACCTCAGAGATCGTTTCCTTTTGAACCTTAACCATGGGTTACCATGATGGAAGGGGTCTACTCTGGTGACTAATATATGGGCTTAAGTCTAATCCCTCTCGATGTCTTAGATACCGTAGACCTTCAAAATACCTTTGATTAAAAGATTTACTATAATAATATATATATATATATATATATATATATATATATATATATATATTATATATATATATATATATATATATATATATATATATATTATATATATATATATATATATATAAAATACACTACAAATAATAGTGGTTTAGTACGAGAAATATCACAAATGAAAATCAGAGTACTGTAACATCTCACACTAACAGGTACATGTATCAATCCAGCCTCAGTACTTTCAATGCTTTCTTGTTTGTTTGGGCTCATTAAAGCAAAGGAACATCATGTATCTAAAAAGCATACATTTATATGTTACAAGCAGTTTTTACAAGAGGCACAACTTTATGGATTTGTATTGCTTGTGGATTAGATAATGGATTTATGTTATATGTGTGGTCATATAGGATGTTTAGGTCAAAATGAAATCCTTTCTCAAAAGTTTCTAAAATTCTCATAACTATACACATGCCGCAGGCATCAAAAACTTTATGCAAAGGCCAAGCACTGCATGATGTCAAATTCCTTAAATGATTATAATTATGTACTACAATTATGATCAGGATACACAAACTAAATATTTATGCAAGAATGCATTTAAAGAAAAGTATGAAGAGCTGGCTAGCCAGATTAAGTATGAAATTTTGATTACCTTATGAGAAAGTTCCTAAATTCTGCAAAAGTCTTGGTCCCTTGTTCACTAGGAAATGTAAAATAAAAAACCACTACAATCACTAGAGAACAAAGAAATTTAACATGTGCATGGAAATATTCACCGACAATAAACCATACAATCACCAGAGAACCTATTATTACAATCACCTAAACATAACCAGACCATCTTAATTAACCTGATCATGGAAAAGTACAGATAGGGGCAAGTAGATTCACAATCTTAGCTTGCTGAGATACAAAGCAAAAACAATAGTTGAAGGGAATGACATGATTACTGAGGCTTTCTTCGTATAAAAGATGGCATAACTCAAAAGATCAGAGTGAAAACATATACAGCATAACTATTCTTTCTTCTCCTTTTACAAGAGACAGAGTACCGCATAAATACAATTGATTGGAAAAAAAAAAATGAAATAGATATTGGAATGGAAAAGACACTCATATGCGTATCTGTGCATGCACAAGCAAGGAGGATGACATCAATAAGATTTTAAAATTTATAACACAGAAAATAAATAACTTAATTTCCAACCCAGATTCTTAGCTTTAACTCACATGGGTCCATCTGGCTATACCTTTAACAAATTATACAAATACAGAAAAGTAAAAGGTAGTATATGCTTAGTACAACATCACAATAGATCTAAACATGATGCTGAGGTTTAAATGGATCTTGTTGGGATATGTCAGTTTAGGCATAAATCAACCACCGGTTTGATCGCTCGTGCACTCCCTCTCGAACCAGACACCTCGAACCAAAACGCTCGGAGGAAGCCAAATGATTAACGGGCAAGGCGACGATGTGGTCTTCGGATTCAGCCGAAGACATGGCCCTCGGTTCCGGCCGAAGACATGGCCCTCGGCCCCGATCAAAGGTACCGGTCCGAAGACGTCTCAAGATGAAGACATCTCTCCGATCCAGCAATGGCCACTCTTGGAAAGAGACCCAAAGGCAGATCTCCGCCCACCTAAAATCCACATGAACGTGGGTGCAACGGTTACAATCAGCTGCTTAACTATCACTTCCAAAGTATAACTACGTCGAAGCAACCACGTGGCCAATAACTCCAATCGTAATGCCTTCGGCCTGACTGGAACCGTTCAATAACTGTCCACGGTTACGGACAAAGGGGAATCAATTAGCCACCATCGTAACCGTAAGAAAGAGGACGAAGCCGCCGAGGCCGTCTAGTCGATATAAATACTAGTAAAAGGGGGACACTCGAAGTAGGGACAACGAAATCCTAAAAAACTACTAGAGTTCCTTTCCTCGCCATCTCCCTCCTCAGAATCTTCTCCATTCTGTTACTGGAACCCGCCTCTGACTTATGCATCGGAGTGTCCCCCGCCAGAGAATAACCGGCAAGAGATCTATTTTGTAGGTGACCAGGGGAGCGAATCTGTGATCCAGCAGCTCTACCCGGTCAGAAAGGAGATTCTATGCCAACAGATTGGCGCGCCCAGGTAGGGGGAGAGCATATTAAGAATCTACTGTTAACTCCCTTCCTTAGAGGAAGTGTAAGGAGGTTCTAAAGACGAAGGAAAAAACTCAGAATGCCTCGACAAGTAGAAGCCGCGCTCCCTCCCAAAGGGGTGAACCCCTGGCAGGGAACGGCATTCCGCTTTCCATGCTTGTCGTGGGACAGTAGCAATTTGAGACTCGCTTGAACCAAGTCAATGCCCTCACGCTATGGTTCAGAATTTTCAAGATAAAGCCTTTCAGGTGAGGCATCCGCCAGCCACCTCCAGATAACCATCAATCCTGGAGGAAAGAGCCCCTCGAGATAGATCCACCCGTCTTTCCCTCCATGACCGACCCTCCCTCGAGGGTCGAAGCTCCCGAATTCCAAGACCAACCGATTCATTGCGAAGAGAAAAGAGGCCTAGACATCTCTCTCTGCTTCCTCCGAAGACTCCACTCCCGAGAGGGACCTGCCGAAGGAAGTCTACCCCGATTATAAGGGAAAGCTTAAGGCCCTCGAATCGGAGGTCACTACCCCAGCTCTTACATGGCCAGTGGACAGGGTAATTGCTGGGTAATTGCTGAATTGGCTGTAATTTGAGCTGACCCATTAAACTTGAGCTCTAGGTCCAGGAATCCTAGCTTGAGTTCTATGTGAGTGCATTGCATGGCTACTAGATAAGGAACTCCATATTAGTATATCACTCAAACCCAACCAATTTGACCATGGATTACAACCCTGAAACCTTTCTGAGGTTCATGATTGAACAATTTGGCCTAGTGAATAATAAGTTTGACCGAATAGATGACCGATTAGGTAACCTAGAGAAAATCCGTAAGATCCGTCCTGAACCTAAACTTGAGACATCCTTATCCACACCATCCAACCCTAGGATAGCTCCTCGCCATGACCCAATCTGGGATCTTAGTTCGAAGAGACCTCTAGAACAATGACAAAGGCCCAATTATGGATCCAAGCCTATATCTGAGCACATACCCCTGTCTTACAAACCCAGATCCATGATCCATAGATCTGTGCCCATATCCTATGAGCCCAAGGAACCCAAACCCCTAGTATCAACCTAGTGCTAGTCAGGTTTCACTTAGTCAGCCAGAACCCATTAGGATTAGTTTTTCTTATTAAAAATTAGAATCTAGTCAAATCTTCCCGAGTCGACCCATTCCTCAACAGAGTCAACCCAACTCTCACCTAAGCTGACTCAACGCTAATCCGAGCCGACCCACCCCTACTAGCCCAGATCTTAGCCAATTTCTCTTAACCGACCTACTCCTACTACTCTATTAGTTCCAAAGATAAAATTGAAGAAGATGTGTATGAAGCTAAAGTGAACTTAGTGGATGAGTATAAGGGAGAAGAGGAAATACATATGGCTGACCCAGAATTAGCTGACCTAGTAGACACCCATGCTGAAGCCAGTCCAGAGTTAGTTGACCATGAGCATACCCTGACTGAAACTATACTGGTAGGACCCTTAGAAAAAAGATCCAAGAGAAACCTAACCATATTGCTAAGACTTTACCTGGGGAAATACTAAAAGAGACTCAAGTCATAGAGCCTAGTCCTAAAGTCCAAGAATAAGAGAAAATTGGTGAGGACTTGGCTTATTTAGTCCAGTACCCTCAGGAAGACTTCACCCCTTTGACTCCAATTGAAGATCTTTTTCCTGAAATTACTGACCCATTCTTTCATCAAGCGGACCCTTTATTCCCTATATGTATCTCTATGTCCAACCCTTAGGTCAACCCCATTAGTGTAGGACAAATTTTTGAACCATTTTCTTATTTTCTATCCTTTCCTGAAGCTTCCAGCATTTCTAGGACCATTATAATACATTTTATAGAGGTTAGCAAGTTACATACATCCTTTGAGCATATTAGGTTTGCCACTTACTTTTGAAAAATCCTATGGCATTTAGTAGGAGTCAATGCACCATTCTCATCTGCATGCCACCCACTAACCAATGATCAAACTCAGTTGTAGTTTAGGGTTTACATGCATGTCATTAGGTTAAAAAAAATGAAAGCAATGAATTTTTTTAAGAAAGGACTCAAAGAATACAATGAGGAGACTTTTTCATGGTTAGACTATGACCAGAACGGTTCCCACCTGGAACCATGAAAAAATTATATGCCCGTAGTAGTGGACCATACAAAGTATTAGAAATTGGACCTAATACCTACGTGCTTGAGTTATCGCCTGAACTATATTAGTCCAACTTTCAATGTTTCAGACTTTATTGAGGTAAGGAGTCAACGTTGATTCCTAGTGAGCCTTTTGGGCCTAATCCAATCATTGAGAGTGAACCAACCCAAGTATGTCCACCTACCATACCACTAGCCCGAAGAGATAAGATCGAGTAGATCTTGGACGATAAGATTATCGCTATTGAGGACAAAGATTATCAGCGATATCTGGTTCGTTGACAAGGATGACTTGAGACTAATGATTCTGGATCACCAGAGAGACTGTAGAAGAGTTGACACAGACTTACTAGAGCGCTATCATAGCGATGTTGATCCATACTCGACAGGGTCGAGTTTCTCCCACCCGAAAAAATTGGTGTGGACACCAGGACCAGAAAATATCGACAGGTTGAACCCACATCCCTATTGATCGCCTGTGAATAAGCCCTGAACCCAACCCCTTTTACCAACTATAAATATTTTATCTTTAAATTTTATTATTTTAGCTTAGCTGGGTTTAGTCCTAAACCCTGAAATTGAGTCCCTGTCAAAACCCCTGGATCCCAAATTGAGTCTGTAAAAATCTCTGTTTTAATTGGGTTATAAATGGTCCCGTGTCAGTTAGCCCTTTTTATCAATTAGGGTTTGTATAAAAATCTCATTTATCAATTGTGTCAAATCCTAATAGGCCAAATCCTTTTACTAAATTTATTCTTTTTGTTGCATGAGGTCTTACCTTTTGATCAAATTGAGTTTCATTGATCAAGTGGGGCTTTAGTTATTTGGTTTTGAGTCTTGTAATTATTAGTTAATTTAGTTACTGAGTCCTTTAATACAAAGGGGACCCAATTGAAGATCCATGTGACTTCATGTGCACCCAATTAAAAATCCCATGTACTAGTTCAAGACAAACCATGTGATTCCATGTGCTAGTCCAAGTCAGCTTGTTCTTGGCGCTACCTTTTCAAGAATTTGGACAACACCTACCACATCATCAGGGGACATCACACATGTCATGTTTGGACATGCCATGCTATTCATTTTGGAGCAACACATTCCATGTCACTTTATTTGGACATGCATCAAATTTGGACATTATCACACATGCCATGTCCACCTCTCTTGGTCGGCCATTTAAGAAGAGTTAGCGCCAACTTATTTTAAGGTGAGTAAATGAGAAGGAGTCTTCCCATTTAACACCCACTCATCTCAATTATTTCACGCCAAAGCAAGGAGTCAGCCAAGACTTTTCAACGCCCATATCTGATGAATTTCAAGCTATCTAATCACCCAAGTGAGGAAGTTTCAAGGATTCTTAACTCAAGTGTTTGAAGCAATCAAGTTCTAGGGAAATCAAGTTTTCAAGAGCTCATGAGTTCCACTAAAACTCATGAGTTTTTCTTATCCAGACTGGATAGTCCTCTATCATGCAAGAGCTTTCAATATCCAGATTCCAGAGACCACCAATCATGGCTAATCAAAGAAGCGATCTTGGCCATTCATCAGTCCACTTCGCCCATACTCATCTTGGCCCCCAAAATGGATGAAGATATCATGGTTGTCGCCCACTTGAAAAGAGGTCCAAATCAACTCAGAGACAAGAGTCCAGGACGCCCAGAGCCAGAATTCTAGGAGTTTTAGGCCAAGGGAAAACAAGTCTAGTCTTTGTATCCCTTCACCACTAGTTGAGGGTCTATAAATACCCCATCAATCTTCCCTGTAATATTAATTATTCATTCATCAATAAAGATATTATGCTGTCAAATTTCCTTTGCTATGTGCATCGCGGGGTGTGAGGCCCTTTTCCTTTGTTCTTTGGAACATCGCGGGGTGTGAGGCCCTAGTTATCCTACCTATCCAGCCGACAAGAAATCCTAGCCATCACTTCTAATCCTTCCCTTCCATTCTTTTTCCTTTCTTTGCTGCTTTCTAACTTGAGTTTTCTTTGTTGAGTGTTTGTAGGTGATCTGGAATCAAAATCAGGTATTCTTACCTCAGAACTGGCATCGCATGAAAGATCGAAGCCCGGGATCGAGATCTTGAAACCCTGCCACAAAATCTTGAGAGTCCAGCCAAATCTGTATCAGAGAGACGATTCTATGTTGGTAAAACTTAAAACCTATTCCCTTCTCTTGATCTTTGAAAGTTGAAAAGTAGACCCTAGTTTACGGTGGGTTCTTAGCCACCAAATCCTGCTTTTCTAGTACTTTGTAGGTTTACTTGCGGGTAATTAACTAGGACTAGTTTACTTTACTATCTCCTGTTGAGTTTTTCTTTAAAATCTGGAAAAAAATATAAACAATTAATCTCTGTTTTCTCTGCTAATTAGATTTTAATATCAGTTAATGTAGTTTTAATTTTTATTGTCTCCATCAGTGGGTCTAGACCGGCCAAGCCCACTTGTACTTCGCCTCCAACCATCCTCCCTCTAACCAAAAGCCTATTGTCTCTTTTCTGCCATGGAGATTGACAAGCCTGACCAGGCAACGGGATCCATCACGGAGATGGTAGAACAATCGATGATTCGGTGATTGGATGAGTTGGTGATGAACCGGATATAGTAGGGAAGTTGATCTAGCGGCTTGCGTCAACTATGTAGGAGCTATTGGAGAAGTGAGAACAACCTCAATGCTGGTGCCACCTCCATCTCCATTGTCGTTAAGGACGGCAGGCGACGACCTTAAGCTCATTCAGGTCTCGGACATGGATGCGTCAGCGAGGAGGAAGAGGACTTAGCTCGGCGAGCCCGCCCGATAGGTTAGCACCCCCACTGACGGCCTGACCTCTGTCTCTAATCGTCTGATGCTCTGTTGAGAAAAAATTAAAAAAAGAATATTGAGGACTCATCGTCCAACACCGTGTTCGTTGTCGCCGGTTTGCCGCATGCCGCAGCTGCTTCTATCCTCCTCCGGCCTCTCATCATCCTCGATACCGAATATTCTTTTCTTCTCTGCCAGATTGCCAAAGTTTTCCTAAGCCTCAAGTAAATCATTGAATCGGAACAGGAAAGTAAAATTGTCGGATGAACAAATATGTGAGGTTTTTAATATTTATACTTTTTTAAAAAATATTTTTTTCTTGGTCCATGAGCTGATATGATTCTAATCATATTTAGCTCATTGATCAAAGGGACTAGGCCAAAAAGGCTGATTATATAAATAGGCTAAATTTTTTTAGCCTGATCTGATCCGTTACTGGCCGGCTCGGATTTCTTACACTGCAAACGATGTTCAAAGAATTTGGCATAGCTCTAAAAGCCGCTAAAGGAACTAAAAATCTTCGGCCCAGACAAGAAAGGAGAAGCCTTTTCATTTGATGGCTCCCCTGGCCTCCGTCCAAATTTAATAGCTAATAAAGCCGGCGAGGAAAGAGATAGGCCAGCTGTTGGAATGGCATGCAATAAAAGTGACAGAGAATCACATGTTTATTTCACCAACCAACGGTTCGAAGACCTGCGGAGAACTATCACAGAACATAAAGGAAAGCAGAGAACATCTCTAAAAACGTCACAATCTTTCACTCTGTTTAGTTTGGAACGATTAACATCATTAAATTTGTTGCAGACAAGACACAAAGAAACAACAAAAAAGTTCGCTGTCTTTTATTTATAAATTATAATAGCAATGGAAATAACCAGAATCTAGACCGTTGGCCCGTTGCATGTGTGTTTCAAATAGCTACAAGCCTAATGTCCACCTTGAATGGCCAATAATTGCTAAACATTTCCATGCCCTCGTTTATGGTTTAATATGATCTAACTTTTGTTATGATTTACGAGGCATAATATTGGTAACCTTTTCACCCAAGGAAATGATTGGATGACCACAAAGATTCATGGCACGGACTAAACAAAAATTCCATCTCGTCCACTGAGGTTAGAATATTATGTTGCTGTGGTTAAGCAAGGGAAGGGGGGAAAAAAGGTGATTGCCCGTTAACCGCGGCATGATTGAGAGTCACAAGCTGGTTTCCTGGCGGTGGTCCTGGACCTTCAATTCTTCGGTGGGATTTTCTTGGAGCATTGCCATTCTCTAGGTGCTTTTTGCTAAGTTTCCAGAAAAATTAGTACTCATTTGTCGAAGAAAGAAAACATTAATTTCTTCGGAGCCTTCATAATAATAATAATATTTATAAAATAATTCTCTTAGGTTCGTTTGGTTGCAAGATAAGTCAAGATATACGGTGCCATGCGTGCTAATCTTGCCAAATATAATAGCAGAGAATATGTGAAAATCATGCAAAACTTAAAGACAGAGAATTTTAAATAAATTCTGCTTTGAATAAATTAAAATGACATAGGAAGGAAGCGTGCGAAGTTTTGAAATAAAGAATTTGTAACAGCCAAGAACTTACAAAAAAAGAAAAAAAAATCAAAAGATATTATTTGAATTTTGTGGACCTATATAAGCATCGAATATCTTTTAAGTAAATAATGTGGAACTAAATAGATACCTACACAGATTCTTATATACTTTTTCGGTTTAAGTCTTAGCATCCTTGCCAAGCTAAAAATTCAAATCCATATATCCATTCATAAATATCATGATTGGTTCGTGCTCAATTTTATTGGACCGGTGCTAAAATATTATCTATTTCACATAGGCTAAGATCTTACCAAAAAATACTAATTGAAATATATTATTTAGATTTCTTGATTCTGTATAGATATCCAAGATCTTTGTAAAGAATAGTCATAGACATAAGCATGCCCACTCATTGAATTCACCTGTTTGGATATGGAGATCTCCTTTATAGTTAAATTTATATAAACTTGATCAGGGTCTAACAATAGGCTAAGCCAGGTCCAACACTTCATGCGCTTCGCCTGAAGTCTTGATAACAGAAGACCAAAGAATTTTTGGAATAAATAAGAAATAGGAAAGTCCATTTATTTGTTTCACACGAGAAAAGGTTCACCAAGTCCTTCAGCTCTCACATTTAGTTGATTGAACCTTGCACTCAGTCTTGAACAAATATCTTCTGCTCTGTTTTCACATCGAACCAACAAATCAAAGAAGATTGAGTGATCACAATGTCATTTTGAGTCGACATGATGAATTATTCGACCACGAATGCAATCATTTATACATGGTTGATTAATGCCACCAGCATTTACTTCAACACAATGATTAAGTTACTTTAGTTTGAGCAAATCCTTACAGAAGGGAATTCCGGAAAAAGCTAACAATCTTGAGCTTAGAAATAATTTATTCTCGTACTTTCCACATTACAGATTCTAGAAACAAATGTACAATAAACCAGCACAACAATATCTCAGCACTAAATGTCATCAGATCTCGAATTCTTTCCCTGGCTGTTCATAAGAAACTGCAAGGAGCACATCAACCTTGCTACAAATAAGAGGAAGAAACATGTAATTATAAATGGTGATAAGCTGGGGCAAGGTTAAGCATCGAGGGATGCGAGACCAGATTTTTCTTTTCTTTTTTTTTAAAGTAAAATGGAGTCCGGAAAAGCAGCCACCGGAATTGTTAGACGCAAAAGTTAATTACAAAGAAGAAGAAGGCAGGTAAGCTGCCGCCAGCAACAGAAGAAAAAGAAGAGACATGATACGCTGGTACAAAACCAGAGAAGTAAAAGATTCAAAAAAAAAAAAAAAAAAAAAAAAAAAAAAAAAAAAAAAAAAAAAACATATCGAGCCTGATTATAAAACCAGACTTCTCTGCAAATTAAAACAGCGACAAATGAAGCTTTTAAAAGCTGTTGGAGATGCGAGACCAGAAGCTAAACCGCGCACTCTATCTTCTCGGGGTCCATTAAGCGGCTCTCATGAAATTTAGCTATGAAGGCAGAGGCTTTCCTGTCGACGTCTGGCTCACCAACGTATCGCCCTCGGTCCTCATCACTGGGCCTCACCTTATTTGAGGTGTACCTCGGCTCCCCTTCAGCTTCTTCATTCTGAGATGAAAAGCAGCTGCCCATCTCTCTCTCTCTCTCTCTCTCTGTGCGTGTTATCGAGCTGAGCTAGGGGTGCCTCTCGGCTTGCAAGGAAAGCAGGGTCCCTTCCTTCCAATTTATAGGAAATTAAGGACCCCCCCTCCCGGGGCAATAACGGGGGTTGAGGGGCCTGAAATGACGTGGATGGTCGAGATACACCGTGGTGAAACCACTCGAAAATATCCAAATGCCAAGTAATTTGTAGTCCTCTGCTTTCGAAACTTGACAGCCGGATTGGAACAATCTTTCCAGCAACTTTCCATGCTTCACGCTAATTACCACTCAGTTATCTTCTGGCCCTAGTTCGGCAAAGCCCAATTAGTGGATCTAATTAGGAGAAGATACATATATTCCACTTTAGGCTGCCATTCATTTATTTAGTAACTAAATATTTTAATGGTTGCTTGCTGTAATCACGTTGTGTATTAAATTAATATAGGCAGGATCTTAATCATGGAAAGCCCCCTGTCGTTATGTGAAGTCTATGTTTGGACCCCTGTTACAGGTACGTGGAAGAGAATGTTGAACAGGGGACAAGATTTTTACAAAAGGAGGTCCGCACGTGATCTGACTGGTACGAAAAGGGTGTTTGATTACGTTAAACTTGTCCTGAACCAGGTGTTTCTTTATTTTGGCAAAAGGTCTTAAAAAAAAAAAGATGGCATTATAATCTAACCCGAAGCCTGTTAAAAAAAAACCCCGTAAAGCCATGTTTAGTTTTAAAATTAGCTACAATCTTACTAAACAAGTAGATTAGGATACAAAATTGTAGAATAGGAAAAGAGATGTTAGGCCGTCCCCATTCTTGGGTGGCTTGCGTTGTGGTTTTCTAAGCTTTCCAATGTAGCGAGAACCACCTTTGGTTGAACCGGGAAAAGTGGAAGCTATGAACGAGTTGACAATCCATCAACGTAATCTTGCTAGAGAGGAGAGGGTGTGAATTAGGTGTTTAGGTTTACATGCAGAACGCTTGAGGTGACTCTTCTTTTCGTAGGATATAATAAACAAATGGGAAATTCCATGTTGGATGCTTACTAACTTGTCTAGCTTCTGAAAGGAAGCCAGTTTGATGGAAGTAGGTTCCTTATCTTTGGAAGTGCTGAGATGCAACTATATCAAGACTAAATAATAATTAAATCTTGCCCTTTATCGAAGTTAGCATTTGTGTTAGTTGCCATGGAAGTGGGCATGGGTGTCGTCATTATCTCTTAAATTTCTAGAGAATCGTACTGAATCTTCATGGACCCTTTCATGATAAACCTTATATTCTTACAAAAGTATGCATCTAAAATCTGAGAGTAGTGATTTTCGAATCATGCGTGTAGTTTGATGAGATGCATTTGTAACATATATTCGTAACCATCCATGCATGGATCCAGCGAATTTACATGCGGATTACATGACTAGGTACCAATGGGCTGCCCAGTCAATTCAGGCTTGATATATAGGGTTGTTAGCGAAACGAAGTGGTTTGCACATTTCTATTTGCATGGTTACTAGCAACCGAGCATGCTACATGACAAGGATTGCAAGAAGCTTATACGGCAATAACTCGTGACAACCCTAATTTTTATTCATAAGTAACAATGAGTATTGTTATTACTGTTGCTTCAAATAACAATAGTTTAAGAACTGATAGTTTTTTTTTTTTTTTAATACGATTCCTTCTTCGATAGAGTTTGGAACGTGTTGCCGATCTTATCGCGGTGGCCTGTAGCTTATGAGCTAGTGCCGGTTCTCGGACTCTCCTACATTGAGATCTCCAAGCCTCCGGTCCTGCAAAATAAGGTCAGAGACCCGGACCGGGGATTCCGGCGGGGGCACTCCGACGATCAAGTTAGAGAGCGGCAAGATGGAACAGATCCACTAAGACGGGTTCCCGAAGGATTCCCGTGTTTAGAGAAAATTTAAATGAAAGAAGTGTGAGGGATAGAGGGGTTGAAGCCCGGCTTCCTGTGCTGGGTCTACCGAGCTTGCGCCTGAGGACTTCCGGGGGTCCCAGTATCGTTCTCTCGGTATTCTTCCCTCTTTTCGGCTTACCTTTCCATCCACTTCTACCGTCCCTTTTATACCGTCGGACGGCCTTCAGTCCCCGTCCCCTCCTCGGAGACTCCCGGAGATCTCTGGATCCTCCCCCCTTGTCCTTCAAGTCCGGGAGTTAAGTGGCCGGCACGCCTCGTCTGCCGTGTATCACGAAAGGGAAAATCTGGCGAGACCTCGAGCCGAGCGCGGGAACCCTCCTTCCGGGGCGTTGACGGTGGATTTCCAGCGTTCCAGGCTCCTGACCGCAAGGATTTAATTCCTCGATCGCGGGGCCCTACTTAACTGATGTAAACGAGGTTCCGCGTGCCATTGCGGGCCGTACCGGTACCCTGTACGGGATGTGATGCACGCCGATTCTAGTGGCGACATCGTGTCTCGTGCCTCTGCCTCTCCGAGGCTTTGCAGAGTAAGGCTGACTTCGACTGAGGTGGACCCATCAGGGGGTGCCACCTAGTGACGGAGCAGAAGGGCCCGGCTCGAACTCGGCAGAGGAGGACCCGTCTTGGGGTGCCACCTGGCGAGAGAGCAGGGGCTGCCAGCTTCGGTCGAGGTGGACCCCTCCTAGGTGGACACCTGGTGAAATGGCAGAGAAAGGCTCGGCTTCGACCGAGGTGGACCCGTCTTAGGGTGCCACCTGGCGAAGGAGCAGGAGGGCCTGGCTCGACCTCGGCAGAGGTGGACCCGTCTTGGGGTGCCACCTGGCGAGGGAGCAGGGGCTGCCAGCTTCGACCGAGGTGGACCCCCCTAGGTGGATACCTGGCGAAGTGGCAGAGAAAGGCTTGACTTCGATCGAGGTGGACCCGTCTTAGGGTGCCACCTGGCGAAGGAGCAGGAGGGCCCGGCTTGACCTCAACAGAAGTGGACCCATCTTGGGGTGCCACTTGGCGAGGGAGCAGGGGCTGCCAGCTTCGGTCGAGATGGACCCCTCCACGGTGGACACCTGGCGAAGTGGCAGAGAAAGACTCGACTTCGATCGAGGTGGACCCGTCTTAGAGTGCCACCTGGCGAAGGAGCAGGAGGGCCCGGCTTGACCTCGACAGAGGTGGACCCGTCTTGGGGTGCCACCTGGCGAGGGAGCAGGGGCTGCTAGCTTCGGTCGAGGTGGACCCCTCCTCGGTAGACACCTGGCGAAGTGGCAGAGAAAGGCTCGACTTCGACCGAGGTGAACCCATCTTGGGGTGCCATCTGGCGAAGGAGCAGGAGAGCCCGGCTCGACCTCGGCAGAAGTGGACCCATCTTGGGGCGCCACTTGGAGAGGGAGCAGGGGCTGCCAGCTTCGGTCGAGGTGGACCCCTCCTGGGTGGACACTTGGCGAAGTGGCAGAGAAAGGCTCGGCTTCGACCGAGGAGGACCCGTCTTGGGGTGCCACCTGGCGAGGGAGCAGGGGCTGCCAGCTTCGATCGAGGTGGAGCCCTCTTGGGTGGACACCTCGCGAAGTGGCAGAGAAAGGCTCAACTTTGGTCGAGGTGGATCCATCTTGGGGTGCCACCTGGCGAAGGAGCAGGAGGGCCCGGCTCGACCCTGGCAGAGATGGACCCGTCTTGGGGTGCCACCTGGCGAGGGAGCAAGGGCTGCCAGCTTCGGCCGAGGTGGACTCCTCCTGGGTGGACACCTGGCGAAGTGACAAAGAAAGGCTTGACTTTGGCCGAGGTAGACCCGTCTTGGGGTGCCATCTGGCGAAGGAGCAGGAGAGCCCGGCTCGACCTCGGCAGAGGTGGAACCGTCCTGGGACGCCACCTAGCGAGGGAGCAGGGGCTGCCAGCTTCGGTCGAGGTGGACCCCCCTGGGTGGACACCTGGCAAAGTGGTAGAGAAAGGCTCAACCTGTCTTGGGTGCCACCTGGCGAAGGAGCAGGAGGGCCCGGCTTGACCTCGGCAGAGGTGGACCTGTCTTGGGGTGCCACCTGGCGAAGGAGCAGGAGAGCCCGGCTCGACCTCGGCAGAGGTGGACCAGTCTTGGGGTGCCACCTGGCGATGTAGAAGGGGCTGCCAGCTTTGGCCGAGATGGACCCCTCCTAGGTGGACACCTGGCGAAGTGGCAGAGAAAGGCTCGGCTTCGACCGAGAAGGACCCGTCTTAGGGTGCCACCTTGCGAAGGAGCAGGAGGGCCCGGTTTGACCTCGGTAGAGGTGGACCCGTCTTGGGGTGCCACCTGGCGAGGGAGCAGGGGCTGCCAGCTTCGGCCAAGGTGGACCCCTCCTGGGTGGACACCTGGCGAAGTGGCAGAGAAAGGCTTGGCTTCGACCAAGGTGGACCCGTCTTGGGGTGCCACCTGGCGAAGGAGCAGGAGGGCCCGACTCGACCTCGGCAAAAGTGGACCCGTCTTGGGGTGCCACCTGGCGAGGGAGCAGGGGCTGCCAGCTTCGACCGAGGTGGACCCCTCCTAGGTGGACACCTGGCGAAGTGGCAGAGAAAGGCTCAACTTCGGCGAGGTGGACCCGTCTTGGGGTGCCACCTGGCGAAGGAGCAAGAGAGCCTGGCTCGACCTCGGCAGAGATGGACCCGTCTTAGGATGCCACCTGGCGAGGGAGCAGGGGCTGCCAGCTTTGACCGAGGTGGACCCCTCCTGGGTGGACACCTGGCGATGTGGAAGAGAAAAGCTCGACTTCGACCGAGGTGGACCCGTCTTGGGATGCCATCTGGCGAAGGAGCAGGAGAGCCCGGCTCGACCTCAGCAGAGGTAGACCCGTCTTGGGGCGCCACCTGGTGAGGGAGCAGGGGCTGCCAGCTTCGGCCGAGCTAGACCCCTCCTGGGTGGACACCTGGCGAATTGGCAGAGAAAGGCTTGACTTCGATTGAGGTGGACCCGTCTTGGGGTGCCATCTGGCGAAGGAGCAAAAGAGCCCGGCTCGACCTCGGTAGAGGTGGACCCGTCTTGGAGCACCACCTAGCGAGGGAGCAGGGGCTGCCAGCTTCGTTCGAGGTGGACCCCTCCTGGGTGGACACTTGGCGAAGTGGCAGAGAAAGGCTCGGCTTCGACCGAGGTGGACCCGTCTTGGGGTGCCACCTGGCGAAGGAGTAGGAGGGCCCGGCTCGACCTCGACAGAGGTGGACCCATCTTGGGGTGCCACCTGGCGAGGGAGAAGGGGCTGCCAGCTCCGATCGAGGTGGACCTTTCCTGGGTGGACACCTGGCGAAGTGGCAGAAAAAGGCTCGACTTCGGTCGAGGTGGACCCATCTTGGGGTGCCACCTGGCAAAGGAGCAGGAGGGCCCGGCTCGACCTCGGCAGAGGTGGACCCGTCTTAGGGTGCCACCTGGCGAGAGAGAAGGGGCTGCCAGCTTCGGCCGAGGTGGACCCCTCCTGGGTGGACACCTGGCGAAGTGGCAGAGAAAGGCTCAACTTCGGCTGAGGTGGACCCATCTTGGGGTGCCATCTGGCGAAGGAGCAGGAGAGCCCGGCTCGACCTTGGCAGAGGTGGACCCGTCTTGGGGTGCCACCTGACGAGGGAGTAGGGGCTGCCAGCTTCGGCTGAGGTGGACCCCTCCTAGGTGGACACCTGGCGAAGTGGCAGAGAAAGGCTCAACTTCGGCGAGGTGGACCCGTCTTAAGGTGCCACCTGGCGAAGGAGCAAGAGAGCCTGGCTTGACCTCGACAGAGGTGGACCCGTCTTAAGATGCCACCTGGCGAGGGAGCAGGGGCTGCCAGCTTTGACCGAGGTGGACCCCTCCTGGGTGGACACCTGGCGATGTGGAAGAGAAAAGCTTGACTTCGGTCGAGGTGGACCCGTCTTGGGATGCCATCTGGCGAAGGAGCAGGAGAGCCCGGCTCGACCTCAGCAGAGGTAGACCCGTCTTGGGGCGCCACCTGGTGAGGGAGCAGGGGCTGCCAGCTTCGGCCGAGCTAGACCCCTCCTGGGTGGACACCTGGCGAATTGGTAGAGAAAGGCTCGACTTCGACCGAGGTGGACCCGTCTTGGGGTGCCATCTGGCGAAGGAGCAGGAGAGCCCGGCTCGATCTCGGCAGAGGTGGACCCGTCTTGGTATGCCACCTGGCGAGGGAGCAGGGGCTGTCAGCTTCGGCCGAGGTGGACCCCTCCTGGGTGGACACCTGGCGAAGTGGCAGAGAAAGGCTCGATTTCTGTCGAGGTGGTCCCGTCTTGGGGTGCCACCTAGCGAAGGAGCAGGAGCGCCACTTCTCGAGCGAGAAATTTTGAAAGAAAAATCCACGTGGCACCAGCGGCATCTAGCTGGATCTGATACACGTTCCACATCAGCGATGTAGCCATATCAGGACGGATAGAAAAATTTTTTCGTTTCGAACTCTTTTTCGATTTGGATTTTATCTCGGAAAATTCTGGTGTTCTTTAATATGGATTCTTTTTCATTGTTTTCTTAGACTTTATATCATAGAACTCCGGCGTTCTTCGATCTAAACTCTTTTTATTGTTTTCTTTTAAAAAGAGTATGAGATCCTTGGTTCTGTGAAGCTCCCAAGTTCCGATTGCTCTCTGTTCGTGATGGCCCTTTGATCTTACTCTCTTGATCCCTAATCTATTTGTGCTTCAACTAGTGAAGGTACCTACTATTTTATTCTTCACCATCTAGAGAAGTATCTTTCTCTTGATCGATTGCCATGGCCGAGAAGGTATTGACATATCTATCTTCTTTTGATTCACAGCCAAGGTTGAGAAATATATTGTTCGTTTGAATTATTATTACAGTTTATTTATGCCTCTTTTATAATAATTTTGGGATCCTTTTATTTAGATATTTATATCACTTTTGTATCTAATTTTGTGATGATTATATAGTGGATTACTCATCCTTTATGTGGATATAGACAGATTTGTCGAACCACATAAATTTCTGATCTTTCTTGTACTTGACAATTATGTATATGATGCATTCGGTAAAATGTCTCAATGAGATAAAATATTAATTCAGAAGTTTAAAGCGATCCAATCGATTGCGAATAACTTCAACATGTACAATCTCAATAAGATAGAATATTAATTTAAAAGTCTAAAGTGATCCAATCCATTATGAATAACTTCAATATATATAATTTAAACTAACCGTGTAACAATCCAAGATTTTATTCAAAAAAAATTAGTTAAAAGGTATTAGTTGAATTATTTGATCCAACATATGCATTCAACATCTATCAAGTACATAGTCGATACGGGACCGATTATGTGCATCTGCATGGGCCTTCACATATGGCCTTATCCTTATCATAAATCCAATCACAGCACTTGGGTTAAGTCTAAATTTTTATCAAAAAAAAAAAAAGGAAAAAAAATACTGTTACATGTCACTCTTACAACAACCCAAGCACGGGAAGAAGCACAATTTCGGTTCTAGGCTTGTAGACAAAAATAATGGAAGGTGCAGCTTAGAAGCATCGGTGGATTGAATCCGCCCATAGAAATATAGAATAGCTTTAGCACCCTGTAAAGGAATCTTCGGCCCACACAAAAGAGGAGATCCCTTTCCATTTGATATGTCCCCTCCGTCCAAATTAAAAAGCTAATAAAGCGGCGGGCCGGCTTTTAGGCTGGCATGCAATGAAAGTGACAGAGAATCTCTTGTTTATTTCACCACGGTTCAAAATAGGAATGGTAATTATTTATGATCCGATCCAATTTTAATAAAATGGATAAAATTTAACCTATCTAATTTATAAATAAAAATAGATTATATAAAAAAAATTGACTGGGATTCGGATCGGGTATGGATAATAGTACGTCCCGATCCGAACCCGATCCGTTTATATATAAAAAAAATTATGTTTATAAAATATTTAAGTAAATTTGATATGGAATGGATATACCCGACCCGACCTTACTCGACCCGACCTGTTTAGTTTTTAAATAAACTAAGTTTTATGAGACCGGGTATACCCGACCCGACTCGATCCACATATGATTTTTTTATACCCGACCCGATTCGAGACAGGTATGGGATGGATAATTTTTTAGCGAAACAGGTATGAATTTTGAATGACTCGATCCAAATCCGACTCGTTGCCATCCCTAGTTCAAAGATCGGGGGAGAGGGGGACTATCACAGAATGGAGGGGAACCAAGCAGATAACATCCCTAAAATATATCACAATCTTTTCACAACTAGACTTCGTTTAGTTTAGTTTGGAACAAATAATATCATTAAACTTGCTGCGGATAAGATCCAAAGAAACGACAAAAAAGTTAGATGTCTTCTCTTTATAAATTATAGCTGTTGGGATATCCCGGTTTAGCTATAAACCGGACTCTGGCTTGACTGGTTAAAGTCCTCTCTCTCCGGACTACGGACTTCAGACCAAGCAAGGGACAGGCCAACTGCAGGCAACCCAAGACTTCACACCGAACCATAACATCCGGAGGCCGGTCCTTTGGGTAACGTCTTCAGCCTTGACCGAAGACTGAACTTCTCATCAACTTCCGAAGGCACGTACTTCGGTCCCCGCCGTAGACATGATCTCCGGTCCTGGGGAAATACCAAGTCTTCAGCCCATGCAAGAGAAAAATCGAAGCTTGGACCACAATCTGGTCTAGAAAGGTAACTGTAACCAATGGTTACAATCGACACTCATCATGCCATGATCATGGCGCGCAACTCCTGCTGCCACGCTTTCGATCTGGCCGGAACCGCTCAATGATAACCCACGATCGCCAATCATGGAAGAAATTGGCTCCCCATGATCACCGGAAAAAGGACGGGTCGCAGGCTGGAGGCCCTCTTTTAAATAAGGGTAAGAAGGATGGTTCGAGAGGTACGCTAACATTCACGCTCGCATACACTTACAATTTCCAAGAGCTTTTTTATCTCTCTACTCTCGACATCTTCCCCATTCTGTGGCTGGAATCCATCACTGACTTAGGCATCGGAGTGTCCTCCACCGAAACAACTCCGGCAAGGGACCTGTTTTGCAGGTGAACCAGGGAGCGGTCTTGCGATGCATCGGCTCCGACCGGCCGATCCAGGGACGACACGCCAACAGATTGACGTGCCAGGTAGGGGGAGCGCTCGTTAACATTCTTTAAGCTCCCTCCCAGACAAGGGGAAGTGAGTAGTTTTCGATGGTGAGAGGAAAATCTCCAATCGCTTCTACAAGCTGGAGTCGTGCTTCGTCTCAGGGGGGTGCACCCCCGGAGGAGAACGATATTCCACCTCCCACAGTTGTTGTGGGATTACAGCAGTTTGAAGCTCTTGTGAACCAGGTCACCAACCTTACGGCCATGGTTCAAGAATTCCAAGACAGAGCCTTTCCGGTGGGGAACCCACCGGCCGCCTCTAGACACAGCTCTCGATCCCGAAGAAAGAGAGCCCTACGGGAAGATTCTACGCATCCCTCCCCCGTTCTCGGCCCTCTCCTGAAGGCCAAACTTCAAGATTGCCTAGGTCTGCCAATTCCCCGCAGAAAGGGAAAAGGCCTAGGCAAACTCCCTCACCCTCCTCCGGAGACTCCACTCCTGTGGTGAGAGTGCCGAAGCAGACTCTCGATTATAACGGTAGATTCAGAGCCATCGAGTCAGAGATGGTGAAGGCGCGAGAGCAGAGAATACGGGATCTGAAGGATCCCGATGACTTGATTGTGGGTGACCTGCGCCCACCCTACACCGACCGTATCATGGCCGAGGTCATCCCCCGGCACTTCAGGGTTTCCCAGATAGAACCCTACGACGGCACCTACGACGGCACCTCCGACCCCCTCGATCATTTGGGCAGCTTCAAGGCCCATATGATGATCCAAGGAGCTTCGGACGTGATGTACTGCTTAGCATTCCCGGCTACCTTGAAGAAGTCCGCTCGAATGTGGTACTCCAGCCTGCGCCCAGGTACCATCGATTCCTTTTCCGAGTTTGAAAAATTATTTGTCTTGCATTTCAGGACCTACCGCAAGACTCCTCGGAATACAGGCACACTGTTCCTCCTTCACCAGAATGAAGGAGAAAGCCTGCGAGATTATATCTCCAGGTTTAATGCGGCCACACTTGAGATCCCAAATCTCAACGAGCATATGGCCATGTCAGCAATGAAGAAGGGACTTCGTACCTCCAGGCTTACTTTCTCTCTGGATAAGAAGTTTCCTAAAAGCTACGTTAAGCTCCTGTCAAGGGCTTAGAAATACGTCGATGCTGAAGAGCAGGCGGCGAATTGATGACTGATTGAAGGGAAACCCCCTTCAAAAAAGAAGAATAACATGGGACAAGGTCCCCAAACTTCCAATAACAACGGCGGCAAATATACGGACCGCCGAAGAAGTCCTCCCCGGCCCAGAGCGTTGGGAGGAAGATTCGACTCTTACACCCCCCTCAACCTCCCTCGAGAGAAGATCCTCATGGAGATAGAAATGGACAACTATCTCCAACGGCCCCGTCCCATGAAGGCCTCCTCTTCCGTAAGGAACAGGAATAAATACTGCCGATTCCACCAAGACCACGGCTACAATACAGAAGAGTGCATCCAGCTGAAGAATGTAATTGAGGATCTCATCAAGAGGGGGTACTTGGGGCGGTACATCGGCCGCCAAGACCTTCTTCCCGTCATTGGCGGTCAGGCAAGGCTTCTTCCACACCGTATCGAAGCCCCATAAATTAAGAGACAACACAAATACAAAAACAGGTTTCCACCCGTGGATGAAGCTGGGCATATCCTTAATGACCCTACGGCCTGATCTAGGGCCAATCACCCACCATCCGTTGCTATGGAAATCCCTCTTGAGGACGAAAAGAGCTGTGAACAGGTTGGTCCTAGGTTCTACATTTGCAATGCTGCACATAACCAGGAACCCGCAAATGTTCCTGATGTTGTTCGGGGTTAACTGCGCTGGTACCACTTGGTACAAGAAGATCTTGACGAAGAAGGGGTGCAAGGAAAATCGAAGACCAGCTTTCAGATGATCTTCGTATACGGCTAGGCACCCATGGGAAGGTTCATTCACCCGCTCCTCGGACGCGGGAAGGACAAAGGCAAACTCCTCAGGGATGCGGTAGCGTTCCCAAAGAAGGACTGCCTTGCCCTGAGAAACCGAGCTGGGAATCAACTCCATACCTACTATGTCTCCGGCCCCCGAGGGCCTGACCTTTTCCCCTGACTCTCTACGGTCCCTTCCATGACAAAGGAATGAAGCAAGAGAACAGAAAAAAAATTCTACCTGTGGAGTAGACTGGTAGTCCAGAACAGTTTGGACGGAGGATGAGACGAGGTTGAAGAAGCTTCCTTGGCCGGACCTTCGCCCTTCCCCAGAAGAAAAGTAAGGGTCTCTAGAGCCCCGTCGGGGTTAAATTGACACAAGGTTACCCTGGGAGGTAACCCACCTGCAACTAACCGCCAAGATGAGGTATACCCTTCATCCAACGGACGGGGGAGAGCCACCACAACCATCCAAATCTCAACCAAAAGATTGCCTCAACCATCGTACAACGGAAAAAGAAAAGGTGGCTCCAGGGCCACCCACTTTCTCCTTCCTCCCCAATCCAGGAGTGACAGCTGTCCACCATCTGATTCTCGGATAGTGATGGATAGTCCTATCAGGGATCCCATAATCATCCACTGCACCGCCTCCCAGGAGGAAAACGACAAGGCCTTAATACTCTCACTTCTCAAATCTCCGCTTCGAAAACTGAGAGTAGGGGGGCAACTGTTGGGATATCCCGGTTCAGCTACAAACTGGACTCTGGTTCGACTGGTCGAAGTCCTCTTTCTCCGGACTATGGACTTCGGACCAAGCAAGGAACAGGCCAACTGTAGGCAACCCATTGCTTCACACCAGACCACAACATCCGGAGGCCGGTCCTTCGGGTAACGTCTTCAGCCTTGACCGAAGACCGAACTTCTCATCGACTTCCGAAGGCACGTACTTCGGTCCCCGCCATAGACACGATCTCCGGCCTCGGGGAAATACCAAGTCTTCGGCCCACGCAAGGAGAAAACCGAAGCTTGGACCACAATCTGGTCCAGAAAGGCAACTGTAACCAACGGTTACAATCGACACTCATCATGCCATGATCATGGCGCGCAACTCCTGCTGCCACACCTCCGATCTGGCCGGAACCGTTCAATGACAATCCACGATCGCCAATCATGGAAGAAATTGGCTCCCCATAATCACCGAAAAAAGGGCGGGTCACAGGCCAGAGGCCCTCTTTTAAATAAAGGTAAGAAGGATGGTTCGAGAGGTATGCTAACATTCACGCTCGCATACACTTACAGTCTCCAAGAGCTTTTTTCTCTCTCTACTCTCGACACCTTCCCCATTCTGTGGCTGGAATCCGCCACTGACTTAGGCATCGGAGTGTCCTCCGCCGGAATAACTCCGACAAGGAACATATTTTACAGGTGAACCAGGAAGCGGTCCTGCAATATAGCGACTTCGACCGGCCGATCCAGGAACTCTAAACCAACAATAGCAATGAAAATACCCAGAATCTAGAGCGTTGCATGTTTGTTTCAAACAGCTACAGGACTATTGTCCACCTTGAATGGTCAATAATTGCTATACATTTCAAGATATTATGCTGATTTGATGTGTCCTCGTTTACGGTTTAATATGATCTTAGTTTTGTCATGATTTATCTGGCAAAATATTGGCAACCTTTTCATCCTAGAAAATTATTGGATGACCACAAAAACATCATGGCACGGTGTATTAAATAATTAACTTCCGTATTAAATAAAAATTTATCTCCTTCACGATATTGTATTGCTAAGTACTATCTTTATTGTCACTGGCAAGTGGTGCAGTTGGTTGCGAGACTTCTCTCACAATCAATTGGCACGGATTTGAATTTTGATTTAGACATATTTTGAGAAAAAAATTCGAAAATAAAATAAAAAATAATCTAAAAATAAAATAAAAAATAAAATAATAAAATAATCCTGAAGTCCTTGTTGGTTGATGGTAGTGAAAAAAGTTGGGAATATATATAATAAATCCCATTCACTTGGCTGACTAAGGAATATATATAATAAATCACATCACTTGGCTGACGCCGGTGGTAGTCAGGTTGTTATACTCATCTTCAGATGGGGAACGGCTGCAAAAAAAATTAATATGTGCCCGGGTCTAACTCCTCATTCCTATTGTTCTATCAAAAAAAAAAAAAAAAATAGTACCATCCTTATTTTATTTGCGTTTGATGCCACGAACATGCCCACCTCAATAATAACCACATTAATAACAAAATGGGGATCAATTTGACGGTGCGTTAAAATTCTGATAAAAGAGGTTCATCATATGGTTTTTGATGTAGACCTGACATGGTTCAAACCCATCTCACAGGAATCGCATCTCATGGTAAATTGCTCCCTCTACACTAAGCCCAATTCAAGAAGCAGCAAGGGGCAATCTTATCCGATAATGCCAAAAAGGTGTTGGATTTCTTTATCTCAGCTCATTCAACTAAACAGAAATTGGATTTCTTACATTGAATTCCAACTAAAAAGAAATTTAATTTATCCCTTGAATAAAAGAATCTTAAGGAACAGTGAGGAGTAGGGTTTGGTATGTCCTCTTCTTTTCTTTTCTTTTTTTTTTTTTTTTTTTTTTTTTTAAATATCTTGCAACCATAGTGTAGGTTAGATCACTTAATTGCTGTTAATAAATCATTTCTAGACATTTAGCAACGAGTAATGATTGATGGTGTTGCCACCAAGATCATCCTATGCCTGTAAACTCGGGGGGTCCTGGCATAACGTCAATCGCTTCGAGAGCAGTCAAGTTCCTCGCCTCTGATTGCTTCTGGCTGTCAAGCAATCCTGCAAGAAAGGAAGAGCCCGGGCCGAGAATTCTAACGGGGACACTCCAACGGTCAAGTTAGTTCGACAATCGAGGGCAATAGATCCTCAGTTGCGAAGGTCTAGATGACCACCATGAAGAGGCTCTGAGTAAGAGATATGTTTTTCTCTTGTCTAAGCAATGGGGGTTGCTTATCACTTATCTTGGCCAAAGATCCCTTTTACATATGTATAAAAGTCGACATTGTTGGATAGGATCTAGTGTCCTGCAATGCACTTCCTTGAAAAGAGTGCGAACTTCGCAAGACCCAGTGGGACAAAAACTGGAGTCCCGATAGGGTCTCCTGCAACGGGTGCAAGCAGCATGCTATAGCGCACTCTTCTGAGAAGGGTGCAGGTCTCATAGAGCCCCGTGAAATAGAAACTATAGTCTCGACAAGGCACTCCTCTGCAAGAGGCACAAGCGGCGTACTGCAGGGCTTGCAAACCTGGCAGGGCATGTTTTTGTGAGGGGTGCAGGTTCGACAGGACGCCTCTCCCCCCTCGCGGGATGTCCTTTCCTGATCATTGTGACAGGGTCGGCGGAGATGGCGACAGCACTCCCCCCGTCGCCATCCGAACAATGTTGGAGCTAGGTGGGCTGTTGATAAGTTTATAAAAATTAGTAATAAATACATTAATTTAATAATCATTTTTATTTTATTTTATTAAAATTTATTTTTTTATGCAGTGTTTTAATGAAAGAATCTAGCCAATGCGAAGAGCATGATTTTTGGGATCCAACACTGCAAACAGTGCACAAATCGGACTTCAATTGAGCTGGAAATTAAATTTTGAAGATTAATATAAGGAATAGCACGATTTTTAAAGCGATGGTCCACAGTGAACGAATCAGTTGGTCCACGGAAGCCCCAGATGGTCCATATCCTCATTGCTGCCGGTCCACGGAATAGATCCATGGACCACATGTCAAACCAAGCCGCGAACTCGCCGGAGAAGACGTCGGAGCTCCCTCTCTTGTCGCCGGGACCCTTCACGCTTGCCGGAGAGGCCGTTGATGGCCGGAAAAATCCAAAAAATCACCGTTTCGGTCATATTCTTCTCCCATGGCCGTTCAAGCTTCCCAACCACCGGTCTCCACCGTCGTCTGTCCCTGCAGTTTGCCCATCAGTCGGAGTCGCCATCCTCCAAGCTGCTATCGCCTACCTCTTCCCGGTCACCGCCCGTCCTCCGTTCAAGCTTCTAAAGCACTGGTCATCACCTCCCTGTTGCTGCCGCCGCCGCATGCCGAGAGAAGACTTCATGACCGGAAAATCTCAGCTGCGCCAACATGCCAGAGAAGCTCCCAATTCGCCCAGCACCGCTTGCCGCTCTTCCCTTTGCCGTGTCCATGTCCGTCCCTGTTCCGGTCGGCTTCAACGTGCTGCCCCCTCCGTTGTCGAGCTCACCGCGATCAACACAAGCCGTTATCAGTCCGGTCTTCTCCACGGTGACGTTGCCTCCCCGTCGCCGCGTCCTGTTGTCGGGAGATGGGACCTTGGATGATCGAAGGATAACGACGGACTCTATTCGTGATAATATCGAAGAGTTTAATTTTTTGAGTGGATACGCGGTGGTTGTGTTGGTCACGGAACGAAGACAGAGACCGAAAGAAGACGGACGCTGGTTTCCCATGGGGTCACGCGTTTGGCACCGCTATAAATAAACGCCCGTCGTCCAGCACCTGGAATCGATCAGCCGGAGTCGAAGGTAGAAGCGAGAGCCGCCATTTTTTTCCTTTCTCTTTCCCATCCCTTCTTCCCAATTTTTTTTTTTTTATATAGGAAATTTTAGCTTTCTTATTATTTTAACTCCATATCCTGTTAATAGCTTAAAAGTTAAACATTCTATTATTAGGTTATTTTCTTTACAATAAAAAAAATTATTTTTTTTATTTAATTTATTTTTATTTTTAAAATATTAGATTAGATTAATTTTTTTACAATTTATTTTATACTATTTTAATTCCTACAATTATGGTAGTTTTTATTTTTATATTTATATTCTGCAATTTAAGTTTTAGTTAATTGATTTTAATTATTTTTTTAATAATTTTTTTAAAACTTTATTTTAATCATGTATGGCTAAGCAAATTCTTCTGAAATTGGCGATGGGTTGGCGATGAAGCTACATGATGATTAAAAACTATTTTCTTAAGATTTATTTTTTTGGGCTTTTAATGTTTTAAGAGTTTTTTTTTTTTTCTTTTTAACCTTTTAGCCGACTTGATGAGCTATTGTTTAGTTTCATCCCCTTCAAAGTTCATACTTGAAGAAATAATAGATAGAAGACTCAATATTTTTGAATCTCTTTTTCTTCTTTTAGATAGAAGACTCAATATTTTTGAATCCCTTTTTCTTCTTTTTTATAAAAAATCCTTGAGAAAGAATTGTTAGAGTTAGAGAGTATTGTTAGAATTCTTTCGTACTCTATGCAAAAAAGAAAATGGATGATATGAAAAATGGATGATATGAAAGTAATTTTAGAAATATTTTCTAAATTATTGATCTAGTGGATTCAAAAGTTCTAAATTTAAATATTATTTATTTCAACGATTTAAATTACTTTTGCTCTTTCTTGTCTCCTCTTCCTCTTCTCTTTTTTGTCCTCTCTCTTCTCCCTTTTGTTTCCTTTTCTTTTCTTACTTTTTTGTTTTTTTTTTTCTTTTCTTCTCTTCTCTTATTCTCCTTTCTTTCCCTCTCCTCTTCCTCTCCTCCTCCAAACAAGGAGATCTTCCTTTTTTTTTCTTTTCTTTTCCCGTCCCTTTTCTTCCTCTCTCCCCTTCTTCTGCTCTTCCGAACAGGAAGATCTTTCCTTTTTTTTCTTTTCCCTTCTCTTCTTCTTCTCTTCTCCTCCCCTCTTCTCTTTTCTTCCCCTTCCCCTTCTTCTGCTCTATCAAACATGGAGATCTTTCCTTTTTTTTTCTTTTTTTTTCTTTTCTTCTCCTCTCCTTTTCTTCTCCCACGCTCTTCTTCTATTTTCTTCCCCTCTTCCCTTCTTCTACTTGGCTGAAACAGGGGAGGTCATCCCCTTCCCTTGTTCTCCAGGTCTCTGGCGGATTGGTTCTTAGGTACGGTTCATTTCTCCCTTTTTTTTTCGACGATTGTCAGCCAAAAACCAAGGAAAAGAGAGAGATTGGGAGGAAGAGGGGTCGAAGCTCACCTCATCCTTCGGCAATGTCAACTTTGGTGATAGGTGGTTCGGATCTGGTGATAGGTGGTTCGGATGTGGTGAAGAGAGGGAGGAGAGGTCTTTTTATAGGTTTAAGATGCTGGGTTTGGCTACCCCTTTTCCTTCCCTTCGATGGAGTCGGAGGAGAGAAAAATTCTAGATAGGAGTCTTTCTTTCCGTCGCTTTTTTTTTTTTTAGTGTTTATTTTTGGATATTACAAACATAGAAGTGGATTTTTTTTTTTTTTTTTTTTGTCAAAATAGAGTTGAATTCTGCATAATTATCCCTGGAGCACTAAATTAGAGAGAGAACATCATGTCCTCCACTTTAACAGTGAAAGGTATGGCAGTGAAAATGTGATCCCCTACTTTAACGGTGAAAGGTATGGCAGTTGTGATCCATTGTTTTGAATATTAGCACAGCAATCTCTATCAATGAAGAAAGCTGATTCCCTGACCTTGCAGCTTTTCGCCGTACAACGGACTACATGGTAGTCGAGATAGAACTGGATTCTTTTTTTTTTTTTTTTTTCGGGCAAAATAGAGTTGAATTCTTCATAATTATCCCTGGAGCACTAAATTAGAGAGAACATCATGTCCTCTACTTTAACAGTGAAAGGTATGGCAGTCAAAATGTGATCCCTTACTTTAACAATGAAAGGTTTGCAGTTAATATGTGATCCATCGTTTTGAAGATTAGCACAGCAATCCCTATCAATAAAGAAAGGTGATTCCCTGACCCTACGGCTTTCCGCTGTACAGTGGACTATACGGTCTTTTTCTTTCCTTTTTCTTTTCTTTTTTTTTTTTTTTTTTTTTTTTTTTTTTTGAGTAGAATGGCTATATGCTACACTATCCAATATTAAACCTAACCTGTCCCAACGATGAGCCTGGACAGCCCTAAACTAGAAAGTAGTAAAATAGCGATTTTGAGATTATTAATCGTAATCTCAAAGTGATCTGGTGGTGCAAAGGCGTGTTCGCATATGCGGCTGTGCTATTCCTAGACTATCCCAAAATTAAATAACTAATAAAGCGGCAAAGGAAGAGATAGGGCAGCTTCCTGGCTGGCGTGCAATGAATGTGAGAGATCACAATCACCTATATATTTACAACAAAATGTTTAATGACGTGGGGGTGGCCTTACGAAGAACAATCCTATGAGATGGGCACCAGAAAAGAAAATATAAGGAGAGCTTCCTATTTTGCCACTTTTTTCTCTATTTATCTTAAAATGTAAGTCTAAAAATTATGAACTTCTCCTACAAACAGAGTTGTCGATGTCATGATTATTGTCACCAAGATCGCCGTGGCCCGTAGCTTTTGAAGATGTCGGACCTCCTATCCTCTTTCCAGGGGCTTAGTTTTGGGGATGTCGGACCGCCTATCCTCTTCCCAGGGGCTCCTTGTGCTTCGGGACCTGCAGGAAACAGCTCCGACGGTCAGTCAGTGATGATCCAGGAGAACAGATCTTTCTGGTCGAACCCCTCTCGATGGACTCCATGCTAGGAGAAGTGAGTGTGGTGTGAATGGAAGTGAGAACGAGCTGGAGAGATTGTGGAACAGATCTTCTTGGTCGAACCCCTCTCGATGGACTCCATGCTAGGAGGAGTGAGTGTGGTGTGAGTGGAAGTGAGAACGAGCTGGGAGAGATTGTGTGACGATCCAGGAGAACAGATCTTCCTGGTCGAACCCCTCTCGATGGACTCCATGCTAGGAGGAGTGAGTGTGGTGTGAGTGGAAGTGAGAACGGGCTGGGAGAGATTGTGGCTGAGGTGGAAGGTGGACTCCATGCTAGGAGGAGTGAGTGTGGTGTGAGTGGAAGTGAGAACGGGCTGGGAGAGATTGTGGCTGAGGTGGAAGGGTCCTCCTATGCAGCCTTTTCTCTCTTTTTTCACTCGCGTGAACAGCCTCCCTTCCTCTTTTTTTGTGCAAGTGATCCTGTGTGTTTTTTGGCTTACTCTCAGTGGTCCTTTTTAACTGGACCTGCCTCGGGACCTAACCCGCATTGGCCGGCACTTGCGGCGGGGTATCGTGCCGTGGACAGGACGTCTTTCCTGACATTCGATGGGGAAAGCCTCCATGCATTCTGACATCCCCTCCGGTCGTCCCATTCCTGGAAACTTAGCAGTGCCTCGATCGAAGGGCCACCACCCCCGGGATTCGTGCCTCCTGACTGGCCCCTCTCCCCTTTTCCTGGCAGTACGGATGGTTGGTGGAGGGCATGGCGCCTTAGTCAGGGAGCTTCCTTCTCTCTCGATGCAAGTGGCAGCGGCGGAGAGTTATTGCGGCATGGTGGGCACTGTTTCGCAGCCCTCGGGAGGCCCGCCGTCGTCCTTGGAGAGGGGGATGTTGCTTCCTTGGCGGTTGGCACTCTGGCCGAGGTGGTGGCCGAGCTGGAGGGGAGGACTTAGTTCCACTGGGCTCGACCTCAAAAAGAAAGGGGGGCAAGCCCTCTTGGCGGAGGAGAGTTGGGGCTCGGCTCCGGACCACGGGGCTCGAATTCGGAGGCCTGACCTAGCCGAGGGGGACGGCACGCGACCCCAGGCTAAAGGGCTCGACCTGAAGATCGCTCGGCTCCGACCTAGGCGGCCCGATCTCCCGGGATCCAACCTGGCGGAGGACAGTGCCCGAACTCTGCGGGTGGTCCCGGCTGCCTGAGGGAGCTCAGCCTGGCAAGTGAGCTCCACCCAGGAAGCGAGCTCGGGAGGCAGTGTCCGCCGTGACATGGCAACTGACAGGTGTTCCACGTCAGCGATCCTGCCACATCAATGATCACAAAAAATAAAATTAAATTAACATTAAAAAATCATGCATGATATTCTTTTTCCTTCTTATTTTCAAATATATTTATTCTCACTATATACAATATGGCTAAATAATTAATACAAGATAAATAAATTAGTCATCTAGCAAGTTGATATATATATCTAGATAAATTGATCCCTAGTTTCTAGAATATAGCATTCACCGGTATATAGTATATAGCACGATGATACATATTTAGTAAATTAGTCATTTAGTAACATAATACACATCTTTAAGTAAATTGATATATAATTTCTGGATCATTATATTCATCACTATATATTATATTATCAAATGATATATACTTGTTGACTTTCTGATCCACATCATAAGATTCTTTGATAAACACTAAACGGTGATCCGATATGCATCTCTAGATAAATCGATATATAATTTCTGGAGCATTCTTTTTACATGCAAGTGTATACTGAATCTATTGTGTGTGTGTATCAAATAAGCTTACAACATGTATCAGGAAGTCGACAAATATATATCACTTGACCATAAAGTATGTACTGTTGAATATGATATTCTAGAAATATGTATCAATTTTCTTATAAATATGTATTGGATTACTAAATGAATAAGTTACTAAGTATGTTTCACCTAGCTGTATACTATATATTGATAAATTTTATAGCCTAAAAATCATGTATCAATTTACTTATAGATATGTATTGACTTATTTGATGATTAATTTCTTTGGTATATATTATCTAATCAAGTAGTATGAATCAATAAAATGTATGTTTTGAAAATAAGGAAGAAAGAAAATACCGTACTTTTTTTAAAAAAATTACAAGACTAATGATTCCGTTAGAAGAAGTTTTTAATTTTTAGATTTTTTCTTTAAAATGGATAGTAAGGAAACATGTGGCAAAACTAGAAGCCTGCCTCATATTTCTTTGCCCCATATGATTTTTTTTCTTGCTTGGCCATAGAAAAAGACAATTCTAACCTCAATGGAGGAGATGAACTTTTATTTAGTATACAAGTTAATTATTTAATACTATTGCTGACAAATAACCCCTTCACTGGGCTACAACAATACTCGAGGGTCTTCCGATCTTCTTTGGCAAAGATAAAGAACTACTTTTTGGAGCTCCGTTATGGAGACCTGCAAGAAATAATCCCTTGACTAATGATAAATGGTGTTTGACCATCCGATGCTCAAGCCAATGAGGAGGATCATATGGACTACAATAGCTAGATGAGGAGGATCAGATGGACTACAATAGCTAGAACTTAGAGTCAAGAGAGATGACTGAGTAAGCATGGGAGTGGTAGTAAAAAACATATCTCGTCGGGATCCTCTCTTACCATTTTATAGTTTTACGGAGTAATTGAATATTGTTTGGAAGGTGGCCTCCTCTAACATATGTAATAGATTTCTGTTAAGATATTGAGATCTGGAATCTTTTCTGTTAGCATATTTTTGTTAGGATGACTGATCCTATTGCGATTTTGTCTCCCACGACTTTATCTACCATGATTGTTACCGGGATAATTGGAATAGCGAGGATCAGCCACTGCTACTTATTTGAGTGCCATGAACTCTAAGTATTATGATGGCTTGTCTATTGTCGAGAGAGAAAGAATATTGCTGATAGAGAAGGAGCCTTGCCAAGAAAGAAAGGATCTTGATATCGCACTCTAGCATGCCCGATAAAGTTTTGAATTAGTCGAATCTGAGTAAGTACTTAGTAGATATGCGTAAAAAAAATATCGATCAGGCCCAGCTATGTATAGTTTCTCAGTATAAGATATCAGAGATAATTAGTGTAACGATTGACTTGATCATCTTCTATTCAGTTGGTTGTCGAGTGAATTAATAATCATAGTCATCTTCTACTTGATTGATGGTTGGTTACCATCTTCTCGGTTGTCTGACTATCAACTCTTTATTACTCGGTGGTCTAATAGATGTTTCAAGGTTGAGTAGATAGTTGCCATAATAAATACTTATGCCTTGATTTTTTGTCGCCATCCATCCATTTTCCAGGGTGAAAATGTTACCAATATTATACCTCATAAATCATAACAAAAGTAAGATCCTATTAAACGATAGACGAGGATTTTTTTTTTTTTTTATGTGAATTGGAGGAAGTAAGACGTTTCCCCCAAATTTTATTCAAACAAGAGTGCTACGTACAAGAAACTAAAAGGGAGATAAACACCAAAGGCAGAGGGTCAGGGACCGACGAACAACAAACATTAATGCAAACATCAAATATGCATGAAAGCTTTAAAATGTTTAACAATTATTGGCCATTCAAGTTGGACCACAGGCTTGTAACTATTTGAGACAAACATCCAACGATCTAGATTCTGGGTGTTACCATTGTCATAAAAAGAAGGCAACGAACTTTTTGGTTCCACGTTTCTTTGTGTCTTATCTGCGTCAAATTTAATGATTTTAATCGTTCCAAACTAAACGGAGGCTAATCGTACGTGAAAAGATTGTGATATTTTTAGGGATGTTGTCTGCTTGTTCCATTCTATTCTCTAATAAACCCCTCCATGTCTCTGAACCATTGGTTCGTGAAGTAAACAAGTGATTGTCTCTTTCACTTTCATTGCATGCCAGCCAGAAAGCTGGCCGATCTCTTGCTTTGCCGCTTTATTACTTATTTAATTTGGACAGAGGGGAGCCATCAAATAAAAAATATTCTTACCGCTAAAATGGCAGCCCGGTGGATAGAGATTTAGCTCATCTCTCTTCGATCACGGATTCAAGGCATGATCCTGCGAATGACTCGATTAAATCCAGAAATAAAATTCTGGGACACATGACTAGGAGATAAGAGAGCACCTACTCCTGCGGTTTAGCGGGGCCAAGCTGACGTACTCATCTTTACAAATGGATGGAAAAGGTATGCGGAAATATACGATATGTATCGAACATTATCTTGCAGGATGGGGTTCAATGGGGAGAGCTACACCGGAGGATTTATCCCACACCGCCCCCGCCCCCCACCCCCCCCCCTCCCAACTTCTTTTTTCATCAAAAAAATAATAATAATAAATGAAAAAGGTTCTCTTTTCTTGTCTGGATCAAAGATCGGTAAGTTCCTTTACCTGCTATTAGAGCTATTCTACGTGCGGATTCAATCCAACACCTTCATGCCAAGTCCAAAGCTTTTCCAGGAACTTCAACCGTGCTTCTTCGAGTGCATGGCTTGCTGTAAGAGTGGAGGCATGGAATGGTTGTTTTTTTTTTTTTTTCTTCTTTTATTTTTTGTTTTTTGGTAGGAATTTAGATTTAGCTCAGGTGTTGCAATTGGACTCATGACAAAGACGACGATATATGTTCAAATTGTACTCATTATCAACATTTGTGAACAAATGTTACACCCTGAACCTAGCATCCAATTCGACCACGCGACCGGCCACACGAACTCTAGAGTACATCCTAGAGATTATGCAAGGCCTTTAAAAAATCCTTTACCATTTCGATTTCTGATAACATTATAGATCACATCTCATAAGAGAATATCTAATAACATAATTTATGTAATTACTAATTGAGTTACTCTTCAATCGTCCAATCAGTATTAATGATTTTCTATCGATTCATCACTTCACCACGAAACCAATCCACTGCCGAGCTAGAATATTCTGCACAACTCTGAGAAGAAAAGGAAGTACATGGTATGAGCTTTACAGCCCAGTAAAAATCCCTACACACTCATACCAGTATAATATAATATAATTCAAAATAATAATAAACAGTATCAAGTAGAACATAAATCTTAAAATCATTACTCAATATTAAAAAATGCAAAGGCATACATCAATTAATACCAATATCCATCTCATTCAAAATTGCAATACCATATATGTCATTAAGTAAAATCTTTCCTTTTACTTAGCTATGGCTCCACATTTTATTATCCACATCTCATTAACATGATCCGAATCAACCACTATTATCTTTTTAGGATTTTGGACTAATTATGATCACGCTCCAGCCCGTGACTGGCAATCTCAAGATCGATCATGTACTATCCACCCGTGGCCAAGCTAATCCATGAACTATCCATCCATGGCTCGGCTATTCCATGTATTATCAACTCATAGCTCGGCTATCCTACATACTATCCGTTCGTAGCCGACTATTTCATATATTATCCATTCATAGCTTGGCTAGTCATATACTAAACCCGTAGCTCGGCTATCCCATGTACTATCTACCCGTGGCCGACTATTCCACATATTATCCGTTCGTGACTCGACTATTCCACGTATTATCCATCCATGGCTCAGTGATTCTTTGTTTAATGTGTCTAGTCCAAATATCTTCTTCTTGATTATTACTTTATCAAATTATAAATATGTTATCAAATCATGTTCTTTTCAAGATTTATATTAATCAATATCACAATCCAAATCATTTAAAAATAATCATGTTTGATACAAACATATTATATGAAACTATGAATAATCATACCGGTAATTTGCATAATGAATATATACCACGAGAAATTGAAATCATACCATACATAAATAATCATTCATGCCAATGATCGTATCAAAAAGTCAAATCATGTAATGTAAAAATATATATGTAAACTGGTGATCATGTCCAGAAATCGACCCTTACTTTTACTAGTGACAAACTCAATACATCCGATACCAATCTATACTTGGATCCAGATCTAGGTCTTAGAAAATTTGCTCGATGTCCTCTGTCCAAAAAGTTGTTCCCCTATAGTAATAATCTTAATATCAATAAATAATTCTATAGCAATTATAAATCCAAAACCTTCTACCCGAATTTCTTCTGTAATCCATCCACAATACCCTAACTTCACAAATTCCTTGAAAGAAGTTTTAGAAAACTCATTTTAATTAATTATTTATTTAAATTGCTCCTTTTCTTTTCTCTTTCCTTCTCCCTCTTCTCTCTCTCTCTCCTCTTCTCCCTCCTCTTTCTCTCTCCTCTCCTCTTACTCTCTCTCTTTTTCTCTCCCTCTTCTCTATTCTCTTTTCTCTCCTCTTCTACTCTTATATCTCTTCTTTCTCTCTCCTCTTTCTCTCTCTTCTTTCTCTTTCCTCTTTCTCTTTTCTCTCTCTCTCTCTCTTTCTCTCTCTTCTTTTTCTCTCCTCCTTTTTTTTTCTTTTTTCTCTATTTTTCTTTTTCTTTTTCCTTCTTTTTTTTCTTTTTTCTTTCTTTTTCCTTTCTCCTTTTCTCCTTTTTTTTGTCCTCTCCCTCTTCTTCTTCTCTATCAAACCTGGGGGGTCTTCTTTTTTTCTTTTCTTCTCTTCTCTTCCTCTTCTCTTCTTCTCATCTCTTCTTCCTCTCTTTCCTCCCCCCTCTCCTCTTCTTTTGCTCGGTCAAATAGGAGGAGATCCTTCCCTTCCCTCGTTCTCCAATCTTCGATGGCTCAGCTCCCAGTCTCGACTAGCATCCCTTGGCAGCAGTGGCGGAGAGCTAAGGTACGATTCCATTCTTCCTCTTTTTTTCTTTTTTTTCATGGTTACTCCGGTGATTATTAGCCAAAAGCCAAGAAAAAGAGAGGAATAGGGGGGAAGGAGGGATCGGAGCTTACCTCATCCTCCGGCAATGCCAACGACTTCGAGCACGATCAAAGCCTCTACCTAGGATTTTTTTTATAGTAAGAAATCCTCGGATTTGATCTCGATTTGGATTCCATTTAGGTAAAGGAGAAGACTCCCATTATGAGTTTTCCTCTGATTTTTTTTATTTAGGTATTAAATTATCTTCTCCTTAAATAATTTCATCCTCGAAATTAGCTTGATTGAGATTTTAAACATTGAAAGTAACCACCCTTATGTCAGTCTCAAACTCCCAATTAGTCTATATCTTAGGATACTTGTTCTCAAGTCTTAACGTAACAAAATTATACAATACTCAAAACTTGATCATTTTCATTTACAATACATATCGAATTGGTGCGGCACCAGAATCAGAAGAAGACTTCAGGGTTCCATCTGGATCTCTGAATGACCTTGCCCGAAGATTAGGATTTGTAATAAGGGTTGACCTGGTCAACCAGATTATTTTATTTCTTTGAGTCTGCATTTCATTTTGTTGAGTCATGTTAACTCAGTCTAAGTCCAAGTCAAGTCCTCGTTGGCGCCATTCCCTAGGGCATCATTTTTTCTTCCAAGGCCAATGCAAGTGGACGCCACACTCCCAGCCACACTCCCAGGACCAGTTGGCGCCACATTTCATCCTAGTGTCCCTGGTCCCCACGCCCAAGAGAGCAAGAAAATTTTCTTAGGAGAAGTCAAGGAAGGCACCCACAAGCTGCCAAAAGTAACCAAGCTGAAGGAGCAGGGGATTTTCTTGGAGAGGACTTCAAGATAGGCGCCCACACCAGCCTAAAGTACCTGGCTATTAATGGAAGGAGCCTAGTCTTGGGGAGAAAGACTAGGAGATGAGTATTTTCTTCCAAGAAAGAGCAAGTCATGGAAGGAAAACCCATGACTTAAGGAGAAGAACTAGGAGGTGCCCCACATACCTGCTATATGAAGCCATCACCTTGCATTTGAGGCTGCCCACTCCAAGGAAAGAAGCCTGGTCGGTCAAGGGAAAGTTTTTCATGCTTAGGATGAATGTTTAGTCCCACATGGGAAGTAGTGTAATTTTGTTTCTCTTGCAAGGTCTATATATTGGACCCTTATGTAATCTTTTGATTAGGAGTAAATGAATTTTTCTTGTGTTGAGCAACCTTGTGTTCTCTTCTTCCACACTTCTTTGAGTGTTGAGCTCCATGAGGGAGTAAATCCGGGTTTCATTGGAGCCTTGAGGAGGTGAGAGATCTCCAAAGTTACCAAAACCCTGCCTCGCTTTCATCCCTGGCCGCGAACCCTAATTTCCTTTCATCATCCTAGCCGCCAACACCCAAATTCCTAAACCCTATTCCAACTTCATTCAAGGCCGCCATCTCCTTCTCCAAGCCACCGCCCACTATATCAAGCCCTAGGTCCTTTTCATCTGCAAGCCGCCGCCCTACCAGCCAAACCCTAAATCCACTCCATCTTCCACCGCCACCTCCATACTCTTCCCTCATCTTCAAAGTTCGAGCAGTCCGGAGCTATCCCAGGTAAAGGTCTCTTCCTTGAGTTTCTTACATCCTTATCTTGTTCTTCATCCTTTCCAGATCCAGAGTACGAGAAGAAGGCCAACCTTGCCATAGGACTACAATCCGAGGATCCATTGCAAAGATACCCATCTCTAAGGATCCTATAATCTGCTCGAGAGTGTCCTTCAATTGAAGCAAAGAGAGATATCACGGTCAGGTATAAAACCTTCTCTTCTCTCTTTGTCTGTTTCTTGAAAGAGGAGTAAACCCTAGGTCTGGGGGTTTCTCAATCCCCAGCGATCCTACTTCTTTATTACTCTGATAATCTACTCTTTTGAATTGTGCTTTCTTTCAGTGCATATTTTCTTTCAATATTAGTTAGCTTTGTTTTTGAGTCAAGCCAACTTATAACAAAAAAAAAAAAAGGTCTTAATTTACTTCCGCATCACATCATCTTATTTGTTCTGCATCACGAATTCTCTTGAACTCTTCAAAAAAATACTAATCTTTCGATATCAATATAATTAATTATCCTTGATTAATTCTATAGAAAATTCATAAACTTTGGATATACCTATTTTTAACATTATCCTCAAGCTTCTAGATGATCCCTTTCTTAGAATGTTTTCTATATAAATCCCTAACATAATATAATTATATCATATCTCAATTTTGACCCTCATGATTTACAATATATAGCGAATCTTCTCAATCTCTTTCAAATAAACATTAGTGCCTTACCCTCGAATTAAAATACATAATTCTCATCCCTAAAATTTATTTTCTTGATTAACTCCATATCATAATTGGTCCAGTTTTATACTATTAACACCAACAAAAGAACTTTGAGTATTAAACACTTCCTAGAATCTAAAGCTTTTCTTCTTTTAACCTTCCTTATGATTTTATAATTAGATTTTATTTTATGAAAACCTCAAGCCCTTTCAAATAATGAGATCATAATATCAAAGCTAAAAAGAGCTTCGTATCAAAGTATTCTAGATCCAAGCCTGATAAAAGAATCATCACATATTTTCTCTAAATTTGAAGATGTTCATTTTCTTTTTTTGGAGTCCTCTATACTAGAAAACCTATTGATGAAATTTGCATAGCAACGTATATGACTAGCCTAAGAATCAATAATATCATCCTTTCATTTATCATAAACAAACTTGCTACTAAAATTCAAATCAATTTTCTCATCATAACACTTCTGAAGTTAGAGTTAACATTCTTAACCAGTTTCAAAATACTCAACCACTATGCTTCCACTACTCACTCTAATATAATTTACTGATTTGGCCATGCTCACTAAATAAATCCCTCCAAGAATTTACCGCTATTGGTACTAGAAAGATCTAAAGTTGCTAAAGTAAAACTTTTGAGTCTCTTTATTCTGTCCATACCTCAGGCATGTCATATCAAAATTAACCCTGACTCACTTCTTATATTTAAAGTCCTTGCATACATTTCACTATCCTTTTAAGACATCAATAACTCTAACATGGTTTTGAATAAACCATGCTTTTTTTAATAATTCAATTAGATAATCTAGATTAACTTTTTTTCTTAGAAGATAACTTTAACTCTAATAAAATAAATAATTATAAGTCAATATCCTTATGAGTAGGATTAATCATATTATTGCTCATAAAGCTATTTTACTATACTTCTTAACATCAATTGACAATCACTTTAAAATTTTGCCCCTTATAAGCTAAACTCATATGTCTTCCAATACCAATCTCTTCGCTCAATATAACATCAGTAGTAGGATAACCTAAATCTTTTCATAGATCTTAAATTTGACTTAGAGTTTAACATATCCAATAATCTCTAACAATATAGGGATGATCAAGTAATCCAATCCAAACCTGCTAACCTAGCTATCAAAGATTCTACCAAGATGTGCATGGCATGTTTACATAATATAATTCAATCCACTAATAGCAAATTATCAATCTATGCATTATTTCAAATATATTTTTTATTATATTTTTAATAATAATCTATATATAGGTTCATTATAAACTTATCCTTTCTAATATCATTAAATCTTGTATAACCTATATCCTAAACATCTTCTTATAACAGTCTTAAAATTTTATAATCAAATAATTAACAACAAAACTAACATGCTATCATAATTTGCATCCATATCAAGTTTAAGATTCTAAAATCACCTAATTAATAATTGAACATGTATATTCAGCACAACATACCCTATCAATATAATGCACTATATTTCTAGGTCAATACTTCTGACATTGGGTCAAGACCCACTTATCTAAAGCAAAGACATATCTTATCCAGCTCTCCAATATCCATCATACACTTACTTATCATGATTAAATATCATAAATTATTTTACTCTTTATGCTCATCTTAGATCAATCTTACTACTTATATTAGAGACAAAACTCATATTTCTCTTTTGTACTAATCATAAGTCAGATCCTATGTATAACCTAAAGATTAGAAATTTAAACTTTAAGTCCATTCTCATAACTTTTATCATGTCCCAACTGATCATGATATTCAGTTCAAATACCTCTTAAGTCAAAGTCCGTAATGATCATTATCCAAATTTTGATATCATTCAAATCATATCCTAATCACTTATATCATAGTTTCAAGTAATCCTAAACTTCAATATCACCCATGTCATGTCCTAATCACTTATATCATAATTTTAAGTAATCACAACTTAAGTTTTGATATCATTCTATCATATCCTAGTAACCATTATATTACTTTTAATCTCTTATATCACAGTCTCAAGTGATCATAATCTAAGCTCTGATACCACTCTGCATGCCCCAAACCTAGCACCCGGTTTGACCATGCGACCGGCCATACGAACCCTACAGTACACCCTAAAAATTATGCAAGGCCTTTAAAAAATTCATAATACTTTGATTTCCGATGAAATTATAAATCACA